>OX369300.1:644756-1844756 GCA_947284805.1 Coleophora flavipennella
GAATTATACTATATGCCTGCGATATAATACATTTCCTAGGAATTGTATGCAATTATTCTGGAAAATAAATTAATAGGAATGATACAGTCGTCACACCAGTGTAATACGAGGAAGACCCCTTTCTGTTGAGCGAGCGACAGCAGAGTCGTTAGGTTTAATTGATTCTACTGTCCCCCCTGGGGCCACTGGGGATCTGACTAATCAGATGTTTTATCGACAATCGACAGTCGATCTCTAGTCTCTACTGCGGTGGTACCAACAGGAATGGACTCTTCCTTCTAGGTACACACAAGTTAGTGTAATGAATGACTAGTGTAATTACAAGGAACGAGTGTACAAAGTAATACATTTCCGACTACTATTTAGGAAATATTATTAGATTATAGATTCCCTAGGAAAAGTGCATATTACAATATATTTCCTGTACATTTCCTATCTATTTAAGGTATTGTTCACATTTTTTAGGAATTTTATACATTGTAAAATGTGTAATTTATGTATCCTGTGTACAATATACCATAAAATAAAATAAATGACCGATTACATACATTTCCGGTAATATATAACTCAATTAGCTACAAAAATATGTTCACTCATGTAAAGCTGCAATAGGCATTGTTGAAAGAGGTATTTTTAATGAAAATATTATGTATTTTAAAGAAAATAATTTGAGTATATTTTTTGAATCGCTGATTATTTTTTATGATTTTCCAAATGTTTAAAAGTGATGAACACTAGCACACATACGCACACACAAAACACACACACACACACAACATTGAGGAGTTTCATGGGCATGAACGAGCAAAGTGACAGTGTCTAATCGATATCACGTTAGGTGATCCGTCCCACGCTACAAAGGGCTACAGCTAGGCTAGGTAGGGCTAGCGCTGGTTACGAAACCAGTGCCTACCTACCTATTCGTACCTACTCGGCATTGACCCGCTCGCGCTGTCAACACGGAAGTGGGTTAGAGGCGCGCCGATGACGCCGCCTGTTCCCGCCACTTCTCGGCTAAAACCTTTTTGTCATCTAGTTTCGTGTCTCGTAACAGCAAGCAGATTCTATACGCTCAGACTTTCTTGTCACTCGACTGAGCTCCATCCAGTGCCGTCCGTCGCTCCTAACCTCTCCACAGTTGATAGACACGGAACGTGCTTCCAAAACACTCGCTGTCACGTCTCTGTTCTTAAGGCTCCGTCAACGAAATGGCAAACATTTAAAGGACTTTTTTGTACTCGATGTCAGCGAAGTTTATGCACAAGTCGGAAATAATTAGCCAAAAATAATCATAGGAAAAAAAAATGTGAATCCATTCAGAAAAAAGCTGATTTTTGAATTTTTCCAACTCTCGGTATTCTCTACATGTCCATTACTGGAATTACGCTGGAAACCTTTATTCCTTTGTGTGCCGGAAGTCAAAGATTATGTATGTCACTACGTCTGGAAGTCATGACTCATGACTCATGAGCGCCTTTTTTGGTGTTGCCATTACATTTTATAACAAACGCTTACAAAAACCAATATGATATACCAATATGAGTTAAAAAAACGTTTAAAATAAGTTTAATTGGGTTGGATGCACAGATTTCACAATAAATACTTTATGTTAGATGGTATTTCTACTTCACATTTTTAACTAAAAGAAAAACCAGTAAAGAACCGCGCACAAAGGGCCATACCACTACACTAAATGGCGCTAGTTTCTTCACTTTAAAAAAACACGTTTTTTGTATGGAAACCCCCCTTAATTTTTCACTTTTTCTAATGTTTAGTATTTGTTGTTATAGCGGCAACGGAAACACATCATCTGTGTAAATTGTCTAGCTATCACGGTTCATGAAATACAGCCTGGTGACAGACGGACGGACGGACAGCGAAGTCTTAGTAATAGGATCCAGTTTTTATCCTTTGGGCACGGAACCTTAAAAACTGACAAATCTCGTCGATTTTATAAATTTTTATACTACCTTTTGCCTGCCGCTTCGCCCGCATGGACATCGGTTTTATGACCGTCTTTGAGGGTCAGTGGTGCGCAAGTTTAGTTTTCTTCAGATCCCTATCCCAGATCGGGCTATTATCATTAGCAATCTATGTTATTTCCCACTCCCTCACCATCTTTTTGAAAAAAATCACAACAATCCATTGTTCCGTAGCGATGTTAAAGAAATGAACCAAAAAAAAGACGTGTGGCACTCGGGAACTGCCGCGGTAAAGCTATTGCATAACATTTTTTATCAACTTATGCAATTATAATTAATTATTTATTTTTTATTTATGCTGTATTTACCAGTACCATATAGTCCTTGGGGCGCGGGATGTTTATGTAATAAATTAACACTAAGAAAGCTCATCATCATCATCAATAGGCATCATCAATCGCCATCATAAATCGCCATCGCCATCGCCATCGTCATCGTAATCATCAGCATCATCATCATCATCGTCATTATCATGATGGATAGATAGATGGCACTGTAAGTTTTTTAGAAATCAATATTATATATTTTTTTTGGGGTGTCAGGTTTCATTTTCTACAAAATTTCTTGATTCTGTCCCCTCAAAGCCCGCGATAAAAGCTATACAATAGCTTAAAAAACCCATTTTTCCGTTCCCTCAGGAACTGCATTGGACTACGCTATTTTCACGGGATAAAAAGTAGCCTATGTACTTCCTAGTAACAGAAGCTACCTGCATGCCAAATTTGATCTAGATTGGCCGAGTTGTTTAAGCGTGAAAAGGTAACAAACACATTTTCACATTTACAATATTAGTAAGGATTTCGACGACAGGGCTTATTTCATTGACTTCTGAGTTCCATTTGGCGGATCTACTCGAGCTAGGCTCGCCCTGCCCGACGGAGTTCCGACACGCGTTTCCCCCTACTCCCGGTTCCTTTTACCCAGGCACGTGATTAGCGCACTAACCACTTGGTTTGCTGTGTCACTTTCTGTTTTTAGACATTTTTAGCTCGACTTTTCTAACTTGTTGTAAATTATGCCCAAAAAAGCGCCAGAACACATAAAACAATCATCATCACCATCACATCAGCTGAAAATCGTCCACTGCTGGATTTGTCCTCCCCCGAGAATAAAACAATAATTTCTTATTAATAGAGTTACGTTCTCAGAGCACTGAAATGTATGAAGTTGGGGCAGTTACGTTATCTAGTGGCGACTGCGCACCAGAAGACGTAGCGTAGGCATCAGGCCTCCCACTCAGTGGACCGGCGACCTAGAAGGTCGCGGAAAGCTGCTGGATGCGCGCAGCGGAGGACGGTCGTCGTGAAAACCCTCGGGGGAAGCATTTATTCAGCAGTCGACGTCTTTCGGCTGTTATGATGACGATGATGAGTTTAGATGAGACTTCAAAATAGTCTCATTTGAAAAGTTATTTGATTTCCCTGGTGATTCACACATAAAAGTAAACGAAAATTTTTAAGGAAAAAAACACAAAAAGTTGAGAAAAAAAAATTGAATAAAACATTTTTTTTTCTTTTTTGGAACCTACTGCAAAAACGAGATCAAGCGCATTCATGTCTGGTTTTTTCTTCTTAATCGATTGACTTTAAGCAAAATTATAAAACGACACCACATTATGAACCATTAGATTCTTACGAATATCTATTAGTGTGCGAATTTATGGTTAATACGCGACCCTCGCGGTTTGTTACTTGGAAATGGTCAGACGGATCACACAGCGGGTTGTAGTGAGAGCTGCAGCGTGTCTGCAATATGGAGGCAGTCACTGTGAATAAATGTTTTATGTAGTGTTTCAGTTACAAACATGTGAAAATGTGAAATAGTAGTGAAATTACAACAAAAGGATTGTCACAACCTCGCCAAAGGGGTATTTTAACCACCAATTTGCATCATTGCATAAGTAACTGATGGTAGATTTTTAGATTTTTTATAGCTTAGCTTAAAATCAATCGATTAAGAAGAAAAAAAAACAAGAAGTTAATGACCTCGTTTTGCAGTAGGTTCAAAAAATTTATTTTTCCTGAAATGTTTTGTTTAATTCTATGCCTTTATCACTAGAAAACTTAAATAACCTTCCAAATGAAACTATTTCGTAGTCTGTACTGCTGATAATTCAAGAGAAAAAAAAATATTTTTTATGAATAGCTACAAAAGAAATGAAAATAAAAATGGCCGCCATTTAGAGGGGAGAAGGATGCGACCCCCTAATGGGGGTCAATGAAATGTGGTGTGTTCCATTTCCCTAAAATATCGGTACCCTTATCCGATACACCCTGTCACACTGTATATATAGATTTACACAAGAAAAGCGTTACCTACCTAAGACTTAGTAAGCGTAGTTTCACGTCGTTTGGTTGTATTAAAATGTTTCAAAGTTTAACAACAAAAAGTTTGTCTAAGCCAAGCGTCTAATATGTTTTGAGAGAAAAGCTCTATGAGCGACAAGGTTATGGAATGGGCCCAGAGCCCTCTCTCAGATACGGCAATCTCATTTTATTTGGATTCTAATGTTATGACACAAATAATCTTTGGACATTTTCCCTTTGGTTTGGTCACGTAGGTGCTCGTACGTTTGCTGATCTGGTTTACATAACAAAAGTTGTTTTTTGTTCGGCTGACAAACATTGAGACGATACTGGGTTTACCTTCCCTAACCGAAACATATCTAAAGCAAATGTGGCTTGTGAACTGAAAAATACGAATAAAGAGTTAAGCAATTATGAACGTTGATTTCACAAAGAAAACAAATCACAAACTGATCACTTTTAAGAATTATGGGCACAATAATAAGTGATTAAAAAATATATTTTTAAAAATGTTTTGTTTACATTTTGTATTTTCTTGATTGGGACAAGGTATAGTATATTGAGCGTTAGCAAATTCGCTTATCTGTGGCTATATCCAGAACATCGCAGGAGATGAGATGTATTAATTTACGTTTGGCGAAGGAGGGGGTAGAATTAGATACACGAATTAATCAGAACCTGCCGCAAATGCTTCCTATTTAGATATTCAGGTCTCTTATGACTGTAGGTATTCGTATTAGCTTTACAGATTAGATTGTTTCACCCCAACTCAGGGTAGGCTTGAGCCCCTCGCACAGAACTATTTATTAAAAGTTGACAGTTTTTGTTTGACTTGCATGTATGTATGTTTGTTTAGTTCAATCTTGCGATCAATTTTAGAACGACTTCCAGGGGTCCGATAGAGCTAAAATTTGAAATGCAACCATATTCCCGGTGATAATAGATCCTTTTGGTATTTTGATGTTGACCTGATGATTAAATTTGAAGGTGGAATCAAGGTCCCAGAAACGTCTTATTAGGGTTCCGTACCCAAAGAGTAATAACGGGACCCTATTACTAGGACTTTGCTGTCCGTACGTCTGTCTGTCTGTCTGTCCGTCTGTCACCAGACAATATTTCATGAACCGTGATAGCTAGACAGTTGAAATTTTTACAGATGATGTATTTCTGTTATCACAACAAATACTAAAAATTAGAAAAAGTAAAAAAAAGGGGGATCTCCATACAAAAAAACATGTAATTTTTAAACGTAAAGAAACTATCGCCATCTAGTATGATGGTACGGAACCTTTTGTACTAGCACCATCTAGTATGATAGTACGGAACTCTATGTGTGCCGCCGGTTTTTTTTCAATAGAACCGTCAGAAATACAGACTAATAGTTTAGAAATGGCCAAATATGTAAACAAATCTCATTTCTTAAAAACAAACCATTTTCTTTTGGTATCTAGGTTTCAAATAAAATACACATGATGGTAAAATAAATATAATGCTCGTAAGAACAGCTCGATGTCCAAGATGTAATGTATTTAGATAAAAAAAAATCAATGATAAAATGTTTTGTTTACATATATTTTTCAAAAAAACTAGACTTTATACTGTTCTCACCTCTTTTGAATTTGGAACCGTGTGTTTATATTCATTTCAGAGTTTGGCCTTTTGTGCATACAACTCTTTTCAAATTAAAGCTTTTAGGTTTTTTGAAAATTATTTAAATTTTAAAATTAGATTTTCGTTGCTTGAATGCTCTTTCAAAATAATTTTAGACATTTAAAAAAAAAGAGTTTAAAGTTCATCTAATTAGTGCAGAATAGTGTCATCATCATCTTATCAGCTTGTATACGTCCCCACCGAGGGGCTGAATTAGGGCAATCGGGCCTTAGTCGACTACGCGGGTCCATTGCGGGTTGGTCGACTTCACACGCAGAATAGTATATTATAATTTAATTGGAAGCCAGATTGTACCTATGTGGAATGTTACGTTTAGCGGGCCAGCCAAATACGGGTATAAATAGTGCGGATACGGCCCTGAAATGTGTTTTCGCACGCAACGCTGTGTTTATTTTTGTAGACGAAGCGACAAGGGTTCTGCGTGTCCGTTAGAGCTGCGTTACGGAACCATTACTTACCAAACTAATGGAGTATTTAGCAATTGTAAACTTGTGAAAACAAGCATTTCGTGCTATAGTCAGTTTCGCTAAATTAAATAACATTTTAGCTCGTACAAAGGATGTAACAAAATACGTACGAGTAGGTTCCGTTATATGGTGCTTCTACTCATCATACTGAACAACTTTTGTTGTACGACTTTGCAGTAATCGCCAAAAAAACTCAACTCTTTACACAAATTGATCACCTGAATGAGCCAAAGAGAATGTGATCGCCATTATACAGGTGAGTTTTTTTCAAGGGTCAGTATGGGGAAATTCTAAACTATAAGAGATAGAGAAAAACGCTCTTAGGAACCGCGATCTCAACTTTAGAGAAAATAAAAATGGCAATTAAAAAAAACTTGATAGTTTCGGAGATATGGCTTTTTTGAAAAAAAAAAAAATTTTTTTTGTTATTTCAATTGTATATCACAATACAAACCATAGGTCTAAAGTTACTAGAAGTTGTTGAAATTAACCTTTTATTAAGGATACATTTTATCATCCATTTGATTGGATGCGTAATTGAAATAAAACAAAACCGAAAAAATCTGCCACTTGCCTTAGTCCCACGAAACTAAATTAAAAATTGTTTCGCCTAAACACAAAAATAACACAATTTTTTTTTTGGCGATTACGAACTTATACTTATTTGCAGGAGGAGTTCGACTGTAACGTATATTTTTCAGTATTCTGTATATACTGGGTGGCGCTAAAGTAATCCCCGTATTTGATTCAGCTATAGCATCTTTTCTAAGTTAGAAAACTAGAACTAGTTTTATATAATAGGTCTTTACCTATTTATTAAATTGTCGATATGCCAATTTTTATTGAAAATAAAAAAGTTACCTATTGTTTTTTATTATTGTCCTGATGGTGACACTACTTATGGTCTTTTATTAGTAACTAGTGGCAAGTCTTTTGTGTTTCAATCCCCTGAGCTATGTACTATTGAGTTTTCAAAGGACAAAGGAGTTTTCTTAGTGGTCAGATGGAGACATTTTTTAGATTAGTATTCCTAAAAATGACATTAGTAACGAAGAAACTGCTGCGTTAACTTTAGAGCTTTAAAATTAAAAATGTGTATTTTTTGCCTCAATAAAGGCGATTTTTTCAGACGAAAAAACCCGATTTCATGGGGTTAAAGCCACCGTGCTCTCAAAATATCTAAACAATAGGCATAAGTTTACCACCGTTTAATTTCTAACAGCCTAATGCTATTTTGAGGATAAATTTTGTTTTAATACCTATTGTTCTTAATATTAATTTTCATCTTGAATTTTTTTTTATACAATCGGCAATTTCATAGGTAAAGACTTAATATATTTTTATTCGTGCCATTAGAATTTGAAGATGATGTCTTTTAAATGGTGACCTTCAGAGTTGATGCACATTTTAACCCTATATAAAACATTATCCGTAACACTTCCCGCGATATGTTCCTTATTTCTTGATGAATGTTCTCTTTTAGGAATGCGAGACTCTGTGGCTTGTTCACAAACATCCGAGATTTCAAATAACTCCAAAGAAATAAGTCTAGTCTGGTCAGATCGGGTGATCTAGCAGGCTAAGGAAAATCGCCATAACGAGAGATAACACGGCCTGCAAAAGCGTCCCTCACTTAGTCCGTAGTGTCGCGCGCTGTGTGTGCCGTGGCGCCGTGTTGTTGAAGCCCCAATTCATCCAAACTGGGTATCAAGAACTGACGCAACATGGTTCTGTAGCGTTCGCCAGTGATCGTTATCACATTGCCTGCAGCGTCTTCGAAATAATAGAGTCCAATCACTCTTTCAATACAGATGCCACACCATACAGTAACTTTTAGTGGGTGTAAAGGTCTTTCTTGAATAATGCGCGGATTATCAGTGCCCCAGAACCGAGTCTTCTGCTTATTAACATGCCCCGAGAGATGGAAATGCGCTGCGTCACTCGTAACCAATTTTGAAGAAAAAATATCCTCTTCAAGGTTGCGGTTTATGACGCACTGGCTGTACTCTAGACGAGCTCGGTGGTCAGTAGGCAGCAGCTGATGAGTCATCTGAGTTTTATACGGGAATATCTTCAAGTCCAGTCAAGGCGACTATGATGCCATACATTCCCTACTCGATAATATCGACTGGCATCAACTGCTGAGTGTAGGTGATGGCGACAGCGCTGTGTCCCAATTTTATAGGATCCTTTACGAGTGCAGAGATAGGTACATACCTACCAAATCGATTAGACCAAATTCTTATCCTCCCTGGTATAGCGCTTCATTAATAAAGACACTTAAAGAAAAATACACTTACCATAGGAAATACATGGTCTACCGAAACATATCGGAATATTATTCCTTCTAATTTTTGCGCCTTGGTAAAGAAGTGTATTGATTCCTACATGGAACGCATCGAAACCACAATTGCTAATAACCCTAAAGCTTTTTGGTCATATGTTAAAAGTCAAAGCAAATCTTGTAGCTATGCCCCAGTGTCATGAGGTGACAGGATGTAACTGCAGACTCGGGAGAGGCCATAAGCCAATTATTCTCACAATATTTCCAATCTACTTTCCTCTCACCGGAAAATAATGTTGATGTATACCCACTACCTGCAACTTCCGATCGTGCCTCGGCGTGTACCTGTAATATTGGGACAATAGAAATCACCTCGTCGGAAGTCTTCAGGCTATTAAGAGGTTTCCAAGTCTGCTGGCCCTGATAATATACCCGCTTCATTTATTGTTAAATGCGCTGATAGTCTTGTTACCCCGCTATCCATATTGTTTAAACGCTCCATCTTGGAAGGAGTTGTACCATCTACTTAGAAGTCAGCGTTTGTTACACCTATCCACAAAAAAGGCGATAAGTCAGATGTACAAAATTATAGACCTATCTTTAAGTTATGCCTATTCTCGAAAGTCTTTGAAAGGGTAGTATACAATCAATTGTACTCGTCGCTTAAACATTTGTTTAGGGATGAGCAGCATGGCTTTCTCAAAAAGCGTTCAACTTAGTTTTGGCTAACGACTTTATCACTAAGGGTATGGACGATGTGGGTCAAGTGAATGTCGTCTACACTGACTACAGTAAATGTTTTGACCGGATAGACCATCGCATACTGTTGGATAAATTGGCTGTGGCTTGCATACACGGCGACCTCTACAGATGGTTTTGCTCGTATGTTGACAATCGTACTCAGTCTGTTGTGTTGAATGGTTTTGCGTCTGACTGGACATATATACCGTCTGGAGTACCCCAGGGCTCGTTATTGGGGCCTCTTCTTTTTACTATATTTATCAACGGCGTCCATGAATGTTTTCATAACTCGAAGATACTTATGTTCGCAGATGATATGAAAATTTTAATAGTTATTTGAGGCATCTCCGATATCGACGACCTGCAAGCTGACCTATCTAGGTTTGTAATGTTCTGTTCAGCCAACAAAGTAGATCTTAACGTTGCCAGCTGTTATTAAGTGTCGTATAAGAGAAAGCTTACTGTCCTTAACAAAGGTTATACTTTGAAAAATGTTAGCATCTCAAAACTATCGGTGATTAAAGACCTTGGAATGATTCACGACAGTAAACTCCTATTTAACAAACATGTGGACTATATTGTCAAAAAATCATCTAAGGCTCTAGGATTTATAAAGAGAACTTCAGCTGTATTTCGTAATTTAAAATCAGTCAAAATTCTCTACTGCTCGTTCGTTCGAAGTCATCTCGAATATGCCTCACAAGTTTGGAACCCCCAATGCGAGACTTATAAGTCTCGTATTGAGTGTATTCAAAAAAGATTCCTACGTTACCTCGACTAAAAAGCTCACCAAAGATCTGTTGATTACGAGCACCGATGCAAACGGCTTACTTCCTTCCACTCTTACTGCGCCGTCAAGCTATTGATATTTGTTATTTAATGAACATAGGCAATGGTTCCGTGGACATCCCTGACCTACTCTCAAATATTGGATGTGCCGCGCTTGAGACAGCAAATAAGGTTAGCTGTGCCCCTAGCTAACTCTAACTATAGACGTAACTCATTTTTCCCACGAGTTACCGCTGAGGTCAATAAAGCTAATTATAATCTCGATCTTTTCTGCTCCAGCACCGCATCCGTTAGGAAAAGCATTGCGAACAGATTCTTTTCTAACTAGTTTATTTTAATCTCCAAATGGTTATTAATTAATGTTGCTCTTTCTTGTTGCTATACATAGTTACATATTAAATACCTTAGTCATTTGGAACTTTGTAAATATTAAGTCGTTTTCTATTTTTGTTGCATATAGGTGGACACTTGTTATTAGCATCGCCATGTATATTTAGTAACTAATTGTAAAATTTTGCTATAAGACTCTCAAATAAAATAAAATAATAAATAAAATAATAAGTCTTTCTCCAAAATACGCTGCAAAGGTCGCCTGGAAATACCCAATCGCGAGACACGTCGCCTCGTTGATGTTTCTGGACACTTTTCCACATCTTCACGCATAGCATCGATATTATCGGCTGAACGGCATGTTCTTCGTTTGCCAGACTTGGGTCTATCCAATGTTGAGCTAGTTGTTTCGAGGCGTGTGGAAAAAAGCGCCGAATTGTGCGACCAATCGGTGCCGGACGGCGGGGAAATAGTCGACGAAATTCACGTTGTGTTTTTATCACTGATGAATTATTCCGTAAAAATAGTGACACGATTATTCCACGTTCTTGGGAAGTAAAACGCTCCCATGTTTATTTTAAGTGTTTTTATAAAATTTGTTTACTACACAATTTTTAACAACAGAATGACAGGAGATGTCATATTAAAAAAATATGAGTATTTTCTTTAGTGCCATTACTTTTGAGCTCCCCCCCACCACACCCCGAACAAAGAAGTATCTACTTCTCAGTTTAAAGAATTATATCATTGAGTAGGTACTAATACTATATCAATAGGTACTTCACAAGCGGAAGTACAAGCAGAGAGAAGTCAAACAAAAGCTATATATTTCTAATTTCAGAACCGTGTCAGATGCAGACGGTGTGCTTACATGACATTTTTATTGCGGGGCGGGACGCGGGGCGCGGGGCGTGCTGTGTGACTTGTTGTCGCAATCGGCTCGTTTAAAAGTTTCAATATTTTTCTCGGCTATAAGGAGAGGTATTGATTGGAACAGTTGTCTCTGTCTTTTTCTTTACGTGTAAAGAGTAAAGAAAATAACCACACATTTTCACTTTTTCAATGGCTTTTCGTTTCAATCAAAAACTATAATGAAAGTATAAAAAATAATAACATTACTCACTTTGTATTATCATAACAAATATTTTTGTATATTTTTTAATATTTATACTTCAATATATAAGTCACTAGCTGTTCCGGCGAACTACGTACCGCCTTACATTACATTACACTGCCCTACCCTACACTACACTACCCTACCCTACACTACCCTACCCTACACTACTCTACCCTACACTACACTACCCTACTCAACACTACCCTACCCTACCCTACATTACCCTACTCTATCCTACATACACTACACTACACTACACTACCCTACACTACCCTACACTACACTACCCTACACTAAACTACCCTACACTACACTACCCTACACTACACTACCATACCCTACACTACCCTACCCTACCCTACATACACTACTCTACCCTACACTACACTACCCTACTCAACACTACCCTACCCTACCCTACATTACCCTACCCTATCCTACATACACTACACTACACTACACTACACTACACTACCCTACACTACCCTACCCTACACTACCCTACCCTATACTTTCCTACCCTAAACTACACTACTCTACCCTACACTACACTACCCTACCCTACACTACCCTACCCTACCCTACACTACCCTACCCTACCCTACACTACCCTACCCTACCCTACATACACTACACTACCCTACACTACACTACTCTACACTATCCTACACTACACTACCCTACCCTACCCTACCCTACCCTACATACACTACACTACACTACCCTACACTATACTAGCCTACCCTACCCTACACTACCCTACCCTACCCTACACTACACTACACTACCCTACCCTACCCTACCCTACCCTACCCTACATAAGAACCTTCTCCTGACAATAACGAACTCGACAAAAAAAGAATTAGCCAAATCGGTCCAGACGTTCTGGAGTTATAGCGTCAGGAAGGAAAACCCGACTTATTTTTATATAGTAGACTAGCTGTCCCGGCAAACTACGTACCGCCTTACATTACATTACACTGCCCTACCCTACACTACACTACCCTACCCTACACTACCCTACCCTACACTACTCTACCCTACACTACCCTACCCTACCCTACCCTACCCTTCATACACTACACTACACTACACTACACTACACTACACTACCCAACCCTACCCTACACTACCCTACCCTACCCTATACTTTCCTACCCTAAACTACACTACTCTACCCTACACTACACTACCTACCCTACACTACCCTACCCTACCCTACACTACCCTACCATACACTACCCTACCCTACCCTACACTACCCTACCCTACATACACTACACTACCCTACACTACACTACACTACTCTACACTACCCTACCCTACATAAGAACCTTCTCCTGACAATAACGAACTCGACAAAAAAAGAATTAGCCAAATCGGTCCAGCCGTTCTGGAGTTATAGCGTCAGGAAGGAAAACCCGACTTATTTTTATATAGTAGAGAAGACTAGCTGTCCCGGCGAACTACGTACCGCGTTACATTACATTACACTGCCCTACCCTACACTACACTACCCTACCCTACACTACCCTACCCTACACTACTCTACCCTACACTACACTACCCTACCCTACTCTACATACACTACACTACACTACCCTACGCTACACTACCCTACACTACCCTACACTACACTACCCTACACTACACTACTCTACCCTACACTACCCTACCCTACATACACTACACTACACTACACTACCCACTACACTACCCAACCCTACCCTACACTACCCTACCCTATACTACCCTACCCTACACTACCCTACCCTATACTTTCCTACCCTAAACTACACTACTCTACCCTACACTACACTACACTACCCTACACTACCCTACCCTACACTACTCTACCCTACACTACCCTACCCTACACTACCCTACCCTACACTACCCTACCCTACACTACCCTACCCTACACTACCCTACACTACCCTACACTACCCTACCCTACCCTACACTACCCTACCCTACCCTAAACTACACTACCCTACTCTACCCTACCCTACCCTAACCTACATAAGAACCTTTTCCTGACAATAACGAACTCGACAAAAAAAGAATTAGCCAAATCCGTCCAGCCGTTCTGGAGTTATAGCGTCAGGAAGGAAAACCCGACTTATTTTTATATAGTAGACTAGCTGTCCCGGCGAACTTCGTACCGCCTTACATTACATTACACTGCCCTGCCCTACCCTACACTACACTACACTACCCTACCCTACCCTACCCTACATACACTACACTACACTACACTACCCTACCCTACACTACTCTACACTACCCTACACTACACTACCCTACATACACTACACTACACTACCCTACCCTACACTACTCTACACTACCCTACACTACACTACCCTACCCTATCCTACACTACCCTACCCTACACTACCCTACCCTACCCTATCCTATCTCTCAAGTTGGATCGAACTGCACATGGTGTGCGAATTTTATTATAATCGGTTAAGTGGTTTAGGAGTCCATTGAGGACAAACATTGTGACACGAGATTTATATATATTAAGATAGATAACTAGAGTTGAAAGTAACGGTGTAGTCCTATCTTTGGGATTTTTTTCTATCGAGCCAAAACTGCTCCATCGTATTTCTAATAGCTTTTGACTTTACGGAACATCAACAACAATAAAGTTTTTTTTTCAACATTGGTTTTTCTGTCGTTTAGGAGTGATTGACGTCAAAAATAACGAAAATCGGTAATATTACCGCCTTAAGCGACATACAAATGAGTTATATGTAACGTGATCATGGTGTGCATATCGTGCGCAAGTAGGGATTGGAATGCGGAAAACCGGATCCGGTAACATTAGACGTCTACCGGAGCCGGTACCAATTTCCGATGATCGGATCCGGTGAAAAATAAATAACACCAATTCGGAAAAATACTCGCCAATGCATGAGTAGGTACAGAGGCCAGCACACCAAGCTGGACACTCGTAGTGCGATTCTGATCCATACGCATTCGGCATAAGAACGGTACAAAGTCCAAAGTGTGTAGCTTGATGTGCTGGCCTGTGTACTTAAATGCGTGCTGCTCGTGCGTGCGAGTCGTTGGACACTAACTGGCCCGCGCCCGCAACCAAACTCCGCAAGTCCGCATTTGTATGATTGTATGATTTGTCACTGATTGGTTTTAAAAAATTGATATGCAAATCCAGTAAAAAACGAAAATTTATACTATAAAATACCAAAAACGAGGATAATACTTGTGTACAATAAAGAGTATTTATCTTATCTATGTATAGCTTTTCCCTTCATAATCACTAAATATTTAAAATACTAGCTCATTTATTTGTTTTCAATAAAGTTGCTCAAAAAGTGGTATTTAATATGCTAGTTTACTGTGCGCAAAATTGATTTTACAGCACATGTGCTTTTTACTTTAGCCTTTCCAAGGAAACATACGGCAGTGTCCATTTACTGCCTCTCTCTCTCTCTCTCTCTCTCTCTTCTTAAGCAATTTCAAAAAAGGAGGATTTTTACGTTAGTGCAACCTTTCTTATACAACAAAATAATAAGGCACTGCGATATTAAGAATAATAGCGTAAGGGAATCTAAGCGACTTATCAATATCAGAGACTGGCTGCAGACACTCTCGTACGCGAATACAGAAAACCTTCCCTAGTCTACTATAGGTATAACACGAATCCTCATAAACCCCTCCCACATACAAACACACTTCACTCAAAACAGACTGACACATAAACACACACACACACACACACACACACACAAACACACAGCCTCACACCACAGTCATAATATGCTATACCTTACTTATTTTTTGTTGTATTAATAAATTATTTTAGTACGTATTAACATGTAAAATAGTATGTAGTACAGTGTGAACAGTCTCTTCGGTAATTATATATAGTACTAGCTTTTGCCCGCGGCTTCACCCACGTGGACATGACTTTTATGACTCTTTTTGAGGGTGAGTGGTGCGCGAGCCGCAATCAGCTCGCAAGCGTGGACATGAGTTTTCACTAGGTCCCTCAGGAACTATTCGGATTAGCAGTCTTTGTCACTTCCCACCCCCTCAACAAATTCTATACAAAAAATCACTTTAATCCGTTGCTCCGTTGCGACGCCACCGACGTGCGCGAGCGTAGAAAACAGTTGTCCCCAGATCCCTCGGGAACTATGTCAGGATATACTTATTAGTAAATTATATCATTTTCCACCTCATCTCTGTGCTAAAAATCACACCAATCCATTTTTTCGTTACGATTTTAAATAAAACGAACAAAGATTATTGTTTTAGTTTCCTCAGGAACTGCATCGAACTATGATAATTACCACAGATAAAAGGTTGACTATTTCATTCCCAGTGATACAGGCTACCTGCATGCCAAATTTCATCAAGATTGGTAGAGGTGTTGAAGTGTGAATAGGTAACAAACAAACAAACACATTTTCACATTTATAATATAAGTAAGGATTTCTAAATCTTAAATAAAATATAGAGCGTCGGTGGCAAAACGGTTAGGGCCACTACCTCCTATCCGGAAGGCCGTGGTTCGAATCCTGCCACTTACCAATATCTATACGAATATCGATTTCATACTGGTATGTACGTTTATCCGGCGCTCTTACGGTGAGAAAAACATCGTGAGGAAACCTGCACACGCCTGCGAAGATATTCGAAGCTTATGTGTGAAGTCAATCAACCCGCAATGGGCCCGCGTGATCGTCTAAGGCCAGATCGCCCTAACTCAGGGCAGGTCGAGCCCCTTGGTGGGGACGTATATAAACTGATATGATGAAATATTATCAAAAAACGAATTCAAATCATTATAGGTATCAATCTAGTAATAAAATTTCCTACAATATTAATATGGGTCAAATCCTCGAGTCGTGTCAGCTCCAAAGGAGCCCAAGACGCACTTCTCGTTGCCGCGCTGGATGGCAATAGACAACCTTAGCAGCAGGTAGGACCTCACGTCACATCTCCTCTCTCGAAGGCGAAGGCCAATATTCTTTGTGAAGGCAAAGGCCTCTGAGGGTTCAGCAGCCGGTTGTTTCACAGACCAGCGGCACAAAGCAGTAATTTGCCTCCAAGACCGAGTACTTATTATGCTTCTTTCTCACCGCAAATTGAGCAGCAGTACCGTACGGGTGAGGAGTGAGGCAGAAAAAGTGGCTTCCCAAAGCAGACACGTTCCTCTCTGCCATAGCACCTGTTTAAACCCTCCGGCCTTTTGCCATCAGATCGACTAAAGCCCGGCCGGCGGCTGCATCAAAGATGGAATTTTCCATCTGGCCGAGACCAGTGCCCTCCGAGTGAGGTTATTAAGGAATTGGTGACGTGGTAATCTTCACAAACACGACTGCAACTCAGTGAGTGATGGCCAATTGCCTCCACCGAGGACCCGCAAATACATTGATGAGGTTCACAGATATTGATATCGCAGGCGGAGAGCAATTGCCACACGCAAATAGTCGCCGTCAGAAGAGTTCCCATATCTATGCCTCCTGTTAAAAGATGTATGTGTTTTTATTTTTTTTACACGATTGGAATCTGTAAAAAAATACCTCTCTGTTCGTCTATGAAACACATCGCTACGTACCATAGTAAGTATCGGATGCTGAAAAATACATAAAAGAAATCCACTCAAAAGTATGAAATAATATTTTAATGTTTTAATACAACTTAAGCGTGTTTTATTATCCCTGCAGTGCCATCTATTGACATTCTGCTACTATGATTATAATGTTTGGTATGTGTAGCTAATATATAGAAAAAGTACTCTATTGTTATTATTGTATGTATCGATAGATAATTTCCCGCGGGACCTCTTTAGTTTTCCGGGATAAAGAATACCCGACTATACAATGATGGTCAAAACACCTCATCCCAATGTAAAGGTTTCATATTGTTACGTTGAGTCATTCTAAAGATACAATTTTTTGCATTCCTGTAGGAACCCTAATTTTTTGGGATTCACAATGTCCCAGATTTAGTTCGCGATAAGGGTATCAACGTGTAAAATTTGATTGTGATAGGTCAAGCCACATTTGCGTGGTGAGCCACTCTATAAATGAATACTTTTGATTTTCCCACGGGAACTCTTGAATTTTCTGGGATAAAAAGTATCCTATATGTTAACCCGGGCTATAAGGAACCACCATACAAAATTTAATCAAAATCGGCCTGGTAGTTTTTGCGTGATGCGCGAACATACAGACAGACAGACAAACAAAAATTCCAAAAGTTGTTGTTTTGGCCTCTGTATCGTTAATAATGTCCACCACAGTTAGTATTTTCCAAAAATATTTCATGTACAGACAAGGCCCCGTTACAGTTTTATTATATTATTATGTAGATAGATTTAAAATTAATTAGGTAGTTAGTTAGTTCACAAACACTACCTATGTCTAGTCTATTGCTGGTGCCCAAGATACAGGCTGTGCCTTTACCTAGTCTGGGACCGATATGTACAGACACTATGTCAATTTCCGTTTTAAACAAATTATTTGTATTTGTATGTACATATGTGCACCGATTTTAAAAATCCTTTTTTTTCGAAAGAGTTTACAATGGGACCATTGTCACCAAGTCAGGATCTGATGATGGGATCCCAGGGAAATCGAGGGCAACCCTCAAATTTTATAGAAACGTACTACGTGTTTCATGTATTTTCTAAAGCTATTCAGGTATTTGCGTCTGGAGTCATCATCTCATGTCGATGAGCTGATGATGGATGGTGAAACTGTTTAACAGTTAGTAGTTGGAAGATAATTCTTTAATATTATACGTCGATACGTAGTACTCGCGCACTGCGCACTCTCGGAAAGTCATAGAAACGTTGTTCACGCTGGTGAAGCCGAGGGAAACAGCTACTTATTTCATACTTTTGAGTGATTTTCTTTTTGCAGTCGGCTTTTAGTTTTTAAACTTTTACTTTTTAAATCGATTAATCTATCTATATCAATCAATATTATTTGATTAATTTCGTTGTATTCGCGCGTAAGTCAGTCAGTGCTTGTTCTATAAGTAGGTACAGTCGGCACTGAAAGGCTCCCGATACACAGCGGTTCGAGCTTAATTCATTACACGAAATCGGCGAAATAGTTGGACGTATTCGTTAAGGCGGTAATATTACAGATTTTCGTTATTTTTGACGTCAATTACTCCTAAACGATAGAGCTTGAGCTTGCGTGTCACATCCTCGGCTGCATCGGCACTTACCATCAGGTGAGGTGCAGCCAAACGCACTCAAATAAAAAAAATAAATAAAAAAACCCAAGGTTGAAAAAAATAACCTTCTCGTTGATGATGTTCCTTAAAGTCAAAAGCTATTAGGAACACGATTGAGCAGTTTTGGCTCGATATAAAAAAAAATCCCAAAGATAGGTCTACACCGTTACTTTCAACTCTAGTTATGACTAATATTTTGAAGTATAAATTTTAAAAAATATACAACAATATTTGTTATGATAATACAAAGTGAGTAATGTTATTATTTAAAAAAAAAAATTGTAGTTTTTGATTGAAGCGAAAAACCATTGAAATAGTGTGGGTATTTTATTTACTCTTTACACGTAAATAAACAATAAAAACAATAACTAAACTAATCAATAACTCGCCTTAATGGCAACCTTATAAAAGCTGTAAAACTGTCGAAGAATCCGTCGAGTATTTCGCCAGCGCCGCGTAACTATATAGTTGAACTCGAGCCCTCGTGAATCAGAGGGCAGGTACGAGTACAAGGTCGCGGTCGGCGTAACGCGACCATCGCGACATGAAAAAAAAACCTAACCCCTCCGCCGAGAGTGCCGACAGAAGTAAAAACTTGAACAAAACTTTTTACAGTTTTATAAGTTTGGATCCTGGGAGTGTTCCTGGTAAAGTGACGGTGTCACGAGTTCAATGGTTTTTTTCCTATCTCAAAAACAGTTTTATAAGTTTTGACCCTGCGAGTGTTCCTAATAAGGTGACGGGACGGTGTCGGTGACGGTGTATCGAGTTCAATGGTTTTTTCCCATCTCAAAAACATTTTTATAAATTTTGACCATGCGAGTGTTCCTGATAAGGTGTAGGTGACGGTGTCGGTGATGGTGTCACGAGTTCAATGGTTTTTTCCCCATCTCGAAAATGCCCAACGCGCCTAAATTAATTTTTTTACTTCATAAAATCGGTCAAGAGCGGGTTATATTCGCGCACCGAGAGTTCCGTACCACCACACCTCTCCACCTCTCCACACAAGTATATCAATGGTGCCTATTAATTTCAAACTAAAGACATCAAGCGACAGAAAAATGTTCTTTTTTAGTCAGTTCGGACTCCTTAGCGCGAGTACAACTTACACTTGGCCGGTTTTAATTACTTGTTGTTTTACTTTACGATTATTGGTATGATCTCAATATTATTACTGTTATACCTACGCTAAAACCATATACAATAAACACGTTTCTTATAAAAACCCATTTATATAACCCCCAATTTTTTAAATTATTTGTAACTAACTTCCCCATTATCCTTATTAATATTATAAATCTGAAAACGTGTTTGTTTGTTTGCTTGTTACTTCTTCACGCTTCAACACCTCAATCAAACTTGACGAAATTTAGGATGCAGGTAACCTGTGTCCTTTGTTTTTGGAAAACATAGGCTATTTTTTATCTCGTAAGAATAGACTAGTCCGATTCAGTTTCTGACGGAATTGACAAAAAAACTCTTTGGGTTGATTTCTTTAACATAAGTGTAAGCGTTTATTGCTATTTTTTTGTATAGAAATGAATAACGGAGTTGGAAATGAATGACATAGACTACTCATTACCATAGCTTGAGATAGTTCTCGAGGGATTTGGAGTAAAACACTGTCTACACTCGCAAACTGGCAGCTCGCGTACCACTCACTCTCAAAAACAGTCATGAAAACGAAGCCTACGCGAGTGCAGCCGCGGGCAAAAGCTAGTAAAATTAATTCTGTGAAATTTTTCGGCTAGCTACCTGGGACCGTGCAAAAGACACAGCCTTTTAAAGATCTAGTAAGGCTTAGTAAAAGGTACCTACCTAGTGCGGAACCCTATACTAGGTAGGTAGGCTTGTATAACGCAGATACGCCTACCAGCTGTTATAACACCGGATTTTTTTTTCCTGAGCTAGTAGAACGATTACAAATCACATGCAATTATATAAAAAAATAGCAATTTCCGTAGTAAGTGGGATAAATGAAGGGAAATCGATTAATTCGTGTTTCTAAGTTGTTCAAATCGTAATATGTAATATACTAATGCGATAACCATCCGGCACTTTCCATTGCATGACATTAGCACAGTATGGGGGCCATTGGATTAGTGGCTGTAGAACGGTCGTAAAAGCAAAATGGGAGCGTTTGTTGACCGGAAGTAAGGCGTTGCGTGCCGAAGGTTGCAGCGGAAACACCGTGACCGGTTTCCGGTGGCGATGGCTGGAACACCTTGCGTCGCTTGTTACGCGGTGGAAGTACCTATCGCTTTAACGAGTTACATATAACGTCGCTTGTTACGCGGTGGAAGTACCTATCGCGTTAACGTGTTACACACAACGTCGCTTGTTACGCGGTGGAAGTACCTATCGCGTTAACGTGTTACACACAACGTCGCTTGTTACGCGGTGGAAGTACCTATCGCGTTAACGTGTTACACACAACGTCGCTTGTTACGCGGTGGAAGTACCTATCGCGTTAACGTGTTACACACAACGTCGCTTGTTACGCGGTGGAAGTACCTATCGCGTTAACGTGTTACATACAACGTCGCTTGTTACGCGGTGGAAGTACCTATCGCCTTAACGTGTTACATACAACGTCGCTTGTTACGCGATGGAAGTACCTATCGCTTCAACGTGTTACATACAACGTCGCTTGTTACGCGGTGAAAGTACCTATCGCGTTAACGTGTTACATACAACGTCGCTTGTTACGCGGTGGAAGCACCTATCACGTTAACGTGTCACATACAACGTAAAAGCCGGTTGATAGCGGTTTTCAGTAGATAAAAAAAATAGTTTCGGAAAATAAATGAGATGAACTTCGTTTAGACTTTTCACAAATCTCGGTTTTCATTTAGACTTCATATTAGGATTGGGGAAAAGTTAGTTTGTATTTTGTATGCGAATTTAAACAGGGCGACCAGAGCGAGCTGCATCTTGAACGTTAAAATTTCTAAACTGGAAACGCTTGAAGCACGTTTGTACTACTAACTCGTACTGCATTAAGCTCATAAACGGTACAAGTTGTATTCGCGGGCTGGGTTGCATTTTTACTCTTTTAGGGTTCCGTGCATCCAACGCAACGGGGGACCAACGGGACCTAAGCTGCCGCTATCGGTCCGTCTGTCCGTCTGTCAGCGGACTGTACTTCATTAACCGTAATAGGTAGAAAGTTTAAATTTTTATTTCTATTGCCGCTATAAAAAAAATTACTAAGAATTAGAAAAATGAGAAAAAATAGGGGCTCTATCGTAAAAATGGTAATACACACAAGCGTGAAACTTGGTGTGATTATAGTACTAATACTGAAGTAAAATAAAATAAAACTGGACAAGTTTGAATTGTTCTTGCGCTAAGCAGTACGAACTGAAAGAAAAAAAAACATTTTTCTAGGATTTTTACGTAATATATTTATAAGCAACAAGAACTAGGAATTTTAAATTAAAATAGCACGGCTTTAAAATAAATTTTATTTGAATTTCTAATTGCGCGCCAATCCACAGATAATTAAATCTAAAAATGCAGGTTATCGAATCTCCAATTTTATAGGTAAAGTTCATTTTAATGTTAATTTTAATTTTTATTATAACTAGCCAGGTACAAATAAAACAAGCAAAGAGGTTTGAATACAAATATATACTTATAAAATATAAAGACACATTACTTAACTGTTAACTATAGACTATGCCACTGATTACTATGCACTACATACAAAAGCGTCGGTGGCTCAACCGGTAACGACTCGGTCCTCCTAACCAGAGGTGCCGGGTTGAAATCCGGACAGCCAATGTACCAATGAGTTTTTTGAAATACGTACATATACTCACCGATTCTTTTAACAGTGAAGTAAACATCGTGAGAAAACCTGCACACACCTGCGAAGAAACTCGAAGGTTGTGTGTGAAGTCGACCAACCCGCACTGGGCCCTCGTGGTCGACTAAGGCCCGATCGCCCTAATTCAGGGTATATGAGCTGATATGATGATGGCATATTATATGTCAAACACATTTTAGTCATGACATGAACTAATAATCAGTGTGCCGCCTTCATACATTTTTTAGTCAACAAAGATGCTACAAATTAAAGAGAATGTGGAGCGAAAGTATCTCTTCAAACATATCGGTTTCCAATCCATACATCCGAGTGTATCTGTATCTGTATCATACAGAGAGGTAGACAAAGTGTCCTGATACTGATTTCAGTAACACACGTAAGGCGAGGCATCGATTGGAACAGTTGTCTCTGACATACATACACAAGCCTTTACTAAATTTTTTTTTACTTAATATTTTGTTTAATGTGTTCACATTGCTTATTATCGGACTTTTGTTATGGAACTGCGAGTCCTCCAGACACAGGTAAAAACCTAAAAGGAGGTCTCACCCTTTATTTTGAGATGATGCTACAAGTGACCTAATATTTTTTTTTCTTTACGGTTAAGAAAATAACCACACCTTTGCAATTTTCAATGTTTTTTTTCGTTTCAATTAAAAACTACAATTAATAAAAAAAAATCCAACTGGCATATTGAAGTGTGTGTTTAGACCAATCGCCTAACAAAATACTAAATCGGTCTGGTTTGCCTGTAGAACGCAAATCTCTGTTTTATAAGAGGTTTCTTTGATATATTGACGTGAATACGTCTTTAAAATTACCTCCATAGGGATGCAATCCAAAAAAACGAATGATAACAAAATCGGGGGATACAGTTTAGTGTTGTAGCTACATATCTATCATCTCCATCCAAATTTCATTTACACCACTTGATAGCTAAAGAATCAAAGAATTTATTACGCTAAGTAAGGACTGTAACACATCGCGCGCGGGGGAGGGGGCAGCCCCGCCATTTTGAAGGTCATTTTGCTGCGTATCGAGATTTCCATTTAGCATAACTTTCGACTCGGTGAAGCTACGACGTTCATTCAAGTTTCAATCGTCAGCTCTCGTCAAAATCTATCGATTATATATAAAACATTAGTGTAAAATTGTAACTGTGATTATAATAAGGTGTTTAAATAAAAAAATAATATCAAAAAATATATAATGTCGCCCTATACGCGTCGGAAAGCCAAATCGAAATACAGAGATCGTATACGGTTGGAAAGGGCATCTCAACAGCAATCGAATGGTACCAATAAAACACCATATGATCGAGTCAAGCAGTGCCGGCAACGTAAAGTAATGAATGCGGCCGAGCGGATCAACGACGGTGCCAGTACATCTGCAGCTGGGACGGTTGAAATTACGCAGATAATAATATTAATAATATTTTATATAGAAACTACATATTACCCGTTACGAGACGTATTCACGTTAAAACCAACGGCCGTGTGCCCCGACACAGCCCCACCCGTTTTTTTTCTGTTATAAAAGTGAACGAATCGTGTTTCTGCAACTGAAAAAATGTAGTCATTGAAATGAAAAATCAGGTTACAAAATATAACTTTCATATGTTTCGTAATTGCTGAGAAAAATCGAGATCCCTACGATTTATAACCACTTTTTACTTTAACTAAGGATTTATATCGCAAAAAAAAAAATTTTGTATCTTACAGGACACGAGGTGTAATTCTATTTTAATACACAGAACTAGAGAAAAACAATCCTAATGCTCCTTTTTTTTCTAGTTGTAACCATAGAACTGCTGCAATTTTAATCGAAACATTACGATAATTCATGAACTTTTTAACAGAAAAATACAAAATGATTTTGTTTTCTTAGTTTTTGGATATTCTTCTTATTTTATTTATAAAGAATTAAAACCCACAATTTTCGCACGATTCGTCCGCAGCGATTGACGTAGTAACAGCCACGTTGCAGTACGAGCTGACAAGAACTTTATTTCCAAGCTATTTTGTTCGATGTTTGAAAATCGTAATTCGAGTTGCTAGTTTTAGGGACTGCGGAGCCTTAATAATAACAATAATAATAATAAATATCCTTTATTGCATACCAAAAAAGCATAACAGAAACTTAATTTAAAAATGTACAGTGCAATGGCGGCCTTATTGCTTTAAGCGATTTCTTCCAGGCAACCTTAAGGTAACCGGTAGGAGTTGGCGGGTAAAAGGCTAAATGCGGGTGGCTGCAGATAAAAAAAAAAGATAAAAAAACCTTAATGGCAGATGAACACTATTTTGTTTTGTTGCAGGCAGCCAGCGCGGCGCGGGCGTCCGGCGGGGCCCGCAGCGCCCGCGCCCCGCGGTAGCCCCCGCGGTGACCCGCTGAGAGGTACCCGCCATTAATTCGCTTTTCACTTTCCCGCTTCACTTTCATTTCTGTGCGATCCAAATTCAAAAGACCTTCGCTCGTTGCGCAGCGTGATTCCATCGACAGTCGTCTGCGATCAAGAATGTTCTGAGGCAGTCGTTCTATATCCAGGTGTAGGTGCTGGTGTAGGTGCAGGTGTAGGTGCAGGTGTAGGTGCAGGTGTATGTGCAGGTATAGGTGCAGGTGTAGGTGCAGGTGTAGGTGCAGGTGAAGGTGCCAATCATACAATTTAACAAATTGTGTATTTTTACCCACCTGTCTAAAAAGGACGGTAATGTTTTTCAGGTTTGTTTGTAAACTCTTTATTGACATGTTTGATTATAGAAAATAAAACAGATATGTTATGGTATAAAGGCGGACTTATCCCTTACGGGATCTCTTTCAGTCAACCTAATAATGACATTTGGATTTAAAACAAAAAAAAGTAAGGGCAATGTTACAAACACGACTTTATACAGGCTAGTTATAGTATCGGCCAGTAGGTAAAAAGCTGGCACTGCAGTTGCTACCCAACATTGCGCAAGCCACTAAAGTAACTAGGCGCCCTGTCAGCATTTCAAGTATTCCACAGGATGCAACCCGATCTAACTGTTTACCGGATTAATGTATTGTTATAATTACCATTGTTTAATTAATTCATTCTATATCTAGCATCGAGCTGAATTAGACTAAGCTTAATTTGTAACTCTTTACTTTTAAATAAAATTAGTTTAAAGTCATTTTGGTTTTTTTGGGTCCTCCGGTTGTAGCTATCGTAATTGGCGCAGTCGGTAGGATACTCAAAAAAAGCTAGGGCCGCGTTCTCACATAGAATTGTGGACCCTACTATCGCGCGTCGTTAAAAAGATCATCGGCGGCGTTCGAGTATCCTGAATACGAACCTGGCTACCGACTGGAGGAGACATCAAGACATAGATCCCGCAGAGAGACCAACATGAAATACATGTAAGTCAAGTACATATGAATTGCCCTTGTGTTGCTTGTCCCTAAATATATTTTTTTTTCCTGTGTGATTACCTGGCCCCAAGATTTTCCATCCAAGGAAATCCTGTTCCGAAAGCCCTGCTCCGGGTAGGCAATCGCGTAGGGAACGCTTAGATTGTCATAGAAACTTAGATTTTAACTTAGATATAATATTAGAGGAATCAGTAATGGACCCAGAAACCATTTACAAGGTCCTGAGACCTCTTCCCGAATTTGACGGGAACCCTAATATCTTACCTAGATTTATAGACCTTTGCGATCAGTTATGCGCACGTTATATAAAAACGGATCCCGGTAGTGAGCTATCAAATCTGTGCCTAATAAATGGTATCCTAAATAAGATAACTGGATCCGCCGCGCGTACCATAAACTCTAACGGTATCTCACAGAATTGGATTGGCATCAGAAACGCTTTGGTAAATAATTTTGCAGATCAAAGAGATGAGACAGCTCTGTATAATGACCTCTCTCTTGCTACCCAAGGTAATCGCACCCCACAGGAGTTTTATGATCACTGCCAAAATTTGTTTAGTACTATCATGACGTACGTAGGCCTTCACGAGACCATTCAGACCACCATTGAAGCCAAACGAGACCTGTATAAGAAGCTAGCTAAACAAGCATTTGTTCGAGGTCTAAAGGAGCCCCTGGGCTCTCGAATCAGGTGTATGCGTCCTGATAGTATAGAAAAAGCGTTAGAATTTGTGCAAGAGGAATTAAATGTGATGTACTTACAGAATCGTAGTGACTTCCCAAAAATGCAAACTCCAAGGTCTATTTTTGCCTCGCACATGGCTATGCCAGCGCAGAGATCATTTGTTCCTCATGCACCTGTTCAGCATTTACAGCAGTCATTTATGTCACCCATGCCACGTGGAAACCAGCAGGCTAATACTATGGCAACGCCACCTATGCCACCTCAACAGCCATGGAGACCCCCAGTGAACCAGTTTCCCCAAGGTCCAACTCGTACTCAACAGGCATTCCGCGCGTTACCTCCCAATTACAACCCCCAAAGTAACCTCTTTAGATTACCACCTAAAAACCAGTTCCAAAACGTAGGCCCCAAGCCCATGAGTGGAGTAAGCCACTACGTAACGAAGGCTTTACCACCAACCGGTTTCCCTGGACATAAGTGGTCGAAACCAAGTAACCCAACACCTTCCAACTATTTCAAACCCCGCGAGATGAATCTCAATGAGTGTCTAGGTTATGATGGTTACTATTATCCTGAGTACAGCCCTGAAACTGACATGTATAACTACCAACTAGGTGACATTAATTTCACAGACATGACTCAGACATATGACTATGATGAGACCCAATACTACCCAGACTGTAGTAACGTGATTGACGTCCCCTACAACAATGACCATGATGATGAACAGCCGCAACCTTCCACCAATAGCTCTGAAGAAAATTTTCAGAAGGCTCCGTATTCAAGAAAGTCAAGATAGAAGTAAATCTTCAAACGCAGAGGCAGTTGCCTTATATCCAAATATCGGACCCCCCAATAAAGCTACTTATCGATACAGGTGCCAACCAGTCATTTATTGACCCTCAAATTGTCGAAATTTTTTTTTCGCATCTCCCCCTTAACTACGACCCTTTTGAAGTCACCAACGTTCATGCCACCTCCCGGAATGACTATTCTATCACTGTACCATCATTTGCAGAATTTCAAGACCCCAACGATATAAAATTATTCGTTTACAAATTCCATAATTATTTTGACGGCCTTATAGGCCTTGACCTGCTAGAAAAATGGGAAGCGAAGATTGATCTCAAGGACAAATTACTCGTTACTCGCTCTGCGACTAATCCTATACAAATGTATAACTCATGTAACGTTAACCTTTACGAAACTGTTATCCCAGCCAACACAAGCAAATGAGTGAGGCTGCCCATCAACTTCCAAGACGGAGACGCTTTCATCCCTGAACAATCTATATCAAATTGTGTTATCCATGACTGTCTAACATCTGTAAATAATAATCGTGGAGTACTAGAAATTACAAATCCATCGCCACACGACGTCATTTTTTCAATGGACCGTCCCATAGTAGCCGAGTTGTATAACGAGTGCACGCGCACCGAACAAGTACCGCCGCGTGTTAGAGAAGTTTTATCACGATTGCGTATGGACCATCTTAACGCTGAAGAACGCGCTAACTTAGAAAGTTTGTGCTCGCAATACGCTGACATCTTTTACCTTGAAGGTGAAGCACTAACTTTTACCAATAAAATTAAACACAATATAAGAACGACAGACGAAATTCCGGTGTATACTAAAAGCTACCGTTATCCATATGTACACAGAGACGAAGTTAAGGATCAAATTGGAAAAATGTTAGATCAAGGTATTATCCGCCCCTCTGACTCCGCCTGGAGCTCTCCCATCTGGATTGTGCCCAAAAAGTCGGATGCTTCTGGAAAAATTAAGTGGCGTCTAGTAGTTGACTTCAGGAAGGTTAATGATAAGACAATAGACGACAAATACCCCATTCCCAACATAGCAGACGTGTTAGATAAACTCGGAAACTGTCAGTACTTTACAACCCTTGACTTAGCTAGTGGATTTTACCAGGTAGAAATGAACCCTGATGATATTCCCAAGACAGCTTTCAATGTCGAGCACGGGCACTTTGAATTTCTACGAATGCCCATGGGATTAAAAAATTCTCCGTCCACTTTTCAACGTGTGATGGACAACGTCCTGAAAGACCTTCAAAACAGAATATGTCTCGTCTATCTGGACGATATCATTGTCTTTAGCACCTCCTTACAGGAACATATGCAAAACCTGGAAAAAGTCTTCCAAAGACTACGAGAATCTAATTTCAAAATACAGATGGACAAATCCGAATTTTTAAAGCTGGAAACCGCTTATTTAGGCCATATCATCACTAAAGACGGCATCAAACCCAACCCAGACAAGATTGTTGCGATACAAAAATATCCAATACCTAGAACCCAGAAAGAAATAAAAAGATTCTTAGGCCTTGTAGGGTATTATAGAAAATTTATTCCTGACCTAGCCCGAATCACTAAACCCCTAACCAAATGCTTAAAGAAAAATGGAAAAGTTATACTAGACAAAGACTATGTTAGCTGTTTTGAAAAATGCAAGACCCTCTTGACTAACGACCCTATATTACAGTATCCAGACTTTAGTAAAGACTTCTTGTTAACAACAGACGCTTCTAACGTGGCCATTGGAGCCATTCTTTCCCAGGGCCCCGTTGGGTCAGATAAACCCGTGAGCTATGCATCCCGAACACTAAATGAGAGCGAACTAAATTACAGCACCATAGAGAAAGAGCTGCTTGCTATGGTGTGGGCCACTAAGTATTTTAGACCCTATCTCTTTGGCCGCAAATTCAAAATTCTAACTGATCATAAACCCCTACAGTGGGTAATGAGTATGAAAGAGGAAAACACCCGATTTACAAGATTTAAGCTAAAGCTCTCTGAGTATGATTTTGAAGTAATCTATAAAGCAGGAAAAACTAATTTAAATGCAGATGCCCTTTCCCGCGTAGAAATCCATCACGAAGAGATAAGTTCAATAATTGCGAATGCATCGCAGAGATCACCATCGATTATCTCTATAGGATCATCATCATCACAAAAGCCACCATCAGTGGTCACCCTTGGTTCATCTACAGAAACAGCTCACACAAGCCACGAAAATCCAATCCTCAATGTCCCTATCGTAGACGACCCATTGAACAAATTCCATCGACAGATTCACATGACAGTAGTAGGCGACATTAAAAAGAAGACTAAGATGACTAAACCGTTTGACACGCATACGCGAGTCTCAGTGCAGGTTAGAATGTCTTACATAGAAGATGACGTAGTAGATGCCATTAAAGAGTATGTAAATCCCAAAGTTAAAACAGCACTTTTAATAGAACCAGCCCTCTCTATGTATGACGTGATCCCCATAATCCAGGAAAAATTCAGAAGTTCAGCCATGAACCTAGTGTTAGCCAAGAAAGAGCTAGAAAATATTAGTGAATACCTTAGGCAACAAGAATTGATTAAAAACTATCACGATGGCAAGACCAATCATCGTGGCATCAACGAGTGCTTCATGGCTCTATCCCAAAAATACTACTGGCCTAAAATGAAGGACCAAATTACTAAGTACATCAATGACTGCACCATCTGCGGTCGAGCCAAATATGATAGAAATCCCATTAAACAAAAGTTCAATCTGGTACCACCAGCAAGCAAACCCTTCGAAATCGCTCATGTAGACCTATTTACAGTAGAGACAGAAAAATACTTGACTATAATTGACGTCTTTTCCAAGTACGCGCAAGCTTACCACCTCCGTGATAGTACAGCTCTGAGTGTTATAAACAGTCTGGTGCACTTCAGTACCCACCATGGGTTCCCTCTTACACTGATATCAGACAATGGACCTGAGTTCACGAACCAGCTGTTCACTGAGTTTACTCAGTTACATAAAATCATCCATCACAAGACACTGCCCCATGCCCCCAATGGTAATGGTAACATAGAAAGGTTCCACTCAACAATCTTGGAGCATCTGCGTATCCTAAAATTAAAACACAAAAATAAGCCTGCCATAAACCTGATGCCCTATGCTGTCCTAGCATATAACAGCTCCATTCACAGTTTCACAAATTGCAGACCATATGACATAATCAACGGACACTTTGACCCTAGAGACCCCGTAGATATTGACCTCACTAGACATCTTCTTCAACAATACATACTACACCACCGTGAGCAAATGAAAACCGTATACGAACTGATAAATGAAACCTCACTGACCAATCGCGCTGCTCTCATAGATAACCGAAATGTAGATCGCGAGTCTGAAGTCGAATACCAGCCCCAACAACAGGTGTTTGTTAAAAACCCTTCTGCTAGTCGTCAAAAACTTGCAGCTCGCTACACCCACGATACTGTCCTGGCAGACTTACCTATCCATATCTACACCTCAAAAAAACGCAACCCTGTAGCTAAATCCCGACTAAAACGAGTACCAAAATCAGCCCAATTGTTACAGGATACTGTCAATGCTAACTGCTCTCGTGACAGTGGAAATGCAGGAGATAAAACTTGAAAGCTTGGACGACGGACCTGGACTGCTACCTTTCAAACTTGGTACTGCTAGACTGACTAGACACTATCATACATTTCTGCAGTATATCGAACTAGAAAACATTGAAGAAAAAGTAATAACCTTACAGACCCAGCTCTTTAAATTTAAAGACCGACTTGACAATAATACTTATGCTTTGTATGAACTCCAAATAGATTACTTGTCCCTTAAAATAGATAAGATTTTAGAACATTTAAGAGGCTTAGAACCTAACCGTAAGAAAAGAGGTCTTATAAATGGATTAGGCTCTGTGATAAAAAGCATAACCGGTAATCTCGATTATTTAGATGCAGCTAAGTACGATGATGCCATTAAAATTCTAGAGGGTAACCAAGCAAAAATTTCAGACGAATTTAACAACCATGTTAGCATAAGTAAAGAATGGATGACACAACATACCCATATAATAGATCAAATAGTAGAAAATCAGAAAAAGATAAAAGGCACTCTAAAATTACTTTTAGATAAAGAAATTTACAGAGACTATAGTCTGATTAAATTTGCTAAGTTTGCACAACTCCTTACTATACTAACAGAGAATACAGATGATATACTGACAGAAATATTAAGAATAGAGAATATGCTAGCCTTTGTGCGTACCTATAGCACTCACCATTCAATGTTAAAAGTAGATGTGTTAAGAAAAATGTTTAAAAAAGTAAGATTAATTTACGGTAAGGAATATGTTATAGATCTAGATCTAAGGGAATATTACGATATAATTAAACCAGGCTACTATTTTTCAGACAGACGCATAGTTATAACTTTTAAAATTCCGATAATAACTAAGGAACACTTTGATTTATACAGATTGTCTATCCTTCCTAATAAATTTAACCAATCCATTATCCCTCCTTATCCCATCATAGCAACTAACAGGAACACATTCATGTACATAGAGACAGAATGTCCGAAGCTAAGTAACGGTTATCTCTGCGAAGAAAAGTTGAATAGCCAAATCCGGACTCAAGCTGATTGCATCCATAACCTCATCACCAACCATGCTCTAGATACTACCTGTAAGATGACTACAATCACCCTGACCAAGGAAGCTGTAGAAAAACTAGACGAGAGACACTATGCTGTATCTTTCCCACATCCTACTAAAATTCACACTGAATGCGGACGAGAAGATTCTAACATGGTACATGGAAGTTTCTTAGTTACAGTACCCCCAAACTGTCTGCTACGAACAGAAGAGTTTACGATCAGCAACTCCAACGACCAGATAGAAGGCCAACCATTGAAGATCATGAAGATTTCTCTCGATAATATGAAGCAGAGTTTCCAACCACTGCCTGAGATCAAATTGAACTCTATAAACTTAAAAGGACTACACAGCGCGCAAAACAAGGCAATGTTACAACCTACCTTACACATAGACAAGGCGTCCTCTGCAGCTATCTATCATACTACAATACCAATCTACAGCATGCTATTCGGTGCAACTGTACTTATTATAGTAATAATAATCAATCGTCGTTATGGAGCTATCCTATGTAGAAGCAAGTATGGAACTTCAGAGCCTGCTGCTGCTGCTGCTGCGAAACCTGCCAAATTAGAGCCAGCTGCTGCAAACCCTGAAAATTTGGAAAATCAGCCAAGATTTCCAGCAACATTTTCTCTCAATGTTCTAAAATAGTTGCTGTTCTAAAGGCGGAGGAGTTATAGTATCGGCCAGTAGGTAAAAAGCTGGCACTGCAGTTGCTACCCAACATTGCGCAAGCCACTAAAGTAACTAGGCGCCCTGTCAGCATTTCAAGTATTCCACAGGATGCAACCCGATCTAACTGTTTACCGGATTAATGTATTGTTATAATTACCATTGTTTAATTAATTCATTCTATATCTAGCATCGAGCTGAATTAGACTAAGCTTAATTTGTAACTCTTTACTTTTAAATAAAATTAGTTTAAAGTCATTTTGGTTTTTTTGGGTCCTCCGGTTGTAGCTATCGTAATTGGCTGACTGGTTAGACAACGGACGCATTTTAGGAGGTGAATTAGAAGACGAAACTGAAAATTTTTCCCCAGGCACTAATGGCCAATTCGCAAAAAAAATTTGGACTTCTCATACAAAGTTAGCCAATGAGCTGACCAATTTGTATGAAACGTCTAATTTTTTTTAAAGAATTGAGTGTAGGTTTCTTGAGAAAAGTTTTCCAGTTTCGTCTTCTGATTCACCTTCTAAAATGCGTATACGTTGTCTTACCAGTCACCCTGTATACAGGGTGACTTTTAATTAGTTCTTGATAGCAAAGGATATGAATGTACTCGTGATTACAAACAACTTTTCCAAAGAAACTATATGTCAAAAATGAAAAAAAAATTTTGGTCCTCCATACACTTTTGCCTATTTGATAACTTGTTATGTATCGAGGACCAATTTTTTTTTCATATTTCTTTGGAAAAGTTGTTTATAATCACGAGTAAATGCATATATTTTGTTATCAAGAACTAATTAAAAGTCACCCTATATATACAGTGTAATTTTAAAATTAATTAACCACTCAGGTAGGTACTTTGATTTCATTGAAATAACTCCGTCAAGCCCCGGTCTCTGCGCGCGCAGCAGCGCCGTGCCGCCGCGGCTAACATAAATAAACAAAACTCGAGAACTATTTCTTCTATTTATAAAAGGTCTTTTGTTTTGACTTCGTGGAACTCTAATCTCTATGTAATAAAAAGACTACAGCCATCCAACCATTCATTCATAGCAATAAATCATTTAGAAAATGGTCGACTCCACAAACATGCGCCAGACACAAAAACGTTGTTTTATAGCTAAATGGCTAATAAAATAACTATATAAAAATAGACGCAGTACTTACAGTACTTACATGAGAACACAAAAACACCTCACAAGTCATAAAAACAACAATAAAATACACAATTTGAATAAAATTCGAGAAACGCCGCACACCGTAAACACAGCAAACTCTGAGTGAGACAGGTATCTATGGGATTTTTTCAATAAAACTACATGAAACCAAAGACAAAAGTTGTACCATTATACGCCTGACTACTTAAAGAATCATGAACAAAAACGTCATACAGGATTATGCAACGTATTAATTAACTAAGAGGGCCTAAAGTTGCGTACGTCACATCCACCGATATCGGTGGTACGGGGCTTGAGTGGGTCTTTGGTTTAGTCAGCCGATATCGGTGATTCGGGGCTTTAGAGGTGTATAGTTAAAAAAACTCATGAGACATAATGTTACTCACATATTATATTTATAAATATAATTATAAACAGTAATATATACAATAAATATTATATGAAAAAAATAAATAAATAATAAATACATAAGTATACGAGCTCAGGATTCAGTTTCGGGATTCCACATCTTCTTAATGGATGCCTTGAAGGTAGCTAAGGAAGGACGTTCCACAGAGACGCGCAGCTTGTACAGTGAATGACTTGGTGTGGGTATCCGTGGTGTGGGAGGGGATTGCGAGGGCATAGGTTTTACTGGAATGCAACCTGGAGTCCGCAGAGGTACGGAAGTTAAACCTCTCCCGGAGATAACGAGGAGCAGCAGGGTTGAACAATACATTATGAAGAAGAGCTAAAGTATGGGAGACCCTGCGTTGGCGGTTGGACAGCCAATTAAGCCTCACGATGTTTCGAGATAAGGTCGTATTTCTGAAGGCCAAAAATATATCGGATGCATACATTTTGCAAACGCTCCAGCTTTAGGAGCAACTCTATAGTGGGGTCTAAGAAGGCAACGTCACCGTAATCTAGAAGTGGTAGAAGAAGAGTATGAGCAAGCAATAGTTTTGTAAGTATGTACGTATGTGTGTTTCTTGAGGCTTTAACCTTTAACAGCTTGATCGATTTTGGGGAGCGAGGTGTCGTTAAATTAGTCTTAATCCTGTAAGTGAGATAGGATACTTTTTACTAGAGTGGCCAAAAAAAAGTCTTAACGCAATAGAGTTTTTAATTTAAATTTAAATTGGTTACATTAGCACATTGTTCAACGTAAAATATTTAAGCCGACATGCATTTTAATGAAGTAAAAAATCAAACGACGATGATACAAACAATCACATAATCAGCTTAACTTAAAAGGAAAAATAAATAAATATAGTTTAAAAAAATAAAAAAACACGCTTTTAAAGCATACCAAACTAAAAAGTGAAAAATAATTCTTATAAACAATAATGAACGAAAAATACAAGTATTATGTCATTAGAACATGAAAACAATATGACACGAAAAGTTATACATCAAAACCATTGAATGTCATCAATGCCTTTGAAAAGAGTAGGCCAGTTCACACGGAAAGCGCCCGGTCACGAGTATAACACGAGAGTCAGCCATCGCTCCCATCAACCATATTATAGGGAAAGGAACGCACCGGTCAAACCAATGAACTTCCCATACAACATGCACGATGTGCGCCGTTAGGTTGCAAGTCGCAATACCGCAGCCCGCCGGAAACAAGACGCACATGCGACCTCAGATACGACACTTTCAACTTTACCTCATCGTAATGTGCATACTTATAATTTTGAACAAAAAAAACCGACTTCAAACAGGAAACTAAGGTTCCCCTCGATTTCTCTGTGATGCCATATTATTATTATCTTTAATTTTTCAGACAACATGGTCCATTTTTGTTAGTAATACAAACGTCTTATTACACTAATGTTAGTAGAACACAGAATAAAATAAAACAGTAACAAAAAGTTTAACACCCCATGCGCCTACCAGTTACAGGAAGCATAGGGCCCCTGTCTGACTAGTACACGCATGAAGTGCGAAAAGAGCTGGGAATCATACCTGTCAGCTATCCCCTTCAGGATGCTGTTGGGGCTGGCACGCAGCCTGCTCAGCAAAGAGGCTGTACGCTTACGCAGAATGGCATGAAAGCCATCAACATTCGCTTGCGCAAACATGCCAGAAGCACTGCAATATCGTGGCAGCCCCAACAGCATCCTGAAACCATTATTATATTGGACACGTAGGACATTGAGCGACTTCAGCGTACAATTGGTCCACAGGCTGCAAGTATAGAAGGACTGGCAGTACGCTCGAAACAGCGTTATTTTTACGTCCTTACTACAACGAGCGAACCTGCGCAACAACATATTGCATCTAATCGCCAATGCCCTACGTTCCCTCTCTATATCTACATTGTCTTTAAGGCCGTCCGTCACGTGGTGTCCCAGATATTTAAACTGTGTTACCCTATTCAAAGGCACCCCATTTAAGCAAATAGGAGGTACAGTAGTTGGACACTTGGCGCCGGCCTTAAAGACCATGTATTCCGATTTTTTAACATTATAGATAAGGCCGTGTTCAGAGGCATAGATCTCACAAGTTTGGAGAAGCTCTCTGAGAGCCCCCACCGCCGGCGCTAGCAGCACCATGTCATCTGCATAACTGATGTTATTTGTACAAATATCATCAATATAGCATCCGACATGCCTACTGCTGAGACCAACGATGAGGTCGTTTATGTACACGCTGAAGAGCAAGGGTGAGCTTAAACCTCCCTGCCTCACCCCGCACTCCAACCTGTACTCATCAGAGAACGTATCTCCCCATCGTACCTGGTTCACTTGGCTGTTGTACCAATACTGAAAAACTCGTATCAAATCGGTGGGCACCCCTGCAGTCCTCAACTTGGTCCACAGCTTATCATAGGACACAAGATCGAAGGCCTTTGATAAGTCAAGGAAGGCTGCGTACACTGGCGTCAGCCTCCTGGTGTAGTACTGGACCGTGTGCTTGAGGCTCAGAATCGCTGACTCAGTTGAAAGCCCGGGCCGAAACCCGAACTGCGCGTCATGAAGATCTAAGTATTTATAAATCTGATTCTCAAGCACACCATCCAGCACTTTAGCCAAGACCGTCGCCAGCGAGATAGGGCGGTAATTATCCTTATCCGTAATATCCCCAGTTTTGTTTTTCACTATTGGCACAACAACAGTCCTCATGAGATCGGTCGGCAAATAAGAATGACTCAGGCACAATGAGTAGAACATCGCCAACACTCTAGGTAGGTGGACCCCAGCGTGCTTGAGATGCTCGATGCTGAGACCGTCGTGACCAGGTGATTTCCCTCTAGACATTTTCATAATGGTTTCCTTAACCTGTTTTACCGTAAAACGGATAGGCTGTCTTACAGGACGTGTCTCAGAGTCGAGCACCCCAAGTGAGGGACCCAAAGGTGATTTAACCCTAAAAAGATCTTTGAAAAGATTGGCGATGTCAGTTGGCTGTGTAACTCCCGCCACGCTCACAGGTTGGCCAGGCTTGATATTCAGATTATTCGTAGATTTCCAAAATTTTTTGAAATCATTATTACTATGATGTTTAGCAAGTATATCTAATTTTATCTGCTCTTGGTTATTCATACACCATTTAATTTTGCTTTTAAATATTTTACGAGAATTATTCATATCTTCAAAAATTTTACCACTTCTTGGTTTGTTGTGCAGTAGCCAAATTTCATATTTCAGTCTGGCCACACTGTGAGCGCAGCGGACATGCTTATTCCAACCGGTTATAATTCTACCTTTATGAGACCCTCTGCCCCCACACGAGCCAATGGCAGCCTCTGTCAGAATGGAAATGATCTTATGATACATATCATTAATTATTTTAACATGGTTGCCGTCTGTACAGCTGTGTTCATCGCAGCACTGTGATACCTCATATGGGAAGTCAATTTCCCGAAGACCATTATGACAGAGTCTGCCATACAAATCAATTTCTTCATCACTTCTGATGGCCCAAACTACTTTATTTAAAACATGGCTCTTGTTTACATATTTAGTTCTTACATAATTAAGGTTACATTCTACAACCAGCGGTAGGTGATCGGACCAGTAAACATCATAGGCTATACGTACATTAGTAATTGTCTGCAGGGCTGATTGAGTTACCACACAGTGGTCCAACCACCGTCTTGAACCATGAACATCACTCACATAAGTGTAATTGTCAGAATCAATGCCCAGTTTATCAAAATCCGCACATATTAGGTTCTGTTCAGAGCAGTATTCAAGCAGTTCATTAGAAAATAGCTCATAAGGGTGAGCATTAAAATCCCCCAGGACAAAGACAGACTCAACATCGCTGCCCTCCACTATGGCACTCACCTCGCTCAAGCATTCGGTAAATTCAGGCAAATTATCTAAGGAGTCAGTAGGCATATACACGCAAAAACAAAGTATGGAACGATTATCTTCTAATGTGGCTTTTATAGCAGTGAGTCGCGTGCTGGCGCACTGGATAGGAGTCACCGATTGAAAAGCACTCTTACGCCACAGAATCGCCACACCTCCGTAAGGTCGTCCCTTTAATAATTCCCCAGATAGATCGACGGCCGATTTGCCTGTGTACTCAAAATCTTTGTGTATGGTACTGAGAAAGGGAATGTCATAGGGAAGCAGCCATGTCTCTTGTAAGGCAACCAAATCCGATGTGGAACAAATACGCCGTACATCACCCACAGACCTTTTTATAGACCTGCAGTTAAAGCTAACAAATGTATGTATAGTATTATTGTTATCCATACTAAAAATCATAAAAAATAAAAATAAAAAATAAAATAAAAGTCTTACTTATGACGCTTCCTGTTCAGTAGCTTTGTACCTAGAATGTACAAAGCGTCTGAAAGAGATGCCACTGGGCCAAAACTCATCATTCATAAATAAGTCCAATTTATATTTAGACACGTATAGTTTGTAAGCATTATAACTTCTTTCCTGCTTCATATTAATTTTAAATAGGCTAACTTCCTCATTTGTTTTACTTTTGATATATTGACTAATGTCCTGCACACTTGTCTCCTTAGACACATTCGAAATATAAAGTGGCACTTTTGTCTCAACCGCTTTAAATTTTCCATTCGGGTCTAAATTCGCTTTTCCACGCTGTCCTATGTACCTATAGTTTTTAAACTTCCGTCTCTGTACTGAAATCCATTCGTCGTCTTTATCCCCTACTTTGTGTTTCCATTCTCCGCTCGCTTTTACTAAATCCGCTACTAAAGGCTTCGATTTTGCTACCGCTTTATTCACCACATCCGCCGAGCCGCGTTTTTCGTTTAATCGATCGAGATCGGAGATCGTAGTACTGTCATTTGCACGAGCGCGTACAGTACCACTGGGTGACGTAACCAAGGTGCAGGCCTCCACGTGTTGTTGCGACGTCCCGTTCTCTCTGCTGCGCTCTTCGCCGTCGCATGTATCTTGTGCATCCTTTTCGCACGGCGCCAGGCACGCCTGCGAAAGTTTCGAAACCCCGGTACCGGCCTCCACGTGGTTACTCTGATCGCCAGATGTGTTGTCGTAGGTAAGTGAAACTTTGTTACGAGAAGCACCTGTATGGGGGTGCGCATTAGTAGGAGAATCGCTTGCAGTGTATGCCAATCCTGTCGGTCCACTGTCGTAACAATATTCATTTTGTAGGTAGCCTCCCCGCTTTTTGCTCACGAAATCAAAGTTATTGACCACGGATGCTTGCTTGAGATTTTCTAGGTCAGTTTTTATGTCATATAACTGATCCTTACTAGCATATTGCTCTTTAACAATTTTTAATTCGTTTTGCAACACTACTATGTCTTTTAAGAGCTTGGTTACATCGACATGGTCAAATGTAATCGGGGGCAACTTTTGAAGTTCTTTTGCCACAAAAACAGGTAATTCCTCTGGGTCTGAGCTTTTCAATAATGTAAGCATATCTTCCAAATCTCTTTGAGATTTTCCTTCTTTTCTTCTGTTTTTTCGTTTAGCTGACGGCACCGATTCAAACAACAGTACCTTAGCTGAGTCAATATCCTCCGGCAAAAAAGCAGTTTTACAGATTCTCATAATGCTCTCTTCGTCCATGACATCTATTTTATTCACTATAAAAGCCAAAACTTCGTTAATCACTATGTTGCACTTGCAGCACTTCACAATTTTCGAGGCCATTGCCCTCGGCATAAAAATTTCCCGCTCGTGCGCTCGTAAAAACATACGCTCACGGCAAAGACTGAGCAGAGACTGATTTATATCCTGATTTGATCCTTTGATCCTGATCCTGATATTTAGATCCTGATTTTCTTATCATGGTACCACCCTTGGGATATCTCCTTTCCAACAAAAAAATAATCATTAAAATCGGTTCATGAACGACGAAGTTATCCGCGAACACACATAAAAAAAATAGGTGCAGTCGAATTGAGAAACCTCCTCCTTTTTTGAAGTCGGTTAAAAAGTAAATATATTCGACTTGTGAATATTACCATCATATTGCTAAATAATGGACCGGATAGGAATATCTTAAAGGAAGCCTCTTGAAAGTTGAGCAAGCAAAACCTAATATACTTTAATTATTTTTAATTAAACTTACCTCCTAAGTTAGTTAATTTCGGTCAAGTACCTATCTTGACAAAGAGTATGTAAACCTGCAACGTTAACGTGCCGAAAATATTTAAGTAAGTATTTAAGCGGTCTCTTTACCTATGCACCATTTTGTTATGGATAAGCGTAATGTCCGTTTTGGCGTAGCCATGACGTAGCGCGTTTGTATGATGGATGGATGACGAGTTCCTTCCTACCTATCTATGTAGGAATTTAAGAAGAGAATCTAGACATAAACATAAATACAAAATCGTTATGTTCGACGTCACGTAGTTTAAATTTAAAGGAAGCATCTCTGAAAATAATTGACCCAAATAAACCTCATATTACTTTGGAATTATATTACCAGTGCACTAGTAACTAGAAAGGGTTTCTAGGATGTTAAAATCGTACGTGAAATTATTATCTTCCAAACTTTATAACTTATTTACAACGTTACTTTAAAATATCAATTTACAGCTTAAAGGAAGCCTCTCTGAAATGAATTGACCCAAATAAACCTCATATTACTTTGGAATTATTATTACCCGTGCACTAGTAACTAGAAAGGGTTACTAGGATGTTAAAATCGTACGTGAAATTATTATCTTCCAAACTTTATAATTTATTTACAACGTCATTTTAACCTTAGTCAAAAGCCCGCCCCGAATCGCCCACGATGCAAATGTGCCCATAACGCTGGCAACGAGGTTCGCCAGCGAAATGCGCTGCGTCAGGAACGATCCACCCAAGTACCTTACTATATGGATACTAACAATTTAAATTACACTCAGCATTAAAGCAGTCATTCATTGAGGCTAATCCTACAATTACCGGAAAGTAGACCGATGTAGCGGCCGCCGGCCAGGGCCGGAACGTAATAGTTTTAGCGCGGAATAAGCCGGTATTAGCCGCTAAGTAATAAAAATTTCACGCTTCGTTGGCAGGCTATTGGGCCCGCTTAGAATAATTTCACTTTATGAGGGTTGGGTACTGATAATGGCAATCACTGTTCACAAACATTAAATGACCCTAACATATTTGAATGATTTTTCAACATTATGTTAGCGAATATACGAGTAGCTGTTTTAAATTTCATCATCATAATCACATCAGCCGAAAATCGTCCACTGCTGGACAAAGGCCTCCCCCAAGGATTTCCACGACGACCGGTCCTGCGTTGCCCGCATCCAAAGGCTTCCGTCGGTCCACCGCGTGGGAAGCCTGTCTACGCTACGTTTTCCGGCGCGCGGTCGCCACTCGATAACTTTACTACCCTAACGGCCATCTGCTCTACGAGCAATGTGCCCTTGTGTGTAATAAATAAATAAATAAAATAAATGAGTTTTAAATTTAGGCCTTTTGAATCGAAGCGTCTTATTTCAAATTGAACCCCTGAAAACATGGTATTAAAGATCTCGTTAGCTTATAGTTTAGCGGCTTTTCGTGAACGTCACCAAGCAGGGAAGGTTGTTCCGCCACCGATGTGAAGATGCCGTGGCGATAACGGTAAGCCAACCATTTGTCGCCCGCCCCCCGCCCCCCGCCTCCCGCCGTCCCTATGCCCTCTACTACTTACGCGAGATTGCTTTTGCTCCAAACGTTCCACCGATAACCTGCAATCTCGCTTCTTAAATCTTATCTCACTGAAAAACTACGTAATTTTCGTAACCTTTTTATACCATTTTGAAACCTAATCAGTTTTCTCGTACACCAGATTTTTGAAAGTCGCTAGAAAAGGACTGACTTAGTGACTCAGTGCTCAGTCAACTTGGTACACTAACGCCTTCTGGTACAAAGTTCACTTCATGAAGAGTTTGTTCGTTTGTCCGAGTTAAATCTTGCAATCGATTTAGAGCAACTTCCAGGGGTCCGATTGAGATACAATTTTGTGTGAAGCCGTTTTCCTGGCGACAATAGGTTTTTTTTTGATATTTGGAAGTTGATCTGATGATGAAGGGCAAGGGGATTAGGGTCTAAATAAATAAAACGGTTCCACCAAATACTCCAAAAAATGTAAAGGCGAATAATATTCATAGAAACGAACGGTCTGAAAAAGGTAATGACAGGAATGAAAATAAAAAATTAGAGAACATTTTCAAAAAGAAGAAAATATGAAACAGATCGAAAATGAACTAAAAAGTATGACTTCGTCACACCTGAACTATGTTAGTACTAATATATATACTTTGCCTGGACATTAAAACCCTTTTTTTAAATTTAAAAAGGAGGAGGTTTCTAAATTCGACCGTATATATATATTTTTTCTATGTGTGTTCGCGGATAACTTCGTCGTTTATGAACCGATTTTGTTGATTCTTTTTTTGTTGGAAAGCAGAATACCAAGGGTGGTAACATGATAAGGACACTAGGATCTGATGATGGCATCCCAGAGAAATCGAGGGTAACCTTAGTTTCCGTTTGAAGTCGGTTTTTTTTGTTCAAAATTATTTTAATAAAAGCTTGTACGTTTTTAGGTTTTTCGCTGTTCATTAATTAGGCACGTGTTGCTGCTGGGAAACGCAAGCTCCACAAACTACTGCGAGTTAAGTTTTAGACATAAGTTGTTATAAAAAAACAATATATACACGAGTTTAATGCTTAATTTCACTCTACTCCGTACGTAATGTCATTAAAATCAGGAAGTTTTAGAGCATTGATAAAAGATATCTCTCAAAATTGCCAAAATAAAGTCAAGACCAGTTTGATTAATGTATAAAGTTTAGATCCAATTTGGAGCTCAGGGTTTCTTGGTAAATTGGTATCAACATTTGCTTGAAGTTGCTTATAATTAACTTTTGACAGTAACGTGTTGCAAGCAAAACAAATCTATATAATAGGTCTTTACCTATGAAATTGCCGATACAGTTTTTGAAGTTCAATGCAAATTTTTATTGAAGATAAAAAAGTTATTGTTTTTTTATTATTGACCATAATATGGTGATACTACTTATGGTGTTTTATAAGTAACAAGTGGCATGTCTTTCATGTTCCAATGTTTATCACTATTTAATTTCTAATAGTCTAATGTTATTTTGAGAATTAATTTTGTTCTAATAACTATTGTTCTTAATATTAATTTTATATTTTTTATACAATTGGCAATTTCATAGGTAAAGACCTAATTTTAAAGATAGACCAACCGATTTGCTTATTTTCTTAAAATAAAAGAAATTAATGTTTAGATTTGTCATCAAGCATTGGAATTCACCCCCACGAGCAGCGAGCGCTCCCATCTAGAATGTAATACGAGTCCGTCTGACCGTTCTATCCAACCGTATTTGCTTTTTTAAATGAAAGATATTGATGCACATGTTTGCCATCAAGCATTGGAAATCACCTAACTCGTCCTATAGGGCGACACATTAAACACATTAAAGAAAATTATGAAATCTACTATGAGTCCGTCCGGACTAGGGTTGCCAGATCTACTATATAATATAGTATCTTACTATATTTTGGGCCAAGATACTATATACTGTTGAAAAAATATATAGTAGACAAATCTACTATATTTTAGCCATACAGCGACGTGTCTGTCATACATACTTAAATCAAGTTAAAAAAACACGCGTTCCGATACGAACCCCGAAATCCTTAACAAAACTGAGCAGATCATATCATAAGTAAAATCACATTGTTTGTGTTTCTGAACGCAACTTTTAAGAGTCATGTCATGTCACTGTCAAGTGTCAATGTCAAATATCATTCTGTCTGTATGATGTCCTAGCACCAGTTCTTTGTACCTTTATTGTTCGGTTCGCCTATTTTGTGTGAAATATACTTACAAAATGAGTGATTTAAATGCTGAAAGTGGAAGTGAAGAAGATACAGATAGGGAATCAAAGTTAACTGGGCCTACCCGGCGGAAAAAGCGATTAATAATAAACTCATTAAAATGGCCCAAAGTTCCCAAAAATATAATTACATGAAAAAATGAAGTCTACTATATATTTTAACTGGATACTGTTTTCTTTTGACCCCCTAAATGGAAATCTCCTATATTCTTCTTGAATTTTTCTGGCAACCCTAGTCCGGACCTGCACGCCAAAATTCATCAAGATTGGTCAGGTGTTGAAGCGCGAAAAGGTAACAAACAAGCAAACACATTTTCACATTTATAATATAAGTAAGGATAAGGATTACGAGTATATGAGTGTCGCGATAAGCACATTCCGTTAAAAAAAATCAAACAATCATCCACACGGGTTCAACTCAGCCTCAATAATATAGGTACCACCGTAAATATAAAATCTACAAAAAATTATCTGACTATCAATCTTTCTCGTTGTTGCAATCTAGGGCTGCCAATCTCGAAAAAGAATGTTTTGAACAATATATTAAAACTATTGAAAATGCAGTTATTAAAAATCCCAAGGCTTTTTGGTCCTACTTTAAAAGCAAAAGGAAACCAGGTGCATTCCACAAGATTATGTACTCCCAACAAACAGAGGCAAATACGGGCGAAGGAATTAGCAACCTTTTTGCTACATTCAATCTACATTCCGAGAGCCAGATATGCATGGCAGGATTTCTGACAACTTGTTCATTAGCTCTGAAAATTGAGGCTCCGTTGAAGTTTGACTGACTCGGTGGCTCAGTGGTTAGTGCCCTTGACTACTGATCCGAGGGTTGTGGGTTCGATCCCCACCCAGGGCAAGCATTTGTGTGATGAGCAGATTTGTTTGCTCTGTGTCTGGATGTTAAATATATCTATACATGTATGTATTTAAACGTATATAAGTATGTATATCAGTCTCTGGTAACCCATAACACAGGGAATCCTACTTTGGGGCCAGATGACCATGTGTGATTTGTCCCAGAATATTTATATTTATTTATTTAAGTTGATCCTGATAAAATTAATAACTACTTCTAGAACTTGATCCCGCCAAAAAGGGTGGAACTGATCACATTTCACCAGTATTTATAAAAATTGGATGTGCTGATAGCCTGGTGCGTCCACTCTGTATATTCAGACGTTCAGACGTTCGCTGTTTAAATGGTTTTTTCCTGCGCTTTGGAACTCGGCCTTCATAACACCGATTTTAAAGAAAGGTGATGCGTCCAAGGTAGAAAAATGCCGACCTATCTCTAAGCTGTGTCTGTTTGCCAAGGTCTTGGAAAGACTTGTTTACACTGAGGTTTATGCAGCGCTTCAGTGTTCTTTCGGAAATGAGCAGATTGAATTTCTAAGAAATCGTTTGACTGTGTTTAACTTAATCTTTGCCAATGAGTATATATTACAGATGGTATGGACCATGGTGCTCAAGTCGATGTTACATATACTGACTATAGCAAATGTTTTGACAGAATTGATGATAAAATACTCTTAGACAAGCTATTGGCTGCTGGAATTCATGGAGACCTGTATCGTTCATTTGTTTCTTACATCGAAAATAGGAGCCAAGCTGTAGTTCTTGAAGGCTTTACATCTAAATGGACATCCAGACCATCTGGTATACCCCGGGGGTCTATAATGGGACCACTCCTATGCAAAATTTTTATAATGGACCTTAATTACTGCTTCGTAAACTCTAAGATTCTGCGATTCGTGTGAAACGTGTCTAAAGTTTTCTCTATGACTATTAGTCGAAAACATGCTATAATTCAATCAAATTAAAAACTCCTGGTTCATATTATATTAAATGAGAGACTTGGGAGTCATTCACGACAGTAAGCTACTGTTTGATAAACACATTGTGAAAAGATTATCCAATCTAGAGCTCTTGGCTTTTTTAGCAAGGGTTCTGCCAACTTCAAAAACTTTAAATGTATTAAAATACTCAACTGCGCCTACGTGCGTAGCCACCTAGAGTACGAGTCTCAAGTATGGAATCCTCAATACTAAGTTCACAAACGTCGTATAGAGGATATCCAAAGGCGATTCATGCGTTATTTAGACTTTTAATTGCATCAAAAATCAGATGCTTATCTTCATCGCTGCAAACACTACCACTTTGTACCTCTTTATACCAAAGGAACTATTAATGAATTATGTTTCTTGTTAAAAATAGCTAGTGGCGGCATAGACAGCCCTAAATTTCTCTCTAAATTGCAATTTCGTACTAACCTTTTATCATTCAGATTGCGACCTATTCGTATATTACATATTCCATAAGCGAGCATTAATTATACAGACAGAAATCATTTTTATTGCATAGCTGTAATAGTTTTAACAAATTAGTTTTTGAGCATCCTGACGTAGTCGAACTATTCTGTACAAGTTCTACTGCTTTAAAGCGACCAGTGGAACAGGAATTCTTTCCAAACTGAATATTTATTTAATGAAACGGATTGTATTTTTTTAAATATTTTTATTTTTATATTACACCCATACCTATACAACAACCTAAAACTAACCTGCAAGTCCAGAGTAAGTCAGACCCGACTCTCCATCAAAGAAAAAAGTCTGGTCTTCGACTCACCATATAAAAATTCTCTTGGAACCGCAAGGGAATACACGGGCTAAGACCAAACTATCCAACACAAAGACGACTACCGAAAAAAGTAGGTGGATTGCCTTTACGTCCCAAAAAAAGAGACTTGTGTAGAAAGACACCCCCGCGTACTCAAAAAAACTCACGATCCCAAGAAAATTAAAACAGCGAATTAAATCAATAGACTAGAAATATCACGGATTACAGTACATCACGTACACCGAGGTGCTAACTTCCTCCTAGATAAGCCGAACCACTTCAACGTGTAAAGTTTCGCCTCCCTACAACATCACCGGAACGCAACCTAACAGATAAACGATCTTACTTGTACGCGTGTGCGTTTCCAAGGAAAGACCTGGTCATATTATCAGCAACCTTTGCATAAACCTCGTTCAATGATGAGCGACCGGTAGCACGGCGAGTCCGACACTCGGCCAAACCTGGGCCTTCATATAGGAACCGCAAGAGACTATTAATAATAATAACGGGGGGAGAAACTCGTCGGACGGGCTACCGAGCGAGGCTGCACCAAGCATTCATGCATTTGGAGCCTGCATTGTCTGTCTCGGAGCAAAACCTAGCGGATCGAGTTCGGTACATATTGCGCTCGAACATCTTTAGTGTGTCCGAACTCGAAGGACTACGACGCGAGGTCGTTCCCGCCTCAAGATCCTCATTAAATGGCTCGCGCCGATTATCAGCGCATGTGCCGCAAGTGGAGCCAATTTCAGACCCACCACCTCCACCATCACTTGACGAGGATAATGAGGCGGCAACGATATCCCAGGAATTAGAGCAAATCAGGAGTATACTAGAGGAGGCGATTCGGGAATTCCGCACTTTGCCTCCCGAGGAGAGGCCACGGCTTCCACGATTGCCCCTTAGCGTCCGCAATCGGGATGTCATTGAGGCCGTAAATCGCATGCTGCCAGAATATTTGGCAAACAGCAGCGATCTCAATGATACGAACTCAATCCTCTTTGGCTCCGCAATGGCAGTCTGCCGTTTTATCGGTGCCAACTTGCCGGAGTCGGCTTGCACACCCCGTTCGTGGGCAAAGCCGGCATGGCAGAAAAGGATTGAGCGTCGTATTGCTGAGGCTAGAGTCCTCATTGGCAAACTGATTGCTTTCAGGTCGGGCAACAGTAGGCCCCGAGTGATGCGCTTTGTCAGGCTCGCATTTGCGGGATCGGACTTTGATCCTGCAGGACGCAATGCCATGCGATTGGTGACGGAGCGCATCGATGACCTGAAGCAACGGATAGCTGCGTGGGCAAATCGTATTCGGCGATACTCGGAGCGAGTAGACCGGTTTCGCCAGAATCGCCTCTTCATGAGTGATCAAAAGAAGTTCTACAGATCACTGGACCGACCTGCTGTGTTAAACACAGGCGAGAGACCGGAGCATGAGGGTATTGTTGCCTTTTGGCGTAACCTGTGGTCCCGGCCTGTGCAACACGACGAGGGGCAATGGACAGCTGAGCTGGAGGAAGCATGTGCTCGCTTCGAGCCTATGAACCCCGTGACCATTAGTGCCGATGATGTGCTTCATGCTGTCCGTAAAGCTCCGAACTGGAAAACTCCAGGGAGCGACGGACTGCACCACTATTGGCTCAAGGGGTTTTATGCGAGTCACGAGACCCTAGCCAGCCAGTTCCAGCAAGCTCTCGAGCAGCGTCAGGTCCCGAGCTTCTTGACTACTGGGATCACTCATTTAGCTCCCAAGTCGGGTAACTCCGCTGACCCTAGTCAATACCGCCCCATCACGTGTCTTTCTACCACCTACAAGACACTAACATCCATTCTGAAGGCCAAAATTGACGCCTTTATTGAGGCGAATGATATTATGGCAATTACTCAGAATGGATGTCGGGGCGGAAGTCGCGGTACGAAGGAGCTACTCCTGATTGATGCGGTCGTGGGCAAATTGGTGCACCGCAATCGACGCAATTTCTCCGCTGCCTGGATTGATTATAAGAAGGCGTTCGACTCGGTCCCCCATTCATGGTTAAAGAGGGTCCTCGAACTGTACAAGATAGATGAGACAGTTCGAGACTTCCTCGGATCGTGTATGGGGCAATGGAGTACGATCCTTAGTCTCCATGGTCAGCGGTTGTCGAATGCGGAGGACCGGATTTGGATTAAGAGGGGTATATTCCAGGGTGACTGTCTGAGTCCACTTTGGTTTTGCCTGTCCCTGAATCCACTCAGCTTTCTGCTTGAGAAGTCAGGGACGGGATTTCAGTTTCGGAGAGGTGATTCACGCATGACCCACCTTTTCTACATGGACGATCTCAAACTGTTCGCTCCAAATGCCACGCGGTTGGAGGAACTGTTGAAAATCACTTGTGATTTCAGCAGTTCCATCAACATGGAGCTAGGAGTGGATAAGTGTGCGATCCTTCATGTAGACAGGGGTAAGGTGGTACATTCAGATGGAGTCGAAATCGATTCCATGAACATCCGTACCCTCTCTGGAACTGATACATACCGGTATCTGGGTATGTCGCAGAGTATTGGTGTTCACGAAGCGGGAGTGAAACAGGCGGTTTGTGACGTGTTTTGGGAGCGCCTGACAAAAGTTCTTGAAAGCTATTTGTCGGGCGTTAACAAGATACGAGCATTCAACGCCTGGGTCATGCCTGTTCTTTTGTACACCTTCGGCATACTCAGATGGTCACAGACCGAACTGGACGCCCTGGATCGAAAAGTCCGCACCACTATGACACTCTATAGGATGCATCACCCGAGGTCGTCAGTGATGAGGCTGTATATCCCGCGGAAGAGTGGCGGTCGTGGCCTTCTAAGTGCCAAACAAATGCACAACCGCGAGATATGCAGCCTTCGAAGTTACTTCCTGACAAAAGTCGATAGTGACTTGCATAGAGTTGTCATAGCTTGTGATAAAGGACTAACCCCTCTATCCATGGCCCAAGAGAACTGGCAGGCGCCGGCTGTACTTAGCACTGCTGAGCGAGAGGCCATCTGGAAAGACAAAGAGCTGCACGGTAGGTTCTTTAAGGCCCTTTGTGGGTCCTTCGTAGATCAGAAGACCTCCGTGCACTGGCTGCGCTTCGGAGATCTTTTTGCAGAGACCGAGGGTTTTGTCTGTGCAATACAGGATCAGGTGGTCAAGACGAACAACTATAGGAGGTTTATAATAAAAGACGGCACCTTGGACGTCTGTCGGTTGTGTCGTCAACCAGGGGAGACCCTACGTCATATAACCTCCGGTTGTTCCATGCTTGCCAACACTGAGTATTTGCACAGGCACAACCAAGCAGCCAGGATCCTACACCAAGAGATCGCTCTAAAGTATGGCCTCATATCTCGGCGGTTGCCGTATTACAAGTACACGCCGGAGCCGGTTCTCGAAAACGACCGCGCCAAGCTCTACTGGGACCGACCCATCATCACGGACAGGACTATTCCTTCGAATAAGCCTGATATCGTGCTGATGGATCGGACGCAGTCAAGGGTGTTTTTGGTTGATATCACTATCCCATATGATGAAAATCTCGTGCAGGCTGATGCCGATAAAAGGACCAAGTACCTGGACCTGGCGCACGAGGTTACTGATATGTGGCGAGTGGAATCTACCGAAATCATCCCCGTAGTCCTATCCGTGAACGGGTTAATTTCAGCCGACCTTGAACGTCACCTGAGGCGGCTGGATCTCCGAGGCAGACCAATAATTGCAGCAATGCAGAAAGCAGTCCTCCTCGATAATGCCCGGATAGTTCGACGCTTTCTCTCCCCGTCGCACTGAACTCCAGCCGACTGTGCTTCCGCTGGAGGTGCTCCTGCCACTTTGCCTAGTGCCAAGTGAGCAGAGTAGCTTAAATTTGATATCTAGAAATAATAATAATAATAAATAAAATAAGTTTATTGTTTTTAACAAGGAGTACTATTAATGACTCAATTACAAAACGACAAGGCAGACAGCTATTACAAGCTTTTATTTACTTTTACCTGTCCCGGTGTCTGTAATGAAATCTTGCAAGCTACATTTGACCCAATTCTGAGCTGAAATTTTGCTGAAGTTGTTAGGTTTTCGATTTCTTTTAAATCCTCCTGTCCAAATTAAAGAAAAAAACAATTCATCTTTTACCTAATCTAAATCATTCTTTTTCAGTCATAGGACCAAAAAGATTTCAATGCAGCAACTATTAACACTGCAGCATGACTACGACCTAGATTTATGCAGGATTTAAGACCTTCCTAGCCCTATTCCGATGGTTTTGTTCCACAAGAATACTGAGACAAGTAACCACCGTCTGGTTATACCTCTCCACCACAGATAAGAAAAAAAATTGCTAGAATTCTTCTATTCTGTGCACAGATAAAAAAAAAATTGCCGCTCTTCGCCGTATTCGCCTGCGGCAAAGAATATGTACACTACCCTGCGGTGAGTAATAAGGCGTAAACAACGGCTCGACACGATAAGACGTCTGGAAATCCCTAAACGCATTACTACGGAAAACAGTAGCATTGTCGCATAGAATCGTTGGGGAAACACTATGTATCGGAAAAATCTCGCGACTTCGTATCCGTGTTTTAAGCACAGTAAGGAAGATCGCTGACAATATACCAGGTGTCGGATTTACTGAAGGCCTTAGGCGTGATCATGGATCCATAAAGGTATTTCGGTGTTATTTATGCAGTAGGCAGGTGTTTTTAAGGTCCTGTTGTTTAACCTGAACCATATGTATGTGTGGCATAGAGACGCCCTTTTTTACAGGCTTTAATGTATATTATTTTTGTGAAGTTTAGCGAGCTCCTTTGCTCGATATTTATACTTTTTCTCAAAATTCTGAAAGATATATTTTTAAGGCTTTGATTCTTTCTTGGCAATTATTATTTTTTCTGGTCAATAAGCTGGAAATTCCATTTTTTGTATTCCGACTAGGCGTTTTGTATTGCGCTTTACATATGTAAATTTTTGTAAAAAGAGCGGATTGTAAATTTCTCTGCTATACAAGAGCATATTGTAAATTTCTTGGTTGTACAATATATAGTATATCTCTGGTTGTACAAGAACTTTTTATTTTCTGAGTTATAGTTAACTTTACTGCCTCAACGGCCACCTGTTTCTACGAGCTATGTGCCCCGCCCACTGCCACCTAAGTTTAGCAATTCTGAGAGCTATGTCGATTACGTTGGTTGTTTTCATACTTTTCCGTAGTCGAGTTTTAGTTTTTTAAATTAAACTTTTGACTTGATTTCTTAATTCATACTCGTATATCTTCCCGGTGGTCCTTGCCACCTATAACGGAATTGGTAGACCTTAAACATAGGCATTTTTTTTATTCTCTACTAGCTTTTGTCCGCGGTTTCTCCCACATGGCCATCTCTTTTATGACTGTCTTTCAAGGTGAGTGGTGTGCGAGCGTGGAATTTTTTTCTCCAGATCCCTCGGGCTATTCTGATTAGAAGTTTTGTTACTTCCTACCCCCTTAAATATTTCTATGAAATTATCATGTCAATGCGTTGCTCTTTTCAAGCGACTTCCAAAAAGGAGGAGGTTCTCAATTCGTCTGTATGTTTTTTCATGTGTGTTACCTCATAACTTTTGACTGGGTGAACCGATTCTTATGATTCTTTTTTTATTTGAAAGCTAGTGCTTCACGTGTGGTCCCATATAAATTTTATCAAAATCGGTGTAGTGATTTATTAGAAAATTAACAAAAACCATAAATATTAATGCATAAATGTACTAGGTATAGCGTTTTCAATTATTATGAATTTTGTCAACATGAGCATGAAAATGGGTTATTCGGCTATGTCGGGCTGTGCTAATCAGTAGTCTATATCACTTTCCACCCCCTTTACCATAAAAAAAGAAATAGAAAAAATACAACAATTCGTTGCTCCGTTGCGAATCAACTAAAAAAAGAATCTTTTTTCAGTTTCCTCGGGAACTATATCAGACTATGCTTTTTTCACGGGATAAAAAACAGCCTATGTCCTTTTTAATGACCCAGGCTATATGCTTGCCAAATTTTGCCAAGATTGGTTAATGTGTTGAAGCGTGAAGAGGTAAAAAAAAACAAACACATTTTCACATCCTACTAATCACGCTAATATTATAAAGGCGAAAGTTTGTGAGTATGTATGTTTGTTACTTCTTCACGCAAAAACTGCTGAATTTTGGTAGGTACACAGATTAGGAACTGGATTAACACATAAGCTACTTTTTTCACGCTTGCGGCTCGCGCACTGCGCACCCTCGAAAAGTCATAGAAACGTGGTCCACGCGGGTGAAGCCGCGGGAAACAGCTAGTAATATTATAAATGTGAAAGTTTAAAGTGAAATGTATGAATGTTTGTTACTGTTCCACGCTTCAACGAGTGGGCGGACCGGGATAAAACTTGGCACACATATAGGTTAGGTCATGGAATAGAACATAGGGCTACTTTTTACCCCAGAAAATCGTTTTATTCCTACGGGAAAATCGAAATCAACGCGAGCGTAGCCACAGGCGGACGGCTAGTTTATTATATTAGTAAGTAAGGAAGAAAATTAAATTAAAAAGTGTGGTAATTTAGCAGACTAAGTTATTGTTCCGTTTTAAAATGGCTGACAAAAACATTTTAAGGTGTGTATAGCGTGCAGATATTGAAAAAAGCATGTGCCTTCATTATTGTAATATCCAGGTAACATGCAAGATGACGTGTGGATATGTGGAACGAACATTTAAATTCAAATAAGGACATACATGTTTGCTTTATAAACTTCATACATGTTAACAGGTTTCCAGTCTAATGAGTTTAGGTAAAGTTATAGTGCTTCATGTATGGCAAACCATCATCATATCAGCTCAGTTCCCACCGAGGGGCTCGAGCCTACCTTGGATCAGGGCGATAGGGTTATAATCGACCACGCGGGCCCAAGCGGGTTGGTCGTCTTCATACACAACCTTCGAGTTTCTTGGCAGGCGTGTGCAGGTTTCCTCACGATTTTTTCCTTCACCGTAAGAGCGTCGCGTCGGATGAAATCGAAATTCTCAAATACATTGGTACGTGTCAGGATGCAAACCACGAGAGGTAGCGACAAGTAGCGGCAAGTAGCGGCCCTAGCCGTTACGCCACCGACGCGATGCTCATCATGGCAAGTATGAAACAAATATAAGCTCTTTACCTACGAAATTGCCGATTGTATAAAAAACTTTAAAGATGAAAATTTATATTAAGAACCTACAATAGATATTAAAACAAAATTTATTCTCAAAATGGCATTACACTATTAGAAATTAAATGGTGGTAAACATAAGTCTTATGTTTGGATATTTTGAGAGCACGGTGGCTTTAACCCCATGAAGTCGGGTTTTTTCACCTGAAAAAATCGCCTTTATTGAGGCAAAAAATACACATTTTTAATTTTAAAGCTCTAGAGTTATCTCAGCAGTTTCTTTGTTATTAATGTAATATTTGGGAACACCCCGCATGATATTTCGTCACTTTCAGAAAAATTAAAGAAAATTAACTAGTCTAAAAAAATGCCCTATCTGACCACTAATAAAACGCCTTTGTTCCATTCAATGGTACATAGCTCAGGGGATCGGAACATGAAAGACATTCCACTAGTTACTAATAAAAGACCATACGTAGTGTCACCATAAGATCAATAATAAAAAACAATACTTTTATATTTTCAATAAAAATTGGCATTGAACTTCAAAAATTGAATCGGCAATTTCATAAGTAAAGACCTATTATTATATAAGTGGAAACTTTTTTTTAAGTAACTTACTTCTGAAAAAATCGGTCATCTGTGCGTGTAGGGTGTTGGGGTCATTACTTGATAACCGTTTGTCTTGAGGTGCCCTAAGTCGACCTTGCTAGTTTTTACTGAGGCCTTCTTTTAACAACATTAGAGAGCTTTTTCTTGGGAACGGAAAATCACACAAAAATAAGTTTTTATAAAGTATTACTTCATTTAAAAAGATCAATTAATTAGTTGAGATTTTTATGGGGATCGACTGTCCACACTTATAAGTAGTCCAAAAAACTATAAAATAAAAAATGTATGAGCGTCGGAGGCGTTACGGCTAGGGACACTAACTCCTGTGTTAGGTTTGGTTAGGTGTTTTCGAATTTCAATTTCATATGTGGTTTATCCGGCGACGCTTTTACGTTGAAGGAAAACATCGTGAGGAAACCTGCACACCTGCACCTGCTGAAACTCGAAGGTTGTGGGTGAAGTCGACCAACCCACACTGTCGACGTATATGAGCTGATGTGATATGATGATGTGTGCCCTTGTGCCTGTGTGTTTGTCTCACATACCTTATTTCTTGCTCCTAAGTACATCTTTGTACTGAATTTCATAACTGTTGGTGACACATGAACAGGCAAACAGACGGAAATGATGAAATTATAAGAGTGTCGGCTTTTTACCATTTTGGCTCCGTAAGCAAGAATTGTAATAAAAAACCAGCCAAGTGTGAGTCGGACTCGCGCAAAGTAGGGTTCCGTAGCCTTTTAAAAATAAACTTATATTTAAAAATATTACAGGATTGAGTTGAAATTTGATACACATATGTAAGGCGGTGACCCAAAGACGGACATGTAACTTAAATCAATTAATTTTAAACTTGGAGGCCACTTTTAGGTAGTACATTAGAAAATATAAAAAAAAGTTTTGCAAACTATATTATGTGACATATCGAATGTATTTTTTGAAGTTATTTAAGAGAATAGGTGAAAATTTACAATTCACCCTCATTTCCAAAACTACTGAGGCTAAAATTTTGGAAAAATCACAATATATGAGGTTAATAATGCATAAATGACAGGAAAATCTATAAGAAAATCTGAAGTCCTTCCGTGCTTACAGGAAAAATGAATTTTCCAAAGTCTGCCAATTTCCAAATTTTAGACCTGGTAGTTTCGAAAATTCAAAATTTATTCAAAATTCAAAATTCAAAATTCAAAAATCTTTATTCGTGGTAAACATGGTGATTTTAGATGTTAATAACATAGGAGCTCTCATGTCTAGCTGAGTACAGCATACAAATTAAAATAATAAAAATATAAAAAATAAAAATTAAGACAATATTGGCACAATTTTGTCTAAGGATGTCATTAAATAATGACTAAATAAACAGTAAAAAAAAATATCGATTAATAAGCTGAAAATTGATTAAAGTTTAAATTGATTGTACACGAAAAATTCATTAATACTATAAAAATTCATATCTAGAAGCCACTTAAATAATTTATTACACATTTGATTAAGATTCATTGTTTTGAATTGGTCTGGTACCTTGTTATATATTTTAACACACATACTATAACTGTTCTTTAGATAAAGTGATGTCCTTGGATAATGGCCTAGAGCTAATTTTAATGTGTGCCTCACTGCCCTTGGGTTGACTTCTGACACAGTTTTAAAAAGAAATGGATGCTAAGGAAGATAAGGGGATGGTCAATATTTGCCGTATTTCTCAAACAAATTCAAAACTATTTATCTTAAAATAAAATAAATCATATACATTTAAGATTCTCACAACAAGCCCTTATATTTGATATGTCACACGATATAGTTTACAAAACTTATTTTTACATTTTCTAAATTATCCCCCAGAAGTGTTTAAAGTTAATTTATTTACGTTGCATGTCCGTCTTTGGGTCACCGACTTACGTATGTGTACTAAATTTCAACTCAATCGGTACAGTAGTTTCGGAGCAAACTGGCTGTAACAGACGGACGGACGGACAGACAGAGACGAGTGATCCTATAATAGTTACGTTTTACCTTTTGAGGCACGGAACCCTAAAGTTGACCTTTAATACAGCTAAGACCTGAAAAAGCAAAAAGCCTATTGGAACGGCCAAGGCTAAATAACATTTATTAGCGTAATCCGTTTTCCGATATTGCTTTGCCGACTCTATCTAACTGAGGGAGCAACGGCATTGCCAGTTATACCATGAATTATAAATAAACGTAATAAGAGATTATTTCTCTACTCACTGAACTCTCCAGGCTAAGGACCTCATGTGTATTAGGTAGGTATTTTAGGTACTTTTTTGTTGCTGAGTGGCTGCGTATAAGAGCGTCGGTGGCGTAATGTCAAGAGCCGCTACCTCCTGTCCGGGAGGTCGTGGTTCGATCCTGCCACGTACCAATGTGTTTTCGAATTTCGATTTCATATGTACGTTTATTTGACGCTCTTATACGGTGAAGGAAAACATCATGAGGAAACCTGCATACGCCTGCGAAGAAACTCGAAGGTTGTGTGTGAAGTCGACCAACCCGCACTAGGACCGCGTGTTCGACTAAGGCCCAATCGCCCTAATGCAGGGTAGGCTCGAGCCCCTCGGTGGGGACGTACATGAGCTGATGTGATGTGATGAGTGGCTGCGTGTGCGTAGTGCTTATGGTTTCCACTTTTTTACGGAAATTATTATATAACTAGATTTAGTCTGCGACTTTGCCCGCGTGTACATCGTTTTTATTCATCGACTGTCCTTGAGGGGGAGTGTAATTTATTTTGTGAAAAATATGTTTTAAAGTCTGTATTGCTGTGGTGATTTAAGAGAAAACTTATTTTTCACACCTACAAAAAAAAATGAAAATAATAAGCTGCCATTTCGAGAGGAGAAGGAAGCGACTCCCTGATGTAATGAGGGGGTGAAAAACCGATGAAATGTGAAAAATCGATGAAATGTGGTTTGTTACACTGTATAGTACTCATAAACAAATAATTTGCACTTTACGATTGCTTACGTGTATATTTTATGTGTTAGCCGCCGTGATTTTCCCAGAATGCAAAAACAAAACACGTAGAGAGCCTGCACTGGTTGTGTAATCCTTAAATGCAACTCAGTTAAGGTACCTACGAAGTTGTTGGATATTATAAATATTTTTTTCAATACAGTTGCTCGAAAAGTGGTCTTTTTATATGCCAGTCAAGTGTGCGCAAAATTGATTTTACCGCACACGTGCTTTTACTTTACCACATTTTTTAAATTTCTAGCTCGGAGGAACAAGACATTTCTAGCAAATAAAAAATATAATAACCAAAGATGCAGATTTTTTTTTCTTTAAGACTTTTGAAAGAATAATTTTAAAAGAGATAGGTAGTTCCTTTTTAGTAGAAGCGTCGGTGGCTCAACCGGTAACGACTCGGTCCTCCTAACCAGAGGTGCCGGGTTCAAATCCGGACGGCCAATGTACCAATGTGTTTTTCGAAACTTACGTACATATACTCGTACTAACCGATTGCTTTAAAGGAGAAGGAAAACATCGTGAGGAAACCTGCACACGCCTGCGAAGAAACTCGAAGGTTGTGTGTGAAGTCGACCAACCCGCACTGGGCCCGAGTAGTCGACTAAGGCCTAATCGCCCTGATTCAGGGTAGGCTCGAGACCCTCGGTGGGGACGTATATGAGCTGATATAATAATACTACAGCTTAACCAATAATATGTCACGTAGGGTGAGGCGAGTAGGACCGTTTTGGCACCAGGCTGTTCGCATGGTGCGGAAATGTGATAATGCCTGTTTACATGTTCTGGTGCACCGCAGCTTGTAAACAGGCATTATCACATTTCCGCACCATGCGAACAGCCTGGTGCCGAAACGGTCCTACTCGGGTTTGTGTGAAGTTAACGAACTTATGTTAAATCCGTGACACAGCTCTCACAGCCTTTACTCCTTTAAAAACAAGATGAAAGATCACTATCTATGTCTGTCATCTTGAGTTAATCGATTAGGAGGTTTTTTGGCAGGATTTGTGGTGAACGCATTCGTAGTTTTTACCGACTTCAAAAAGGAGGAGGTACTAAGTTCGACTGTATTTTTTTTAATGTATGTTCACCGATTTTTCCGTCAATTGTGGACCGATTTTCAAAATTATTTTTTCATTCGAAAGAGTATACTCCCGAGGGGGTCCCATTGTCACCAAGTCAGGATCTGATGATGGGATCCCAGGGAAATCGAGAGCAACCCTCAAATTACTCATAACGTAGGCACTTATTACGTGATTCATATGTTTTCTAAAGCTATTAAAATACTTGCGTCATGTTGATAAGCTGATGAAGGAAGGTACAACTCCTTAACGGTTAGGAGTTAGAGGAAAATTCTTTCAATATTATACATAGATATATAAGTAGGTATGCATAGACCGATATCTATCTGCTGAGATGATGATGGAAGCCACAGGACTTTGTATCTGTTAATGAAACACATTTATTATGATTTGATAATTATTATTGGTGAGTAGGTGATTGGGTTTAACGTAATAACGTATCTAATAAGATAGATAGCATTATCACTAAAAATAAAGAAAACAAAAATAAAAGTTTAAAAAACTTAAAACCGACTTCAAAATGAAATTCACTCAAAAGTATGAAATAATATTATTATACTTAAATGCACAACATTAACCAACAATAACGAAATCAAAGGCGGGTACGAATTAAATTAGGGGCTTAAATTTTTTTTTGAGGTCGGTGTCAGCAATGCCATCGTATCTGAAACATTTGATACGTAAATAACTGTGTGCTGGTACCGACCTCAAAAAAAGTTTAAAGCCCCTAATTTAATTCGTACCCACCTTTGATTTCGTTATTGTTGGTTAATGTTGTGTATTTAAGTATAATAATATTATTTCATACTTTTGAGTGAGTTTCATTTTGAAGTCGGTTTTAAGTTTTTTTAAACTTTTATATTTTGTTGTTTTTGCATTGTTTTCTGCTAGGATTTTGTTCAAGAGGTGGTGCATTTTGGAGAAAATCGTCTAGTGCACGTGAGCAATGTGAAGAACAAGAAAATAAAACGAAGGAGGACGTGAGAACCCAACTTGCACTGGGTGCAGTTTTATAGACTACAGCAACTGGGTGTTCCCCCTCAGAATGACGCTGCTGCAAATGCTGTCAAGAACTTCAGAAAAGATTTGTAATGCACCGGCACTAGCATTACAAATCCAAAAACCAATGAACATTAACTAAATGGAGATTGTCTCGGAAGGGCTTTTGTACCCGTGAGACGTTAAGATATTATAAAAAAAAAGTTAATCGATTAGCCGTGACATTTTGATGTACTATTTACACTAAGTGTTTATAGTACTTTATTTTGTTTTATATACCAATGAAGTATCTATATTTAAGTATATTTATGTATTTGTTTTCTGTATTATATTTAAATTAAGTATTTACTTAATACAACTTTAAGTATTACATTTTTTGTTTAACTAAGTTGTGTACACGTCTGTCATCTCTGTTAAAACTTTCTTCTTTCCCGGGTATGCTGGAAGAAATTTCTTTAGAAATAAGCTGTACCCTTTGTGTGACCTTACTTTATGAAATGAGCATTTTATGTACCCTGTGTACAATAAACTATAAAATAATTAAATACATAATTAATACATTTCAGACTACTGCGAAGGTATTATGGATCACGATAATAGAAATAGACACTGTTTTAACCAATGAGGTTCTATATCTTACAATAGAAAAGCAATATCTTTTCACGGCTCCACAGATAAGTGAGTCAAGCAACAGGAAATAAGACATAAGCAAGAAAAAAGCATAAAAAACTGTATAAAACTTACACTACGTACTTACGTCTCGCTCTCACTATAGCGAAATGTGTGGAGGAGTATGCCGTAAGGCATATTTTCACTTGGGGCCATTTAAGTGACATAATTATGTAGAATCTCACTCTGGAGATATAGAAAATCATTGATTTTAGCGTGAAGTTACTTTAACAATAACATGTAAGTAACAACCAATCATGTACCCATTGGGGGCACACAGTTTGTAACAATAAGTAAATGTCCCACGGCATACCGTCACCACCTTTTCGCGCAATTATTATTTACTTGAAAATAGCATTTACGTACTATACTGCGGCCGTCCAAACTCCAAAGAATGCTGATTTGACATTATGCTAGTTTGCCGTAACTAGTGATGTGCCCATAGATATCCATAGCAAATACTATGTACCTATCATGTAGATGTAACATATAACGAAATGAAATAGCCATTTCCAAAATAGTGTAGTCAAACCCGAGGCTAAAGTGTACTTTATGGACCGTCTTTTTAGGGATGGTAATGGGTGAAGAAGGTGGAAAATTAAAAAAAATGTGTGGCGGGAAACTAATTCTTCGTCAAAATTAGCTAAATTTGTTGTATTGCGGTTAATTATTTATGATTTACTTGCAATCGAAGTGAAAATCAGTGTGTAAAACTTGAGCATGCAACCCATTTTACCCTCGACGTGACAATCCACCCTCGCTGTACCCGCTCGGTTTGCTAAATTAACGTCTCGGGTAAAATGGCTTGTTTTATGCTCTTGTTGTATAATCTACTATTTCTTAAACATATCACTTTTATGCCTAAAACTTTTATGGTTGGATAATAGACGCAACAAGAATTAATTGTTTGTGTGGTAATGAATTCATAATGTGGTTAACAAATCTATACGTTACAAATACGTTAGCAATGGTTACATGTGATAACATCACTATTATTAAGAAGAAATGACCATAGAACGTAAACTTTTTACTAACGTTTCATATAATTACAAAATACACATTCTGTCCTTATAAGTAAACATAAAACTGAATATGTGTTCTGTTACAATTTTTAAGTAAAAAAAACCTTTTTTTTTAAACTTAGAAACTAAAAATTGATTAGTTTACAGTTTCGAAGATTCATCGAATGTTACATTCTATCGCTGGCTTGAAGTGTCAAATCAGCATTCTCTGGACGGCCGCACTATAAGTGTATTTAAAATCTCTCTTTAGATGAAAAAAAAAACAATAGTCTAAAAACCAGGTTTTTATGTGCCTTACAAATAAGAAAATAACCCTCCGGGGGTCTCGACGATCCAAGAGGACATACACACATAAAACACACACCACCACCACTTACATGCTTACAGGTGAACTCGAAAAACGCGGGGCGCATCTTTCTACTAAGATATAAAAACCTAATGGCTGATGTCAGGCTGATTAGTAGTAAATAAAAAAACCGGTCAAGTGGGAGTCAAACTAGCACTCCGAGGGTTCCATGCCGCAAAACCTCTTCCCACAACTACATAGTAATAATGACAATAATACCTACTCACAAAACAAACAAAAGACATCAACGCGATCCACAAAAATATACTTTTTAATTCACTCAGTTCGGACTCCTTAGCGCGAGTACGACACACACTTGGCCAATTTTTAGTATTTTTTGTTTTACATCAGTGTTATTTCTATAATCACACCAAGTTTCACGCTTGTATGTATTACCGTTTTTAAGATAAAGCTAAATCAAAAATACTTCTAAAGACCTATAAAAATGCGTTTTTTTACTCCCATTTGGTAATTTGCTTAATACATAACCTTAAATTTTATCACAAAAGTATTCATTCTTGAAAGTCGTTTTACAATGATCATTTCAAAATGAGACAACTGTCTACAATGAAACTTTTAAAATATTTTTATGGCTTGGGCTTCAAAAATTCAATATTATATGAGTATGACAAAATTTCAATGTATTTTTATTTATTTCATGGTCGTAGAAAAAGTATTGTATGCCACTGCATGCAATTAGCCATTACTTAGCAGTAGCATACATAACTATTGTTGTATGAAGAACCCCTTATTTTTTAGATTTTTCTAATTTTTAGTATTTGTTGTTACGGCGGCAACAGAAATACATAGTCTCTGAAAATTTCAACTGTATGCCTATTACGGTTCATGAAATACAGCCCGCTGACAGATAGACAAACGGACAGACAGCGGAGGCTTAGTAATAGGGTCTCGTTGGTCATTCGTTGGTTGTACGGAACCCTAAAAACAGGTCCAACAACAATTTTAGTAAACTAAGTTGCTATGGAAAATCTTCATGGTCATAGCCAGGTATCGGATAATCGGAATCATTCCCTTAGGGAACTCATCAACGCAAAAAGGTTTACGAGTAAAATCACCACTTGAGTGAATTACTACATTGTATGCATAATACATGTTTAAGTTCCTATAAAACATAATTTAGTCATGAATCAATATTTTTACAATATAGACAGATTGACTTTGACTCAATACCTAGGTACCTGAAGTTCGTTACGGGTGGTGCGTGACATATCTCCACGAAACTTTTTCGTTTACAGAACGACAATATTTTCTCGGAGATACGGAAAAAGGTTTACGGGTAAAATCACCACTTGAGTGAATTGCTAGTTACTACATTGTTTGCATAATACATGTTTAAGTTCCCATAAAACATAATTTAGTCACATGTTAAATGAATCAATATTTTTACAATATAGACAGATTGACTTTAACTCAATACCTAGGTACCTGTAGTTCGTTACGGGTGGTGCGTGACATATCTCCACGAAACTTTTACGTTCACAGAACGACAATATTTTCTCGGAGATACGGAATCCGACATCCTACTGCGAATCGGAGATACGTAGGTGGGCAGGTAGCTCTGATAGATGGATGCGGAATCCGTGATATGATATATGGATGCGGGAGATGGGATCTGTCGGTTATTTATCGGCTTTCAGTTGGTTGCCCAAGGCTATATCTTTTTAAAAAAGGCACAAACAAAAGATTGGCTGAACGTGATTCAATATTGTAATCATCTGCAATTCAACTGTGTAGATCATTGGATTTTACACAATTTTAGTATTCGGTAAACGGTTTTATTGATAAACTAGTAGTAGTAGTAATTCAATGCTTTCTCCTAGATGCCTCGGAAACTAAGTAGTCTGTTTCCTTTTTCAACCGTACAACTATCTCTGTGAAAAATAGCACTTCAATCCTTCGCTTCATTGCAACGTGACAGAAATTAATTTATATTTTTGTTATTGTACAATAAAGCATATTTGATTGATTAACAAAAAAATGGAGATTTACCAGTTATCTCACGGGAACCACTCATGAAATCGGGATCAATTAGTAAATTGTTTACAGGAGAAACTATCTTAAAAGCGAGAGTGTTTTATATATCCAAAGCGGAGCAATGGATTCTAGATCGCACGAACCAAGACTAAAGTAGAATCCTGAGCACAGTGAGGGATTCAAAGTAGCTAGTCACTCGAGTTTAACATAGTGTTGCTCCCGAGGTGGACACTACTTTTTATCACCCTCTACGAGAAAATAAGTAAGTCCAACTTATAAATAAAAATAGTACGTTTATTGATTTACAAACAATTTTATATTTTTATTCACTATTGGTAAGCCTTTGGCATCAACTCACCTGATGGTAAGTGACGATGAACAATATGCCATAACATAGAAACACTTGTTCGAAAAAGATTTCGTTCCTCTTGCGTTTTTTCAAAGGATAAAATAGACATATTTTTAGATACATTTTTTACAGGATTTTGTGGGTAACAGACTTTGTACGAGTATCACATTTTAGCGTCCGATACAATATTATCTAGAGTGAACGTTCACCTTCAAGTACACTTAAGTAACAAGAACACATTTGTGTTATGCTGTATGCGGAATGTATGGGAAAAACACATTTTTAAATATTTTTTTATATCTGCCATACAGCTTTAACTTTGTAAGAAGCGCCCGTGGGAAAATCAATTTCTCTGTTTGAGAGTGCAATTTATTTTGATTTGTGTAGCTCCCGTGTAAAAGTACTCTTTCTTTAGGATTAAAATAAATCTTTCAGGGTTTCTGGCTCAGCAGTGGCCTTGTCACAAATAATAGCAATAACCTGTAGACGATCTCAAAGTGAACGTTGTCTGTGTGGCTGTGTCTGTACTCCCTGACTCCCTCACTCCTAGCCACATGATATTCATTCTGGCGCCACCATAAACTACTTTGCTGTAGAAATTTGTATTTACCTACGACGCGACGGTTGGAAACGCTTTTAGGGCTTACCATAATAAGGAGATACGCGCCGCCGGAACCATTATAATAACATACGCTAGCAAAAGCTTCTGTTTCGCTAGCGTATATAGCCCACGACAGGAAAACAGTATTTAGACAAAGACCTAATGTATTGCTTAAGGAGCGGGGCCCAGTAGCGTGGAAAGTAGACTCACTTTCGTGGAAAACAAGTGGTGCACATAGTTGTCAGCAGGGACTTTGATTGTAGTATAGTTCTATGACTGTCACGAGAACCATGACCTACTAATAGGTAGTTATAGTATGAGAACTTTTTAAAACAAATTGTTTTTTGGGCAGGTCTAGAGGGAGACGACAATGTATTTGATGTATAACTGGGCGACGCGCTTGCGGAGCAAATCCACATTCGAGGTCGAATCCGCAAGACAGGAAACCGTCTCTCGAGAAGCGTGTCGGCAGCTGAAGTGTTACGTGACGTAATTCTCTTATTCGTTGTAATTGCACACCAAAGGGTAGAGATTAATTGAAAATTCAGGTGCCCTTATTGCACGCAGACAAGCGTGAAACTGATACGCTCGACACGCCAGCTTGCGGGGATTAACGATATTAGCGCCCGTGTAAGTGTTAAATCGATACCAATATCTTCTCATTTTTTACGCTTACACCTGATTAGGATAACATGGTACTTACTTATATATATATTGCTATAGTACCTATTAAGTTTTTGTAAGCTACAGATATCGATCTGATAACTAATACTGGCTAAACACGCATCATCATCATATCAGTCGAAAAACGTCCACTGCTGGACAAAGGCCTCCCCCAAGGATTTCCACGACGACCGGTCCTGCGCTGCCCGCATCCATCGGCTTCCTGTGATCTTCACCAGGTCGTCGGTCCACCGGGTGGGAGGCCTGTCTACGCTACGTTTTCCGGTCCGCGGTCGCCACTCGAGAACTTTACTGCCCCAACGGCCATATGTTCTACGAGCTATGTGTCCTGCCCACTGACACTTCAGTTTAGCGATTCTGTGAGCTATGTCGGTTACTTTGGTTCTCCTGACTAGATTGTCTAGTTTTTGTAAGTTACAGATAACGATCTGACAAGTAATACTGGCTAAACACTACTCAATCTTATTAATAATTTTCTTGTACACATCTTTGTAACAGTTATTTCTAGCGGTAAATAAAATGAATAGGTATCCGAATAAATCTAAGTATAACTAACAATTCCTACAAGAAATTTAAAGAGTATAGAACAATCAGTCCAGTAAACACGGCTCGCTAAACACAAACAGTCTCTGTGACTGCTTCAGTTAATCTCCTTAACTTTAACTCAACTAGTTGAAGTGATTCAGCGCACAGTACATAACGAGGGGGGGATAAAATGCATGGTCTGGAATTTAATTTGCTAGTTAGCGACGGGGAGGTTGGGGGGGGGGGGGGTGTCAGGGTTGGCTCTGTGTCTGGATTCGGTAGCTATGTATTGATGATCATGCTGTTGGATGTGAATATCCAAGGTAATCGAAAGAAGCCGGTGCGTTTCGCAGATTTTCAGTTCAAAGTAATAAACATAGTTTAAAAAACTAAGAAACACGCTTTTAAAACACAGCAAACTAAAAAGTGAAAAATAATTCGTAATATAAGCAGAAACAATAATGAACGAAAAATACTATAGTATTATTGTAAAAAAAAGTGGGTTGCTTTGTGCCATATTTTTCGTATACCGAGCAACCTATGCTTTTTTCACAATAATACTAGTATTTTTTGTTCATTATTGTTTTCAGCTTATATTACGAATTATTTTTCACTTTTTAGTTTGATATGCTTTAAAAGCGTGTTTTTAGTTTTTTTAACCATATTTATTTTTTAATTTTTAGTTCAGGATAATGAGACAATGGACCGATGACCGGGTGAAGGTCGCGGGAAGCCGCTGGATGCGGGCAGCGCGGAACCGGTCGTCGTGGAGATCCTTGGGGGAGGCCTACGTCTAGCAGTGGACGTCCTTCGGCTGATATGATGATGATGATGAATGAGACAAACTTATGAAATAATTGTATTGTCACTGATTATTGATAAATGTACAAAGTTTAAATTAAATCTGTCCGTTTAAAGTGGGTCAAAATCAAGTACAAAGGAGTCGGTTACAAACATACATACATACAAGTGAAGCTAATATAAGCGTGTCAAAAAGACGCTGTTACGAGCAATCGCAAGACAGAAAATTAAATGGTATTTAATTCGAAGTAGCATACATAGTATACACAAACATAAGACGCAATAAAAAAACAAAACAAACAAAAGCTCTAGAAAAGAGCTTCAGTCAATGTCCCCGTTGCTATGCGTCTCACGCTGGATGGCGATGGCTGTCTATCAGGATATAGATTATTGATCAGCTGTTGGAGCAGCAATGAGCCGGCACGGGGTCACCGCTGCTAAAGAATATATATAAGTATATATACAGTATGGACACTCCCTGCCGCTCTCTAGATTGCGACCTCACTCCGTCGTCACCCAGTTTGATACAGATTGGTTACAGTTTGGTTGTCGGACGTATAGGATTTCGCCACCATTTTATTTGTTCCGTCATTAGTTTTTTGATATGTCATTTCTGGCCCGTTGTATGAAGTGTCCAGGGTGTGGCCGCTGCGCTTCCTCAAACGCTGACCCGGCTCTCGTCCGAAAATTTTTGGCGGCTGCAGATTAAATCACTTTTTTATAGCGTTATACTAGATATCCCATCAGCACCGCACTGCACCAGGCGGAGAACTGCAGTATGTGAAGACGGACTGGGGGCAAATGGAGTCGCGATCCCCAGTTATTAAGAAGCGATTAAGAACGTGATCGAATCAGATACGAGAAGATCCGCAGGAGAACCAAAGTAACCGACATAGCTCACAGAATCACTAAACTGAAGTGGCAGTGGGCAGGGCACGTAGGTCTTAGAACAGATGGCCGATGGGGCAGTAAAGTTATCGAGTGGCGACCGCGCACCAACTTAGCGTAGGCAGGCCTCCCACGCGGTGGACCGACGACATGGTAAGAAAGCGGGAAGCCGATGGATGCGGGCAGCGCAGGACAGGTCGTCGTGGAAATCCTTGGGGGAGGCCTTTGTCCAGCATTGGACGATTTTCGGCTGATATCAAGATGATGAGAAGGAGGAGTATTGATAAGGGCTTACAAAAAAAAATATCGAATTTAATTTTATTTCGACCGATATCTTTTGTAGCAGAAAAGGGAGAGGCAATAAATTCACACTGTCCTATTATGTTTTCGTGAAACGTCTATAAATTTAAACCAACACAAATCCCTACTAATGTTATAAATGTGAAAATGTGTTTGTTTATTTGTTACCTCTTCATGCTTCAACACCTTAACTAATCTTGACGAAACTTGGCACACAGGTTGCCTGTGTCATGGAATAGTGCATAGGGAGGAAGCATTTTTATCCCGTGAAAATAACATAGTTCGATACTAATGTAAATAGTACTCTTTTTTTAACACGTTTCATTTTGGTTGATTTTAGGGTTCCGTACCCAAAGGGTAAAAACGGGACCCTATTACTAAGACTTCGCTGTCCGTCCGTCTGTCTGTCTGTCCCTCCGTCTGTCACCAGGCTGTATTTCATGAACCGTGATAGCGAGACAGTTGAAATTTTCACAGATGATGTATTTCTGTTGCCGCTACAACAACAAATACTAAAAGTCAGTAAAAGTAAAAAAATAAGGGGGATCTCCGTACAAGAAACGTGTTTTTTTGAAACATGAAGAAACTAGCGCCAAATAATATGATATTACGGAACCCTTTGTACTAGCGCCATCTGGTAGGATGGTACGGAACCCTATGTGTGCGGTTCTGACTCGCACTTGGCCGGTTTTTTTTAACATCGCAACGGAGCAACGGATTATTTGCACAGAGAAGGTTGAGGGGGTGAAAAATGACATGAGCCTGAGATAGTTCGAAACGAGCGAAGCCCTGGGCAAAAGCTAGTAGAAAATAATCTGAAGAGTGGATGGTGCTGTGCAGGATCTTCTTAACGACACTGTAGTTAGGGCTCCATTGATTTGGTCTCGATTAGTTCTTTGATTAGATTTTGTCTTACAACTTGCATTGCTTGTCGATGTCTTCGAAGCAACAAATTAAAATACTCATTCGTTCATCGATATTGAAGAATACTATAGAGGGTGTAACAAAATTGGTGTAGGTCCCGTTAACTGGGGCTTTCACTCATCATACTGAACAAATTTGTTCTACGACTTTGCTTAAATCGGTAAAAAAATACGACGTTTTTCGGCTGATATGATGCTACATGCAATACACATAAAGTATTTTTTTATTAAACTTATTTTAACTATTTATAATTTTATTCATATTTACAACTAAAACACCTCAATCCAGTTTTTTGAAAATTACGCCATATTCAATTTAGCTAGGCACACGTACGCAAGTTTTTTAAAATATTACAATAAATAGATTACACTAAGGCTTGCGATAATATTATAGTAAGCATTAAAACCTCCTTGGAAAAGATGACCTATTCCTTGGTATAACCTAAGCGCTTCATTCATATTTATTCTATTTTTTTCACAAAGATATAACCCAAAGAGAATCTAATCAGATAGCGTTATGTACTAACCTCACGGACGAACAACCTATCTCTTTTAAAATTCTCCTTTTAAAAGTGTTAAAGAAGATTACGTATCTTTGGTTATTATATTTTTTATTTGCTTGTTTTTTTTTACTCAGAGCTACAAATTAAAAAAATTGGAAAAGTAAAAAGCACGTGTGCGGTAAAATAAATTTTTCGCTCAGTAAACTAGCATATTATAAAGTACTACTTTTCGAGCAACTGTATTGAAAAAGAAATAACCGCACAAAGTTGATACTTTCGGATACGACTATGACGTCACTACGAGTGCTATCACTATGCGGAATGTTACCCCGTACTACATACATGTGGCTTTTAAAGTTTACGGAGAGTGCGTAGAAGATGGTAGTGTCAAAGTTTATAATATATTAGTACTAACATACAGTATGGACACTCCCTGCCGCTCTCTAGATTGCGACCTCAGCCCCTCGTCTCCCATATTGTTGCAGATTGGTTACCGTTTGGTTCTGGAACATATAGGATTTCGCCGTAATTTTGTTTGTTCCGTCATTCGATATTTAAAATGTCATTTCTCGCCCGTTGTATGAAGTGTCCGGGGTGTGGTAGTGGTGTGCTGTAAACGAAACCTTGTTAGCCGACATAACACAAACCATAACATAACACAAACCACTTTACAACAAAATTATACGATCCACGTTCAATACTATAACATGAATGTCTAATTTCTTGGTAAAATAGCGCTTTGTGAAACAATACACTTTCTATCATTTGTTGTATAAATGAAATGAAATGATGAAATGAAATGGAATGATAATTTATTTGCATCAAACATGGTAGTAGGATGTTTAATATAATTTTGTGGTGAAATCATGTTATGCCTGTGCAAGGCATGCAAATGTTTAACATACCAGGCCACTCAGAAAGTTTTGCGAAAAAAAGTTTTTATCTATAAGGCACTGGCCACTTGTAATTATTTTGAAAAGTTTGGTTATTTAAAAGTAAAAATTCCATTGTTCGAATTTCAAATTTCCCTCCACGTTTTTTCGAGAGCCCAATTAAATTATTGTGTATCATTTAAAAATGGATCTGCATCGAGAACATTTTCGTGCGATGATTTTCTACGATTTTAAATGTGGCCTAAAACCTGATGAGTCATTTGATCGACTTCAAATGGCTTTTATAGATGAAGGACCTTCAAAAGCAACTATCTACCGTTGGCATAGCGAGTTCAAGCGCGGTCGCTTTACTTTGGGTGATGAACAAAGGAGTGGTCGTCCTACGACGGCTGTCACGGAAGGAAGTGTGCTGACAGTAAAAACATTAATTCAATAAAACAGGTGAATTACATACGAGGAGATTCAGAATACACTGAAGATTGGATCGGGAAGCGTTCACAAGATTCTACACGAGCACCTTCGCGTGAGGAGGATAGTTTCGCGTGGGGTACCGCACAACCTCACCGAAACTCTGAAGCAGGCCCGCGTGGAGTGGTGCCGTGATATGATTAAAAAATTTGAAGCAGGCTCGTCTCGGCGCGTTTACGACATTGTGACAGGTGACGAATCCTGGATTTATCAATACGGTCCAGAAACAAAGCATTAGTCGACAGTTTGGCTGTTTCAAAACGAACCAACGCCTACGAAAGTGAAGCGATCGAGAAGCGCAGGGAAAATTTTGATCGCTAGTTTTTTCACTTTGACGGGATATCTGGTTTCAATTCCATTACGATACCAAAGCAGCATCAACGCCGAATGGTATACCACAAAATGTCTGCCAGAAGTTTTGTCTGTAATGAGAAACAAGCGACCGGACAGCGGGCTCCGCGCGGTACTGCTTCACCATGACAACGCGCCCGCGCACTCAGCGCTCAAAACGAGGGACTTCCTGGACACCACACCGGTCAGAGTCTTGGGTCACCCTCCTTACAGTCCTGATCTGGCACCGTGTGACTTTTTTTTATTCCCTAAAATAAAAAATCTGCTGAAAAGGATACAGTTTTCATCGCCGGAAGACGCGCTAGCAGCGTTCGAGAAGGCCGTGGAAGAAGTGTCTGCGGCGTACTAAAATATTTTTTTTCGAAAATTGGTTCAGACGCATGAAACTATGTATAGAGGCTGGTGGAGAGTTCTTCGAAAATATTTAATTAAAATATTTTATCCGTAGAAGTCAGTTTTATAGTTTCTCAAAACTTGCTGAGTGTCCCACGTAGATTAAAATTATAATGTCACGCAAATCTTTAAAAAAAATTCAAATGTCAACAAGTTTGTTTATATTTTTTTAATGAATTGAAAATGTTCATAAATGAACTCGTTAGGCCTACCTACTTGTGTTGCTATTGTAGTGTGTAAATGACTCGCCTCACCCTACGTGACATATTGGTTAAGCTGTAGTATATACGAGCATATTTACTACATTTTAATGGCATTATACGAGCTACCACGGAGACGTATTATCTAATAACCTACTACCCGACGTCTCATCGTCGCACTATTTTGTAACTTGCTCTTGGTTAAATTTATTTCTCTAGAGCGCTGTTTTAACAATACCACCGACTGCTAACTACTCTAACTTGCACCTTGTAGCAAAGTGATAAAGTTCAGATTAGTGATTATGAAAATAGGAAACCCTTCGTCCCATGGCGCATTGCATATTAAGTGAATTCGTGAACTCCTGAACGGAATTCCAGCTGAGGGACTCGGTAATAGGATGAAACTATTTTTAGCCGCCAGTTCTACTAGTTAGGGCTAACGAACACTATTTAGGGTTCCTATCTCAAAAGGTAAAAACGGAACCATTATGGGATCACTCGTGTGTCTCCGTCCGTCTGTCACAGTGAATTTGCTCCAAAACTACTAGACAGATTAAGTTGAAATTTGGTGAACATATGTAAGTCGGTGATCCAAAGACGGACGTGTAACGTAAATAAATGATTTTTAACCCGGTGTCTGTATAGTAGAAAATCAGTACAAGGACTGTATGGTGGGTCAATATGACCCGGATTTTAAACAGTGTTTAATTATTATTATTTCAATATATTTTTGGGAATGATAAATTAAATCAGTTTGAGTGATGTTCATATTACTATATTTTGATGATAAACAATAATAATTCAACCGATATTAGGGACTTGTTATGTATTTACGAAAGGTCTATGAAATCTATAACATAATATTGAACTTCTTAATCTTACGAATAAAAAAACAAAATTATAACTTTTTAACAATTTATGTAACTTTTTGTAATACCTAATGTGAAATCTTTATGAAACTTAACACTAAATTTAACTGAAATTTTAAAACTAATCACCGTTAGCATCTACACTAGCACTTGTTATTGGCTCAAAAAGGTTACATCGAATGTATGGTTGGGTCTTATTTCCCCGTTTGACGTGTGACCGCGTCTAACTCCTTGTGCAGGCGCACGCCGACTGAGCTGATAATAGAAACGAAAGGGGCGGGGTAATAACTGCAGCTACTGAGAAGCACGGCAACTCCAAACTATTACTTTTAAAAATACCCGCATTTCACATTGTCGCGGGTCATTATGACCCAACCTAACAGTCAGACGGTTGGTCAAATATGGGGGCAACTTTTGGAGGGGTAAATTAGAAAATTTAAAAAGTTTGCAAAATATGTCGTGTGACGTATCAAATGAAAGAATTTACTGTGTGAATCTCAAATATTATATTCTTTTTATAATTTTAAGATAAATCGTTTTGAAGTTATTTTAAATTTTCATAACCTATAAAGGTTTTCCTGTAATCTATGCTTTTAACCAAATGTACAGTGATTTTCGGAAGGGGGTCGGGAATGGTAAATTTTCGCCTATTTTTTAAACAATCTCAAAACTATTAATCTTAAAATAATAATAAAATGTATTTGAGATTCACACAACAAGCCCTTTCATTTAATACGTCACTTGATATAGTTTGCAAACCTTTTTTTCAAAATTTGTATTAAGAGATTTTCTGTTGCTAGTTAAAGTTTTGGTGCGGAACCCTGTTAGTGTGACCCCGAGTCGCACTTGGCCGGTTTTTTGTTTAAACTCGGGCATGACACAGTTTAACGAATGGAGATTAGTGGCAATCTGCTTGGCTGTTTTTTTAAACTTTCATTTGCACGAACCGTTCGTTTCAGATCGGAAGTTTTAATTGAACGGACGGTCACTGCTTGTTGCGGGTTAAACTGATGTCAAAGTCCAAGACAGGTTAAGTAAGATCGGTACATCTAGAACGCTTCTATTCTTTGCCTCTTTCGTGCTTCATATGCTCAAGCCTACCCTCAATAAAGGCGATCGGGCCATAGTTGACCACGCGGGCCCAGTGCGGGGTGGTCGATTTCACGCACAGCCGTAGAGTTTCTTCACAGGCGTGTGCAAGTTTTCTCACGTTGTTGTTTTCCTTTACAGTAAAAGCGTCGGATAAACGTACATATGAAATTGAAACTCGAAAACACATTGGTACGTGGCAGGATTCGAACTACGACAGGAGGTGGCGGCCCTAGACGTTACGCCACCTAAGATAATGTTATATTTACCGACTGAAAAATCTCCAATCCCCTGTATTAGAAGTTTGCAATCGATGATATGATAACCTCATCAGAGTCCGTCGTCGCCTCGTAATATAACGCGTGGAGTCGTCGAGTCGTCGAGGCTGCGACGTGCCATACATCTTTACGGCTGTTTAGTTGTCTCGTTGACGCGGCGGTACGTGCGATGGGTATTCAGGGAGTGTCTTAATAGACGACATATTTTTTACTAAATATGTATAAGGAGGTAACAGACGATTATCTTGTGTTTACGGTGTATTTTGGTCTTATTACATACATTATCTTCTGGCTGTACAACCGTGATCATATTGTTACAAAAATTTGCTAGTTTATATGGGTGGGTAATGGTTTATAGGGGTGACCTACGATCTATTTTCACAAGGTATGTCGTGGTTATAGCGTCGGTGGCGTAATGTCTAGGGCCACCGCCTCCTGTCCGGCAGGCCGCGGTTCGAACCTGCCACGTACCAATGTGATTCTTAATTTAGATTTCATATGTACGTTTATTCGACGCTCTTACGGTGAAGGAAAACATCGTGAGGAAACCTGCACACGCCTGCGAAGAAACTCGCAGGTTGTGTGTGAAGTCGACGAACCCACACTGGACCCGCGTGGTCGACTAAGGCCCGATCGCCCTAATTCAGGATAGGCTCAAGTCCCTCGGTGGTAACGTATATGAGGTGATATGAATGAATGAATTTCGTGGTTAGTTTAACGGATGTATCAACCTTGCCCCACCCACCACTGTGTCTTTTTTTATCTACAATTGATAAGCCCTTGGCATCATCTCACCTGATTGTAAGTGACGATGATGTCGAAGATGGAAGCGGGCTTACCTAGATTCCCCAAAGCAATGAGACACTGGCTATCTTATCTTCAATGCGGAACACATCTTTGACGTTAAAATTGATGTTTATCGGCAAGATTTATAAAAGATGGTGTTAGCTAGCCAGGCGGGCTTATAAAAATTATTTTCAAATATAAGCGTGTACCTAAAAGCTTTTGGGTTTTGCGAAAATTATTTTTGGACCATTACGACAGGCCATATATTGCAAATGAAACCTAGACTGTTGAATTTTCTGAGATTAACATAATCTGTATATTAAAATAATTTATAAAATCTAATCTGAGTCCGTCTGGCCGTTCTATCGAACCGATTTGACTAATTGTTTTAAATGAAAGGTATTGATGCACAGATTTGTACATTCGCCCTTCTCAAGTTATACACAAACGCACTTTTCGTGGTTTTCTTACTTAATATCTGCGGTTAGAGTACGCGGTTTGTTTTGGTCTACCAGCACTTGATGAAACAAGCTCTTGTATTTTAGCTATTCTCCCTTAAATTGGTTGTGTTGGAGGAAAGCTTGGTGAGAACATTCGCACTTGATGAGAGCACGCTTGCACACCGCGCAACGTCGATAGCGAGCCACTTGTGGGTTGCGGGTCGCCCGCCGCGGGTTTCTCCCTCACTTAATTCTTCCAAATCTGGTTAAAAACGTTCAGCATTTGCTGCTCTTCATCAGTGCATCACTGTTGATGGCCGCCATCTTTCTGATGTAATTTTCAACATGATGTAACAAATGGCATTAAATAGTGACTTGAATAAAATAAACCGCACTTGGATAAATTTCATACTTTTTTTTCTATGACTCTTCCAAACCGATGCATATCTTTTGCCCCACCCAGTATTTTAGTCTATTTTCCGCTGCACGCGTAGCAAATAGCTACGCGGCCCAGTCTACGCTGCCAATACTCGTAGCAACAGCGAAGCACACAAAACTTTGCCAATCAACATTTTGAACCTAAGTATAACAAGACCTTCAATTAGAGTTTGCCATTACGCCCTGAAACCTAGTTAAGAGTCCCCAGGAGGCTCGAGTTTCCATACAAACGTAGATCCGCTTTAATACAAAAACCACATGCCGGATTGAATCCAAACTTTGCGAATATATTGAGTAGATACATATGGATGTTTGTAATTAGTTTTCATCGTATTAAATTGAAACATAACTAAATGAAGGCTTAAATTAGTTTTGTACTGAAAGTTGGGAACTGCTCTTATTTTTTCCCGTTTTATATTAGTACATAGAAAACTATTTACAAACATCGATATGTGTCTACTTAATATATTCACAAAGTTTGGATTCAATCCGGTATGTAGTTTTTGTGTTAAAGCGGAACTAGGTTTGTGTGGAAACACGAGCCTCCTGGAGACCCTTACATAAGATCACAGTTTAATAATTTAGTCAGGGTAAACGTTTACAAGAATGGATCCTATTGCATGGCTATCCAAATTTATAATAACCTTCGTAGTAGGTTGAAAAAATGTAAATGCGGCATGTACTTTTTGTATTAAATCGGAACTACGTTTATATGGAAACTCGAGCCTCCTGGGGACCCTTAAGAATGAGGTTCTTCTTCGTAGGTATAAATCATGTTCCCGGGCGTAGGATCACCCCGCCCTCCGCCCCTCAGATGGGGTGCTTGGATATCTATAGCTATCGAGCTCATAAAATGGATTCGGGTCTATTTTTTACCTTGTATTATTTCTCTGAGCACTCGAGTTTATACATTATTCGTTAATCTGGTTTTTGAGATTTTAGAATTTTTCATTTTTTGCTGCATGGCAACTACACTTAAATGGCAACTACCCTTAAATAGCAACCTAGCCAAAAGCCGCTCGGAACCCTTCGAAAAGTTATCATAAAACTCTTCATATCAAACTTTGATGTCAATCGGACCAGTGGAAAGCGTGACGGACGGACGGACAGAAGTTTATGGCAAACGAGTTCTTTTTTGTTAATAATAGTGATATAGAACACATTTTGAGTAAAGTTAGTGATTTTTTTTCACGAGGACGATACTTTTTTACTTTCTTCGCTTAGTTCGGTAGCTCGAAATTGAAAATAGAAATAAAGCGAAATAACCGCCTCCTTGGTGCAATGGCTAAAATCTGTAAAAAAATATGTGTAAATGTATCCCATCCATCCGGTGCTCTTGTGGCTAAACTTCTGGACGAAATTTGTATAAAAAAAAATGTATAAATAAATATGATTTTAATATCTGCGCAGTTTTCTTCAAAATTTTTCTTTTTTATTTATTAAATAAAACATCTAACAGGCTAACAGTTGACCTAAATCGCCTGCAAGTTAAAATAACACAAGAAAAACGTCATATCTAATTTTAGATGTTCGTCAAACTTAAATTATTACTAAAATTAAAATCTAAGTAAATTTCGGCAATTTTATACACAGTGCCAAAGCTGTCAGCGAATATGTCGACATCGTATCGCTGAGCGAGCATATCTCCGATCATCGTGAGCACTTGTGCGGTGGGCGCATGTCACTTAGCTTGATTTTTTAGGGTTGCCACCGTAGTAAATAAACCCTTATTATTTTTACTCAAAAATGACTTTAACGATTTCGATGAAACTTTGTATAATACTATATTTCAATATATTGTACTACATAGGGTAGTTTGTTATTTTTCCTCAAAAATGGCAAATGATATTGATGAAACTTTGTATGTCTCTAATACTCGCTACCACCGAACGTGTAGTAGGGTAGTTTGTTATTCTAGAAATAATTGGAAGCGCTAAACATGTTAAAAAAACCGAATTCCATCGCAACAACGTAGTACAATTTTGCGTTATTATTTTTGGTCAAAAAAAACACACAAAAAAAACATACTTTCGAATTGAAAACCTCTTCCTTTTTGGAAGTCAGTTCAAAAATTTAACGAAGGTGCTGTCCATAAAAATCCAAGTTGTTTGTTTATTCTCAATAATGGTTCAATCTATTTTAATGAAACTTTCAAAAAGCTTACAAGACTGGATAGTTCATTATATAAGGAATTAGATAGAAGAACGACTAAATTTCTTTTTATTTCTGAAGATTTCAGAAGATGAAAGAGAACACAAAACCATTTCTCCAAGAAACTTACAGAGAATTCTTTAAAAAAAAATACTTGATTGATTGATTGATTGAAAACACTTTATTGCACAACATAAGAGAAAAAAAAAATACAATGATTAAGGAAGTTGTACATATAGGCGGTCTTATCGCTAACAAGCGATCTCTTCCAGACAACCTTTAGGTGAAGGAAATATGAGAAATCATTATTGTGGGGTAGTAGTGGGCAATAAACAAATTCATAGAGAAAAAAATAAATAAATATCCAATCTTAAACTACGTAATACACGTAAATATATAAGTAGATATAAATAATATAAAGCGTCGGTGGCTCAACCGGTAACGACTCGGTCCATCTAACCAGAGGTACCGGGTTCAAATCTGGACGGCCAATGTACCAATCAGTTTTTCAAAAACTTACGTACATACTTACCGATTGCTTTAACGGTGAAGGAAAACATCGTGAGGAAACCTGCACACACGCCTGCGAAGAAAATCGAAGGTTGTGTGTGAAGTCGACCAACCCGCACTGGGCCCGCGTGGTCGACTAAGGCCTAATCGCCCTGATTCAGGGTAGGCTCGAGCCCCTCGGTGGGGACGTATATGAGCTGTTATGATGATGATGATGAAATAATATAAACTAAAATACATATACATAAAAAATACATATACATAAAACATACATACATACAAATCATACAAATCTACCAGATGATAAGCCAACTTTGTACGAGAAGCTCAATTTTTGAAGTGAAAACTTCTTTATTATTTATGAACTTACAGTCTGAACTAAAACGTTCACTTTGTTACACAATAAAATTAATATGAATTAAATAACACGAGAATTAGACATGATTTGAGCTATATATGAAGTCAAGTATTTGCAAATATGACAAAGCGGATCGCAAGTCGACATGTTGGACCTCGCCTACAAAGGCATTAAGCAGCACCAGAGCCGCGCCGTAGGTGCGTTGTGCGCGTAGTGCGCACGTAGCGCTGGAGAAGCGAACAGCGGGTGCCGACGCCGGCCAGTGCGCGTATACCATATCGGTACGAAGTACTCAATGCTACTAAAAATTGACAGGTTGTCTACTTTGTTCTTTAACAACAAACAGTAATGTAGTCTCAGTAGTAGTTTACGTCGTAACTCTAGTGTGTCAATAGCTACCATGCCCGAAACAAACATTGAAGGGTAAAGTAAAGGATAATACCCGTATGATACCTGGCGAATTTACTTTAGGCGCGTTGGGAATTTTTGATAAGGGAAAAAACCATTGAACTCGCGACACTAACATGTAACGTAACCGACACCTTACCAGGAACACTCGCAGTGTCAAAACTTATAAAACTGTAAAAAGTTTTCACTTCTGTCGGCACTTCCGAAGTGGGTAGGTTGTTTGTCCATTGGCTCTTTGTGCAACGTTGTTTTTTTTTTTAATTCTTTACTGAACACCTTATTTAAATACAAACTACAAACAAATATGATATAAACGCGGACTTATCCCTTATGGGACATTTTCCAGTCAAAATTGATAGATATATTTTTGGAGATTTAAAATACGAAAAATAATAATTTTAATTTAGAGAGGGGGTGTGACGCCCGCTCCGGGTCCTACCGCCTACCTGCTGCAAAGGTTGTCTATTGCCGTCCCTCGCAGCAACGCGATGTGCGTCATGGGCTCCTTTGCGGCTGGTTGGACTCGGGGTTTCGATTTTTATTAATATTTTTATTGTTAGGTTAGGTTAATTAAGTTAGGTTTTAAATTACATTTTTTATGATTAGGGTTAGGCATTGGCTTTATATATGTTACTTTATAAACTACTTATAGTAAATAAAGACATACATTTTGAACAAAACAAGGTGAACAGTTTTGTCTATACATTCACTTCTCCGTGCGTCCGCGCGTCCGTGCGTCGGTCGTTAGACCAATCACACCGTGTTCTTTCTTACCAACACATTGTAATGTTAGTTGTTTGTTTGTGTATACGTAACCACATCAAATGTTGAATGTTACGTAAGTAAGTGTACACAGCATGGCTGCAAAATTTATTGTACAAAAGGTAATTACACTGTACAACAGATACCCACTAGCTGAAAATCTAGAAGGGTGGTCACGCGTTATTATTATCATAGGTCGAGGAAAAAGATTCTTCGTATTTTGTAATCAAATATCTTTGCTTGTATTATTATTAGTACCTGGCTGGTCATTATAAAATTAAATAAAACCCATTTTTTTTTCTGTCTATGAAAATGAGTGAAAGTAACGAGAAATTTGCAACATTTTGAAATTCTATGTAAAAAAACCGGCTAAGTGCGAGTCAGAATCGCTGTCATAGGTTTCCGTACCATCATACAAGATGACGCTACTACAAAGGATTCCGTAACATCATACTAGATGGCGCTAGTTTCTTCACTTTAAAAAAAACAGGTTTTTTTTGTATAGAGACCCTTCCTTATTTTTTCACTTTTTCTAGTTTTTAGCATTTGTTGTTATAGCGGCAACATAAATACATTATCTGTTAAAATTTTAACTTTCTAGCTATCACGGTTCATGAAATACAGCCTATTGACAGACGGACCTACAGACAGACGGACGAACAGCGAAGTCTTAGTAATAAGGTCCCGTTTTTACCCTTTGGGAACGGAACTCTATAAAAACGCAACACAGGCCGCGAATAATATGTATGCTGTTTATGGACCTATTATTATTATAACAGCTCATCTACGTCCCCACCGAGGGGCTCGAGCCTACCCTGAATCAGGGTCCACCACGCGGGCCCAGTGCGGGTTGGTCGACTTCACACACAACCTTCGAGTTTCTTCGCAGGCGTGTGCAGGTTTCCTCACGATGTTTTCCTTCGCCGTTAAATCAATCGGTAAGTATATGTACGTAAGTTTTTGAAAAACTCATTAGTACATTGGCCGTCCAGATTTGAACCCGGTACCTCTGGTTAGATGGACTGAGTCGTTACCGGTTGAGCCACCGACGCTTTTTCCTAATTTTAGCTTTTTTTGTTATGGACCTATTACCGTATCAATCAGTAGCACAAACTAGGTCCAAGCGTTTTCAGTATTGTAATCTTAGCGTTCAAGACGCAGCTCGGTTTGTTCGCCCTGTTTGAATTTGCATACAAAACACGATGAAACATTTTCCCCGAACTAATATTATGAATCTTTACATTTTATAATTTATTTGACTTCCATTTAATCTATTATAAATTCTCCTATTCTCTGAGGCAATCCAAACCTCTCAGATACATGTCGCGTGCGGTTATCCTGCCAAGACAAACAAATGAACATGAAAGTGCCCCGGGGCGGGTTGGCGGGGCCAGGCAAAACTCAATTTAATATGTTGGCTGAAGCGGAGAAGCGGTCTTAGCTCAGTGCTGCTCGCGTGGTTGTGTCGATCACGAAGGTTAAATGATCTAAATCAAGGTTATCTTACCTGGACCTTTTTGACTAGTAGTGACGTTTTTCTCGACCCTCGACGTCACGCCGATGGTGCCAGTTGCTATTATTAGACGGCAGTCGCTAAGACATGTCTGAGGGTGTATCATCATATCAGCTCATATAGGTCCCCACCGAGGCGCTCGAGCCTAACCTAAATTAAAGCGATCGGGCCTTAGTCGACCACGCGGGCACAGTGAGGGGTGGTCGGCTTCACACGCCACCTTCGAGTTTCTTTGCAGGCGTGTGCAGGTTTCCTTACGATGTTTTCATATTAGATAAACTTATAAGGAACTGGGAAAAGAGTCGTGTCCGTGTATTAAAGTGACATAAAGATTCGTGCCCGGGTATTAAAGTGACACAAAGAGTCGAACCTGGGTATTAAAGTGACACAAAAAGTCGTGCCCGGGTATTAACGTGACACAACCGGATCTCCAGAGCTAAGCTTACCGAGCTAGATTGAAGATATTATGGACATATTGAAATTTTATGTAACATTTTATGATCTTTGCGTAGTAGGAATAGATCTGTGTTTTTATAGCCTCTTCATATTAATATACCTCTTTCTACGCAGAATAATAGATTACATATTACGGGCTAACTGATTTCACTGCTGATAAAAATGGATGATCGCTAAAGCGAAATAAAAGCCAAGTGCGAGTCGGACTCGCGCAAGGTAGGGTTCCGTAACCTTTTCAAAATATAAATGTATATTATTAAAAAATACAGGACCAACTGAGTTGAATTTTGGTACACATATGTAAGTCGGTGACCCTAAGACGGACACGTAACGAAAATGAATTAATTTTAAAGCTGGGCTAAACCTTTTTGGGGGGTAAAGTACAAAATATGAAAAAAAGTTTTGCAAACTATATCGTGTGACATATCAAATGATATATCTTGCTTCTTGTAGAAATCTCAATTATTTTTTTTAAATTATTTTAAGATTAATAGTATTGAAGTTTCGACTGTTCCCCCCTTATCCCCGAAACTACTGGACCTAAAACTTTGAAAAATGTACAGAAAATAGTTATTTACCTATAGATTATAGGGACTCTTATAAGAAGTCAATGGTGTTTACAGTAACAAAGGAAATTTCTTAATCAAACGCACGGAACAATCTCGACGCGAGTTTAACCTGTGGGTTCATTGTTCCTGTGGAACCGGAAGGATTTTAGATTTTCTCGTAGGTTTTTTTTTTCATAATTCATAATTCATTTATTCGCTTTGTACAGGGTAAGGATACAAAAATGCAAGATAACAAAGCACAAAAAATCTCCTGGTACAACTATTAAAATAGCATGCAAACATAAATAAGTTAAATACAATTATAATTTTACTTGGCTACACTACATATGCAAGTCAATAGGTACATCTTATTATTCATTTATATTATTAAATTACATTTCCGAATTATATCACATGTCAAAGTTATAATAATTAGTCGTTAAATTTTCCGTCAAGAAATTCCTTAACGCTATAAAAATTATGCTCTAATAACCAATTAAATAGCCTCCTCTTAAACAGATTTATGGGCAGAATAATTATATTATGTGGTACTTTATTATAAATTTTGATGCACATATTAAAGCAATTATTTTGGTATAAGGTTGTTCGTGGACAATGATCTAGAACCAGTCTGTCTGGGTGTCTCGTGTTACGAGGGTAAATATCTTTGGCAGTTTTAAACAATTTATTGTTCTGTTTCACGAAAACACAAACTTCGTATATATACATACTAGGCATAGTTAAAATCTTTAACTTAGAGAATAGTGGTTTGCATGAGTCGAAAGGATGGGCACTGCACATTGCTCGAATACACTTTTTTTGTGCAATGAAAACCCTATTCGCCAATGAACAGTTCCCCCACAACAATAGACCATATCTTAATATAGAGCATACACACCCGTGATACGCCATTAAAGTAGTTTGTAGTGACGAAACCTTAGTCAATTTGCCTAAAACATATACAAAACTGTTAATTCGACCACAAATATTATTAACTTGTGCATTCCAACTAAAAAACTTATCGATAGTCAAGCCTAGAAACTTTACCTCTTCAGCTTCTATCAAAGATTGTTCTGCATATTTTATGTCCAAAGTAATTTGATTGCGATGTCTTGTAGAGAAATTTACATATTTAGTCTTAGTCAAATTTACAATTAAATTATTATTAGACAGCCAATTTACAATATTTTTTACAGTTTCATTTATTTCATATTCAAATATTTCAATGTCATTTACTTTAGATGTCACAATAACAGAAATGTCATCAGCAAAGAGAATGCATTTATATTTAGTCACTTCAGGCAGATCATTAATATAAAGTAGGAAAAGTAGTGGACCAAGTACACTACCTTGTGGTACACCCTTCCTGTTATACTTGAAAACTGACCTGTATGTAGTCATTACTTTATCACTATCTAGATTGCTGATTTCAACACATTGTTTTCTATTTTGTAAGTATGAACGAATCCAATCCAGTGTCGGGCCTCTTATGCCATACTTTTCTAGCTTATATAATAATATATTGTGATCTACATAATCAAATGCTTTTGACATGTCAAAAAACAGAACAGATGTCAGCACCTTACTGTCAATATTTTTTAAAACATTGTTTACTAAATCAAATATAGCAAGCGTAGTAGTTTTTCCTTTTTGGAACCCATATTGTTCTGGTCTAATGATACCAAATTTGTTAAAAAAATCTACTAGTCTCTTAAGCATACATTTCTCAACTATCTTGGAGATAACTGAAATTAGTGCTACCGGTCGATAATTGTCAATGATTGCTCGCTCCCCCTTTTTAAAGAGAGGTTTTATAATAGAAACCTTCAGCTGGTCTGGGAAAGTACCGGTCTCAAATGACAAATTAATTAAATGTGTCAAAACAGGTGCTAGATCATCTTTACATGCTTTAATTATTTTTGTGCATATTTCATCTGGACCTGTGGCATTCGAATTTTTTAATGACATAATAATATTTGTTACTTCAGCTACGGAAAGAGGAAATAGAAACAAAGAAGATGTCAAATTATGATTACATGTCATTTTTAAGTTAGATTTGTTAGTATGACTATGATTACTAATAATGTCAATAAAATTGTCATTGAATGTATTGGCAATGTCAACAGGGTTATTAATTATATTATGATCAATTTTGATTTCATTAATATTTTGACATAAATATTTATTCTCTGTCACCTCTTTTATGACAGTCCAGGAAGCCTTGCTTAGATTTTTACTATTATTCATGTATCTTGTGTTACAATTTTTTTGGGCAGCATTTACACACCTTCTGAATATTTTTGTGTACGTGTTATAGTTGTTTTTGTGATCAATAGATTTGTGTTTATAGTAATGAAATCTTAAGTGGCGTTTCGTTTTACTGCACACTTTTAAACCTTTAGTTATCCATTTAGGGCTCTTCATTGTATTTGTTGTTTTAATTTTTATGTTCGGAAAACAAAGTTGGTAAAAAAGGCAGATTGTGTTATGAAACAAATCAAATGCTTTGTTGAAGTCTGATTGTTCATAAATGTCACTAAATGAAAGGCTACTTAAACAGTCTCTGAATTTACGGATATTGTCTTCACTATAATCTTTTCTGTAAATATACCAATATAAAGGTGCCTCTATTTTACTTTTTACTTTAAAACTAATAATTTGAGCAGTGTTGTGGTCGGAAATATGTAAATGCAACAGTTCTGAAGTAGCCCTCTTAATATTACTCAAAATATGATCAATACACGATGACTTCCTAGTTGGTTCATTTATATGCAATATAAAATTGTAATTCTTACATAAGTCACGCAGATGATTAGTAGAGTTATTCGTTTCCATTGTGTTGATATTCAAATCCCCTGTCAGAATTATTTTATGTTTTTTATATTTCCGTGATAAGTCATAAAAAACAGCTTCTAATTTGTGCAGAAATAGTGAAACCATATTTTTTTTAGGAATTCGATATAGACACAATAGAATTAAGTTATATGCTGGAATCTCTATTCCGCAGCATTCAAAGTACCTTTCTGCAACATACTTTTTGAAAAAATAAATTTCCCTGTAATTTAACCCTTTTTTAACAAAAATACAAGTTCCTCCCGATTTTGATTTCCTACAGTAACCAGTTGCCATTTCATAACCGTGTAATTTAATATTCTTTTCATCACCTAATTTAATGTGAGTTTCTGAAAGGCATATAACATCAAACTCTATATTTTTATCTTTTAATTCTGATAAACTAATCTCAAGAAATTCTTTTTTTGATCGTAAGCTATCGATGTTTTGATGCATCACTTTAAACTGTTTATTTTTTTTCTTTTTAGGGACGAAAAAATGTCTTCACTGGGGGGGAGCTATGATTTTTCAATGATTTATTTTTATTTATAACGGAAAAGTAATCGAGAATAGTATTCTTTTTTTGCTGTAAGCAATTTTTTGAAACACTTGTAGGAGAAGAAAAATAGTTTGTCTTTTCTGAATTACTATTTCTTCTTTCCATACGACTGAATAGATAGGGAATTGTGTACTGCCGTAATGTTTTTTTACATCCTTCATCTTTTTTGTGATTTGATTTGGGGTAGGAACGTGAAATTGTCTTGAAATTCAGGTACTTCCTATTGTAATCCATACAGTCAATGAGCATATTTATTTTAAAACACATTTTTTTCTTATACATTTTGTCATTTCTGCATAAGTCACATATATCTAAATATTTACAGTTTTCAAAGTTATTACAAAGTAGCCTCAAATCATGATTTAATTTTTTTTCACATAGATTTATATTTTGAAGAACGCTCAATACAATGACAGTGTTTTTTAAATGAGATTTCAGGAAATGGCTAAGTTCAGCAAATAGTTTTGTTGGGTTAATGTCGTTTTCCCCTACGCATATTATAAACTTATCCGTGTTATTTAATTTTCCAATATGAGAGAACTTCAGTATTTCTTCAGCAGGAGCCTCAGGTTTTATAAATGATGAGATCTTGTACACTTCATATGCGGTACCTTGGCGCGAATTCATCAGATCAGTTGCTAAACCAATGCACTGATTGCCTCCCAATATGTGAATTGTTTTTTCTTGGATTTCATCAGTAGCTCCCTCTGTGAGGAGCGAAGTGGAACTAATTAGATCGGTTTGTTGGTTCGATGTCGCGACCTTTGTAGTTATCGGTGAGTTCCTTTGAGTGTCGATAGGTTTAAATAAGTTTCCACCTCTACTCATAGATGGCATTTTATTTTCAGTAACATCTAATATTATGTTGGATTTGCTAATGTTCATCTTATCTGTAGATATTTTTTTAGCTGCAGTAGGTGGCGCTGTGCGTGCTGAACTTGCCAAGGGTGAAGACGTCGACGAGCCGTTTTCCAAACATTGAGTCGGCATGGTTTTGTTATGTTTTGTGCGTTTTTTCTTTTTTCTCCCAGTACTAGAAATTGTACATGAATTAGTTAGCTGTTCAAATTTACTTTTGTACTTATTAATTTCTCCCTTTAATCGATAATTTTCAGACAACATGTTCTCTATTTCATTCTCCGCAGATTCAAGTTGTACTTCAAGTAAGGACACTTTTTCTCTGAGTTCTTCCAATTCACTATTAATAATCATTGTGCTTAGCTCTGGACAGCTTCTTCTCAAATTGTTAGAATCTGTGCTGCTGTCATCTTCGCTGTCGGACTCTAATGAGCATGATAATGACTGGAAAGAATTTTTTGTTTCAATATTTACTTTTACTTGTTTTTTACGTTCAGCGTTACAGTCCTTTAAATCAGGCGAACTTTTTGATTGTATTAATGACAATTGTAGAGTATGTAATGTGTCATCTGGTTTTGTTTCAGGTGATGTAAAAATTGTCGCGGAATTTGTGTTTTCAGAAGATTTGTTGTTTGTTCTCGCGTGTTCAATTAATTTGTTTGTCGGGACCCTATGAGCATTTTCATGTTTCTGGGCCTCTTTCATATTATGTTTCATGATCAATGGTGTGCTAGATTTTTTGATGCATTTGATACATCTCCATTTTGTTCGTTTTGCAAGTTCCATAAGGTTATAACGCTGACTTGATACGTTGGAGCAGTCGTCAATACATAAAATCTCTTTACATATATTGCACACCAAGTAATCGTTTCGTTTGCATATTTTTTTACATCTTCCACAATTTAGGCCCTTTGGTGGCATTTTTATAAATTATTTAAATTAATGACTACAAAACACTAAAAAATGAAAAAATGAAAACAGCGCCCTCTAAGTGGAACTGCTGGAACCCGGTAACGATAACCTTGGCTTCGACTTTTGGTTAGCGTGCATAGTCAAGCACACAGTTCAACTACTCGACGCCAGGTGGGGCGGTAACTCGAAACGCTATAGATATTTGCGTTATTCATTGGTATTGGATCCCAGTACAACTACTCGACGCAAGATGGCGATGTGATTCAGTACTTCTATCGCCCGGTGTAAGGCAACGACGGCGACGATATGAGCACAACTATGAGTCACCCCAGCTGATCTTTGTTTACACTGATAAATGTCTACTATTTTGAATATCGTAACGGAAACAAAAAAGGATTTTATAAAAATAATGTCATTTACTCACAGTTATCCATTTATCGTGATTTAATATTGGTACTTGCCACTGTATGAAGTGCTAAAACACCGTTTTAAGGTTTTTTATGTTAACGAACACTCAGTTTACACCGCACGATTTATGAATCTCACAGTTTGGATAATCCTTGATTATTACACTGGAAAACATTCGCACAACTTTTTAATGCTAGTAGGGACTGAATTAGCTGCAAACAGCACAAAAACGAATCGAATAACTATTTTTTAGAGAAAATTGATATGTGGTTGATGTTAACTGCGCGACTGCAGCGCCCTCTCCTCTCGTTTTCCTGTAATCTATGCATTTAACTTCATAAACCGTGATTTTTTCAAAAATTTAGGCCCAGCAGGTCAGGAGATAAGAATTATTATTCATTTTAAAATTATAAAGGAAATATATTTGAGATTTTCACAACAGGCCCTTTTATATGATATGTCACACGATATAGGTTTTTTTGTACTTTCTAATTTACCCACCCAATAGTGGCTCCCATGTTTAAAAAACATTTATTTACGTTACATATGCGTCTTAGGGTCACCGACTTACATAATTATGTCTACCAAATTTAAACTCAAGCGGTCCATTAGTTTCGGAGAAAATTGGCTGTGACAGACGGACGGACAGACAGCCAAACACACGAGTGATCCTATAATGATTTTATTTTACCTTTTTAGGTAAGGAACCCTAAATACAGTCAACATGATGCGTCCATTTACATAGCTTGAATCCTGAATCCTGCCTCTCCCGTCCTGTAGCTGCGTTGGTTGCGAAATTCCGCTCGGATTCACAAATTAGCTCGTTGTGGGGGGGGGGGGAAAGAGCGAGGCAAAAAGAGCACTGAATACATTAATGTGGAAGGCATGTGGATTGGTACACTGGATGCCTTGCATCTTTGATGAGCCGCTCCATGAGCAGAACTGCGCGAGTTTACGGGGTGAGCAGGTAGGTGCGGGATCTCAAGTGCCTGTATGCGTGCAGTAAGAACAGGTAAAGCGATCACTCTCGCACCCAACCTTGACGGGAATGTACTGTTTTAATGACCTCTGTTGTCGCACAGGTACACGTCACAAACACAAAAAGAAAAGTAAAAAATGTTTCATTCAACAAAAAAAAAACTAATTATAATGAAAAAAAATTATAATGTAGAGTTTCTCTGCGTGATCGAATCAGAAACGAGGAGATCCGTAGGAGAACCAAAGTATCCGACATAGCTCTCAAAATCGCTAAACTTAAGTGGCAGTGGGCGGGGCACATTGATCGTAGAACAGATGGCCGTTGGGGCAGTAAAGTTTTCGAGTGGTGAACACGCACCGGAAAACGTAGTGTAGCAGGCCTCCCACTCAGTGGACCGATAACCTGGTGAAGGTCGCTGGAAACCACTGCATGCGGGCAGTGCAGAACCGGTCGTCGTGGAAATTCTTTGGGGGAGGCCTATGTCTAGCAATGGACGTCCTTCGGCTGATATGATGAGGTAATTTGTCAATAATGAGGTTCAAAATTGTTTTTATTTTGAGTGCACGATCGTGTTATCCAGGTTTGAAGGGGACAAATATGGTACTATTAAATCTGATGGTTTTGTTTATCCATTGTAATGTAAATATAGTTTCCACAAATTTAAATTTCAATAAGAATAAAACCGTGCATAAATAGGCAGGAACGAGTAAATATTATTGAACGAAGTGGTCCTACTAGGGGTTCGTTAATTCTTATTGAGATACTAGCTTTCTGCTCGCAAGCTACTCGCGAGCGAGGACATGAGTTTTCTCCAGATTCCTCAGGAATAGTACTGGTATTCCGATTTTTAATTTATCTTTTTTTAAGTCACTTCCCCCACCCTCAACCAATTCTATACAAAAAATCACTTCAATCGGTTGCTCCGTTGCGACGCCGACGTGCGCGAGCGTGGAAATGAGTTTACCCCAGATCCCTTGGGAACTATGTCAGGATATCCTAATTAGTAAGTTATGTCATTTCCTACCCCTTCAAACCCTCTCTGTGCAAAAAATCACAACAATCCATTAATCCGTTGGGATGTTAAGAAAATTAATCTAAAAAGGAGTATTTTTTCAGTTCCCCCAGGAACTGCTTCGGACTATGCTATTTTCACGGGATAAAGAGTAGTCTTTATCCTTCCTAGTGACATAGGTTACCTGCATGCCAAATTTTATTAAGATTGGTCGAGGTGTTGAAGCGTGAAAAGGTAACACACAAACAAACACATTTTCACATTTATAATATTATATTAAGATTGGTCGAGGTGTTGAAGCGTGAAAAGGTAACACACAAACAAACACATTTTCACATTTATAATATTATATTAAGATTGGTCGAGGTGTTGAAGCGTGAAAAGGTAACACACAAACAAACACATTTTTACATTTATATTATAAGTAAAGATGGAACCCCGAAAACAAGGTGCAGGTTATTAAATACGAGTACTTGTTCACCAACTCGTTTAATAAATAAAAGTCAAATAAAATTCGAGGTTTTTACAACTCTGTTTTTCCAACGGGATACTTACGTGTACCTGTGTACCAGCCCACAGCATTTTAGGTTAACGATATTCAAATGAACTTTAAATGGTTGATTTCCCGTAATAAAACATCGGATTGAGCTATTATGTTGGAAACGACCTTTTAAATGGTTTGTTCAGTATTGTTTCAGTGGCGATATCAATTGGAATGCCACTTTCAGGTGAATATTATCTAGTGGAGACTGCCGCGGACAGTGGCAGGCGACACGAGGAGGCGAAACTAGTTTATTAGGGGAGCTGATAAACAGGTTACGCAATACGGTTGTGGGCGTCGTCGTCAACTGCGCGTCGATAATATTATGTACATTAAAACAGTGTTCAAAGCACACAATGCATTCGCAATGGCGAAATAAGCGTTTAATATGCACCCGGCTTGCACTGGGTATAACCGGAATTAATTATGTTTCCCGTTGATTAAATAAATACTTATGTATGTATAGATTGTAGAGAACAGGCGTACAGTATGAACACATATTTACTTGCAATTTTCTTTTATTACAGGCTGTTTCCAGTATAGGAGTCCTTGGACATGCCGCCTAAGTGAGACGCACTAACAGCGCTTATTAGTGCTTTGTAAATAAGCAAACATGTCGCTGTGACGGGACAAAGGCGCACAGTCTTGTTTTATTGCATAAAACTTTATTATTTTCGCTTCACAAGGTTGTAATTATGTTTCAAGCACTTGTTTAGCTTAAATTAAGCTTTCGCCGTTGCTTTGAGTCGGGTATAATTACGAGTGATTACGACGTAGTCATCAACCTCGTCGTGAAGTCTTTAAGTGTTACATAATTGAATTTATACGTTTTAATATCACTGTAATATAATTTAATGCGCGGCTATTTATTTGTAGCGTGACAGTTTGCAAATATTTTTTCAATACAGTTGCTCGAAAAGGTGGTACTTCATATGACAGTTTACTGTACGCAAAATAGATTTTACCGCACACGTGCTTTTTACTTTGTCACTTTTTTATTTTCTAGCTCGGAGGAACAAGACATTTCTAGCAAATAAAAATATAACCAAAGATACAGAATCTTCTTTGAGACATTTGAAAGGAGAATTTTAAAAGAGATAGGGTGTTCCTCCGAAATATTACATAACGCTACCTAGTTGGTTAGGTTCTTTTTGAGTTATATCTTTATGAAGAAAGGAGAATCAACATCACGTGGCCTGTGTCAGAAGGAGATAGATCGATGATGATGACGTTAACATCAAGGAATACATCATTTTAGACTCGGGCTTACAAATGTCACTCGTTCGTTATTTACCTTTTTACCACCCTTGTATTGCAAATAACTATTTCAACACAATTAAGTTATAAGACATAAATTGTCTTTTGATGGGCGACTAGCTAAACCTTATGTGGTGGCAAACAATATTTAATATTCCATCAGGCGGGGAAGGGAGGTCTCCCAGCTCAGCCCGTCGTCGTCAACCCCCACAAAACGTTGGTAAATTTAAATCAATGTTGATTTCAGGTTAATGTGAGGGTAGATACTCGTACTCGGGTCCCGTTCCGTGCTGCCGATCATTAAAACTCATGCAATTTTTATCAAACCCTAGCCTCGTTTAGCCTCAGGCTCGCTTTTGCTTTTGATGTTAAAATATTGCCACGGAAATACACAGTAGATGTATTTTAATAGCACTTAATTCTCATTAGTACGATAGTTGCCGCTATAATTATTTATTCTTATCAAGTTTGTTCTTAAAACACGCGCTAGACCGACGACCTGGTTAAAGTTTTTTTATCTGCTGCTTTAGGCACAAGTAAGTCCCAACTAAGGTCACCCCAGGTGAAGTACCATACAAAATTGTATATTAGTAGGAAGTGTGCATGTTCCGCGCAACAAATTATAGTGTTGATGTACCTAATTTAAATTGAATTTTAATACTGCGAGTTTACGGTTGTATTTTCATTAAATACAGGATAGCTATTTTTGTGTGAAGGTGCACCAAAGTTAGTAACAAGTACTAGTAGAATGATTTATTGATGTGGAACAAATTACTATTTCAATGAGAGCTTAAAATTTGCAATAAAGTAGACAATATTTAACTTCTTCTTTTCGAGTCGACGGCAAACTCAGATAGACCCATCCCAAAATCGAGCCACGCAAATTGCCTTTTCAGTGGCCTGCATCAAGTCCTCCCGCGTGCAGGTGACAGGGCAAGAAGGACACGTAATGAGGTGGCCCATTTTAGGGACGGCACCACACCTACACTCCAGGTTCGTATCTCCAATGAATCCCCATCTGAACAAGTTTTCTTTACTTCGGCCAACCTGAGTCCGGAGTCTCTTAAGAGATTTCCAGGTCGACCATGGCAACTCATATCCAGGTGAGGGATTCTCAGAGATCGGAACGAAGGGACCAGTAATAGAGACACTATACTTTCATAGTTCAACTCTCGTTTCTGGAGGGTCGTCTGTCAGGGGAGCGACAAGGTGTACAAACTTTTTACGGCTTTTATATTTAACTGCCATAGGTATTCTATTGCTGCTGTCTTAAACAAAAGGTATAACTAAGGAAGGCCTAAATAGTGTCTTATGCCCATGTTTAAGAAGGCTCTTACAAATTTCATTTACGCATATCAATGTAAAGCTGGTTCCGAAAAACTTCAGTTACTTATCTGTTTGAAAAAGTGTGCGATTAAACAAATTACTCACATCGAGTGTATGTAAGCAAAGAAAAGTATAGCAAAGAAAATGGGTCAGTAACAAACTCCTCAATAACTTCCAAAATATTGTAACTGGCTTTATAATATATAGTAGACAATTTAATAGTGCTTAATTAAAAATAACATAAATCAGTAAGTTAAATAAAACAATTCACTAAATTTTGAAAAATGTGCTAAGGTGTCAAATATGCAATTTTCACACATTTGACTATTTGTATTACCACCAAGAGCTATTAAAACAGCTGTTATACGATTTGGCATGCTTTCCACCAGATTTCTGAGCCAATGCTGAGGAATATTCTTCCATTCCTCTATCAGTGCTTCTTTCAGTTCCCGAAGCGTGTTAGGAGGGGGATTTTGCTGGCCTACACGTCACCCCAGTTCATCCCAGGCACGATCGATGGGGTTCAAGTCTGGGCTGCGTGATGTCCACTCCATGCGTGTAATAGCGAAATCATCAAGGTAGTCAAACACTATCCGCACTGTATGGGGACTAGCGTTATCTTGCAGTTATGGCGTTAGCCCATGTGTTTACTAAAAATGGGCTAACATACTCATTTAAGATTTCATTCACGTATCTCTCTGCAGTTAAAGTTCCATTTTAGATCACCACTAGCTTGATGCGGCTTTCGAAAGAAATTCCAGCCCACACGTGTTCGGAGCTTCCGCCGTATGAAACTTTGTCTTCAATGCAAACTAGGTTATTGCGTTTTACTAGTCTTCTGTAGACACTTTGCCTCTGTAGAATCTCGACTCGTCCAAAATAATAACTGTTGACCAGTCATCGAGAGTCCAAATTCATGTGTTCTTAAGCGTAATAACCTTTAATTTTGGTGCTGCTTTTCGAGTTTTGGACCATTGGCGGGTCTAAATGGCTTCAAGTAAGAAGCCGCCTCACTGTACGCGTGCTCGGATTGCTGCCTCCAGCACGTAGAAGGTGATTTTTGACTTCAACAGCCGTTTGAAATCGATTCCTCAATATTGTTGACACCATATATCGATCCTCCCGCGCTGTCGTCACCTTGTTCGACTGTTCCTGGTCTGCAAATATTGGATCCAGTCTTTTCAAATCGCTGGAACACTTTTTGAACGGTTAATAACGACACACCAACAGTTCTCGCTTTAAACAAATATGAAAATCGTCTTTATTTTTTAGTTATGGTTTTTAATACAATCACCAAAAAGAAATAAAAAGGTTTTAATCCTTAATTTATTCCAAATGAAACAAAATTTAAATTATTTTTTATTTTGGAAGGATTGCTCAAATATTTTAAATTTATCGCATTTTGTTCTAACCGACCCGTTTTCTTTGTGGTCCAGTGTACAATGAGCTCACTGTTTATCGGTCTGTTGAAAAATTAGCCCTAAAGAACACTTTTGTAAAGACTTGTTAAATGTATGAGAGGCAGTTCTACAGAATCTTCAAGGTATTTTGGCCTTATTTTTTCGGTTCTGTACATTGAAACTACCCTTGTCTTATACATTGTAACTAAAACTTGTACTTACAATTAGTATACAATGTGTAATAAAATTGGCGTGGAACCCGTTAACCGAACCTTCACTCATCATACTGAACAACTGCTCCCTAAGGTTTCCACAGCCATTTTATTAACAGAAACTTTGCACTCTCCATAAAATATTATTTTCCTAAATTAAAAAAAAATTGGGTACAAGCTTCAATCTTCAAGAAAATCAAACGAACCCAAACTTAATGTTTTCCATTATTTAAGTACTGACTTTCTATGGCCACCTTCTGGCTCCATCATCAGACCCTGGATACCATTTACGATCAGAGTATTCGTCAAGACAAATTAAACGAGTCCAAACTTGATGTTTTGCATTGTTTAAGTACTGAGTTCCTATGACCACCTTCCGGCTCCGTCATCAGACCCTGGATACCATCTACGATCAGAGTATTCGTCAAGATAAATCAAACGAGTCCAAACTCAATGTTAATGCATTGTTTAAGTACTGAGTTCCTGTGGCCAACTTCCAGATCCATAATCAGATCAGCTCGATGATACGAAAATATTGTATCGTCACCGACCAAATACGTCTGCTAAATTTCAGCTCAATCGAACACCGAGAAGTGGTTCTAATTTAACTTGCAAATTTTGAAGCTGACAACTTACACACATACACATAGATCCATCATTAGAACAGCTCGATGGTACCAATATATTGCATTGTTACCGACTTTACATACGTGTGCCAAATTTCAGCTTAATCAAACACCGAGAAGTAGTTTAAATTAACCTTAAAATTTTAGAGCGGACAACATACATACATACATGCGAACATTATAGGTTAAACAAAAGCTTTTACAAATGCACAAAATTGTTTAATCAGCTGATGAGTTGGTTTTAAAAATCAAACTTTTTTTAAATTGATTATGGGTCTCTTGGAAAAAGTTGTACCTACAGTATAATGAGTAGAAGCAGATATTAGTATTTTTCTGTGTTAGAAACCCTAGTCTTAAACTTATTTAGTAACACCCTGTACAGGAACTATCTGGAATTTATGAGCAAAAGAGCAGAGTTTAGATCAAATCGTTTCTCGTTACCTACCCCCTTGACACGAGAAGAGTTCGGAAGGGATTACCTTACACTACGCGACACAGATAGTAGTTATCTGTACGTATAGCTGTAAACGTTTGGAAACGGGGAACTTGCTCGCAAGTTGGAAACTAATTTCCTGTAGCACAAAGCAATCGTCGGGACCGATGAACGCTATCCCGGGTAGACACGCCGAGGCACGTACCATTGATTGGCTGTCCGCTTTCGTGACGAAAAAACCAATTGTTAAATTTTTCCTCGAGCGCAGCGGAGCAAATAATGTAGTTTGACCGCAGGTGTAGTGTAGGTGCAACACACGTTTGGGCAAGCCGCATTAGCGCAAATTGTGCATCCTTTGTTGTGGCTTCGCTGATGTGTATCAATGATGATCGGAGCGACCATGGAGCAACATTGATACGTTGCACAAAATGTGTAATTAGGGAACGAAGTGGATCTCATTTCATCATTATATCAGTCCAAAGCGTCCACTGCTGGACAAAGGTCTCCGATTTCAACGACGACCGGTCCTGTGCTGCCCGCATCCGGCGGCTTTCCGCCACCTTCACCAGGACGTCGGTCCACCGCGTGGTACTATGTTTTATGCCGGTTTTTGCCGCAATATTGCAGTAAATTATTGATATTAGCTAAAGCACACGTTGATGACTTTTGGCAATCGTTGCAAAAGAAGTTTCCTCCTTTGTGCATCATGTACTCGGTAGTACTAACAGTCCCATGTCTATTGTAGGGGACTGAACTGATAGTTCTACGGGTAACCGGGTAACTGACCATTTTGTCCCAAATTGCATGTTTTTATTTGCTTTTTGTGTTACTGAACTATAAATTTGTGTGCTACTTACTAACCCACCCGTATGAATTTGTGTGATATTTACTAAACCACCCGTAACAATTTTTGTACTATTTATTATCCCACCCGTATGAATTTGTGTGCTATTTACTAAACCACCCGTATAAATTTGTTTGCTATTTACTAACAAACCCGTATGAATTTGTTTGCTATTTACTAACCCATCGTGTGAATTTATTATGATCCGAAATAAACATTATTTTATACCATTATAGGCTCGGTAAAAAATTGCAATAAATTTAACCACATATTTTATAAAAGTCTACAAACTGTTTACAAAGAATTACCAAATAAGTTTACAAAATCATTTTTAACATGTTCAATCGTTAAATCGACACATACCTACTGATAATGCCGATTTTTTTTAAAAATCGTCACACAAAAGTATTTTAAAAGAGTTTACAGAGTTCACTTATATGTATCTTAAGAAATAATTGAAACTAAAAGAAAATGCGCTGCACTCAAACCGTCATATTTGTTTCAAAAAAGTTTGTATTCTTGTCGAAAAGGAAATTTAATATGTATCTGGTAAGCAACGAAAATAAAGTTGAATTCAAAATTAGTTTTATCGCATCGCAATAATTTGGCATTCACTAGGTAAACCCAACAACGTAATAAGGTAGTTTTCCTCCAAACGATCTCACATTTGCAATAACACGAAAAGTTTTATAGCAGTTCCCAACTTGGGATGTCTTGATAGGTTTCGATACTCCAACTTTTTCTCCCAGTTGAATTGATAGATTTTTGTAGTAATAAGCACTTTAAGTAGTTTTAGTCAACTTACAATATACAATACTAGTGTCTCGCTTCGAACTGTGAACACGCGATGTTCTCGTTGTAAAATAATATAGGTAGGCTCACTAACGCTTGCACGATGTATGACGACGACGGCGATACTGAAGTTATCGTCGAACAAACATTTATACATGCACACAAACGCCTGATTGTTCCAGTAGATTCGAAGAACTTCGGAGGTTTATCCTTTGCTGTGGTCAGGTTAATTTCTGTTATTTTCATGTATCTACCTGATTTTAGGGGTCCGTGTAGATACTGATTATGCTTGCGTAGTATGAGGTACGCCCCACACTACGATTTCTGTCGTCGAAAGTCATCCGAAGAACACTCCGATTCTTCGGTCATGTGGTGCGGGGAGAGCCCAACAACCTGGAACGATATTTCCTGTTCGGTAAAGTTGCGGGCAGCAGAACGGCTCGATGGGTCGACCTCGTCACAAAAACTTTGGAGATACCAAGCATCCAGGCTGGCGACGGACCGAGATACATGGCCCAAGACCATTTGGGCAAAAACTGACTGAAGGGGTCACGATCCTTAGTATTGAGGGATCAACTGGGGAGGAGCAGGAGGGAGGAACAGACAAACTAACTAACACCAAAGAATACTAAATATTACTATGTAAAGAAGGGTCACTCCCTGCCTCTCACCGAAGTATTTCCCCCGCTACGCACGGGTACTTGACATTCGATTGTCACAGCTCAAACGTAGTGTTTCTATTCAATACAAACGAATAAAAAATACAAATGGCCACCCGTCTGCTCGCCCGCACGTTTTTGTTTGACACGATGCAAATACAAAATACAAATGGCCACCCGCGGCTGCTCGGTCGCATGTTTTTGTTTGACACGACGCAATTACAAAATACAAATGGCCACCCGGCTGTTCGTTCGCATGTTTTTGTTTGACACGACGCAAATACAAAATACAAATGGCCACCCGGCTGCTCGCTCGATGATTTTTGTTTAGTTGTGTTGGTTTAGGCCAAGGCCAGGTAGCAAATGTAATAGTGAAATAGTGAACGAGTACTCAATTTAGTGGATTATGGAGTGCTATCTGCCAATAGGTAGTGTACTGAAAATTTAGGACGAACCTACTTACTATTATGATATTGTGATCTTATAAAATAAAAAAGAGCTAGGAAAAAGCTGAAGTAGGGCACAGTTTATGTACTGTTTTCTACTCACTTGCTTACTGTAACAATAATTACATTTGGCGCGACCCTCTCTTGCTTCATGTAACAATAATCACATTCTGTCGTATGACCGAAAATTTCCGGTTTTTTCTCAATCCGCCGTGTACGTCGTTCCCAATAAGCAATATGAATGAAGTAGAGCCTAATCCAGCCCTCTGCTTGACGTTTTAAGAAAAACAAAGTCAACGTTGGCCACAAGAAGACCAAATAGGATCACGTAGGACGCGGATTGCGTAGTTCGCGAAATTTCGCGCATATTCTATATTTTTTATGCTACTTTTTAAATTGAAACATATGTTTGTTTGGATATAAATTGATACTTAGTTCATTCAATTACTAAAGGAATATAATGTAATAATTGCATGTTATCGCTTTATATTTTACATTACAAGCTATTTTCTGAAACAACTCGATAAAATTCTTATCTTGGAATTTTAACCATACTTTAAAATATTTGACACTATTTTGAATCATTTTGTACAGACAAACAAAATGAAACAACTCGATAAAATTCTTATCTTGGAATTTTAACCATACTTTAAAATATTTGACACTATTTTGAATCATTTTGTACAGACAAACAAAAAGGTTATTTATTCAGCTATACGGAGCAATCGTTAGTCAGGCTAATTAGTAAGTCAATGAGCCATAAATCACGTTTTGGTGTCAAGTGGCGGTGTGCTCAGATTTCGTTTACGCGCTGGACAAAACACAGGGTTTTTTAGAGAGAGGCTGGACAACGGAGTGGGTAAGTTCATTCAGTGACTGATTGTGGCAAAATGTATCGTGGGTAAGTACCTAGTTTTACAGTACAAGACAATCGGTACACAGCCCTACATACATACATTTACACACACATTTACAACCGTTATCTGTTTATGTACTAGTAGTATGTACTTAAACCACGCCGATTCTACTGAGCAAACTACTCAATATAAAGCTTATAAAAAAAGACAAGATAAAAAAATAAAATAAAAATAAAAACAAATTTAATGCTAATTTGTTTTTATTTAAATGTTTTTATATTAAAAAAATGATATATCATAACAGATCAAAAGTAAACTAAAAAGGTTGACTTCGCTCGTCACAGGACTTACCACATAAAGTTGGTAAATCAGATAAATTAAAAAGTTCATAAATGGTGAACATTATTCTGTATTTTCCTGTGAAGTACAAGTACGAAGTAGCCTTGCTGTCCCTACGCACGAGGACCTACGAGTACGTAGGTACTTGTATGCATTAGCCGTATTATATTCTGTAGCCTGACGTCTGCCGGCTACCGGCTGCCGGCTGCCGGCTGCCGGCGGTGCTGCGGCGTATGATTGATGGCTTTGCATACGCGCCATTTAGCTTGCCGGAGTGCCGGAGTGGACAATTAGACGAGCCACGTTAGAGTGTCGGTGGCGTAATGGCAAGGGCCGCTACCTTCTGTCCGGGAGCTCGTGGTTAGAATCCTGCCACGTACCAATGTGTTTTCGAATTTCGATTTCATATGTACGTTTATCCGACGCTCTTACGGTGAAGGAAAACATCACGAGGAAACCTGCACACGCCTGATGCAAAGAAACTCGAAGGTTGTGTGTGAAGTCGACCAACCCGCACTGGGTCCACGTGGTCGAGTAAGGCCCGATAGCCCTAATTCAGGGTAGGCTCGAGCCCCTCGGTGGGGACGTATATGAGCTGATATGATGGTGACGATAGAGGGAAAAACAAAACTGTTGAAGGACTTAATTATCTACGGCGTTTTCTCGTCGTGCTGATAATCAGTTGATTTGCCCTTTCCTTGGATATTTCCTTTAGTATAATGACTAATGAGTAAATCTTGTTACTCTCAGCTGTGTGCAGAGAGTAAAGAAATTGAAATCACTGGCCCAACTTTTAACTTAGGATCTACTTATGATATGGATCAATTTTCCAAAAGAACTTGTAAATAAAATACGAGCAAAAACATTGTGGTCTTCTCATATTGATACAAAGATTAGCTGACTTAAACTCAACACATGTTTTTAAAACGATTGTAGAAAAATATGTTCAGTTTTATGAGGGTATGCATAATATCAACGATTTAATTTTTTTTGTGTATAATTCGAAATGCAATGTAAACTCTATATAGCGACACTCAAGGGACAGGGAATTTTGTGACGTTATTGAGAGTTTTCATTATACAGAGAGAAATTAGCGTCAAAGTAAACCAGCCGGAGCCAGAGAATTTAAACTTATCAAAGAGTGAATCGTTATATCGAGTGACGTTTTACAGAGTTTACACTGTATAATGTAAGTGATTTAATGACGTGTTTAGTTAAACACAATATAATATACTAAGGCAAACTTTGCTCCATTCAGTAGGTTCAATCTGACCGAGTGACCGCAGACGGACAGTGTCAGTCAGTACACAATAGAAGGCCAGCCGACGTGGGGTGGGGGCGGGTGCGGGGGTTTCCTTGCGGTGAACCCCGCATGGGGTTACCATCTATGTAAACGGAGATGCCTGTCTAGGATGCACAAAATGCCTGATTTTTCGTAAAAATGCCTGTCTACAGTAACAAAACTATATAGGTCAGATTCATCATCTTGTGTGATTGGAGCACGTATGAGAGCTTTTACATTTCACTGAGACCCGCGAAATTCAAAAATGTCTGACTCAGCCTTGCGACCCGGCCGCACGCAGTGCTGTTTAAACTACAAAATGCCTGTCAAATGCGGCAAATGCGTGGAGCTCGTATGCGAGCTTTTACATTTCACTGAGACCCGCAAAATTCAAAAATGCCCGACACAGACTAGCGCCCCGGCCGCACGCCCGCCTGTTTAAACCACAAAATGCCTGTCAAATGCGGCAAACGCGTGGAGCACGTATGCGAGCTTTTACATTTCACTGAGACCCGCGAAATTCAAAAATGCCTGACTCAGCCTTGCGCCCCGGCCGCACGCCGTGCTGTTTAAACCACAAAATGCCTGTCAAATGCGGCAAATGCGTGGAGCTCGTATGCGAGCTTTTACATTTCACTGAGACCCGCGAAATTCAAAAATGCCTGTCTCAGCCTAGCGCCGGCCGCACGCCTGTCTAAACCACAAAATGCCTGTCAAATGCGGCAAATGCCTGTCAGATGGTAACCCTAACCCCGCACCGCCCGTGTCTGGCACTCTAAGTCATGTTTGAACGACACCCACGTCTCGTCGCAACGGTTTTACAAGAAATGACAAATTAATTGCATACAGTTCATCATCATATTAGCTGAAATACGTCCACTGTTGGACAAAAGCCTCCCCAAGGATTTTCACAATTGGTCCTGCGGCGCTGCCTGAAGAGGAGAGTCCCTGGAACTTCTCGCGATCGTCACCAGGTCATCGGTCCACCGAATGAGAGGCCTGTACTTCTTCTGGTGTGAAGGCGCCACGCTAGAACTTTACTACCACATCTGTTTTTATTGATGTATGGGAAATTGGGAACTCCAATATTTTTTTGCGAATTGTGTATAGGTTCTTTGGGGAAAGTTGTGCAGTTTTATGAGCTGAATCACCAGCCAAGAGGTTTGCAGTGATGTACCCGTCGCCCTGGGTATGTAAAGACAACAGAGATGATGACTGCACAGCTAGTCATCTGGGTTACTTTTATTCATCTTTCAAAAATGACATTTTGTTATAAAAAAAATGTTTGCAATTTCCAGGAGTGACGTCATAGTTTTCAGCGTCATTTATATACTCATTTTGCGATTTTGGACAGTTTCATGATGCCAATCGAGTTTCCATACAAACGTAGAGTTCCGATTTTATACAAAAACTACATGCCAAACTTTGCGAATATATTGAGTAGACACATTGCGATGTTTGTAATTAGTTTTCGATGTATGTAATATAAAACGAAAAAAAAGAGAAGTTTCAAACTTTCAGTACAAAACTAATTTAAGCCTTCTTTTAATTATGTTTAAATTTACTTCGATGAAAACTAATTACAAACATTGATATGTGTCTACTCAATATATTCGCAAAGTATACTACGTTTGTATGGGAACTCGAGCCTCCTGGGGGCCCTAAATAATTGAAAATTGATGGAAAACAAAACGAGTAAGATTTTTCAAAGTTTCAGTGGGAGGGCAATTTAGTAATCAAGAGCTCATAATCTATTTTTGATGCTGTCGTCATCCCAATTTTGCATCAACAAGTTATAAACATATTATTCGGGTAAGATTCCTTGTACGCAAGGTCACCTGAAGTATCACATTATGTCATTAAAAAGACGGGCGTCAAATGACATTAAATTAAAATAAGCAGGTTATCTGCCTCGGCGGCTGATAAATTCCTTGACCGCGCCCTGTTAGGTTTGCTCCGTACCGTGTCTCAAGTATCATTTCACTTAGAAAATACATATTAATTCTTCATAAGAGAAAATATTAATAAATACGTATTAAACACATTACAGTTAACTTAAAGATGTCGTGGCTGCCCGCCCAGCCTCGATAGTGAGTGACGTGAATTATTATACTCTGAAACCATTTGTTGCAAAAGTAAATCGCCGACAGGAAGCCAATACTTAACAAAAACAGAATAGAGCATAGTTATAATCCATTTGACCTCATATAATAATGAAGAGTTTAATGGGGAATTTTCCACCACTTTTACAAAAATCAACTAGATGGCGCTGATCAACATTGGGAATTAGAAAATTGGCAACATTGATATTGAGAACACAATAATGTCATCAGTATGACCAATTTCAGCTAATTTCTACCTTTGTAGTAAATTTCGGGCAATAGAATTATATATGAATTTTCAAGCTAACCTGTAGGTGTAGATGTTCTGCTTGCTAATATGTCAATAAAAACTATTTTGTTTTAAATTAAAAAAAACATCAAAAGATGGTATTTAAATACGGCTTAGGTTTCGGTAGATTTTAGCAGTATTTTTGATAGAAAGAATCCTCGGTAAAAAGAGTGATCACTGCTGTAATCGACGAGTGTCGTTGACCGTGGTGTTTATTCCAGTTCATGACTGCGAAATACTTGTTGGTTTTATTTTCCACTTGTTTCTTCCTAATTTTGTGTAATTTTTAAACTCCTGGTGCGTCGAGTCGAGCTTCGGTTCCTCCGTATTTCAGTTGTGGTCTTGTGCACATCAATGGGTACTTTGCAGTTTCAGAGACAGGACTCATAGCTGTGTGTTCAGAGTTTGTGTGCCTAATAGTGAGACATAGATTTCTTGTTTGGAAGTCATGGCGAAGGACTATGGATCGTGGACACTCAAGCAACTTAAAGAGGAGTTGCGGAAACGTAATGCCAAAACTACTGGGAAAAAAGCTGCTCTTGTCCAAAGGTTAGTGTATTTTGCTAAACTTCGGTTAGTTTTAGTATATTTTAGGAGACTTTTAGCCATTTTAATATTGGAAAACAAGGGCGTTTTTAATTGTTATAAAAATGGCATTTATATCTGCAAGCTAACATGTATGGCCCGCTTAAAAATACAGTTTGATTCAGCATAATTGATTGAGAAGCATTCGTAGCTCAGTACAACTTAGTTTGTACAGCTTGGTTGGGTCAATCACGTAGGTTAACTGACCTGAAGCACGGTCACTATCTGGATGGGTTGACTGTTCATAGCATTTTTCTCAACAGTTTACGTGCTGCGCAAGGCATGTTAAGCTGTTGGTTCCAGTTGATTTCAATACATGGCAGTCGTTAAGACTAGTTGAATATCTTACAGGTGGCTTAAAAAACTTTTGAAAATGGTGTTTGCACCAACCTGTTGGTCCCTGTTTGTAGAGTATGGCCTGACTTTCCCGAGTTTAGAAAGAAAGTGATCTATAGTGGGAACGTTTATGGGTTGTTAACAGCAGTCTGATTCACCACAACAGCTATGCCACATCTTGGAAGTGTGAGGTCATCATCTGCTAGGTGTAATAGAAAATAAAGATAGTATTCAACAATCATACATTACCTACAGGTATTCCTAATTATTGTTTACTTTCGAGTGAGAAAGGAGTGACGAAGGTATTGTGAAGGCAAACAAAATCAAAGTTGAGATTTTGATGCAGAAAAACAAAAAATGTGTGTGTGTGTGTGTCTACATCCATCCATTGCTCTAGTTCCCAAACTACTGAATGGATTTGGGTGAAATTTGGGTTAGGACAATGTTCTTTTTATATCTCAGTGTTTTTTTTAATGTCAAAAATGGCTCTATAGATTTTAATGAAACTTGGTAGTATAACTGTATATAGCCTAGAGTATTTATTGTTAATTTGTGTCTGACTTCACAAGAAAGTATGCTCAGTGTTGCTGTACAATTTATTTTACCTTTATTTGAAATGAGTGAAATTTTATTTTTAACCTGTTTATATTTTTTGGTTGCAGATTAATGGATTATGACACCATCTTTGGTGGCTTAGTTAACAATCCAGAGGAATCGTACCATATTAAAACACCCAATGCTGATCTGTTTCGTGATGTCACCTCAGATAGTGTTCTGCCACTTATATGTGAGCAAGATCTACAGCATTATAGTCAGCTAGCCGACCGTGAAAATTTAAGAAGCTCAAAAAACATGTATGAAGAGCAGTACTTGCAAATGAGTCGTGTAGCTTACTTTGGCAGTGAGTATTTTATAACTGCTTTGTGCTCTTCAGAAATGAGAAAGTCTGTCACATATAATGTGACCATAAAGGCAAAAGACAATGTGATAATGGAAGGCCAATGTGAGTGTGCAGCTGGAATGGGCCCATATGCTCAATGTAAGCATGTACTAGTGTTAGTATATGGTCTGATTGATTTTACTGATAACAAAAACATTAAAAGAAGTACAAGCTCCACATCAACCCTTCAGACATTCCATCACCCAACAGCAATCTACTCAGGTAATCCTGTCAAAGCTGAAGATTTGAATTTAAAAATCAAGAATGCAAAGAAGATTGCTGAATTTGACCCACGACCCGGGAGCTCTCAAGAATCAAGCTCAAGCTCTCATAAATATGCTGAACATTTTATAAATCAGATAATAAATTTTTGTGCTCAAGAAAATGTTACAATGGCCATGGCTCAGCTGAGAAAACCAGCAAATAAAAAATCTCTTTACAAAGACCATGATTACTTCAATAAGACGGAGGAAAAAAGATACCTGGAGTTATTAACTTTAAATGAAATCGAATAAGAGGAATTACAGCAAAATACAAAAAATGACCGAAAACTCTGGAAGCAGAAAAGAAAATTAAGACTCCAGAGTTCTGATTTTGGGAAAATTTGTAAATTCCCAAACAACAACAAAGAAAAGCTGGCCAAGGCATTGCTAAAAGATGAAGAATTCACATCACTAGCAATTCAACATGGATTAAAAAACGAAAAATTTGCCATCCAAAAATTTTGTTTAGAAACAGGATTCACTGTAACGAAATGTGGAATCATAGTGCACCCAGATTTGCAATATTTTGGGTGCACACCTGATGGCCTTGTAGGAGACAATGCAGTCATTGAAGTAAAGTGCCCATATACAGCAAGAAACAAAGCTGCTACTGGAGAAAATATACCCTACTTACATCTATGTGAAGAAAGTGGACTTTTTAAATTGGACAAAAACAGTGATTATTTACCAAGTACAAGGACAACTGATGTGTACAAACAGAAATACAGCTTATTTTTTTGTCTACACTGTAAAAGATTTCTATATATCTATAATATGACTAAAAAATAAACCACTTTTATGAAAATTTTTATAAACAGGTTTTATTAGACAAGTATTTGTACAATATGAAATAAAATGTTAACTTTAGTATCTTACGTCAATTCGCTCAGATAGTGTCATTAGTTTAGACAAAATGCAAGAATTAAATCTACTTTAATAGACAATTACAGACACAAATCAAGTTATACACATGTGTCAGCATTATTTGAGGTCAAGGCGGCGTTCTTTGACACGCGGCGGCACGCGCTGTGTCGGTATTTACAAAGGGCGAATGGCACTATTTAAGCGAATGGGCTTTACCTATAAATTTTTACCTATTACTTACATTAGTCCTAAAATTTAGTAACTAACACATTTATGTTAAGAAAGATGAATGATGTATCCAAGACTAGCTTTGAGCATGGTAAAAAAGTAGCCTATAGATATGTTAATCCAGTTCCTAATCTCTCTACCTTCTTACCAAATTTCAACTGTTGTAGCGTGATATAATAACAAACATATATCCATCCAAACTTTCACATTTATAATATTAGTAAGATTACTGAAAAACCAGCCAAGTGCGAGTTGGACTCGCGCACTCCTTAGCGCGCTCTGTCCTTACCAACACACTTCTCGGCGTGAGTTCAACAATGATTTCTCTAAACAAGACATCAATGAGAGCAGTAGACTTTTTATTAAGTTTGGAATCGTTAGCGCGAGAACGACTCAGACATGGCCAGTATTTAATATTTGTTTTACCTAAGGATTAATATTAGAATCAATATTTACCGTTTTCACGATTGAGCAAGAACAAAAAACTGTAAAATTTTTCTTGTCTTCTAATTTTTACTTTTTCTTTTTTATTTAATATTTGATTTACTTAAGAATTAGTATTAGAATCGACAATTTTAACACGTGTATATTTACTGTTTTCACGATAGAGCAAAAACAAAAAACTGTAAAAATATTTTTTCTTATATTATAATTTTAATTTTTCTAATATTTATTATTTGTTAGTTTACCCTACATAAAAAACACTGAAAATTTCAGCCTGCTACCTGTTACGGTTCAATAGGAACAGCCTTTTAAGTTGAACATGTGGACAGCGTAAGCTTAGTAATAAGATTCAATTGGAACACTTTGAGTCATCATCATATCAGCCGAAGAAAGTCTACTGCTGGATATAGGGCTCCCCCAAGGATTTCCACGACGACTGGTTCCGAGCTAACCAATTCTAGTGGCTTCCCACGACCTTCACCAGGCACCGGTCCAACGAGTGGTAGGCCTACCTGCGCTACGTTTTCCGGTGCGCGATCGCCTTTGAGAACTTTACTACCCCAGGGGCCATCTGTTCTCTGTGCCCCGCCCACTGCCACTTAAGTTTAGCAATTTTGAGAGCTATGTTGGTGACTTTGCTTTTCCTCTTTGATCTGCTCGTTTCTGATTCGATTACGCAGAGAAACTCCGAGCATAGCACGCTCCATTGCCCTTTGGGTGACCTTTGAGTAAGGAACCCTAAATATAAATCACTTTTATAAATAGGTTATATTATAAAAGCATTTGTACTATATAAAAATATTAAAGATTTTTTAATGAAAACCTATGCATTTTTACTTATTATATTAGTTCTAAAATTTGTTAACATGGCACATATAAAAACAATGTCGCTTGACAATATTATTTCTGTATTATTCATAGGCTCAATCAATATTCTATATGTTTTTAATAACCCAATAGCTCTTTCTACATGAATTCTCTTACTTGCAACTTTCCGGTTCTTCTTTAGCATCTCAGGGCCAATTTGGTTCCCTTTTTTGAAAAATGCTGGCATATTAACTTTTACCCCATATGATATAAAAATGTCTTGTACGTTAAATCCTTTATCAACCATTATTTCATCGTTAGGATCAAACCTGTTTAAAATTTCACTCCCCTCAATGATTTGTCGGTCACTCGCAGAGCCACCATAACATGGAGATACATAGGTTATCAAACCACTCGGTGTTATACCTAATAGAAACTTCACTGTGTTTTTATTTTTATAAGATGAGAAAGTTATCTGTTGGGCCCTTGGCAAACCAGGTTTCTTTATAGGACATTCTGTAGCATCTATGATGACTCTGGTCATGGGAAACTTGTCATTAAAATCAAACGGTATATATGATTTTACAGTTTCCTTTCCAACCCACAAATCTATTTTTCTCCACACTAATGACATGAATCGAATCCAAGTTATTAGTAAATTTGATACATCTTTTATTGATATTAAATACATCATTGACAATTCTTCAAACGTTTTATGTCTCCCTAATACTATTAATGTTAAAAAGAACTGTTCTAACGGGTCTAAAGAAGAAGGTGGAGAGCCATAAAAATATTTCAAATGGTGTACATCGTTGCCCAGGCTTGTGAAAACAAAAAGCATTTTTTTGTATGATTGTAAGCCAGTATAGAAATGTATCGCCTTGTTGTCATTTTTATATGTATGTACACTAAAAGCCGGTGAGTCGTTGATAGTTTGTACAGATATATCATTATAACTTTTAATTTCACGAACAGGGGATGCGCAAGATCCAATAATGGGTTCCAAACCACTTACTTCAATATCCATAGCTACAGAATCAGAATCTATATGATCTAGTTGTAGACAAAAGGAGTCACTAGTTGATGTATCAGATTGTTTCTCAGCATTGCTTAACTCCAAAGGATCTTCAGTTATGTCATTTGGTTCTACTTCAATAAATGGTATTTCTTCAACGAATCTTATTGGATAACTGTTTTTAGAATAGTCATTTACTACAAGACTAGGATCAAACCTAACATCATGATCTTCAGAATCATCAATACTAAAACTTGTTGTTGCTTCTACTTCAGCGACATCAGCTTCCCTTGTTTGAGGAAGTGTCCAAGGAAAGATTGATGGAACAGATCCTTTTTTTAATATCTTGTTTCCTTTATCACCAGCTAAAAAATACAAGTGCATAAATAAGAATTTTTACATAAAAAAGGAACTAATAAATGACTTATGATTAGTAAAAACCAAAAGGTATATGTTGCAATACAAAACCAACTTAACAAGCAGCATGCAGAACGGATTAGAAAACAGACTAGAAGCTCTTTTTTTCTATGCTATGGGTGAAGGGGTAAGTACTTACCAAACAGTGGCCGTGTGTAATAGAAATCATTGTCTTGAAAATGTTCAGAGCAAACGTAAGTATATGTTTTTATGCTCTGTCCAGTCTTTAATTTGGTGTCTAGTTTAGCAGCTGTAATCCACTGGGCCTTTATTGTTTCATCTTTTGGTAACTGGTGAACTCCATCTTTGTTATACACCCATACACAATACATGGCCCACGCATTTTCCTAAAACAATATGATTTACATACAAAAACAGTTATTGTTTTTTGTCATTTTAAACTAAAAAAAAGGTAACATACTTATCATTTGTTCTTCAAGGCACGTATTTACAGAACACTATTATTTACTCCACAAGGGAACACGTACCTAAATACACCAGCTTGCTACTTTCGTGTAAGTGCAGTGATCTGTGATACACTCATTTGCTTTAAATCAATACAAATAAACAAAAGTAGAAACGTCAAACAAAATGATTGCTGCTGTTCAGTTTTTTGTTTATTGTAGGTACCTACGAAAAAAGATTTTACTTAAAAGAAAAATTACCAAGGCAAGTCAGCGCCATCTATTGAAATTTATTTGAACGTTGTGACATATGTCATAAGAAAATTCCCTATTAAATACGATGCAAAGCAACATGAAACTGTAAGAGCCTTTTAGGCCCAACGTGTCTACTTCATTTCAATATTAAAGACATCAACATGACAGAGAGTAAAAACGTTTTTTCTTTCATTCGGTTCGAGGCCCTAAGCGCGAATCAGACTCACACTTAGCCGGTTAAGTAAGTACCCTACTTTCACCAAAATAATTAACTTAGTGAAATTCATAAAAAAATTGGTAACGTAACATAGGTAAAATCAGAAACGAGGAGATCCGCAGGAGAACCGAAGTAACCGACATAGCTCACAGAATCGCTAAACTGAAGTGGCAGTGGGTAGGGCACATAGCTCGTAGAACAGATGGCCGAAAACATAGCGTAGGCAGGCCTCCCACGCGGTGGACCGACGACCAGGTGAAGATCGCGGGAAGCGGATGGATGTGGGCAGCGCAGGACCGGTCGTCGTTTAAATCCTCGGGGGCTTTTGTCAAGCGTGGACGTTTTCGGCTGATATCATGATGATGATGATGATGATGAAGCACTGAATATTGCTCTAACGAAAAGTAGGCTGAATTGAAAAACAAAATTACATTAATTAAAAAAGTTTCCCCGTACCTACCTCTGTGTACCTACGAGTACGTCACTGTCAATTCTCCGCTGAAAGTGTAATTTTGTTATCACATAAAGGAATTTTTCACGTGACATAACTGCAAATTAACAACTTCAGTTTTTTTCCTTTAATTGTACCGCGAGAACTTGCTTCTTACCAAATTTAATGATTCTACGAGTAGGTCCCCTTTAGGGTCGTTCCTTCCCCCCTAATAAGGTCCAGGTGGGCGATGGCTGACTCTCGCGTTATATTCGTGAAAGGATTCAGTCCGTGTGCTACTCTTGTAATGTCCTAACGACATTATATGTTTCATATCAATGTTTTTTATATTATCATCTAATCATTGTTTGTTTTTATTTTTTTTTACTTTCTTTGACATTATATAATGTGATCACTATTTTTTGACCATCAGAAAGAGTGGTGACATACACCTATTTTTTGAATAAACATTTTGATAATAAAAATTAGTTAATGAGTGGACAGTTTGCGAGTATCAAAGTTTATGACATTAATGTCCGTATCTTTTGGTTGCGTCGACCCAGCAGCATTAATTATTAACTCTACCCGTTCTGGCGAAAACAGAGTCTCGACAGACAGAAAACGAAGTGATCCTAAAAGAGTGCCGTTTTTCTCTGTTGAAGTCAGGGAACCCAAAAAATGACGGAAAAAAACCGGCCAAGTGCGAGTCAAACTCGCAAAAAGTAGGGTCCCGAAGTCTTTAAAAAATAATAATATTTATTTTAAATAAGAAAATTATATTTACAGTTGGTATAGAAAACATATGAACTTTTGGCAAATCCAACTGCACATTTTAAGTTGGTCGACTATTACTCCTAAACTAAGAAAGCCTACTTAGCCGTGATAGTTTTCCTTTTTGAATTGATTAGTCCTACTATTTACAATTTTCCCAGATGTCCCGAAAAAGCGATTTAGCTTGTAGGGGGGGGGGGGGGGGGACATTAGACTCCAAAATTCTGGTATAATACTTTACAGGTACCATGAAAAAAAATATTCAAGATTTTATTGTAAAATTTTGTCGGCGTGATCAGAGATAGGCGTGATTAATATGTATAACCATGCTAAATATATGTGTGTGATTGCAGTGACAAATAAACGTGTTATCTATCTATCTATCTATCTATCTAAATTACAGCTTTCTAGTACAAATAGCTAAGCCGCGGACAGACGGACAGACATAGCAAAACTATAAGTGTTCCTTGTTGACTTTGGAGCCCTAAAAAGTGAAAACTGCTTCCTACTTTAAATCAAATAGCTTTTCATTTTGATTCAAAAATATGCAGAACAAACTTCTCTTTAACATATTCTTTCTATTCTACCCACTTGAATGGTATGCTCTGTGGTCCAAAATGTTTTTTTCTTATAGGACGCTACGGGTGTTATGGTTCATTCCAGCTAATATACCTTCTTCCTTCCAGAAAGGCCAAATTCTGTTCGGCGCTCAGTGGAGCAAGTCCCTGGCCTGCGCCCTTAGGGCTGAGGGCTCTAATTAATTGCCGCTCGGCTATTTCGGTCGAAGGACACGGTGGCTCAGTGGACGCGGCCGTACGCGCCACTCGCCAGTCGCCTTTTTAACGATAATAAGAATTGATGGTACGGGGGGCCCCCGTTGTTGTTTCGCGGCGTTTTAATATCATTAATGGATATTGTGTTCGCAAAATGAAAGACAAATATTTTAGGAGGAAAACTGTTTTCGTATCATAGATTGATTTGTGATAAATAAATAGAAATTTTGTTTTACTAATTAATTACACTTATTAACCACTTTTTAACCAACTCCGTGGCGTAATGGTTAAGTCCATAAGCTTCACATCAGGAGGTCGCGGGTTCGTTTCCCGGTGAAGAATAACCTTTTAAGACTTGGTTTTGTTGGTGGAAAGCCATTTTTAAGCCCTCCTGGCTAGCTATTACCATCTTATCTAAATCTTGCTGCCAAACATTAATTCTAACAACATTGATGTGTTCCGGCTTGAAGATAAGATAGCCCCATTGCGTTGGGGAATCTTGGTAAACCCGCTTCCATCTTCGGCATCATCGTCACTTACCATCAGGTGAGATGATGCCAAGGACTTACCAATTGTGAATAAAAAACTTAACTGTTTTTTTAACCGACAAGGAAACGGAGAAGGTTCTAGAGTCGACCCATATTTTTTATGTAAGATCACGCATAACTTTTTACAGAGTACTTAGATTCTGATAATTCTTTTTTTATTGGATAGAGTATACTTTGAAGTTGGTCCCATTTAAATTTGAAAACAAAAATTTACCCCTAACGGTAGAAAACTAGGAGATGATCGATTGTTCACCTACTGAATTTTCATCTGTGTACCGATTCTGTTAAAACTTGACGTGGCACACATAATTAGTTCTAATATGACACATTCATCTTAATACTTAATACATCTTTATACGTAGCTTATTATATATGGGCTATGACTACTATCGAGGGTTTGGTAATGCGAGACGAAAGGCTGTTAAAAGTTGCTCAACTCATCAATAAATAAGTAGCCGATAATTAGTATATTTTAGCCAAAAAAACATAAAAGCTTTTTATTTAAAAAAATCCGACGAAAAATGAAAGGAACTGAAAAGCATAGAAAGAAAATAACATTTTTAGTTTAACTAAGCTCTTTAACTTAAATAAATACCTCAATAGTCTTAAGGAGGCGTCAAACAAACAAAACGTTCGATAATTTCCAGCAAAGGGGCGCGTCGCGTCTCCACCGCCGCGCATTCTGCTGCCATCATTTCACTTTGTATTAATTAATTTGCTTGTTTGTTTGACTGGCGCTGACTTAAAACTGTTCAGGTATTTATATTATGTAGTTTAAGAGCTCAGCCAAACTAAAAAGTTTCTTTTTATTTTTCGCTTTTCAGTTCCTTTCCTTTTTAATCGGTTACTTGTTTTGTTAAATAGTATTTTTTAACCGACTTCAAAAAATGAGGAGGTTTCTCATTTTGACCGTATATATATATATATGTATTTTGTTATGTGTGTTCGCGAATAACTTATTTATATTATAGTTTATTGTCCACAGGAAACATAAGTTACACATTTTGAAAAGTAAGGTCACACAAAGGGTACAGCTTATTTCTAAAGAAATTTCTTCCAGCAGACCCGTCTTGTATGAACCGTTTATGAACCGATTTTGTTTTTTTGTTGGAAAGGAGATATCCTAAGGGTGGTATCATGATAAGGAAACCAGGATCTGATGATGGCATCCAAGAGAACTCGAGGGGAACCTTAGTTTCCTGTTTTAAGTCAGTTTTTATTCTTTTAAATTTTAAAATTTGAGCTTTAGTTTACTTCTGTTAAACGTAAGCAAATAACAGTTTTTTTCGGCACTCGTATCAAGCGTTGGTTACAGGAGCCGAGAGACAGTCCAAATAAGCGACATTATTGTAGATATCTCGTTCTGGCTCATGACAAATGCGTGTTAATAGAATCAGCTTTGCGATGCTCGATCTAGTTCATCCATGTTTTGCTTAGTTTTGCACGTACCTGCAGATGATAGGCATTTATATAAACAAACAGTAGTGCCTTCAAAAGCATGAAGCCAACCGATTACGAAGTTGCTATTTATTCCCGGTACGGTGCCGCTAGGAATTTACAACAGAAATTAACAACACCACTAGTCTTCACATTTCATCTCTTTATAGCTGGAAAATTTTGGTTCTCTTTTTTTTATTCCGCAATTGATAAGCCCTTGACATTATTAACAACATAGCTCGTAGAGCGGATGGCCGTTGGGACAAGCCCTCTCGCACATCTACCAGATACGCTAGACTGCCAGGTTTATGACGAATGAATGAATGACGACGGCGCACCGGATAAGTAGCTTAGACAGGCGTCCCACTCGGTGGAACGATGACCTGATGAAGGTCGCGGGAAGCCGCTGGATGCGGGTAGCGCAGAACCGGTCGTCGTGGAAATCCTTGGGGAGGCCTATGTCCAGCAGTGGACGTCATCTCACCTGATGGTAAGTGACGATGATGCCGTAGATGGAAGCGGGCTTGTCAACATTCCCCAACGCAATGGGAAACTGGCTGTCCTGTCTTCATGCCGGAACACATCAAACATCAACACATCGGCTCTAAAAAAGTTTTACGGATAAATGTTTTTAGGAGATCAAACAGACGGAATCATAATTAAAAGTAGTTTATATCTTCTAATACAATCTTATCCTAAGAAAATCTCTAAAATTCTTAAAAATGTTTTTGTGATATATTTCCGGATATCGAACAGATGTATAACAGCTCTAGTCTGTGTGAGTGGATTGGGCTTGTGCGGGTAGTTAGGCATTCGATATTATTTCCTGGAACGGAGCCAATCGCAAATCTGGATAATAATATTTCCACATTGGCACCGGCACACACCGGCAAACGCCACATTGCACCACTGTGCACAGGTAGCGTAATAATAGATCTTTACCTATGAAATTGACGATTGGACGACAAAGTTTAAATAAGATTAAACTTATAACACCCCTTTTTGCGTCGGAGGTTAAAAATTAATATAATACAAGAAAGTGATTTAATAAAAACGTGTTAGTAAATAGTTATTGTAACAAAATTTATTCTGATAACAGCTTTAGTTTATTAAAAATTAAATGGTGGTAAATGTATTTTGAGAGCATGGGTGCTTTAAACCAACGAAAACGAGTTTTTTCACCTCAAAAAATCACAGTTTTTTAAGGCAAAAATACCTTTTTTAAAATTTATAAGCTCTAAAGTTATCTCAGCAGTTTCTTCATTACTAATGTCATATTTGGGAACATTTTGCATTAGATTTCTTTGCATTCAGTACAATTCAGAAATAATCACCAGTCAAAAAAATCGCCTTAACTGACCACTAAGAAAACGCCTTTGTTCCATTCAATGGTACGTAATTCCTGGTATTGGAACATGAAAGACATCATGCTGGTCAATAATAAAAGACCACAAATAGTGTTATAATATGGTCAACAAATGAAAACAAGAACATTTATTTTTTTGAACTATAAATACTTACTACTTACTCATAGCTTTACCTTTTAATAGTTTAGTTTACCGGTTTGTGGAGTTGACTAGAAAATGAATAAATATTTTTTCTGCCTGTTGCTCGGGAATTGCTTTATTATTCAAAAACAATAAGTCAATTGTCTTTTCGATACTAAAAAATTAAGGCACCCTCGTCCCTAAAATAAGCAACTATTCACGATGATTCAAACGTCGAACGAAATTGCTTGGAAATAAAGTTCTTGTCAGCTCGTACTGCGACGTGGCTGTTACGTCAATCGCTGTGACGAATCGTGCGCAAAATATATATTTAATATATGTATTTCATGAACCGGGATATAAAGTCAGTTAATTTTTTTTCACAGATGACGTATTGCTGTTGCCACTGTAACAACAAATTCTAAAAATTAGAAAAAAATAAAGTCTGAATACAAAAACGTTTTTTTAAACGTGAAGAAACTAGCGCCATCTAGTATATCCAGTGGCACGGAACGCTTTGTGCGCGGTTCTGACTCGCACTTTATCGGTTTTTAATTCATTATTAATAAAATTGTTTTAAATTATCATAATGTTTCGATTAAAATTACAGCAGTTCTATGGTTACAATTAGAATAGGAAGGGTGCATTAGGATATTTTTTGTTTAGTTCTGTGTATTAAAATAGAATTCGAGGAATCATTCCATAAATCCTGTAAATTACAAAAGAAAATAAAAACATTTTGGATGACAAAATCCTTAATTGAAGTAAAAAGTGGTATCAAAGTTGGTCGTTGGCGGCGGTATGAGCCTTAACACGATAGTAATTTCCAACATTATAATAATAATTATAAATATAAATTGCGGGACATTCGGCTCTTGTTCGTGCGCAACGAAATGCGAGTAAAACAGTTTCCAACACAACTGTAGAAATTGTTGTCCAATTGTACAAAACCTTAAGATGCTGGCTGAGAATAGAAAGAATTGGAGATTACTCCACAGAGAAGAGCATTCTTATTATTTATTCTTATTTTTTATATTTTTTTCACTTTATTTTTTAATTGTTTTCTCGCAAAGTCGATAAGAGTAATAACTACACTAATCTCGACCGAAATAGCAATAAACTACCTCGTTCAGTTTGGAAGTACTCGGCTCGACTCGGTCCTTTTAAAATCGCTTCGTCCTTCCAATGTTACTCGGCTGACAATTGCATTAAATCAGCCATGTATCATCATATCAGCTCATATACGTCCCCACCGAGGGGCTCGAGCCTACCCTGAATTAGGGCCTTTGTCGCCCATGCGGGCCCAGTGCGGGTTGGTCGTCTTCACACACAACTTTCGATTTCTTCGCAGGTGTGTGCAGGTTTCCTCACGATGTTTTCCTTCACCGTTAAAGCAATCGGTGAGGGTGTAGCCATGTATAGTAATGAATATTGCACATGTACAGCTTATAATATGTCAATCGTTGTTTCGATTAGCAATTAAAAACATATTAATATCATCTTCATCATATTAGCCGAAAGAAGTCCACTGCTGGACAAAGGCCTCCCCAAGAATTTTCAGAACGACCGGTCCTGCGCTGCCCGTATCTAGCACCAGGCTGACCTTCAGCAGATCGTCGGTCCACCGAGTAGGAGGCCTGTCTACTATGTCTTCTGGTGCGCGGTCGCCACTCGATAACTTACTGTCCTAATGACCATATTTTGTTCTACGAGCTACATGCCAAGCCCAATGCCACTTAAGTTGAGCGATTCTAAAAGCCAAGTCGTTCTATGGATCTTTTGTTATTCGATCACGTAAAGAAGCCCCGCGCATAGCACGCTTCATTGCCGTTTGGGTAACCTTGAGCCTACTTAAGAGGCCCATAGCATACCCCGGACACTGCATAAAAATGGTCGTGAAATGACATTTTTAAAAACAAATGACGGAGCAAAAAAAAATCGCGGCGAAATCCCATACTTTCGAGGACCAAACAGTAACGAATATGGGTGACGAGGGGGTGAGGTCGCAATCTAGAGAGCGGCAGGGAGTCTCCATACTGTATGTCAGTACTAATGTATATACTTTGCCCATTGTCACATCTTAGTTTCGTAATTCATCCCTGGCAACGCACACTGGTCAAATTAGTCTTAAGACACTTACAAAGCAGGTAATTGTTTTTAACTAGAATCCTAGTTCTCATAAATTTGGATATGAAAAACGGTTTTTTTTTGTGAAAAAAAGAGATGTTTGCACAAAGTAGAAATCTATTTTCGTTACCAACTTAATTTGTACAGCCACGCTGTGCATACTTCCTCGCGAACACTTCACTGTCGAGCGCAGTCGGGCATACATATACATACATACACAAATCAACGGTACACATTACGCTTACTTAGTAGCAAAGAATCCCGGAAAAAAATTAATTAAATAAAAAAAAAAATCGGTAAAAAGTAGAAAACAATATATCTTGGCCCGTTATATTTTTAACTAAGAATCGTCGCGTAAGTTGTGAAATTATTAGTAATTAGTTGTAGTGAAGTACTCGTAAAACAGTTGTGTTCTGTTTTTATTTTATTAATTTAGCAGTCCCCCTACGCGACGACTCTTAGATCAAAATATAATTACTTTTATGAAACTTTAAGGGCCAAGACATATTATTTGCTACTTTTTAGCGGTTTTTTTGGCGCGGGTACTTTAAATTTTTAATTTAAGTTTTATTTCATGCTTTTTAATCTTTACGTATCCCAACCACGATACCTTTGATGTAAGTTGGTAAGAAGTTGGGTATCCTGCAGATACTAGGAGCTGCTGCAGCATCAGGTCAAGGTCACCATGGTCTATCTAAAACCTATTCATTAAGACTTTTCCAATGAGCCCAAACACGATTCCTCTGCTGTAAGTTGGTGACGAGTTATATCCTGCAAATTCCAGAAGATGCTGCAGCATCAGGTCAAAGTTTCCATGTTCTATCTAAAACCTATTCATTGAGACTATTCCAATGAGCCCAAACACGATACCTCTGCAGTAAGTTGGCGAGGAGTTGGGTATCCTGCAGATTTCAAAATATGCTGCAGTATCAGGTCAAGGTTACCTTGGTTTTGTAATATTATTACTGTAACAGGATCACCAAATTTTTAATCGATCAGACATGTATAAGTTGCCCACATCCCTTCATTACCTAGATAAGAGCTGATGATCCTCAAACGGCTGAACAGATCTTCATAAATTATAGCTAAGAAGCACCTCGATCACGTCAGCTTTCAAATATAAAAAAAACGTATCAAAATCGATCCATTCGTATAAAAAATACGATTCCACAGACAAACACACAGATACACAAATACGCAGATACACTAATACGCAGATACACAAATATACGCAGATACACAAATACGCAGATACACAAATACGCAGATACACACGTAAAACTTATAAAACCCCTCTTTTTGCGTCGGGGATTAAAAATAGCATAGTCCGGTCAGTTCCTGAGGGAACTGAAAAAAACACTCTTATTTTGGTTAATATCTTTAACATTTCAACGGAACAATGGATTGTTGTATTTTTTTTGTACAGAGATGGTTGAGGAGGTGGGAAATTACATAATTTACTAATTAGCATATCCTGACATAGTTCCCGAGGGATCTGGGGAAAACTCAATTGCACGCTCGCACACGTCGGCGTCGCAACGGGGAGCAACATATTTAGGTTTTTTTTTAAATACAATTGGTTATTTTTATTTTTTATTTTAATTTTATAATTTTGCTTACGGCTCGCGCACCACTCACACTCACAGAAAGTTATAAAAACGATGTCCACGCGGGCGAAGCCGAGGGCAAAACTAGTTGTTTCATAATTTTGAGTGAATTTTTTTTCGAAGTCGGTTTTTGTTTTTTTTAACTTTGTTTAGTGATAATGCTATCTAACAAGTAACAACGTTAAACTCAATTACCTACTCGCCAATAGGATATCATCAAATCAAAATTGAATTGACCCTACCGTTCCTTTTTTCGGTTCTCCGTTCCGGTGTCCCAAAAAAAAGCATCAGGACGCAGAATTGTCCCGTTTTCCTAAACTGTCCTCCTTGTAATGTATTGTAATTAAAATGAAAAATTTTCGCGTTCGCGCTTTTCCTGTACACCGTTCCCTAAGCTCCTGTCCAATGGCTAAACATGAACATGAATCAAAAATTCACGCTCTACGTTGCCTTATTTATTGTAAAGTGAAGTCATGTATTGTAAATAAAACTAAACATTTATTAGACGCTCGCTTCGCTTGATGTAGGTCAATTTTCTTTTTGGACAATTGATGAATTTGATTAAGAAACGGCCCCCTGCTGAACGAAATTCTGAATACACGCCTGGTTCCTCTGAGAAATAACTAGGCATTTTTGTTTATATGTTTGTTCATTTGTAATAAATACCTACTATTTTTATAAATAGGTAAAATAAAACATCAAATATGTGTTTTTTTCCATAAACCAACCTACTGAATAAACCGAAGCGATGGCCCGCATTGAGTCCAAAAAATTATGGTGATTTCAATCATAATGCATGTATTTCATTAACCGATACAGAGTCCTGTGGCTTCCATCATCATCTCAGCAGCATGAAAATTAGAGAGACAAACTTTTTATCATCAGCTCACCTGAATAACTTGTAAAAATACAACTATCGGTCTATACGTATATAAAATATTTAAAGAATTATCCTTTAAGTCCTAACCATTAAGGAGTTAGATTTTCCATCATCAGCTCATCCACATGAGATGATGACTATCAGACGCAAATACTATTCAAAGCTATTCAAAGCTTCAGAAAATATATGAAACACCTAATACGTGCCTATAAAATTTGAGGGTTGTCCTCAATTTATCTGTGATTTCATCATCACATCCTGACTTGGTTACAATGGGACCATCTAAGGTATATGGGCTGTTGCTACCCTTCACACCTTTATTGCTGGTGAAATGATACAACTGTATTTTTCTTTGTTATTTCCTTGACAGTGAGTAGGTACAGGGGCGCGGTACGGCGACCGAACGTATACTAATCGATATTACACTAAATAAATGAAGTTAGCGTAAACCGCTGACGGCGCGATGTGCGCTCGCAGACCGTACATAAGGAGTAATACTCTTTCGAATAAAAAAATAATTTTAAAAATCGGTTCACAATGTGTGAAGATATCTCGTAACACACACACGAAAAAACATACAGTCGAATTGCGAACCTCCTCCTTTTTTGAAGTCGGTTAAAAAGAGATCTTAGTCGGACCCGTGTAACCTACAGTGTAAACATAAACAAATTCTCGTGCATCCATCATCGTCCCGCGCGATCCACGACCCGCGAGGTGATCTGTTTCATTTAATCAAGCTCCAAGACAGCATAATACTGAAAATTTGATAAATAGCGTAGAAAGGCGGCCACCGTCATTTAATTATTTAAGTATGCCCGTGGAAATGATGAGAATGCACTATTGATGGTGAATTAGTTAGATGCTAAAGTCAGTTATAAAGTCTGTGGGCGGGGCACATAGCTCGTAGAACAGGTGGCCGTGGGGACAGTCAAGTTCTCGAGTAGCGAACGCGCAGCGGAGAACATAGCGTAGGCAAGCCTCCCCCTCGGTGGACTGATGACCTGGTAAAGGACGCGGGAAGCCGCTGGATTGCGGGTAGCACAGAACCGGTGGTCGTGGAAACAGTTGGGGGAGGCCTTTGTCCAGCAGTGGACGTCCTTCGGCTGATATTATGAAAGTCAGCTCGGCCTTTAAGAGATTCAATTACTTTCCGGAAAAAAAAGTTATTTTATCAGGCAAAATTCGTAGAAGCGGAGTTTATCGTTATAATGGATATTGTTTTGACAACGCATTTTGTCTTGTGACTAGTCGCCGTGTCCTGTGTTTATTTCTTGGCAAAAAACCCCAAATATCGTAGCGTCGTAAACTAATCTACGCGTGGGCGAAGTCTATCAGCGAGCCCTTGCGTTTTTTTGGAGATTTAACCGTGTATTTGTGTGTAGAGATGGACACTTTCCGGGTTTATTCCCGTGCTGGGGTTTATATACAGTTGGTTTAAACAAAGCCGGTTAAATTGTCGACGATGTCAACCGGGCTGTAGGTACATATATCAAATAATTTAGGCCCCAAAACTGTAAAACTGTTTTAGCTCGCAGTCGGTTGTCCAACTAGATCGTTTATACGAATGGATTTTGACTGTTGTTTATAGGTTGTTACCCGTTTTTCGGTTTAACATCGGTTGTCAACCGTTATTTTGTCATTATACTCTCATCAAAACTTAAATTTAAATTTAATTTTTTTTTATTTATCTACTTAATCTTAAAATTTAAAAAACCGCTAAAAAGTAGAAAATAATGTCTTGGCCCTTTAAGTTTAATAGAAGTAGTTACTGCTGTATTTTGATCTAAGAGTCGTCGCTTAGGGGACCGCTAAGTTGTGAAATTATAAGTAATGAGTTGTAGTAAAGTAAATCAGTTGTATTCTGTTTTCAAGCGACTTCCAAAAAGGAGGAGGTTCTCAATTCGTCTGTATGTTTTTTTTTTATGTTTGTTACCTCATAACTTTGGACTGGATGAACCGATCTTTATGATTCTTTTTTTATTTGAAAGCTAGTGCTTCCCGTGTGGTCCCATATAAATTTTATCAAAATCGGTGTAGAACTTTATTCGAAAATTAACAAAAACCAAAAATAGTAATGCAAAAATGTACTAAGTCGGTTTTTTAACGTGTTTAGCGTTTTCAATTATTATTATTTTATTCACTTAGCAGTCCCCCTACGCGACGACTCTTAGATCAAATTATAACTACTATATATAACTTAAAGAGCCAACACATATTATTTTCTACTTTTTGGCGGTTTTTTGTCGGGGGTTTTTAAAAATTATTCATTTAAGCTTTATTTCATGCTTTTGAAATTTTTACGTATCCCAAACACGAAAATTTTGCTGTGAGTTGGTAAGGAGTTGTGCGTCCTGCTTATGCCAGGAGATGCAGCAGCATCAGGTCAAAGTTACCATGTTCTATCTAAAAACTATTCATTGAGACTATTCCAATGAGCCCAAACACGATTCGTCTGCTGTAAGTTGGTGAGGAGTTGGGAATCCTGCAAATTCCAGAAGACGCGGCAGCATCAGGTCAAGGTTACCATGTTCTATGTAACACCTACTCATTAAGACTATTTCAATGAGCATAAATACGATACCTCTGCTGTAAGTTGGTGAGGAGTTGGGTATCCTGCAGATTTCAGGAGATGCTGCAGCATCAGGTCAAGGGTACCATGGGTTTTCAATATAAGTACAGTAACAGGGCACCAAATTTTGAATCAATCAGACCTGTATAAGTTACATCCCTTCATCGCCTAGATAAGAGCTGATGATAATTAAACGGCTGAACAAATCATAAATTATAGCTAGGAACTACCTCGATTCAGCTTTCATTTTTTTTTGTTTTCAAATCAAAATCGGTCCATTTGTTTAAGAACTAGGTACAATACCATAGACAGGCACACATATACACACGTTAAACTTATAACACCCATCTTTTTGCGTCGGGGGTTAAAAAGTCAAGAGAGCCTCGCACAAGCCCGTGGGCGAGGGACCACTTCGCCGAAGCCTAACTACGCGACTGGAAACATCTTATTCTTCACAACAAAATTCTACTCTGCTCCTTGTAGGGAGTTTAGTTTCTCTCTTCTGATTGTTCCGCGTTCGTGAAGGTTGAATGTCAAAATAAATAAAACATCACAAACTAATATTAAATTCTCTTTGGTGATAAACTTACTTTTGTGATTGGTTAGCAAGGAGTTTGTATTAAAATACTAACTTTTTGTTGGTTAATATGTGAAGTTAACCAAAGAGGTCGAACGCATAATGTATGAAGAAGTTACTAGTCGGTTAGGTTTTGGCGGGAATGCGCACTGAAAAAAAAGAACGGTCATGTGCATTCTTCTGTCTTTTATTTTCGTACTCTCATAGGTTGTGAAGAAGTAGAGTAGTTATGTATGCCACTGCCAAGTAATGAGAGCCATTGGCACAATAGACAGCACCAGTGTTACAATGGCTAATTGCGTGCAGTGGCATAGATAGAATACTTTTTCTACGACCATGAAATAAATAAAAGAAAAAATTAAACCGTCAAAAATTCATCCATACAACCTAATCACACGCGATGTTTGGCCATGGCGCAGGTACACGCGCTTTTTTAAATGGCCTTGGCATCTTGCACAAAATACATTGAGATTTTGTCATAATCATATATTGTATTGTTGAAGCCAAAGCCATAAAAATATTAAAAAAGGTTCATTGTAGTACAGTTGTCTCGTTTTGAAATGATCATTGTAAAACGACTTGTAGGAATATTATTAAAACGTCCTTGGTAGGAATTAATACTTTTGTGATATGATTTGAGGTTATGTATTAAGCAAATTACCAAATAGGAGTAGAAAAAACTGTGTGTGTCACTCGAGGCCAAAATATTTTATTCTTGCTAAGCTCAGGATTCAAACTAACGCCTTCGGAGTAAAATATCACAAATAACTACTAAAAATCTGTAATTTCAAAATTCGACCTGTCATTTGTGATTTAGTGATACCTGTAGCTTAAATGAAAATACAATAGCATTCACCTTCAGCAACAGAAGTAGTAGTAACGTTCGAAGAATGGGTAGTAAATAATGGTTAACGACTGCTCGTTTCGGGCGCGACACTTGTCGCGTGTGCGCACTGCGCGTGCGTGCGTGCGGGCGTGCGGGCGCGCCCTAAACTTTTATTGTTTTACTGTTTAACTTCATTCAAGAAAGTCCAAAAACACAGTACTATGGAACGTTTAGGGCAAGCAGGACCGCACTTCAAATACTATCTGGTTTTAGATAATTTCAAGTAGAGAAACTCGTCTTTCAATACAAACTTATTTAATTAAAATTCTTTTTATAGCTGATTCTAATGAAACTTCAACTTTATCCAGATGCGAAATTGTAGGAAAGGTATTGATCACTAACGGAAAACAGAGTTTTCACGTTATTATAGTTACACATATATCTACACTAAGTCCACATGAAACAAATAAAACTACACGTTATAATATGCCAGCGACACCATCTTCAGGCAGTCTATTTATTTACACAATGTGTGGGTAGATATATTACCAATATGTGTAATAAAATGTTCCACCGAGAAACTTCGAGTACGATCAAAAGTATCAATTATTATAGTGATTTAAAGTTTTTCGTAGTAATCTCCGATAAAAGGAGGAAGTGAAAATGGTAGCCCACAAGGACATCCAACGTTCACGCGAAAAAAGTCGCAGGCAACAGCTAGTTTTTAAAATAAAGTTATTTCTAGTATTAGTATCATTGTATTTTATAATCACAATTAGTATAGTAGTATTTTAATTCTTGGAATAATGTAATAATATATTTATTGTTTATTTTACTCAGTAAATGAAAAATACTTCAGTAAAAAACATAAGATTTACAATTGGTATGCACAGTACAGTTACGTCAGTGTGCGTCAGGTCACAAAGGCGTGGAATTTTCCGTCATCTAGAAGTGAAACGGTGTCAGCTCTCGCAAATAACGGCGCGCGCCGCTATTTTGTATGAACTCATACCACAGATGAGATACTAGTTACTTCGTAACTCATACTAACAGATCAAAAGTTCTTTGTAAACTGCAACTTCAAATGTCAACATGAGGCGGACAGTTCCTGTCAATGATCTCGTATGAGACCCGTAATCAAGGAACTTATACCCGACCTTAAACTTATGTTGAGTATAAGTTCCTTGCCCGTAATCTACTTGGTGAGAACCTTTACATTAATATATAAATGGTTCCGAGTTTAAACATTTAACTTTTTGTGTAAGTGACGCTTTGCGTCTCCTTATTTCTTGTAACCTCTCATGCTAATACATTTTGTTTTCGACAAATACGAGTAGGTAGGTAGACCAAGGCCTGACCAACCTTGGCGCGATGACCCGCTAATCACATTTGCATACTCCTTCAACATGCGTAAATCTTGGCTGTCGTAACATGGGCCTGTGATTATATCGGTCCCTATAAACTCGCCTAGTAAGGATATTGTATACGTTAATAGGTTTGAACCTACCTATTGTCAGACAAGAAGCGTCGGTGGCTCAACCGGTAACGACTCGGTCCTCCTAAACAGAGGTGCCGGGTTCAAATTCGGACGGCCAATGTACCAATGAGATTTTTGTAACTTACATACATACTCGTATACTCACCGATTGCTTAACGGTGAAGGAAAACATCGTGAAGAAACCTGCACACACCTGCGAAGAAACTCGAAGGTTGTGTGTGAAGTCGACCAACCCGCAATGGGCCCGCGTGGTCGACTAAAGCCCAATCGCCCTAATTCAGGGTAGGCTCGAGCCCCTCGGTGGGGACGTATATGAGCTGATATGATGATTGTCAGTGAATCCTTACTTAATATTATAAACGTGAAAATGTGTTTGTTTGTTACCTTTACACGCTTCAACACCTTGACCAATCTTGATGAAATTTGGCATGCAGGTAGCCTGTGTCACGGGGAAGGGCATAGGCCACTTTTTATTCCATGAAAATACCATTGTCCGATGCAAGTTCTGGGGGAACTGAAAAAATCATCCTTTTTTGGAAACGGAAAATTGGATTGTTGTGATTTTTTGCACAGAGTTGGTTGAGGGAGTGGGAAATGACATAGACTGCTAATCAGAATAGCCCGATCTGGGATAGGGATCTGGATATTCTGGCTCGCGCACGAATCACCTTCGATGACAGTCATAAAAGCTAGTAGGTTAATAAACGAATAGAGTGGTTTTTTGATTGAGAGTGTAACAACATCCCAACTCAGATGTCATAAAAAAACTATTGTTTCACACAATATTTATAAATATTGCTACAGATTTATAATAATGATAGAAAAATGAAACTTTTAAACTAATATTTTAAATTGAACTCACATAAACTGATTAAATAAATTTATCGAGTGGCGATCGCGCACCGGTAAACGTAGCGTAGGAAGACCTCCCACTCGGTAGACCGATGACCAGGTGAAGGTAGCTGGGAGCCGCTGGATGCGGGTAGCGCAGAACCGGTCGGCGTGGAAATCCTTGGGGGAGGCCTATGTCCAACAATGGACGTCCTTCGGCCGATATGATGATGATGATTAAATAAAATGATGATATTATTGATATTACGACGGCTGGACTCGGAACTCGCGGAAAGTGTAGAAATAAACCGGTAAAGTGCGAGTTAGAATCGCACACAAAGGGTTCCGTACCATCATACTAGATAGCGCTAGTTTCTTCACGTTTAAAAAAACACGTTTTTTATATGGAAACTTTCACTTTTTCTAAGTTTTAGTATTTATTGTTATAGCGGCAACAGATATACCTACATCATCTGTGAAAATTTCAACTGTCTAGCTATCACGATTCAAGAAATACAGCCTGGTGACAGACAGACAGACGGACGGACAGTGAAGTCCTAGTAATAGGGTCCAGTTTTTACCGTTTGGGTACGGAACCCTAAAAAGGATTGTAATTCTAATACCCAAACCGAACATAAACACACCAAGTTGATCAAAAATATTTCTATACTAATATAAAGAGAAAAGGCTTTTTGTTTGTTTGTAGAGTTACTAACCACCTCCGTGGCGTAATGGTTTAGGCCATTAGCTTCACATCAGGAGGTCGCGGGTTCCATTCCCGGCGGAATCTACTTTGATTCGGTTTGGTTGGTGGAAGGGCATCTTCGAAGCCCGCCTGACTAGCTATACCACCATCTTATCTAAGTCCTGCCGCTAAACATCAACTTTTTGGAATTACTGAACTGATTATAAAAGTTATTTAATCAATTTAAAGATGAACTATCACTGTCAACATAGGCTCGCATAATTTGCTCTTCACACCACCCGATCGACAATGACCAATAATATAGGCAATCTCAACGTAAAACAAAGCATTATATCCCAAGGGAGGTAAAGTTGTATGAAACTCCCGGAGGGATGTAATGTGATTTGAATTGGAAACTTTCAAATTAATATGAAAACTCTGAGCATACGGGAATTGTAACTCAGATCAAGGTAATCCCACCAAAAACATTCTGTAAAAAACTAGCCAAGTCTCGATGGAGCTGCTTGTTTATCTCTAAAAAGTTATGAAATCTAGACAAAGTCGTACCAAGTCTAAGGTTCCTTACTGCGATTTCTTTATTATTATAGTTAATGTTGTGTGACTTGGCCGTTGAAGGGTACACAAGGGTACAAAACCAGGTGCTCCATGACACCATTGCACCAATCTGACGCCAGAACCGCTACCCATTGACGATGGAAAATTGCCACTTGGAAAACGTTAATTTTTTTTAAAATTTCAGCTCTCTGATTTTATGGGAAGTACTAGTTCTATTCTGATGATCATGAGTGAGTGAGTGAGTGAGTGTCATAAATGCGAAACTTTGCTTTCGCTTAACTTCGGAACTAAATGACCTACAGATTTGAAATTTTGGATTTTAAGTATGTGATTATAGCTTACTGGATGACGAAAATTTCTGCGTTCTGGTCTTATCCAGAGGTTCTCAAATAGGGGCCTGAAAATGCGGCGAAATGGTTCCAGTAAAGGATGGTACGGCAGTGTTTGCTTCGCGTTCGACTTGGCCGTGCCCCCCGATTGGAAACGTAAAATTAGTTTCAAAGTCGACTTCTATTGCAACACTACATCATCATCATCATATCAGCCGATGGACTACAACACTACATCATCATCATATCAGCCGACGGACTGCAACACTACATCATCATTATCATCATCATCATATCAGCCGACGGACTGCAACACTACATCATCATCATCATATCAGCCGATGGACTACAACACTACATCATCATCATATCAGCCGACGGACTGCAACACTACATCATCATTATCATCATCATCATATCAGCCGACGGACTGCAACACTATATCATCATCATATCAGCCGACGGACTGCAACACTACATCACCATGATCATCATATCAACCGACGGACTGCAACACTACATCATCCTCATATCAGCCGACGGACTGCAACACTACATCATCATCATATCAGCCGACGGACTGCAACACTACATCACCATGATCATCATATCAACCGACGGACTGCAACACTACATCATCATCATATCAGCCGACGGACTGCAACACTACATCACCATGATCATCATATCAACCGACGGACTGTAACACTACATCATCATCATATCAGCCGACGGACTGCAACATTACATCACCATGATCATCATATCAACCGACGGACTGCAACACTACATCATCATCATATCAGCCGACGGACTGCAACACTACATCACCATGATCATCATATCAACCGACGGACTGCAACACTACATCATCATCATATCAGCCGACGGACTGTAACACTACATCATCATCATATCAGCCGACGGACTGCAACATTACATCACCATGATCATCATATCAACCGACGGACTGCAACACTACATCATCATCATATCAACCGACGGACTGCAACACTACATCATCATCATATCAGCCGACGGACTGCAACACTACATCATCATCATATCAGCCGACGGACTGCAACATTACATCACCATGATCATCATATCAACCGACGGACTGCAACACTACATCATCATCATATCAGCCGACGGACTGCAACACTACATCACCATGATCATCATATCAACCGACGGACTGCAACACTACATCATCATCATATCAGCCGACGGACTGCAACACTACATCACCATGATCATCATATCAACCGACGGACTGCAACACTACATCATCATCATATCAGCCGACGGACTGCAACACTACATCACCATGATCATCATATCAACCGACGGACTGCAACACTACATCATCATCATATCAGCCGACGGACTGCAACACTACATTGCATTATTATTTTTAGTTCTTTTTCATTTTCTTTAAAAAACACTACACGCTTTTTATAGAATATGTATACAACTAACTTGGCAGCATACCGCATACCCTATTTTTACAAGCTTTTATTTAACTTGCAATGTATGTATGTTTGTTCGGGTTGAATCTTGCAAGTTAAATTTGACCCACTTACCGGTTTCCGATTCAGCTGAAATTTTGCATGTATATGTATATCGTGTGACAATGCAATATTAAAAGCTTGTACCTAAAAGTTTTTAGGTTCTTCGAAAATTATTTATAAGAATAATCACAAAAATCGATGCGAAGATATAGCGTAACAAACATTCAAGAAAAACAAAAAAAAAACAACAAACGTCGACCAAAGGTGGTGTTTGGTATTATTTTAGTTATCTTCTTCTTCTTTTCGAGTCGACGGCAAACTCAGATAGTCCCATCCCAAAACCGAGCCACGCAAATTGCCTTGTCAGTGGCCTGCGTCAAGTCCTCGCGCGTGAGAGTTAGTTATTTTAGTTATTACAGCCCTGGCTTTTTATTGCCTCGTAGAAAGTGTGAAAAGTAGAGTATTCACCTCTGGAGTAAAGCCTGTCTTCGTCTGGGGCGGCTTGCACCCCCCGCACCCCTCGCACCCCTCGCACCCCTCGCACCCCTCGCCTCACTCAGCACTCTACATAACGATTCTACCTCACTACGCTCGCGAGTTATCTTGAGCCCCTCGTTACGCTCAGGGTCCAATATGCCGCCCGTGACGTAAGGCACTGCTTAATCTACTATTGATAGTTAAGGATACGTTTAATATTTCCAAAACAAGTCGAAAAAAAGCGCTTTTTGGCTGCTTTATCAGAGCGTACACTGCCCAAATGATTTGATATAAGTGCAAATGTACTTCTAAAATATCCTAAATCTTTAGATGTAAAAAAATCAATGTAAATACTTCGCCTGTCTATCGGTGATCTACAGGATTTATTTCAGAGAGCGTCCCTGGAGCTTCACGACCTCATTCCCTCTCTCCATTTCATTATCGGACGACCAGACGCGGAGAGCGGTTCCACAACTTTGTCGTCAATGTTCTACCTTTTCGCACGAAGCGTTTTGCTTCTTCGTTCATCATGCGAACGGCCAAGGAGTGGAATTCCCTTCCGGCGTCTGTATTCCCCCAATTCGTATAATTTAGGAATCTTCAAGACGAGAGTGAATAGGCACTATTTGAGCTTGCGTGTTACATCCTCGGCTGCATCGGCATTTACCATCAGGTGAGGTGCAGCCAAACGCACTCAAATTTTTAATAAAAAAAAATTACTTATCTTTTTTATTTTTAGCTAAATTTGGGTATTTTTTGTTTAAAACTCTTAATAAATACTACAGACAGTTCTCTTTAGCGGTTGTTTACGACAGACGTTGTCGGTGCGTTGGTGTGCGGTGGTGTGCGGTGGTGTAGCGGGGCACAAGGGCTGATAAGGTGAACGCCTCTCTAAAGCACTGTGCACCTACTTGGACGGGAGTACGGAAATTGCGCCTCAAGCAAAATATTCGGGTCTTACCCACTGGGGTGGCAATTCTCACGCTCAAGAGTTTCCAGACGTGCTCCTTAAGAGGAAACGCGGTCTAAAAAATAGTTATTTGAATAAAATGTTGCTTTTTCCCTCCCCCAAACCTCTCCGTATACAGCAAGAAAGGGAGAACTACAGCGCAGACCGATAATAGGCACTAAAATTGACCAAAACCGCATTTCGTAGGAATATTTCTCCTTATTTCCTCCTTCAAAACTTGCGCAAAAATAATATTTTATTCAAAATTAATTTAAAAAAAAACGCTTTACCTATGCCTCTATGTTTTTATTTTATTGTTGTATGCGTATTATTTTTGGGTGTCTGAAAATGACGTTTCAATTTGGGCAATTTCCTCAGTTTTTGAAGACTTATACTTCCTATTATAATTAGAATATGAGAAAAAACAAAACATAGGTGCTTGGCCAAAGTAGATATAGGAACATTTTTGCTCTATGGAAACAGAGGACTACGTTTGTATGGAAAAAATGGAGCCCGTGTTTCCTCTTACGATCACAAAGAGTTGATTACCGGCCACCAATGGACTGCTCCTACTGCCACTCTGCCACAATAGTCTCAATGTAAAGTTATAGCGTCTATTGGGCAATTAATTTATAGCGTGTACGGTGTTCTTGGTCTAATAGCGCATCAAGGGATCTCTCGAGTATGCGAGCGGGTTATTAATTATTTTCTTAATTTTTAATGTTCAGTTATTGACGCGGTCATAGACGCGGGCAACAGCTAGTCATTATAAACATAAACGTGTCGGAACCTGCTTCAGCCTTGCTTTAGCTGACCCGGCCACCCATGCGAAAAGTTTGTCAACTACATGCGTTTGATATGACGTATGTAATATTTCTTTTAATGACAGACAACATCAATCCTAAGCAATGTCTACTTAAATAAAGCTTTCATAATTAAATGAATTCAATTATACATTCATTCATTTATATCAGCTCATATACATCCCCACTGAGAGGCTCGAGCCTACCCTGAATTAGGGCGATCGGGCCTTAGTTGACCACGCGGGCCCAGTGCGGGTTGGTCGACTTCACACACAACCTGCGAGTTTCTTCGCAGGTGTGTGCAGGTTTATTCACGATGTTTTCCTTCGGAGCGTCGGAATTCAATCAAATTTATAAAATTTAGTAAACAAGTTTTGTAAAAAAATATAATTAAGTATGTGGTTAGCCAGATTTCTGTGAAATACTTAAATAAATATGATATTTTCGAGGAATATTTCGATTTCGAAAAAAACTGTCACAAGCCTTGAATTGATCAAATTTCCAACCAACTGCCGCGGCTTAGTCATCCAGACAAAACAGACAGAGCAGACCCATACAACTGCATAGCCAAGTGAGACAGGGAACCCGCGGTAGAGACCCAAAAGTCGTGATCCATGCAGACGAGAGAGACAAGGAAGACTAAACCGGTACCTCTGGCTGGGTTCTAAGACCATATAAGCCAAAGCATAACTTTTCAGGGGAGCCAAAAATTTTTGTTTTTGTTTTGTGGTAATATTTTTTTGTTTTTGAAGTAATGATAGTTATTTATTTACGGAATATTTTATAATCCTAGTATGCGTATTACTGTTTTATAACATATCAAAATGCGTTATCTGCCCCTGTTATTTGAATCTGAATGTCGTTTACACTCCTACATTTTGCACCTATGCATCAAAATTAGGAAGAACCCAACTTTATTTTGATTTATTCAAAATTGGTAAACCCTTGACGTTATCTCACCTGATGGTACGAGACGATGGGCCGAAGATGGAAGCGGACTTATCAAGATTCCCCAAAGCAATGGGGACTTTTCAACATAATTATTGTTTTTTGCGTTTATATAGTTTTTCTGCATAGAATAACAAGATACATAATATCAAATTATGCAGGTCATGATGATAATAAAACGGACCTCACAGACATAAGAATAGATAATTTCGAATGATAGTATTCATGAACTTTATATTATTTGTCACCAAAAACTACTTTCTTTGATCAAAAAACCTATTGTTTAACATATCTGTATATAAATTTGGAAGCTTGTAGACCGCGCCGCGTTCAAATAAGACAGAGGTTACATGGGACGCCCCTCAGCTGGTTTGAGTGTTAACACAACACCGGCGCGTCATTGGAGATATCAAGACAATTGAGATTTGGGGTATTCAGACAGAGGGATCAAAACTGAGGCTACCAGTGTCATCAACCTAAAGAAAATATTTACTTATTATCAGCGCATTCTTAATTAGACTTTAAGTACCAAAAGTAATACATAGCTCGTAGAACAGATGGCCGTTGGGGCAGAGAAGTTCTCGAGTGGCGACCGCGCACCGGAAAACGTAGCGTAGGCAGGCCTCCCCTCGGTGGACCGATGACCTGGTGAAGGTCGCGGGAAGCCGCCGAATGCGAGCAGCGCAGAACCAGTCGTCGTGAAAATCCTTCGGCTAATATGATAATGATGATGATGAAGTACTATAAGTAAGCTAAGAAAAACGCGTCCACATGACCCTTGCGCGGCGCCCTCCAGCCTTGAAGATGAACCATCTAAGCACTAAATTAAATAGTTATTTTTACTATTAATCCAATTAATAAATTAATCGCCTCAGTGGCGTAATGGACAGTCCATTCGACTCACACCAGGAGGTCACGGGTTCGATTCTCGGCGGGGTGAACTTGTAATACTCGGTTTGGTTGGTGGTAGGGCATTTTATAAACCTGCCTGGCTAGCTACCACCATCTTATCTCAAGTCTTGCCGCCAAACATTAGTGTTAACAACATTGATGTGTTCCGGCTTGAAGATAAGAAAGAAGGAGAACTTCCATTGCATTGGAGATCTTTGTAAGCCTGCTTCATCTTCGGCATTATCGTCACTTAACATCAGGTGAGATGGTGCCAAGGGCTTATCGACTTTAGTTTAAAAAAACCGGCCAAGTACGAGTCGGACTAGCACTCCGAGGATTCCGTACCACGTGGTAATATTTAGTATTCTTTGGTACCACCACACCTCTCCACACAACTACATAGTTTTTTGTATGTAGTCCCCCCTTAATATTTCGTTTTTTCACATTTTTAGTATTTGTTGTTATAGCGGCAATAGAAATACACATTATTTAAAAATTTAAACTGTCTACCTATTGCGGTTCAAGAAATACAGCCCGCTGACAGATAGGCGGACGGCCAGACGGACAGACAGCGGAGGCTTAGTAATAGGCTTCCGTACACCGAACGGGTGACCAACGGAACCCTGAAAACAAAAGAGCTGATCATTTGGTTATTTCAAAGAAATATTGAATTGTCCTTCAAGTAAATAAGACTGCAAAAAAATAAAAAGGCAGTTATATTAAAGCTTTGTAATAACCAAACAATTTGTGTTTGTGAAAGCTGAGCCGAACCACTGCAACGCTGCCGCTGCCGGTGGCATGAATGTACAATTAATTCGTGTCGCTGCCAACTTTAATTAATAGAGGATTTTAAATGTAAATGCAAGTTGATTGAAACAAAAAAATACAGTTGTTTTCAAAATGCTATAAATAAAAACCGGCCAAGTGCGAGTCGGACTCGTGCAAAGTAGGGTTCCGTAGACTTTTCAGAAAATTAATGTTTATTTTAAAAATCAAAATTATTTTTACATTTGGTAATAGAAAATTAAAGTTTTCGAGCGGGGGCGCGTACTGGAAAGCAGGCCTCCCACGCGGTGGACCGACGGCCTGGAGAAGATCGCTGGATGCGGGCGGTCGTCGTGAAAATCCTTGGGGAGACTTTTGTCCAGCCGTGGACGTTTTTCGGCTAATATGACGAATATCATCATCATCATCATCATATCAGCAAAAACCTCCACTGCGCTGCCTGCATCCAGCGGCTTCCCGCGATCTTCACCAGATCGTCAGTCCACCGCATGGGAGGCCTGCCTTCGGTACGTTTTGCGGCACGCGATCGCCACTCGATAACTTTACTACCCCAACGGCCATCTGTTCTACGAGCTATGTGCCCTACCCACTGCCACTTCAGTTTAGCGATTCTGTGAGCTATTTCGGTTACTTTGGTTTTCCTGCGGATCTCCTCATTTCTGATTCGATCGCGTAGGGAAATTCCGAGCATAGCTTGCTTCAATGCCTTCTTATGAGGCCCATAGTTTCGTATTTGGGTAACACACACTGCGGTATTTGGGACTTATATATATATTTATAAAATCTATAAACTTTTTAAAAATTGAACTGTACGTCTTAAGTTGGTGAACTCGTACTCCAAAACTAACAAAGCCCACGAAGCCGAGATAGTTTTTCTTTAAAATTGATAATATTTCCTACTATTTACATTTTAATTCACACGTCCTGTAATAGCAGTATAGCTGGTGAGGCAGAAACACATGACTCTAACAAAAATTAGCACTTTAGAGCTTAATATTTTGCAAACGAATCCACGAATTCAAAAATTGTTTTAGCAAACAGATAGTTTTGACAGAAATATTTAAGGATACCCCACACGATAGGGCACGTCAACGAAAAAATACGTGTGGCACTCGGGGACTGCCGCGGTAAAGCTATTGCATAGCATTTTTTATCAACTTATGCAATTATATTTTTTTTTATTTTTTTATTTATGCAGTATTTACCAGTACCATATAGTCCTTGGGGCGCGGGATGTTTATGTTATAAATTAACACTAAGAAAGTTACAACTGTAAAATTGACTAAGCCCTTTTAGTATATCGCAAATCGCTAATAGACGGCACTGTAAATTTTTTAGAACTCGTGGGGTATTAGGTTATTTGTGTTACGGAATTTCTTGATTCGGTCGCCGCGCTCAAAGCCCGCGATAAAAGCTATGCAATAGCTTAAAAAGAGACGTGTGGCACTCGGGGACTGCCGCGGTAAACCTATTGCATAGATTTTTTTAATAAACTTTTAACACTAAGAAAGTTACACCAGTAAAATTGACTAAGTCCTTTTAGTACCGCAAATCGCTAATAGATGGCACTGTAAGTTTTTTAGAACGCGGTAACGATACGTCACGCTCGGCCGAGCCAGTAAAATTGACTGTCCTTTCAGTACCGCAAATCGCTAATAGATGGCGCTGTAAGTTTTTTTAGAACGCGGTAGTGTTAGGTTTTTTTCGTTACGGAATTTCTTGAATCGGTCGCCGCGCTCAAAGCCCGCGATAAAAGCTATGCAATAGCTTAAAAAATCACCCCCTCTTCCCCCTCCTACATGTATGTAGGGGAGGTAAACTATCATTTTTTTTCAAGATTTTATTGTACCATTTTGTTTGCGTAATTAGTATGTATACCCATGCCAAATTAAAGCTTTCTAGTACTTATATAGTCTCTGAGCTAAGCCGCGGACAGACGCACAGACAGAAGACAGACATGGCGAAACTATAAGGGTTCCTTGTTGACTACGGAACCCTAAAATGACATGAAATTTATTACATATGAAATTGACAATTCAGTTTTTAAAGCTCAATGCCAATTTTTATTGTTTTTTTAAAATAATTTACCATATAATGACTCTACCTATTATTAATGACCAGTGTGATGTCTTTCATGTCCCAATACCCGGAGCTACGAGTACGTACTATTGAATGTAAAAAAGGCGTTTTCTTAGTGGGCAGAAGGCAATTTTTTTTAAAGTTATTTTTTGGGAGTACTCCTTTAGAATTGATTCTCACATATAGCACGCGGTACGAAAATAAGAAGGGAAATTAAGCGTTAACTTCGTTAACTCACGTTTGTTTACTCACGTTATATGTCAGTCACCTTTAATATCAGGAAGGCTAAGACTCCAAGACTCCAAAGACTCCGCGAAGGATAAAAAATATGTAAAAAAATTACACGATAACTAAACTCCAGTCGCGCGTCGAAATCGGAGCTGACACGACATTGTTTTAAACTTTCTGAAAGTGAAGAAATCTTATGCGGGGTATTGCGAAATATGATATTAGTTACGAAGAAACTGCTGTGTTAACTCTAAAGCTGTAAAATGTATTTTTTTGCCTAAAAATATGACAATTTATGGAGGAGAAAAACTGCATCTTTATGGGCTTAAAGCCACCGTGCTCCCAAAACATCTAAACAATAGGCATATATTCACCACCATTTAATTTATAATAGTCTAATGTTGTTTTAAGAATAAATATTGTGTTACATTTTTTTTAATTGAGATTCTTCTTAAAACTTTATTTTTCGATCGGCAATTTGATAGGTACCTATTAATTGACATACCTGTGACTTTTTGTAATGTAACATAATACAAAAATGAAAGTAAAACTATTTATTCAAGTACTTAATCACTGTATTACAGTGAATCTCAAACGTGGCTCAAGCTCTATGTCTTGTGGGCTTATGTTCGACTAATTCTATGGCGTTGCTTGTAAATATTGGCTGCACTATGACTTGGGAACATATCATACGGATTTCTGAAAAAAAACCTGTAAAGAAGACGAATTACATTTTGTTTATATTAACATTTACTTACCATCAGGTGAGGTGCAGCCAAACGCACTCAAATTTTTAATAAAAATAAAATAAAAAAAATGTTTATAACAACAGCCGCGCCGCAAAACGTGAGAGGGCACAAGAACAAATAGGACCCGGGAGCCATGGACAGCGAAAGTGTTAATCAAAAAATAGGACACGAGAGACATGGACAGCGAAAGTGTTAATCAAAATAAAGAACACGAGAAACATGGACAGCGAAAGTGTTAATCAAAATAAAGGACACGAGAGACATGGGCAGCGAAAGTGTTAGTTAAAATAAAGGACAAGAGAGACATGGACAGCGAAAGTATTAATTAAAATAAAGAACATGAGAGACATGGACAGCGAAAGTGTTAATTAAAATAAAGAACATGAGAGACATGGACAGCGAAAGTGTTAATCAAAATAAAGGACACAAGAGACATGGACAGCGAAAGTGTTAATCAAAATGGTTGAATGTAGGGTAGGTAGCCAAATCCAACTAGAGGCAGGTACTTGTTACTTATGGCCAGATCATACAGCAGCCATGGCAAACTGACTAACAGCGCGGGGAAGTGTTGACACGGGTCGACATGACAGTAAGCTCGCTATAAGTAAGCGAATAAGTCTCCTTACACTCGGAACGTCGTCACAACTTTTGGCAGGTGACACTGGATCACACCCGATCTCGAGGCACATTACGTCAAATTACTGTGCCTGAAATTTAAATTGAGCTTATTAACTTAGAAGGCTGAAAATCGAAAAATTAATGTTATTCAGATGAGTCTGAAGATGGTTGAGGCGACTAAGTTTATTGCAATGATATCTTCAAAACAAAAAAGTGTAGTCAAAAATAATTTGTTACATGTATCAGGTCGTGCATGCAGCGTGAGTTGCAAGACACATATACTATTATGTATTGATCGAGTGATGTAAGTGCGCTTTCACACGTATCAATCTCCTGTTAAAAAAATAACATTATTTTTATGCAGTAAAAGGATTAACATTACCTATACACAATGACTTATAATTACTGGGGTAAGGACCCGGCCAACGCGCGCGACTAATGCTCCCAGCAAATTGGTGCGAAAATTGAAAGTTTCGCACACTCGCGACTCAGTCGTCTGCGGGAAATTGTAAAGTGCGGTGGAAAGATATTCCATTTAAAACTGCCTTAATGTGTTCTTAGATGCTGTAAAAATCATGAAAGAAAGGCTAAAAATAAACATGGGATGTCGTATCATCGTTAAGTAACCTTACATTGTATTTTTAATTGTAAACATATTAAATAAACGAATTTTTTAAAGCGTCAATTCTACCAAGGTTCTTTTTAACGAGGCACTGACGTCAGCTGTCGCCCACGCTAGTTCGTACGAGTTATGTCAGATGGCGCTACTTTTTGCTTGTATGAAGACAATCTGAGTGAAATATGGAGACGGGCGGATCCTTCTGTATTTGGACAGAAGGATCCGCCCGTCTCCATATTTCTAGCCTACACAATATGACAGGTTATCTTTTCTGGTGAGTAGTAAACTGTGGAAATATTTCCTTTTGTCTATGGTCGTGCAGTCCAGGTTTAGCTCGTACTAGCTTAGCATAGTTTATTTTCGTATTGTAGTGAAAGCTCGCAATACATATCGATTAACGACTCGAAGCATTTGTCTAAGACACCTTCATTCATGTACTGTCCAATGAATGAAAATGTAATCTTTGCGAGATATGTTCACCGTCGTATTTCTAATTATAAGGTACTCACTGAATGTCGGGTCTTTCGACTTTATAAAATGAACCTTTAAGTCGCCTGGCCTATTCACTACTTTATCTATAACTAGCTTTTTCTTCGCCCGCGTGGACATCGTTTTTATAACTGTCTTTAAGGGTAAGTGGTACGCGATCCGCAAGTGGCTCACAAATGACAGCACCCATCTGATGACGCGCAAACTTTAAGGGTTTTACAGCTTCTACGCCGTAGTACGACACTTAAAGTATGTTTGTGTTCGAGCAGCGTTAAAGAGTCAGTCAGTGAGTTACTGATGAGCGTAAATCTTATATGTGTTACAATGCAGCACTGAGAATTCCTTCTATGTAACACTTGCACCATCTCCTAACATTGACGAATGTAGGTAGGTATACAAACAGGGTGTAACATAAAGGTGTGGTGATACTTTAAAATGGGCTTGTACTCATCAAACTCAGCAACTTTTGTTCTGAAATTTTACTGAAATCGCGAAATTTTTATTGGATTTTTCATACAAAACCGTTTAATCAGCTGACCGATTTGTACGAAAAATAAAAAAATATTGCGATTTCATCAAAGTTGCGGAACAAAAGTGGTTCAGTTTGATAAGTAAAGCCCACCTTAAAGTATCACCACACCTTTGTGTTACACCCTGTATATGTCCGGTCGTTAGGCACATTGTGCGCCCCACGCTCATGTCCGATGGCCCACACCAGCCTGCACGGCCAGCGTTTGGCCCGCCGCCAATGTCAGCTGTTACCTACAATGTAGCCGCTCTTTTTCTACCCTCTCCCATACTTATCCACCCTTCCACTACTATCGGCCAAATGTATTTACATTAATTTTATTAGACTACAAATCTTATTTGTTTAACGAAACTAAACCTTTTCTTTGTAAGTTATGTACTTTTGTTAAATCTAACATTAACATTTTTGAGAAGAAGCTCTTAGCAAAAAACAAGGTTCTCAGAAATGTACCTTGTAAGGTCCAATCAACTGAAGTTAACATTTGTCAAGACAATGATTTATGACAAGAGCACTTACATTAATGCTATAAAAATATATAATAAATTGCCAAATGAGTTTAAGGAGTTAAATGTATTAGAATTCAAAAGTGTTTAAAGAAATGGTTAATTGAAAGTGTGTTCTACAATCTTGATGAGTTTTTTTAGTTTTTAACAACTACTTATATTTTAAATTGTCTTATGCTCGACTTACTTATTATAAAACTGTATTATCTTTATATGACATTGAAATTAATAGTAGATACTTAAGTAATTAATTGTAATTTTATAATGTATGCCTGTGTAAGGTAGACCGTTCTAGCAATAAGAATTGCAATAAGAACTAGCACATAAGCTTAACAGTCAGACAAAAAATGACATTCATTCATTCACTCTATGTCAATTTTGTATAAAAAATGTTTTTTTAATATATATAATATTATGTCGTTCCGATATTGAAATTGTTACTTTATGAGTTGATATGATATAATGTGACTTGAAATAAATGATTTAATTTGATTTGATATAGAATTGATAATATTATGAAATGGTTGATCAGATCATGAAATCGTCAATACCCGCTGTCCACATCATGATACAGTCTAGTCTGGCCAGATCAATGAATAAATCAGCGTTGACGATATGAACAGCTAAACGCGCGGCTACTTCATAACATTATGGTCCAACATTAGCTATCGTAAAAAATAGTAACATTGTTCTGATTCCTGTGCTGTCAAAACTTGAAACATTTAACTCATATTTCTTTACTTCACAACTTTTCTAGTATAAAATACGTTATTAATTACTACGAGTATTTATATGTACAAGATCCACACAAAAATATAATAATTTACTATGAGATCCCTTGATTTACGATAATCTATGAGTGCGACGATGATTTACACCGGCATCGGCAGCGGCACCAGCGAACGGAAATCGGTGCGGGATTTACGGCTGGCTGGCCCTATCGGTGCGGTGGCACCACGACGGACTATTTATGGCCTTTCGCACGAGAACCTTCACAAAAATAAATGACACCAATTAGTTCTGCAATGAACTCGATTCGAAGTTTATCCATAGATACTCGTATACAGAAATTGTACTATTTATTATTATTCTGTTGTTTTTTTGTTATTATAATTAATTTATATAATTTTAATTTTTGTATCAGACTCGCTCACCAAGGGTTCCGTACCACCACATCTCTGGTTCAGGAACCTTAAAAATAATAACTCGAAAACTATAAATTAAAAAAAAAAAAAAATCTGGTAAAGCTTGTGCCAATGGAGCTCTTTCATATGATACCCCACCTGACACGGTTAACTCAATTCAAAATTTGGACCGCCGTTACTTGCATTATTGATTACGCACTTTAAATAAAGACTATACTTTTTAAAGATTTAATAACAAATATATAGTTTTCAGATTTTTCCCTATACTTGTAGTATAAGACGGTATTACTTGCCAAATTTCATAGTTCTAGGTCAACGGAAAATAACCTATAAATATTGATACCCTTGAGAGTGTTGAAATATATGTTTTTTGCGGCATAAACCGCCGTAAAATTTGATTTTTTCACAGCTTCAAGGTATTGTAGACTGGACTATATGGTTTAAGGCGACGTATTGATGGGAACAGTTGTCTCTGTCTTTTTCTTTACGTGTAAAGAGTAAAGAAAATAACCACACTTTTTCAATGGTTTTTTACGTTTTAATCAAAAACTACTGTGTGAGTATAAAAAATTAAAACTTTACTCACTTTGTATTATCAAAACAAGTATTTTTGTATATTTTTAAAATTTTTACCTCAAAATATAAGTCGTATCTAGAGTTGAAAGTAACCGTGTAGACCTATCTTTGGGATTTTTTATATCGAGCCAAAATGGCTCAATCGTGTTTCTAATAGCTTTTGACTTTAAGGAACATCATCAACAATAAGGGCATTTTCTTCAATCTTGGGTTGTCTATCGTTTAGGAGTTATTGACGTCAAAAAAAAACGAAAATCTGTAATATTACCGCCTTAAATTTCAAATCGATACTTCCACGCGTTCTCGAGATATAGGGTCCTGATAGACAGACTGACGGACAGATGGTACGGAATCCTAAAAATAGTTTATTTGAAACAACTCTAACGATTTGGATAAAATTTTGTATCTAGGATACATTCCAAGTCTATCTAGATAGGGTGTGTCATTCCTCAGAAAATTCGTTTTCACACAAAAAACATATTTTAGTTTACATGCATGTTACATGCCTAGGAAATTCCAAGGTTGTATATTACCTAAAGGGCGAAAAAAAAATGTTTTTATATACTACTGATAAGGGCTTGTGCACAAATCACGTGAGGTTCGATAGGGGTGAGGGGGGTCACGAAAAAATCACAACAGATTACGTCGGGTAAGGAGACCTAAACAAAGAAAAAAATCTAACACATGAGTAGATAGTTTTTCTCGGTTTCATTTAAATTAAAAAAATACACGTGAGGTTGTGAGGGGGGGGGGGGGGGTAGCGAAGAATCCCAACAAATATCACCAGGGGGAGGGAGGGGGTCAAAAAGTAGCCGAAAAGCCCTTGGCATCATCTCACCTGATAGTAAGTGACGATGATGCCGGAGATGGAAGCTATTTATATAACAATTTCACTCATGGAACGCTTTTAAGCCGACCCCTATCAGATTAAAATTAGTGGCAGCCGTCGAAATTTTAATCAAGAGCCATTTAGTGCGAAATGACGCCTTTACCGCCCTCCGCCGTCAACCAAAATATTCCGCCCTGAATGCTAATGAATTAACATAAGTTATCATGGTGTCAAACAATGAGAATCGTGTTTCAAAATCTAAATATTATTGCACTAATTATTTATGTAAGTAAGTGAAATATGTAGTTTGCCGTCAAGTCAAGTAATTCACTTAACATGTTTATATTATTATTAGTATTTAAGGGTCCCCAGGAGGCTCGAGTTTCCACACAAACGTAGTTCCGCTTTAATACAAAAACTATATGCCGGGTTGAATCCCAACTTTGCAAATATATTGAGTAGACACATATCGATTTTGTAATTAGTTTTCGATGTACTAATATACGACGGAAAAAATAAGAGCAGTTTCAAACTTTCAGTACAAAACTTATTTAAGCCTTGTTTTAGTTAAGTTTAAATTTACTACGGTGAAAACTAATTTTAACGCTTTAAAGAAAATAATACTCTCATTGAAGTACCCACCTAACGTTATCATCATCATATCAGCTCATATTCGTCCTCACCGAGGGGCTCGAGCCTACCCTGTGTTAGAGCGATCGGGCCTTAGTTGACCACGCGGGCCCAGTGCGGGTTGGTCGACATCACACACAACCTTCGAGTTTCTTCGCAGGCGTGTGCAGGTTTCCTCAAGATGTTTTCCTTCATCGTAAGAGCGCCGGATAAACGTACATATTCCTAATCCTGCCACGTACCAATGTGATTTCGAATTTAGATTTGAAATGTACGTTACACTACCCTACCCTACACTACCCTACCCTACACTACACTACCCTACACTACACTACGCTACCCTACCCTACACTACTCTACCCTACACTACACTACCCTACCCTACACTACCCTACATTACACTACCCTACCCTACACTACCCTACCCTACACTACCCTACCCTACACTACCCTAACCTACCCTACATACACTACACTACACTAACCCTACACTACCCTACACTACCCTACACTACACTACACTACCCTACACTACACTACCCTACCCTACCCTACACTACCCTACCCTACTCTACACTACCCTACTCTACACTACCCTACCCTACACTACACTACACTGCCCTACCCTACCCTACTCTACCCTACATAAGAAACTTCTCCTGACAATAACGAACTCGACAAAAAAATAATTAGCCAAATCGGTCCAGCCGTTCTCGAGTTATGCGCTTACCAACACATTTTGCGATTCATTTTTATATTATAGATAGATAGATAAATGATACAATTTTAAACTACCACCTATAAGTCAAAATATATTCACAGTTCTCAATAACATAGACACAAAAAGTTATGTTAATTTAATTTTATCGAAGAGGCAGCCCTGCGATCGCGCGGTGTGAAGCAAGCACTGCGGTTGCTGACGCGATGGAGTAGGCTATTATAGCAGTAGGTATTGGAAATTTACTACTGAGTGAAGTATCTGTTACGTAGTAACTATTTAGTAATCTGTGGTTGTGTATCCGAGCCTGTTTTAATAAGCAGTCTTTACATTATGTACTGTACAAAAACGGGCCCGCTGGCGTTGAAAATGGGGTCACTTTGGTGGAGTCCAACTGCAGCCCACAGTTGTCAGTTAGCAGGCACTGTCAGGCTAACCATGTACCATAATGACTGCTTACTAGAATCGTTTTAAGAACTTTTTAAAGTAATATTTTAGGAAGAGCAGGTCTACAGGTACATGTCTACGATGTTTAGTATTCGACAGTTGGGCAGTTTTTTCTTATAAGGTAGGCAAATGTTTTTCTAGCCAAGAACAGTGATTTAAATGTTATCAGCATCAAATGTGCAGGCATCTCTAATTTATATATTTATTTATAACAAAGATTTAAGGCGAGGTATTGATTGGAATAGTTGTCTCTGTCTTTTTCTTTACGTGTAAAGAGTAAAGAAAATAACCTCAATTTTTCAATGGTTTTTCGTTTAAATCAAAAACTACAATGAAAGTATAAAAAATAATGAAAATCTGTATAATTTCTCGGAAAGGTCTATTCTTTCCTAAAATTTTCATAATGATCATCGTAATATTATCAATATATAAACATATAATAAAACTGTAACGGGGCCGTGTCTGTACAAGAAATAATTTTGGAAAATAATAACTGTCGTGGACATTACTAACGATATAGAGGCCAAAACAACAACTTTCGGAATTTTTGTCTGTCTGTATGTATGTTCGCGCATCACGCAAATACTACCAGGCCGATTTTGATGAAATTTTGTACGGTGGTTCCTTATAGCCCGGGTAAATATATAGAATACTTTTTATCCCGGAAAATGCAATAGTTACCGGGGGAAAATTCAAAATCTCCACGCGTACGAAGTCGCGGGCACAGCTAGTCATGAATAAGTCGCAACACAATAAATTAAATATCACTTGTACCAGTCATTGTACTGTTGAAGACAAATAAGTATGTACAGAGGCCAGCACATCAAACTAGACATTTTGGACTTTGTACCGTTCTTATGCCTTATGCGTATGGATCAGAATCGCACTACGAGTGTCCAGCTTGGTGCTAGACACTTTGGACTTTGTACCGTTCTTATGCCGTATGCGTATGGATCAGAATCGCACTACGAGTGTCCAGCTTGGTGCTAGACACTTTGGACTTTGTACCGTTCTTATGCCGTATGCGTATGGATCAGAATCGCACTGCGAGTGTCCAGCTTGGTGCTAGACACTTTGGACTTTGTACCGTTCTTATGCCGTATGCGTATGGATCAGAATCGCACTACGAGTGTCCAGCTTGGTGCTAGACACTTTGGACTTTGTACCGTTCTTATGCCGTATGCGTATGGATCAGAATCGCACTACGAGTGTCCAGCTTGGTGCTAGACACTTTGGACTTTGTACCGTTCTTATGCCGTATGCGTATGGATCAGAATCGCACTACGAGTGTCCAGCTTGGTGCTAGACACTTTGGACTTTGTACCGTTCTTATGCCGTATGCGTATGGATCAGAATCGCACTACGAGTGTCCAGCTTGGTGCTAGACACTTTGGACTTTGTACCGTTCTTATGCCGTATGCGTATGGATCAGAATCGCACTACGAGTGTCCAGCTTGGTGCTAGACACTTTGGACTTTGTACCGTTCTTATGCCGTATGCGTATGGATCAGAATCGCACTACGAGTGTCCAGCTTGGTGCTAGACACTTTGGACTTTGTACCGTTCTTATGCCGTATGCGTATGGATCAGAATCGCACTACGAGTGTCCAGCTTGGTGCTAGACACTTTGGACTTTGTACCGTTCTTATGCCGTATGCGTATGGATCAGAATCGCACTACGAGTGTCCAGCTTGGTGCTAGACACTTTGGACTTTGTACCGTTCTTATGCCGTATGCGTATGGATCAGAATCGCACTACGAGTGTCCAGCTTGGTGCTAGACACTTTGGACTTTGTACCGTTCTTATGCCGTATGCGTATGGATCAGAATCGCACTACGAGTGTCCAGCTTGGTGCTAGACACTTTGGACTTTGTACCGTTCTTATGCCGTATGCGTATGGATCAGAATCGCACTACGAGTGTCCAGCTTGGTGCTAGACACTTTGGACTTTGTACCGTTCTTATGCCGTATGCGTATGGATCAGAATCGCACTACGAGTGTCCAGCTTGGTGCTAGACACTTTGGACTTTGTACCGTTCTTATGCCGTATGCGTATGGATCAGAATCGCACTACGAGTGTCCAGCTTGGTGCTAGACACTTTGGACTTTGTACCGTTCTTATGCCGTATGCGTATGGATCAGAATCGCACTACGAGTGTCCAGCTTGGTGCTAGACACTTTGGACTTTGTGCCGTTCTTATGCCGTATGCGTATGGATCAGAATCGCACTACGAGTGTCTAGCTTGATGTGCTGGCCTTTGTACCACGTACCCATACGTACCATACGTTTCATTCGATGTAATATTAAAGTGAAAGCTAAGAATTTGTGAAGCAAGGTTCGCAGATGAGCCTAATTAGTGTTTCACGATGTTGTTACGTTGGTAACAAGTGTTCCAATTATCTAACAGAGAGGTATATTGGCTGAATAGGTTGGATAACCTTTGCCTACAGCAGTTGGGTTCACTATTGAAGGTGCGATCCGCCCACCCCCCACCTCCCACCCTTGTATCGGTAGGTAGGGGTACGTACCTTTATTATATTAGCAATAGTTGAGAAATGTCAAGTTGTCCCTCTATTCAGTTGGCCTACAAGCTAGGTAATAACGAGTGTCATTTTAGAGGCCATAGGTCTGAGGGTCTGTTCCGGTCGGTGACAAAGTTAGTTCGTATTTTGTAAGTAAAATTAATTTTCAATAAAATCTCTTTGCTTGTATTATTTGTACCTGTCTCATCATCATATCAGCTCATACACGTCCCCACCGAGGGGCTCGAGCTTACCCTGAATTAGGGCGATCGGGACTTAGTCTACAGTAGTTACCAGCTACCTGTCTTATTTAAAAAGATTTACATTCGAAATTTTAATAGAATTAAATATTCCGCTATTTCTCAATTGTTTTTTCTGTCTACGTAAATGAGTGAAAAAACCTAGGAAATTGCTAGCTTTTGAAATTTTACTAAACATATGCAACACAGGCCGCGAATAAAATGTGTGCTGTTTATGGATCTAATGCCGTATAGCACAAACTTGGTTCAAGCGTACAAAGCCTAGAAATTTCAACGTTCAAGATGCGGTTCACTTTGGTGGCTTTGTTTGAATGTATGCACATCATCATCATCATATCAGCCGAAGGACCTCTACATCATATCAGCCGAAGGACATAGGCTCCCACAAGTATTTCCACGAAGAGCGGTTCTACGCTACCCGCATACAGCGGCTTCCCGCGACCTTCACAAGGTCATCGGCCCACCGAGTGGAAGGCCTGCCTATGCTACGTTTTCCGGGGCGCAGTCGCCACTCGAAAACTTTACTACCCCAACGGCCATCTTTTCTACGAGCTATGTGCCCCGCCCACTGCCACTTAAGTTTAGCAATTCTGAGAGCTATGTCGGTTAGTTTGGTTCTCCTACAGATCTTCTCGTTTCTGATTCGATCAGGCAGAGACACTCATAGCATAGCACGCTCCATTGCCCTTTCTTATGAGGCTCCATTGCCCAACCTAATATATTACTGGTAATGTTTGTTAGTTAGCATTGACAAATACATAGATCATTAATGCCATTCTGAAGCAATATGTTGAGGACACCATTTTATTAATTTGAGCTGTAATTGTAGACATATTTATAGCTGTAGCGTAAGGTACATTGCGAGTTCTGAGGGGTTAGAGAAAATCAGAACGCGTTTCATGAAAATATTTTTCTTATTTTCTTTCCTCGTTGCTGTTCAATGTTCTGGGAAAAGATGGGTTTCCGCGGAAATTGTTCCTTGTAAACGCTGATAAGAGGCACTCCGGAAAATAGAAACAAGTCTGCTGAAAGCAAATAATATATATTTTCAACAGTTGAACTCTTTCATTCCTAGTAAACGAATTATCGCAAAATAACCTATTTACTCTAAAATGAATTCAATCGTCGCACCTACTCCTCTGAAGGTTGGAGGCTCTACGCTCAAAGTTGTTGCTGAATATGTGTACCTGGGAGTCGCAGTCCAGTTAAGTAGGTTCAACTTCAAGAACGAATCCAACTCGGCTGGGCAGCGTTCGGGAAGCTTCGTAATATCTTCACGTCCCAAATACCGCAGTGTCTTGAGACTAAGGTCTTCGACCAGTGTGTGTTGCCAGTGACGACATACGGAACTGAGACATGGTCGTTTACTATGGGCCTCATAAAAAGGCTCAAGGTCACCCAAAAGGCAATGGAGCGTGCCATGCTCGGAGTTTCTCTGCGTGATCGAATCAGAAACGAGGAGATCTGTTGGAGAACCAAAGTAACCGACAAAGCTCTCAGAATTGCAACTTAAGTGGCAGTGGGCGGGGCACTTAGCTCGTAGAACGGATAGCCGTTGGGGCAGCAAAGCTCTCGAGTGGCAACCGCGCACCGGAAAACGTAGCGTAGGCAGGCCGCCCACTCGCGTGAAGGTCGCGGGAAGCCGCTGGATGCGGGTAGCGCAGAACCGGTCGTCGCGGAAGTCCTTGGGGGAGGTCTATGTCCAGCAGTGGACGTCCTTCAGCTGATATGGTGATGAAGAATTCAATTATATCGTAGAGGGAACTCGCGTAATAACAAGAATAGAAACAAAACCTAAATTAACATGTGGTAGGTATTTATCCCTTCAAAAATTCATCTTTATATTTTTCATTTTTGATATTTATAAAACAGTTACCTAACTGAGAATTTTATAAACATAAATAAGATTTTATATCTAATGTAGGAACGGTAAATCAGTTCGGCCCATCCAATACTCGAACATATTTATGGAAAATGACCACTTTGCCGGCTCGTGGCGGCCATTCTGGCGCAACAAAATCCCATTTCTGCTCGAATGTCCGATATCGGCAGATTATCCGCCTTTCATTTCGATTTAGACTCAAATTTCCGCTGTATATAGAGGAATGTTTCGCGTAAGGGGTTGAGCATGTACACTTAACTTCTTGTTACATAGAAACTGGCCAAGTGCGAGTCGGACTATCACTCCAAGGGTTCCATGCTACCACACCTCTCCACACAACTACATAGCATAATGATTGATAGATAATTCATTTATTCATTGACATTTTAAAAGGAGTAAAGTAATAAAGTAGATACTAATACGCTTATTTTAACTACACAATAAACAAGATCAAAAATAAAAGACGTAATAAAACAAAATTAAAAACTTAGTTAAAACACAAACAGGACGAATGAAGCACTACCAATGAAAAGGCATATCATCATCATCATATCAGCTCATATACGTCCCCACCGAGGGGCTCAAGCCTACCCTGAACTAGGGCGATCAGGCCTTAGTCGACCACGCTGGCCCAGTGCGGGTTGGTCAACTTCACACACAACCTTCGAGTTTCATCGCAGGCGTGTGCAGGTTTCCTCACGATGTTTTCCTTCACCGTTAAAGCAATCGGTAAGTATGTACGTAAGTTTTTGAAAAACTCATTGGTACATTGGCCGTCCAGATTTGAACCCGGTACCTCTGGTTAGAGGAACCGAGTCGTTACCGGTTGAGCCACCGACGCTTTTTGAAAAGGCATATATCTGACACAATACCTATTCACATTACAAGAAAAGACATCAACGCGAGCTACAGAAAAATAAGTTTTTTTTGTTATTCAGTTCTCCTTGGCGCGAGTACGATGGTCACACTTTGCCAATTTTTGTTAATTGTTGGTTTATTTCAGTATTAGTGCTATAATAATAAGTTTCACGCTTATATGTATTACCGTTTTTTTGCTATACAGCTAAATTTAAATGCTTCTAAAGACCTATAAAAAAACACGTTTTTGTATGGACACCCCCCTTATTTATTAATTTTTTCAAATTTTTTGTATTTTGTGTTATGACAGCAACAGATATAACAACTGTTTACCAATTACGGTTCATGAAATACAGACCGCTGACGGACGCACAGACGGACAGACAGCGAAGGCTTAGTAATAAGGTCCCGTTGGTCACCCGCTGGGTGTACAGCACCCTAAAAATATAGTTTGGCGCGTTGGGTAACGTAGTGACCGTCGAAGCGTGCACCGATACAGTGCCGGCGCAGCGCCCAGCATGCATGAACGACTCCCGAGGCGCTTGAGCACACACAACATTGCTTATCATTATTCTTGTAGCTTTTGCCCGCGGCTTTGTCCGCGTGGTCACAGTATTACGATATGGCTTACAGTAGCGCAACGCCGTTGATGTCGCACGATGCCGCCACGGCGTAAGTACCAGCAGTACTAGCCTGTAGCCAGCCTTGCCAGGCTGTGCCCCGCCGCCCTCTGCCCCGCAAGTACCTTTCCGTTACTCTGCGTAAGTATAGATAGTTCAACTCATTTGTGCGCGCGGCGCTATGTGTGTGTGCGCTGTAATTATGCAGCTTTAATTTGTGTGGCAGTGGCTTGGCATTCGTCGTCCGAGCAACACACAAGTTAAAGCTGCATAATTACAGCGCACACACACATAGCGCCGCGCGCACAAATGAGTTGAACTATCTATACTTTAGTTGCACTACTATAAGCTGCTATATTGTAATACTGTGGTGTGGCTATAGGTTTTCTGATTGACTTTGAGGGTGACTGGTGCGCAAGCTGCTAGCGACTCGCAAGCGTAGAGATGAGTTTACTCCAGATCCCTCGAGACCTATATCGGGCTGTTCTGATTAGCACTGTACTCGTATGTCAGTTCCCACCCATTCAACTATTTCTATATAAAAATCACAGCAATCCGTTGCTCCGCTGCGACGCCGACGTGCGCGAGACTGGAAATTAGTTTTCTCCAGATTCCTCCGGAACTATTTCGGGCTATGCTTATAGTCTTTGTCATTTCCCACCCCTCATCAATCCTTGCGTAAAAAAAATGTTGGGATCCGTTGCTCCGTAGGGGATCGAACTGCATCAAAAATAAATTCTGAAATACGCGTATGATTTCCTAAATTGCTCTCCTCTTGAAGTTTCAAAAAACCTTACTTGTTTTGTTTTTCCATCACGTCATCAATTTTTAATTAATAAAATTCACAAAATAACCTCGTCAATGACGCTTAAAATCTATGACGTCACTTATAGGTATTTCAAACATTTTCAGAACAAAATTTCGTTATTGACAGATCATGAAAAGTAACTCAAGTGATTAGCAGTTCGATCCCCTATTTAACCAAAAAGAGAGTCCTTTTTTGAGTACCCTCAGGAACTTTATCAGGCTATGCTATTTCCTATAACATTAGTAAGGATAAGCTTGATTTTTAGTGCAAATGCATTTATGAGATATACTTCTATGAGATTTATTTTATTTTATTTATTTGTTTTAGGAAAACTTACAGACAAATTAAATACTATAAACAAACTTAAGTAGATAAAAAACAATGCCATTAAAAAGTTTCCACCAATAAAAAATGAGATGATGATACTTTTAATGATATAAAATTCGTGTAAAAGGAAAGTACTCGTAGGTATAAATATCCTATCAGATTAAAACTTTTTATCAAGGCCTCATACAAATGTGAGTTTAGGGCTTAGGGGAAAAGGAGATAGCTTATCTCGGGAAACTGAAGTTTGAAAACTTTTAAGATGCTGCCCGAATAAATGGATTACCTTAAGTTTTTTGAGGGTCGCAGGGCGTGGCGGACGCTGCATGATCGAGTCAGAAATAAAGACATCCGTAGGAGAACCAAAATAACCGACATAGCCCTTAATATCTCTAAATTTAAGTGGCAGTAGGTGGGGACATAGCTCGTAGAAGAGATGACCGTTAGAGTAGAAAAGTTCTGGAGTGGCGATTGCGTACAGGCCTCCACTCGGTGGACAGACGAACTTGTGAAAGACGCGGGAAGCTGCTCTATGCGGGTAGCGCAGGACCAGTCAGTGTGAAAATCCTGGGGGAGGCCTTTGTCATCTTTCAGGTGATATGATGATGATGATGTTAAAGGGCCGCCTGCACCTTTTACTCTAACTTCAGTGAAGTGGACTGTTTAGAGTTCCGCACCAGGTAACGGATCCCTTCTACTAATCCTAATCTGTCTGTCTGACTGTGTGTCCGTCCGTCTGTGCGACTTTCAAAAAGCTGTATATTTTGCACTGTGACAGCTGAAATCTTCACAGAATATACGATATTATGGGGAATTGCCCCACAAATTAATAAAAAAAAAATGTACAAGAAACGTGGCTTTTAGTGTTTTTTTTTTGTTTTTGCCTTATTCTAAAATTAAACAACAAAAAATAAAAAACGGCCAAGAAGAAAACTGAATTAAAAAAATATAATTTTTATGTCGCTCGCTTTTTTGCCTTTTATTTGGAACGAATAGGTATCATTGTTATAGTTGTGTGGAGAGGTGGTGGTGGTGGTGGTACGGAATCCTCGGTGCGCGAATCCAATTCGCAAGTGTTTTTGAAGCCTCTGCAGATTTATACTTCCTCGAGCCCGCAGTACGGTACGTTCGTACTTAGGGTAGAGGAAGTATATCGTTATCGCGAAAAAAAGTTTTTCAAATTTTTATGAAAATGTGTTCTTTATCATTCATCACATCATCATCACATCAGCTCATATATACGTCCCCAACGAGGGGCTCGAGCTTACCCTGAATTAGGGCGATCGGGCCTTAGTCGACCACGCGGGCCCAGTGCGGGTTGGTCGACTTCACACACAACCTACGAGTTTCTTCGCAGATGTGTGATTGTGTGTGATTTATCATTATAATTAACTACTTATCACATACCGAAAAACCGAATATCTCAATTCCGTTCGTCCGTGCGTCCGTGCGTCACGCTAGGCTCCGGAGACTAAATCCTTGGTCCGATTGAGACCAAATTTGGAACTTAAAAGTTTAAATTATTTCATCGAGGTATTATCGAAAGTTTCTTCGTACCGCCAAACCGAAGAGTAGACAACAAAAACTGAAATTATTCCTTTTCTCCAAAACGGTACAAACGATTTTGTTAAGACTTTGCACGTTGGAGTTGCTTATGTTTTTATATTACTAAGTAATATCCATTGGTCTGGGAAAAATCGTGTTTGTATGGTTCTCCCACAAATGAAATTGAAACTTGCGATTTTACTCACAAATGGTAGGAGCTATTGAATTGTCATGTATTACAAATAAGTATATATTTCGTCATGTAACATTAATTCATTAAAATTATATATTTTTTTACAATTTTGGTATGAAAAAGATGACTAGAAAGTTAAGTTTATACTAACAAATATGATAAAATAGCCCGAGCCATAACTTTTATTAAGATAAGAAAGGTGAGATGATGCCAAGGGCTTCATCATATCAGCCGAAGGACGTCCACTGCTGGACATAGGCCTCACCCGAGGATTTTCACGACGACCGGTTTTACGCTGCCAGCATACAGCAGCTCCCCGCGAACTTAACCATACGGGCTTATCAATATTAGATAAAAATTATCCTCCTTTTTCGATATAGCTGGTAGCATTATAATTGACCGTCCGAACGATGTTTTTCTACTGACTGGAGATTTTAATATATGGGAAGCTACTTGGGAATATCTCAATTCTGATAGCAGCTCAAATTTTTTACATTTAATACCCAATGGTAACTTCGCAGTACAATTTCTAAGTGAATTTTTATCTTTCTCAAATCTTAAACAATTTAATTATCATTATAATGCAAATCTTAATATACTTGATTTAATTTTATGTAATTGCAACGTTTTTTGCCGAGTCTCTCATTGTGATAGCCCTCTTATCCCTGAAGATATTCATCACAAATCACTGGTGATTGACCTATCTCTAAATTACACCCCTCCTCTGAAGTCGGCTGATGTTTATGTATATAATTTTATGTCTGCTGATTACGAGGAAATCAAAAATGCCTTGAGTAAAATAAATTGGTATAACTTGTTCAGTGATTTTGGAATGGAGGCCTGTGTCACTAAATTTTATGAAGTGTTAAACGATATTATATCACAACATGTCCCCCGTCGTATTTTAAGACCACATAGTTCTGCTCCCCTGTGGCATACTAAGCCGCTAAAGAAATTGCTAAATGAAAAGCGAAAATTTCATAGACTTTGGAAAAAATATAATAACCCACTGGACTATGAGAGTTTTAAAATATTGAGAAAAAGGGCAAAAATCATGGAAGCAGAGTGTTATAATAGATATATAATTTATTCAGAGAAAAAAATTAAACATTATCCCAAATTTTTTTGGACGTATGTCAAATCCATCTTTTCTAGCAACAGTCTGCCTCAAACAATGTATTATAAGGGGTCAGCTGCAAGCGGCGGCGATGAAATTTGCCGCTCATTTAATGAGCACTTTCACTCAGTTTTTGAGCAGCCATTATCTGAGCCAATAGATTTAAATTCACTGACTCCTACTCTCGACTCTATTTTGGATATCAATTCAATAGAAATTACTTCTGAGACAGTTTTTAAATATTTAAAAAGTATTGATACCAACAAAGGGGCAGGACCTGATGGGGTTCATCCAGTTTTGATCAAGAGATGTGCTTCTGCTCTAGTATTACCTATCACATTGTTGTTCAATAAATCTCTAAAAGAAGGCTGCGTTCCTAAAGTCTGGAAACAGGCCTGGGTAACACCAATTCCTAAAGGTACCGTCAGCGAAGACATTGAGAAGTACCGCCCTATATCTAAATTATGCCAATTTAGTAAAATTTTAGAAAAAATTGTAACGAATAAAATTTTTGACGTCGTTCGTCGGTATATTGTACCTTATCAACATGGATTTGTAAGAGGTCGTAGTGTTGACACTAATTTATTGAGTTTTGTTAATGTTATTCTTGCAGCAATGGATGATAATTGTCAGGTGGATGCTGTGTATACCGATTTCGCCAAGGCATTTGATAAAATCTGTCATAACACATTATTGTTGAAACTGTGGCGACTCGGCATACACGGTGACCTTTTGCGTTGGATCAAGTCGTATGTTGAGAATAGGAGTCAGGCTGTAGTATTAGGTGGATTCTCGTCACAGTACAAAGACATTGGATCTGGAGTCCCTCAAGGATCGCATTTGGGTCCCCTGTTATTCACTTTGTACATCAATGACGTTACTTCGGTAATTAATAACTCTAGTGTCCTGCTCTACGCAGACGATACAAAAATTTTTAGAGTTATTCGTAACCTGGAGGACTGTGATCTTTTACAAAAAGACTTAAATTCATTTGATATGTTTTGCAGGTCTAATAAGTTATTTTTAAATCCGGACAAATGTTTTATTATAAGTTATTGCAGAAAAAAGAAATCTATTAATTATTCTTACAATCTCTGCAGCACAGTTCTCTCACGTGTTACACAAATCCGGGATCTGGGTGTTACCATGGACTCTAAATTAACATTTGTACCGCATATTGATAAAATTGTAGGAAAAGCATACAAGCAGCTTGGTTTTATACTTCGGGTGACTAAACCCTTCAAAAATCCTTCTACGTACAAGCTCCTTTATAACAGCTACGTTCGTAGTCATCTAGAGTTTGCTTGTACTGTCTGGCATCCATTCTATGAAATTCATAAGAATAGGCTGGAGAGAATTCAACGCAAATTTGTCAAATCACTAGATTATAGAACAGGTTTTTACCACAATGACTACCAAACATCTACTAAAAGGCATAACATTCATATTCTTGATCATCGTCGTGACTGCGTTGACGCTGTACTACTTTACAAAATAGTAAATAACTTGGTCGATGTCCCCTTGTTGTTAGAAAACATTTATCTTCGTGTTCCTCGCCGACAGGAGAGAAACTGCCGTCACAAGGCTTTATTTTTAATTCCAAAATGTAAAACATGCTATGCTAGTAATAGTTTTTTAAGACGTGCTTGCAAGCTGTACAATAATCAACTGAGTAATGTTGACATTTTTAATAGCACTCCAACTAATATTAGAGGGTTGGTCATGTCTGCATTGTCTGGTGGTGGTGTTGTGGTGGCTGATGGCAGTGGATTGTAATGGAACCTTAGCTATGAGTACCTACATAGTTGAGGTTTTGTTGCTGTCTGCTTCTGGTTCCTGTCGCCACTTCTGTGGTGGTGCAGTCATGACCATCTTATCTTATCTCATTCATAGTGTTATTGTTACTTTTTAATATAATTATACGATAATGAACTGCTTTATTTAAGACAGGAGACTATAGGTCTTTAAGTGATAGTGTAGTAAGTTTATATCTGTAAATGACTGTTTGTCTCTAATAAAATAAAATAAATAAAATAAAAAAATAAATAAAAAAGACCGAGGGTCATAACGACTGCATTCTTATGTATATTATGTATTGTTGCAGGGCGCGCACGGGAGTACTAGGAGCGCTGCAGCGGCTGACGCGCCCCCTCCTGTGACTAGCCAGGGCGCTCGCAGACGGCACGGGTGGCGGACTGTGAGTACCGTACTGTGTGTGGTTGCAGGGCGCGCACGGGAGTACTAGGAGCGCTGCAGCGGCTGACGCGCCCCCTCCTGTGACTAGCCAGGGCGCTCGCAGACGGCACGGGTGGCGGACTGTGAGTACCGTACTGTGTGTTGTTGCAGGGCGCGCACGGGAGTACTAGGAGCGCTGCAGCGGCTGACGCGCCCCCTCCTGTGACTAGCCAGGGCGCTCGCAGACGGCACGGGTGGCGGACTGTGAGTACCGTACTGTGTGTTGTTGCAGGGCGCGCACGGGAGTACTAGGAGCGCTGCAGCGGCTGACGCGCCCCCTCCTGTGACTAGCCAGGGCGCTCGCAGACGGCACGGGTGGCGGACTGTGAGTACCGTACTGTGTGTTGTTGCAGGGCGCGCACGGGAGTACTAGGAGCGCTGCAGCGGCTGACGCGCCCCCTCCTGTGACTAGCCAGGGCGCTCGCAGACGGCACGGGTGGCGGACTGTGAGTACCGTACTGTGTGTTGTTGCAGGGCGCGCACGGGAGTACTAGGAGCGCTGCAGCGGCTGACGCGCCCCCTCCTGTGACTAGCCAGGGCGCTCGCAGACGGCACGGGTGGCGGACTGTGAGTACCGTACTGTGTGTTGTTGCAGGGCGCGCACGGGAGTACTAGGAGCGCTGCAGCGGCTGACGCGCCCCCTCCTGTGACTAGCCAGGGCGCTCGCAGACGGCACGGGTGGCGGACTGTGAGTACCGTACTGTGTGTTGTTGCAGGGCGCGCACGGGAGTACTAGGAGCGCTGCAGCGGCTGACGCGCCCCCTCCTGTGACTAGCCAGGGCGCTCGCAGACGGCACGGGTGGCGGACTGTGAGTACCGTACTGTGTGTTGTTGCAGGGCGCGCACGGGAGTACTAGGAGCGCTGCAGCGGCTGACGCGCCCCCTCCTGTGACTAGCCAGGGCGCTCGCAGACGGCACGGGTGGCGGACTGTGAGTACCGTACTGTGTGTTGTTGCAGGGCGCGCACGGGAGTACTAGGAGCGCTGCAGCGGCTGACGCGCCCCCTCCTGTGACTAGCCAGGGCGCTCGCAGACGGCACGGGTGGCGGACTGTGAGTACCGTACTGTGTGTTGTTGCAGGGCGCGCACGGGAGTACTAGGAGCGCTGCAGCGGCTGACGCGCCCCCTCCTGTGACTAGCCAGGGCGCTCGCAGACGGCACGGGTGGCGGACTGTGAGTACCGTACTGTGTGTTGTTGCAGGGCGCGCACGGGAGTACTAGGAGCGCTGCAGCGGCTGACGCGCCCCCTCCTGTGACTAGCCAGGGCGCTCGCAGACGGCACGGGTGGCGGACTGTGAGTACCGTACTGTGTGTTGTTGCAGGGCGCGCACGGGAGTACTAGGAGCGCTGCAGCGGCTGACGCGCCCCCTCCTGTGACTAGCCAGGGCGCTCGCAGACGGCACGGGTGGCGGACTGTGAGTACCGTACTGTGTGTTGTTGCAGGGCGCGCACGGGAGTACTAGGAGCGCTGCAGCGGCTGACGCGCCCCCTCCTGTGACTAGCCAGGGCGCTCGCAGACGGCACGGGTGGCGGACTGTGAGTACCGTACTGTGTGTTGTTGCAGGGCGCGCACGGGAGTACTAGGAGCGCTGCAGCGGCTGACGCGCCCCCTCCTGTGACTAGCCAGGGCGCTCGCAGACGGCACGGGTGGCGGACTGTGAGTACCGTACTGTGTGTGGTTGCAGGGCGCGCACGGGAGTACTAGGAGCGCTGCAGCGGCTGACGCGCCCCCTCCTGTGACTAGCCAGGGCGCTCGCAGACGGCACGGGTGGCGGACTGTGAGTACCGTACTGTGTGTGGTTGCAGGGCGCGCACGGGAGTACTAGGAGCGCTGCAGCGGCTGACGCGCCCCCACCTGTGACTAGCCAGGGCGCTCGCAGACGGCACGGGTGGCGGACTGTGAGTACCGTACTGTGTGTTGTTGCAGGGCGCGCACGGGAGTACTAGGAGCGCTGCAGCGGCTGACGCGCCCCCTCCTGTGACTAGCCAGGGCGCTCGCAGACGGCACGGGTGGCGGACTGTGAGTACCGTACTGTGTGTTGTTGCAGGGCGCGCACGGGAGTACTAGGAGCGTTGCAGCGGCTGACGCGCCCCCTCCTGTGACTAGCCAGGGCGCTCGCAGACGGCACGGGTGGCGGACTGTGAGTACCGTACTGTGTGTTGTTGCAGGGCGCGCACGGGAGTACTAGGAGCGTTGCAGCGGCTGACGCGCCCCCTCCTGTGACTAGCCAGGGCGCTCGCAGACGGCACGGGTGGCGGACTGTGAGTACCGTACTGTGTGTTGTTGCAGGGCGCGCACGGGAGTACTAGGAGCGCTGCAGCGGCTGACGCGCCCCCTCCTGTGACTAGCCAGGGCGCTCGCAGACGGCACGGGTGGCGGACTGTGAGTACCGTACTGTGTGTGGTTGCAGGGCGCGCACGGGAGTACTAGGAGCGCTGCAGCGGCTGACGCGCCCCCTCCTGTGACTAGCCAGGGCGCTCGCAGACGGCACGGGTGGCGGACTGTGAGTACCGTACTGTGTGTGGTTGCAGGGCGCGCACGGGAGTACTAGGAGCGCTGCAGCGGTTGACGCGCCCCCTCCTGTGACTAGCCAGGGCGCTCGCAGACGGCACGGGTGGCGGACTGTGAGTACCGTACTGTGTGTTGTTGCAGGGCGCGCACGGGAGTACTAGGAGCGCTGCAGCGGTTGACGCGCCCCCTCCTGTGACTAGCCAGGGCGCTCGCAGACGGCACGGGTGGCGGACTGTGAGTACCGTACTGTGTGTGGTTGCAGGGCGCGCACGGGAGTACTAGGAGCGCTGCAGCGGCTGACGCGCCCCCTCCTGTGACTAGCCAGGGCGCTCGCAGACGGCACGGGTGGCGGACTGTGAGTACCGTACTGTGTGTGGTTGCAGGGCGCGCACGGGAGTACTAGGAGCGCTGCAGCGGTTGACGCGCCCCCTCCTGTGACTAGCCAGGGCGCTCGCAGACGGCACGGGTGGCGGACTGTGAGTACCGTACTGTGTGTTGTTGCAGGGCGCGCACGGGAGTACTAGGAGCGCTGCAGCGGCTGACGCGCCCCCTCCTGTGACTAGCCAGGGCGCTCGCAGACGGCACGGGTGGCGGACTGTGAGTACCGTACTGTGTGTTGTTGCAGGGCGCGCACGGGAGTACTAGGAGCGCTGCAGCGGCTGACGCGCCCCCTCCTGTGACTAGCCAGGGCGCTCGCAGACGGCACGGGTGGCGGACTGTGAGTACCGTACTGTGTGTTGTTGCAGGGCGCGCACGGGAGTACTAGGAGCGCTGCAGCGGCTGACGCGCCCCCTCCTGTGACTAGCCAGGGCGCTCGCAGACGGCACGGGTGGCGGACTGTGAGTACCGTACTGTGTGTGGTTGCAGGGCGCGCACGGGAGTACTAGGAGCGTTGCAGCGGCTGACGCGCCCCCTCCTGTGACTAGCCAGGGCGCTCGCAGACGGCACGGGTGGCGGACTGTGAGTACCGTACTGTGTGTTGTTGCAGGGCGCGCACGGGAGTACTAGGAGCGCTGCAGCGGCTGACGCGCCCCCTCCTGTGACTAGCCAGGGCGCTCGCAGACGGCACGGGTGGCGGACTGTGAGTACCGTACTGTGTGTTGTTGCAGGGCGCGCACGGGAGTACTAGGAGCGCTGCAGCGGCTGACGCGCCCCCTCCTGTGACTAGCCAGGGCGCTCGCAGACGGCACGGGTGGCGGACTGTGAGTACCGTACTGTGTGTTGTTGCAGGGCGCGCACGGGAGTACTAGGAGCGCTGCAGCGGCTGACGCGCCCCCTCCTGTGACTAGCCAGGGCGCTCGCAGACGGCACGGGTGGCGGACTGTGAGTACCGTACTGTGTGTTGTTGCAGGGCGCGCACGGGAGTACTAGGAGCGCTGCAGCGGCTGACGCGCCCCCTCCTGTGACTAGCCAGGGCGCTCGCAGACGGCACGGGTGGCGGACTGTGAGTACCGTACTGTGTGTTGTTGCAGGGCGCGCACGGGAGTACTAGGAGCGCTGCAGCGGCTGACGCGCCCCCTCCTGTGACTAGCCAGGGCGCTCGCAGACGGCACGGGTGGCGGACTGTGAGTACCGTACTGTGTGTTGTTGCAGGGCGCGCACGGGAGTACTAGGAGCGCTGCAGCGGCTGACGCGCCCCCTCCTGTGACTAGCCAGGGCGCTCGCAGACGGCACGGGTGGCGGACTGTGAGTACCGTACTGTGTGTTGTTGCAGGGCGCGCACGGGAGTACTAGGAGCGCTGCAGCGGCTGACGCGCCCCCTCCTGTGACTAGCCAGGGCGCTCGCAGACGGCACGGGTGGCGGACTGTGAGTACCGTACTGTGTGTTGTTGCAGGGCGCGCACGGGAGTACTAGGAGCGTTGCAGCGGCTGACGCGCCCCCTCCTGTGACTAGCCAGGGCGCTCGCAGACGGCACGGGTGGCGGACTGTGAGTACCGTACTGTGTGTTGTTGCAGGGCGCGCACGGGAGTACTAGGAGCGTTGCAGCGGCTGACGCGCCCCCTCCTGTGACTAGCCAGGGCGCTCGCAGACGGCACGGGTGGCGGACTGTGAGTACCGTACTGTGTGTTGTTGCAGGGCGCGCACGGGAGTACTAGGAGCGTTGCAGCGGCTGACGCGCCCCCTCCTGTGACTAGCCAGGGCGCTCGCAGACGGCACGGGTGGCGGACTGTGAGTACCGTACTGTGTGTTGTTGCAGGGCGCGCACGGGAGTACTAGGAGCGTTGCAGCGGCTGACGCGCCCCCTCCTGTGACTAGCCAGGGCGCTCGCAGACGGCACGGGTGGCGGACTGTGAGTACCGTACTGTGTGTTGTTGCAGGGCGCGCACGGGAGTACTAGGAGCGTTGCAGCGGCTGACGCGCCCCCTCCTGTGACTAGCCAGGGCGCTCGCAGACGGCACGGGTGGCGGACTGTGAGTACCGTACTGTGTGTTGTTGCAGGGCGCGCACGGGAGTACTACGAGCGTTGCAGCGGCTGACGCGCCCCCTCCTGTGACTAGCCAGGGCGCTCGCAGACGGCACGGGTGGCGGACTGTGAGTACCGTACTGTGTGTTGTTGCAGGGCGCGCACGGGAGTACTAGGAGCGTTGCAGCGGCTGACGCGCCCCCTCCTGTGACTAGCCAGGGCGCTCGCAGACGGCACGGGTGGCGGACTGTGAGTACCGTACTGTGTGTTGTTGCAGGGCGCGCACGGGAGTACTAGGAGCGTTGCAGCGGCTGACGCGCCCCCTCCTGTGACTAGCCAGGGCGCTCGCAGACGGCACGGGTGGCGGACTGTGAGTACCGTACTGTGTGTTGTTGCAGGGCGCGCACGGGAGTACTAGGAGCGTTGCAGCGGCTGACGCGCCCCCTCCTGTGACTAGCCAGGGCGCTCGCAGACGGCACGGGTGGCGGACTGTGAGTACCGTACTGTGTGTTGTTGCAGGGCGCGCACGGGAGTACTAGGAGCGTTGCAGCGGCTGACGCGCCCCCTCCTGTGACTAGCCAGGGCGCTCGCAGACGGCACGGGTGGCGGACTGTGAGTACCGTACTGTGTGTTGTTGCAGGGCGCGCACGGGAGTACTAGGAGCGTTGCAGCGGCTGACGCGCCCCCTCCTGTGACTAGCCAGGGCGCTCGCAGACGGCACGGGTGGCGGACTGTGAGTACCGTACTGTGTGTTGTTGCAGGGCGCGCACGGGAGTACTAGGAGCGTTGCAGCGGCTGACGCGCCCCCTCCTGTGACTAGCCAGGGCGCTCGCAGACGGCACGGGTGGCGGACTGTGAGTACCGTACTGTGTGTTGTTGCAGGGCGCGCACGGGAGTACTAGGAGCGTTGCAGCGGCTGACGCGCCCCCTCCTGTGACTAGCCAGGGCGCTCGCAGACGGTACGGGTGGCGGACTGTGAGTACCGTACTGTGTGTGGTTGCAGGGCGCGCACTGGAGTACTAGGAGCGTTGCAGCGGCTGACGCGCCCCCACCTGTGACTAGCCAGGGCGCTCGCAGACGGCACGGGTGGCGGACTGTGAGTACCGTACTGTGTGTTGTTGCAGGGTGCGCACGGGAGTACTAGGAGCGTTGCAGCGGCTGACGCGCCCCCTCCTGTGACTAGCCAGGGCGCTCGCAGACGGTACGGGTGGCGGACTGTGAGTACCGTACTGTGTGTGGTTGCAGGGCGCGCACTGGAGTACTAGGAGCGTTGCAGCGGCTGACGCGCCCCCACCTGTGACTAGCCAGGGCGCTCGCAGACGGCACGGGTGGCGGACTGTGAGTACCGTACTGTGTGTTGTTGCAGGGTGCGCACGGGAGTACTAGGAGCGTTGCAGCGGCTGACGCGCCCCCTCCTGTGACTAGCCAGGGCGCTCGCAGACGGTACGGGTGGCGGACTGTGAGTACCGTACTGTGTGTGGTTGCAGGGCGCGCACTGGAGTACTAGCAGCGTTGCAGCGGCTGACGCGCCCCCACCTGTGACTAGCCAGGGCGCTCGCAGACGGCACGGGTGGCGGACTGTGAGTACCGTACTGTGTGTTGTTGCAGGGTGCGCACGGGAGTACTAGGAGCGTTGCAGCGGCTGACGCGCCCCCTCCTGTGACTAGCCAGGGCGCTCGCAGACGGTACGGGTGGCGGACTGTGAGTACCGTACTGTGTGTGGTTGCAGGGCGCGCACTGGAGTACTAGGAGCGTTGCAGCGGCTGACGCGCCCCCACCTGTGACTAGCCAGGGCGCTCGCAGACGGCACGGGTGGCGGACTGTGAGTACCGTACTGTGTGTTGTTGCAGGGTGCGCACGGGAGTACTAGGAGCGTTGCAGCGGCTGACGCGCCCCCACGTGTGACTAGCCAGGGCGCTCGCAGACGGCACGGGTGGCGGACTGTGAGTACCGTACTGTGTGTGGTTGCAGGGCGCGCACGGGAGTACTAGGAGCGTTGCAGCGGCTGACGCGCCCCCACCAGTGACTAGCCAGGGCGCTCGCAGACGGCGCGGGTGGCGGACTGTGAGTACCGTACTGTGTGTTGTTGCAGGGCGCGCACGGGAGTACTAGGAGCGTTGCAGCGGCTGACGCGCCCCCTTCTGTGACTAGCCAGGGCGCTTGCAGACGGCACGTGTGGCGGACTGTGAGTACCGTACTGTGTGTTGTTGCTGGGCGCGCACGGGAGTACTAGGAGCGTTGCAGCGGCTGATGCAACCCCTGATGTGACTAGCCAGGGCGCTCGCAAACGGCACGGGTGGCGGACTGTGAGTAACGTACTGTTTGTTGTTGCAAGGCGCGCACGAGAGTACTAGGAGCGTTGCAGCGGCTGATGCACCCCCTGCAGTGACTAGCCAGGGCGCTCGCAGACGGCACGGGTGGCGGACTGTGCGTGCCGTACTGTGTGTGGTTGCAGGGCGCGCACTGGAGTACTAGGAGCGTTGCAGCGGCTGACACGCCAGTGACAAGCCAGGGCGCTAACAGATCATCTGGGCGGCGGGCTGTGCTTACCGCACTTTGTGTTATTGCGGGCGCAGACAAGAGTGCTAGGGGAGCTACAGCGGTTTCCTGGCCTCCGATACGAGAACTCGCCACTTGTCCCGTTCTTGTGCGGTATCTCGCCAGTCTGCTAGCGAGAACAAAGGTAAAGGTGGCGGTCTTTTACAAACTTTAAAATAATAAAATTAGTATTGTTCCGACTTTCTGATCCGTGGCGCCAACAGATTTTCGCTGCGCCCATTTCCAAACTTTCACGCCTGTCGTAGCACTTTGCTACGCCCGCGTCCGCTCCGCCTACGGTTACTACGCCCGCGCTGCCTATGGTTACTACGCCCGCGCCGCCTACGGTTACTACGCCCGCGCCGCCTACGGTTACTACGCCCGCGCCGCCTACGGTTACTACGCCCGCGCCGACTACGGTTACTACGCGCGCCTGAGTGAATACTTCCATAATTTAATTGTTCAACAATGTGGTATAAACCAGCACATGTATACAGTGTAATACAAAATACTTATGTACGTAAATCTCTATCTTTATTATGTCATTATTCACCCCAGAAACGCCTTTGATTTTCCGTAGGTAATTAAATTATATAAATATTTAAAAACAGTAAAATAAAATGGCTTTTTTTAGAAAATTATTATGCTCTAGTATATTTGTATTAGTAAAGAGTCTGTATGTTTTCCGAAACAAACAAAAAATTTGCTATGTAATTTTAAATAGAATGGCCGAAACTACTCATCCTATTTCAAAAATTATTTCATCAATATTTAGAAATAGCTTTTGCCCGCAGCTTCACCCTGCCTAGGTATCGCTTTTATATGTATATTCGAGATTGTAGGGTGCGTTATTTTTCCCAGATCTCTTGGGAACTACATTAATACATTTATCGGGATAAGAAATATCTATTCTGTGTGGTTCTTTGCCCTTTTATTTAACTATTTGCCAAGTGTAGGAGCCCCAGCGTAGTAGACGGCTGCGACCCAGTACATTCAGTGAAGTTTGCAGATGTTCAAGTTAAAAGTTTTTCTTTGTAGAAGTTAGTTTATTTTGTAATAATTTTACACTGCACTTCTATTTTTGGTGAGAGTTAGTAGCAAACTTAAAAATATTAATTAGTTATTTATTATATATAATAGTAACGAGGTCGCACGATATGCTACCTCAACATAATGTGCGGTCTTTGAACCGTACATACTCCGCACCCAGAAAAGGAGAAGAGAATAGTTATCTTATCTATAAGTTTAAAATAGGAAGTTTATGAAATGATTTTAACAATCTTTTACTTGAGATTAATCAATATCGAAGTGTGGGTTTGTTGTGGCCGATTCTGTGCTTCTCTTGGATGGCTGCACCTCCTCCAGCTCAATGTCTTCATGGACTGGTTGGCATTGCTTGCCGCTGCTGCCCGGCTTCTTGTTGATGTTGCGGCGCAGCCAGAGCTTTCTCGCAACCCAAATGATAGATGTCGCTATAGCTCCGCCCAGCATAGTGTAGCCCAATGCGTACTGGTGTATGTCATACGTAGAAAGGTGCTTCATGAAATAAATTGTGTTTAATAGACACTTTAATACCCCTTAAATGAAAGTAATAAAATTTACGAGTCACTACATTTTATTTACAAAAAAATACATAAATAAAAAAAAAAACTGCTGATCTCGCCTTAAAACAAAAATAGGAAACATGACATTTTTGAACAACATTACGATTTACTTGAATTTTAATACTTCGTATTGCCTCATCGTGCTTCCATCACTGTGTTTACGCGGTTTGGCATGCTGTACACCAAGTTCCTAATAATAATAGAATATTCTCCCATTCCTCTGTGAGAGCAATTTTAAGCTCACGAAGCGTGATTGGGGGAGGGCTTCTTTGTTTTACGCATCTCCCTAGCTCGTCCCAAGCATGCTCGATCGGGTTGATATCCGGGCTGCGTGCTGGCCACTCCATACGAGTAATGTTCATCTCTTGAAGGTAGTCATTCACAATCCAACCCGTATGAGGCCGGGCATTGTCATGCATAAAAATAGCATCCTCACCCAAATTGACCATAAATGGACCAACGTGTTCATTGAGGATTTCTTCCACATATCTTTCGCTAGTTAAAGAGCCGTTTTCTATGAACACCAGTTCTGTGCGAGTCTCAGAAGAAATTCCGGCCCACACATGTACAGACCCACCACCGTAGGCTACTTTTTCTTCGATGCATGCTTGCTTGAATCTTTCCCCTGGTCTTCTATACACTCTGTGTCTTCCATCGTGCTTGTAGAGCATAAATTTTGATTCGTCGGAGAATATAACTTTTGACCAATCTCCAATACTCCAATTTAAGTGGTTCTGGGCATATCTTAGTCTTGAAATACGATGCTCACGCTCCAGTTTAGGGCCGTTTGCAGGACTAAGTGGTTTCAAGTTAGCTTCAGCAAGTCGTCGCCTTACTGTCCATGCGCTTGGGTTACTTCCTCCGAGGCGTCGAAACTAATTTGTAAGTTCAGTTCCTGTGAGAAAGCGATTACGAAGCATTGTGTTCACCAAGTATCGATCTTCTCGTGCTGTGGTACACCTGGTTCTGCCTGTTCCTGGTCTGCGTAGGTTAGAGCCAGTTTCCTCGTAACGTTGGAGAACTCTTTGTACTGTTGAGAGCGACACACCGACAGTCGTGGCTGTATCGCGCTGACCCCGGCCGTTTTCCAGCATTGTGAGTATTCTGGTGCATTCTTCAGGTGTAAGCGACATGATTACTGCTTGAATAATAAATATTGAACACTATCAACATGGTTTATGTACCCACTTAAATGACAGATTAGAAACAAAAGCAAAAACAAATGTAGTAATTTCGTAGTTCCATCTTCGAAAGTCTCCCTTTTTCAAATTTGATTTTTTTATGACATAAATTTACAATAACTAAGAAGTTTTAATGACTTAATTTAAGGAGTATTAAATTGTCTATTAAACACAATTTATTTCATGAAGCTAGCCTTCTTAGTTTCCGAGATTTTTAGGATTCTTTAAGTGACCCGGATTCATCGCTCTCGAGTGTATTTGTAGAAGGTCCTTGTTTTCTTTAAACAATGCAGTCTTTGGCATGTTATGTATTGTAAATTTTGCAATTTTGTTCATGGGAGTCTTTACTTCAGGAACAGTGAAACCTGATCGAATTTTAATGTTGCTGTTATATTGATTTCTTGAGTAAATAGTTAAATCCTTCGCCTGCAGCGTGCATCCTTGTTTTAGGGTTACTATTCCACAGAAATCCATGTTATGGACTGTTACATCATTTTCACAAACCGCGCGCAGTACACAGTGACCACAGCAGATAACCAGCCATGTATTTAGCTTATGTAGCTCTATCCACGTGTCTATGCATTGATTACTCTTCATATTGCATGGAAGGGTGCTCTGATGATCTACTAGCCTGACTTCACAAGGCGCTCTTTCGTTATGCAGGTTATATACGTTAGATCGCAATTGTGTACATAGCTTTAAGTCCTTTTCTTGCATACTCATATAGGTATTTCTTCGAAAGTTTACTGCCAGACAAGGTGAAGCTGTTTGTATCCATTTTGAGGTGTTTCCTTGCGTTTTCATAGGTGATAGAAGAGCTCGATGAACTGTGAATTTTTCATCACATATCAGTGGTATGTGAATTTCAAATAGAAAAAAGTCGTTCGTGACCCGTGCTTTGACGTAAAGCAGTTGTGTGCAGCAATCCTTTATGTCTCCTTGTATGTTGTCAACAGAGAAAGACGATGTTCTTGGAAGTTGATCTTCGTAAATAAATGAATGTCGATGTGACCTTGATAAACGTCTGTAAGAGTTTCAAATAGGGTTTCTTGCACAGTTTTCAGACTTTTCAGTAACAAATACGAAGTAAATGAGGATGTGCTGAAGTAATTGACTAATTTCATAACTTCAAGGGCACTTTCCAATTTGGCGAGGCTCGCGTTGGTTTGTTCTATGAAGGTATTCATCAGCGTGTATTGTTTGTAAATGGTTTCTTCATTTTTTCTCAAAACTTCATTCTGAAGTTCTGCTATGGAAGTTAGATTTTTTGCAAGTTGCACTAGATATTTCTCATTTCCATGAATAACTTGAATATTTTGGTATTTTTCAGCAAACTGTTGATCTAAGATGCTAAATAAACTGTAAGCAATACGCCATTAATCAACCCACGTTATCTTCTAGAAGATAGGTGTTTGTGTGGCCCTAGAAGCATATTTTTGTAGTAGTTTAGTAGCTCAAGTTCATGGTGCAGCTGATTCATTGTTGATCTGCATAGTTGTGGTTCCATTTTTTCACAGATGTAGCTGATTCCATCCAAATAATTTTTAATTTTGGTTACTCCATTCCAATAGGTATTTAAGTTGTAGAACATCAATAGATTCCATTCGTCATGAATTAATTTTATTTCTCCCACGATATCGTAGTAGATAGGCCGATCGGATTCCAGTTTAGTTATATTCAAATTAGCTTCAATTGCAGAGGCGTTTGACTCAGATATAAATCTAAAAAATAACAGGAACATCATAATATATGTCAAAAAACAACTGCTGCTGAGTCATATTAACTGCTGCTGCGTCATATTAACTGCTGCTGAGTCATATTAATTGAAGCTTTTTTTCGTTATACAGGGTCTTCGGCAGATGGTTGAAAATACGAAAATGGGGGATAGGTGGGGTCGCCTCCCACCTATTTTGAGAATTAAAAAAAATCTAGGACTTGTAATTTTTTTTACAGGATTTTTTTTCCTTTTTTTAGAAATTTTGCCATTTTTATACCTTTGAACACATGTAACTTTTTGTTTTTTAAAGCCAGCTCCAAAATATTTTTTTTAATAGACTTTTATAAGATTGTCGGCTCTAAAAAAAATTATATTTGTTTCAAGTTATTGCTAAAAACAAAAATGTGGGCCCCCGAACTTAAAAAAAAAGTTAAACAAAAATTTAAAAGTCAACTTTGCGATGCATTAAAAAAAAAAAATGGGGCTGGAAGGCTTCTGTTTTTTTTTAAAACATCTCTAAAGCTTAGGCTTTTGAATGGTATGTAATTTGTTTCGGTATCTTTTTTGTAACCGGAGTTGTTAATTTTTTTTACTCAATTGGACCATGTTGACGAAATTCCACTAGTTACATGTTTTGTGAAATGTATCAAATGCAAAGTTGAAAATAATGTAAATACTTACTGTTGGGACGGTTACAAAGAGCAGGTACGTTTTTTTACATTCTTGCACACACATAATGGCTATCTTTTGTCATTTATTGGCATATTGGAGTTAGCACTTCCATATGCCAATAAAATGTCCGCATATTCCGCATTGGTAAATTGAGCCATTTTAAACCACAACAAAGTCTTAACAAAACGTCAAATAATAACAAAAAGTGACAAACAACAAAAAAACTTAACAAAATCACAAACACAGCAAAGTGAAATTAACGAAAACAAAAAAAAAACGTTAACGTTATTAACGTTTGTGATTTTGTTAAGTTTTTTTGTTGTTTGTCACTTTTTGTTATTATCAGACGTTTTGTTAAGACTTTGTTGTGGTTTAAAATGGCTCAATTTACCAATGCGGAATATGCGGTCATTTTATTGGCATATGGAAGTGCTAACTCCAATATGCCAATAAATGACAAAAGATAGCCATTATGTGTGTGCAAGAATGTAAAAAAACGTACCTGCTCTTTGTAACCGTCCCAACAGTAAGTATTTACATTATTTTCAACTTTGCATTTGATACATTTCACAATACATGTGACTAGTGGAATTTCGTCAACATGGTCCAATTGAGTAAAAAAAATTAACAACTCCGGTTACAAAAAAGATACCGAAACAAATTACATACCATTCAAAAGCCTAAGCTTTAGAGATGTTTTAAAAAAAACAGAAGCCTTCCAGCCCCATTATTTTTTTTTTAAATGCATCGCAAAGTTGACTTTTAAATTTTTGTTTAACTTTTTTTTTAAGTTCGGGGGCCCACATTTTTGTTTTTAGCAATAACTTGAAACAAACATAATTTTTTTTAGAGCCGACAATCTTATAAAAGTCTATTAAAAAAAAAGATTTTGGAGCTAGCTTTAAAAAACAAAAAGTTACATGTGTTCAAAGGTATAAAAATGGCAAAATTTCTAAAAAAAGGAAAAAAAATCCTGTAAAAAAAATTACAAGTCCTAGATTTTTTTAAATTCTCAAAATAGGTGGGAGACGACCCCACCTATCCCCCATTTTCGTATTTTCAACCATCTGCCGAAGACCCTGTATAAGATCGGCAAAACAGTACTTTTAGATGCTTTTAAAAGTTCGCTGACCTAGTAATTTAGAGAACAACTTAGTTTTTTAGAAAACAAAAGTGCTAATATAAAGATGGCGCGTTAATTAGCACCCGTTTCTAACCATAAAAATAGAGATGAAGCCGCGGGCGGGAAGCTGATTTTTAATAAATTTATTTTTGGTCCTATTATAATTCAAAATTTTGTTTCTAATTTCGTCTGAAACAAACGCGCTGTCTTTTCGTTAGTAAATGTCACGTCGCGCGTCGTTTGCTAATTAGCCGGTCGATAGGTACGCTCGCGCTCTCCTCACGGCTTCCATTTCAAGTTAAAGGGCAAAACCCTAATTATATCATCCGTCTGCGTGTGCGTGTGCGTCTGCGTGTGCGTGTGCGTGTGCGTCTACTTGTGCGTGTGACGCACAAATACAAATTCATTTCGCTGTAAGCCTTCATGATAATTAATTACTGTCCTTTGGTGAAGATATGGAAACATGACGCTTTGTTTGCCTTGCTATTTTTTCAATACTAGGTATCCTGCGATGCGGTATTAAAGTACAAACGGCTTGAATATCCTTACTAATCCTTACTTAATATTATAAATGTGAAAATGTGTTTGTTTGTTTGTTACCTTTTCACGCTTCAACACCTTAACCGATCTTGATGTAATTTGGCATGCAGATAGTCTGTATCACTCACTGGGAAGGACATAGGCTATTTTTAATTCCGTGAAAATAGCATTCTCCGATGTAGTTCCTGAGGGCCCTGAAAATATACTCTTTTTTGGTTAGTTTCTATAACATTGCAACGGAACAATGGATTGTTGTGATTTTTTGCACAGAGATGGCTGAGGGGGTGAGAAATGGAATTATTTACTAATTAGCATATCTTGATATAGTTCCCGAGGGATCTGGAGAAAATGCATGTCCACGCTCGCGAGCCGCTTCACCGCACACCCTCTGAGACAGTCACAAAAACGATGTCCACTCGGGCGAAGCCGCGGGCAAAAGCTAGTAAATAATAAATGTGAAATTGTATTTCTTTGCTTGTTTGTTTGTTACCTTTTCACGCTTCAACACCTTGATCGATCTTGATAAAATTTGGCATGCAGGTAGCCTGTGTCACTGAGAAGGACAAAAGCTACTTTTCATCCCTTGAAAATAGCATAGGAACTGAAAAAAATACTCTTTTTAGGGTTCCGATCTCCAAAAGAAAAAGCAAAACCCTTATTGGATCACTTTGTTATCCGTCTGTCTGTCCGTCCGTCCTTTTTCCAAGACCCTTCATCATGGGAACGCGTTGTGGTATCGAGTTGAAATTAAAACCATAATATGTACTCTCGTTTACGATCCCAAATGCTGTGAAAAATAGAACTTCTAAGTAAATGTAAAAAAACCGTTTATGTCGCAAAAAAACGTATATTTCGACACTTTCAAGGGAATCAAAATTTATAGGGTATTTTCCGTTTATTTTTCGTGAAATTTGGCAAGTAGTACCGTCTTATACTGCAAGTATAGGAAAAATCTGAAAACTATACATTTGTATTATATTTGTACTATAAATCATAAAATGTATAGTCTTTATTTAAAGTACGTAATCAACTAATCTAGGAACGGCGCGGGCGGTCCAAATTTTTAATTGAGTTAACCGTGTCATGTGGGGTATCGTATGAAAGGGCTTTATCGGCACAAACTTATACAGATTTTGAATTATTTTTATGATGTATAGTTTCCGATTTATGATGAAGAATTTTAAAAAATCTTTTACCTTTTCCACCGACTTCCAAAAAGGAGGAGGTTCTCAATTCCACTGTATGTTGTTTTTTTATACTTTGTCGCGGAACATAGTTTTTTTTGTACTTTGTTCCGCGATATCTTCCCAGATTGTGAACCGATTTTCAAGATTACTTTTTTTTGGTTGATAGGGTATGCTCCCGAGTTGGTCCCATTTAAATTTTATCAAAACCGATGTAGTATTTTATTATAAAATTAACTTCTTTCTTTGTCCTGGCGCTATCCCATTTACTTGGGGTCGGCCCTCCTGATTCTTTTCCGCCATTCAGGGCGGCACTGCGTCATTTCGGGTGTTAGGCCCATCGTCAGCATATCCCTTTCCACGGTTCCTGTCCAGGTCACAGGGGGGCGCCCTCTGCCTCTCTTGGCTTCCTCTCCGATGCTCATCACTTTCCTCGTCAAATGATTATGATTTTATTATAAAATTAACAAAAACCAAAAATAATAATGCAAAATTGTCCTAAGTTATTGCGATGGAAGTCGGTTTTTAACGTGTTTAGCGTTTTGAATTATTTATATGTATAGAATAGGTATATAGTTACTAATTTCTACGAAACGAGTCCCACGCGCACTTGTCAGATTTCTTGTTTTTTGTTAATTTTTTTAACACTGCAACTGAACAATGGATTGTTGTGAGTTTTTGCACAGAGATAGTTAAGGGGGTGGAAAATTACATTATTTACTAATTAGCATGTCTTGATATAGTTCCCGAGGGATCTGGGGAAAACTTATTTCCATGCTCGCACATCTCGGCGTTGCCACAGATTGAAGTGATTTTTGGTTTAGAATTGGTTGAGGGGGTGGGAAGTAACATAGACTGCTAATCAGAATAGCCCGATATATGTAGTTGCCGAGGGAACTGGAGAAAACTCACGTCCACGCTGGCGAGCCTCTTGCGACTCGCGCACCAGTCATAAAAACGATGTACACGCTGGCAAAGCCGCGGGCAAAAGCTACGCAAAAGGGTACACAGAAGTGCAGAGGAAAGGAAGAGGGAAACTTCTAAAACTTTTTGGATACTAATAATATTAATAAGTATTCCATGTTACGAGTATCTGGAACACGCATTTGTCTCGAGATTCCGACTAAAGTGAATAGAGTAGGTAAGTGAAAAAGTTTCGCTGAAGCCCGCGCCGTGCCGCGTCGTGCCGCGTCGCCCGCAATAACTTCGGCTAGTCCAAACTTGCTGTTTTGTTTAATTCTTTGATTCACTAGAGAGAGGAGGTATTATCTGCAAAGCAAACTTGTGTTGGATTGAATACTTGAACTACTCTTAGTTTTATTGTAGGTACTCGTAGTTAGGCGGGGGGATCGTGCGTGCGTATGGTAAAGAGCGGTTCGCTTACTGCGATTATGTAAGTCATGTATTATACTGAGAAAGAAACGTAAACAGTTTACACGCTAGCACTGGATATTATCAGCGACTGCTGCTTCTGTTCCTAATAGAGTTGTTGTGTGTGTTGTTGCAGAGGCGTGGGGCGCGGCGCGTGGCGGCGGCGGGGGCGCGGGCGGCGCCATGACGCGGCGCGCGCGTCCGCCACCATGACGCTGCCGCCGCCCGCGCTCCCCGCGCACCCCACACACCCCGCCGCGCACCGCGCTATGCGCTACTATCGCATCTGGATCTACGCGTGCAACGGCGCGCTGCTGCTGGGGGCGCTGGCATTTTGCGCGGCCGCAGGCCGAGCTCTCTCCGACTACCGGCGCGCGCTGGTGCCGGGCCTGGGCGCGGCGCAGCCCGGCTTCCTCTACGGATACGCGGCGCTGCCGGCGCAGGCGGGCTTGCTGCAGTTGCTCGGCTGTCTCGCCGCACTTCGCCTCTCCGAGCGTATGCTCAACGCGTACTGGCTCACGTTGCTGGCTTTACTCGTGGGCGACGCTGCCATTGGAGTCTACTGGGCGTTTAGATTCGAGCGCGTCTGTCGAGAATTACGCCCACAGCTAAGGATACGCCTGGCGAAGGACTACGATTCGGACGTAGACTTCGCGGAGGCTTGGGATCGCCTTCAGAGAGAGCAACGTTGCTGCGGCGTCACCGGGCCCTCCGACTTCGCCGCTTTCAACCGCACTACGCTCCCGCCGAGCTGCTGCCGCATCCCCGCGCACTTGCCCGCCTCGGCGCCCGCGCTGCTCGCGCCCACCTCTGCCACATCTCTGGCGCCGTATACGTCTGTTCATTGCGCTCCACACACTGCCGCTTGCGCCGAAAGGCTTTTGGTTTGGCTTCGAAGGACTGCTGACGCGCTTTTCGTGCTAGGGTATTGCGTTATAGCATTTTTAAAATTGTGCTTCCTGGGAATTCTTCGGTACGAAATAAAAGAAATGATTCAGAAGATTAGAATATTAAGAACAGAGCTCGGTGCGGGTGAACTGCTCGAGGGAAGCCCCATGCACGGTGGGCCTCTCTCGCAGACGGTGATAGTGAACGCGGTGAACGCGAACGGCGGGGTGCGCGCGCACGGCGGCAGTCCCGAGCGGGCCGGCGAGCGCGACGCGCTGCTCGGGCGCGCCTCGGAGCAGTGCTCGCGCCGCAGCGTGCACGATGAGCCGCTAGGCCTCAAGACTATAAACGGCAACAACAATTGCGAGATGCGCGAACTGGCTCGGGGCGAGTACAGACCCCTGGCGGTGGACAGCGCGGCGACCAGAATCTGACTAAGATGTTACCTGGAGCGGCTGTTCGGGCGGCGCTGGCGCTCGTTCCCGCCCGCCGGCGCCGGCTACGAGCCGGAGCTGCCGGCGGGCGTGCCGGTGCCGGTGGGCGTGCCGGTGCCGGCGGGCGTGCCGGTGCCGGTGTGCGTGCGCCGCGAGGGAGCGCGCGTGCGCCTGGACCGCCGCCGCCACACCCGCTCCGAGTTCGAGTTGTAGATGCCCGCGCCGCGACACCTGCGTGCGCTTGCGACATCTCTAGCGCCGCGCCAGTGTCAATTGCAAGTAGAAACTGTCTGTTCATAGTGATATACGAATAGTGCTGTTCCAATCCATGATGTACCGATGATCACGAATCAGCGCATTTATACGTTCCAAGGTGTGAGAGTGTGGACAGTGGACAGTGGACAGGGGACAAAGAAACTAACAAAAGGCTTATACGCATGTTAAAAATAAAAGTGTTTTCACAAGCAAAGCTTGTGTTTAGTTCCTAAATGCTGGCACGCATGTTTAAAAAGTTACAATATACTTACATCAAATGTGTTTTGTTATTTAGGTACCTACGACTGTGTGACACACGACATGACGTAGGTACGACCTGCAGAGTGCATGTTTTACTAGATAATATTTAAAGTGTTTAAGCAAAACACCCATTATTATGTATAAATATAGAAAAATATTTGTATATTTTGCTACAGATTAGTTATGAACGCTTAAATCTATTATATGGAATTATAACTGTAACTTATTTAGATTTTTCTGTATTGGATGTAATTACAAAATACTTATGTTTTCAATAATCATGCATTCGTTATTGAACAATTCTATAATTTATGCCATATCATAGCATCTATCAAATACGGGTAGGTATGTATATCTTTCACACACACACACACACACACACACACACACACACACAGCGAATAGTTTGTTTTTATTAGTAAAGTATTATTGCATGGTACTTAACTTTTAAATATCATTCCTCGAACAGTATTAGGTGTAGGACTGTAGAAACAACGCTTTAGTAAGTGTTTGAATTCAATTCATCGTTAATTTGTCTTTTTGGAGCTTACGTAATGTATGATCAAGAGCTTTCTAGTAATCTGTATCGCTCGGCGTATGAACGGGCTTCTGTAAATAATCAAATTTGTACAAGTAGGTGTGTAGTATGCAAGGCTCCGTGCGGCCGCGACCGCGACCTCGACCGCGACCGCGACAGCGACCACGACCGCGACCGCGACCGGTTCAAATAGTAGGTACTGACATGAGCTTAAATAACGTAGTGCCTCCAGTGAACGCTTGTTACAATATAAAACGAACTGTCACGTTACATAACACGTTTATTTTGTGTCACAGTTAGAGTACACAACTAGAGTTTAACAATTTAATTAACATGACGTTCTACAAAACAAATAAATTAATTGATATATTCAAATGAGGGTCATATCTAATTAAATTAGAATTAAAGCCGCGATCAAAATAAGATATGGAAGAAGAGGCTATCTACGAAAAAATGATTTTTAATAAGTGGCTGTGTCATAAAGAGCGGAACCTCTTAAAATGTATCTAATTTATTACGATAATTCGATTGTATATGTGGAACGTGTAAATGAATCAATTAATGCAGATAGTAAACTTTATTCTCTAAATATTGTCTAAGTCTCTATGGTAAAGTGAAAAGTAAATTCACAGAATAAAAATGCAATGCTTAGCAGTCGCGTTTCAAAGTGTCTTTAGGAGCTTTATACTCGTACCGGCCATAGCGGGTGTAAAGTTTACAATCTGTACGACGACGTTGAAGACTATAAAAGCTGGTTGTTGTTGTACAACAGACGAGACGGACCCCTTACTTTTATTGTACATTTTACTTGCATCAAATACATCTCTTATTAAGACGCTGATAAGTGCGATAGTCCAACAGCTGCCTAACACTATACATACTCGTACAACACAAAGCTTAATTGAAAACCTAACAATGTTTGTATCAATCTACCAACAGAACTAACTTTATAGAAATATATTGTAATGAGACGTATGAAACATTACGTTCGCTTAGAGTAGGTGTAACATTTTGGGAATTTATGCAGAAAATAGTTTTTTAATATTGTTGTCACATGAATGTACCAATCTTATTAAAAATTTGTACCTATATTCGGAAAGTTGGATAATTTGTAGCTAGGATCCAATCTGAATCCAGCATTTGTAGCTAGGATCCAATCTAAATCCAGCATTTGTAGCTAGGATCCAATCTAAATCCAGCATTTGTAGCTAGGATCCAATCTAAACCCAGCATTTCTTCCAAGAGAAACAGTAAAGTAACATGTGCCTTGGCTTATGAAATTAAATCATCATAAAATAACTTAAAATGAAAAATGTTCGTCTCTCACGTGCCAGTACTACCTGTATACCTGTATTTCCAAAACAATCACTCCTTACAACTTGCAAGTAACCAGTTTTATTATTATGAATGGAATCGCACTTAGCCTAATGTCAGGAGACGTGAATCACATTTATTATACAGTAAGTATAAAAATATTATCAACCGACATACATCTAAAAAAATACAGGATCAGATTGTACAAGTAAAGTGCAGGTTGAATGCGTAAAACTATAATAATTTTGTCTGTACTTGTAAAGCTACACTATTGTACTTGAGTACTTCCTGCGTGTATACCTATATATCCTAAGTGTGTGATTTTATTATTGAATTTTAGAGTTGTTACAACTTTCCGAGGGTACGCACTAGTCACTAGGCGACTGAGAGCTACATATTATCATATTAACTAAATGCATGAAATAAACAGTTTGTTAAAGCTTTTGAATTTTATTTCAAGTCATCATAATTTTTCACTATTAGCGGTTAGGCATATATGACATAAACACTGGATGCAGTATGTAGTTATACTATATGGAGGTAATCCAATAGACACCTATACTTGCACTGAGACTAGGTCATAGGGGACCGGCGGATGCAGCCTTGACAGCTGACGACGAACAGAACTATGAATTACTAAAGGAGGTTACATTCGAAGGCAAAGTACAACATGACACAAAGAAATACTTAAGTAGAAGTTTACCTAGTTTATCCTCGCCCTTTGTCCAGCATTGGACAGTGTTATCGGCTGATATGATGATGATGATGATCCTCGCTCTATCACATCTGTTAGAAAAGACAATAAGCCACCTCGTCCTCACAATTTAGTGTCTTTTCTATTGCTATTCTCACTACGAGGTACTGCACTAGCAATTATGGTAAACATGGTGTGGTAAAATAAGTAGTGTGACAAACGAGAAAAAAAATATCATGTTTGTCATACTAGTGTGATAATCTGGTGTGACTACGAGTTGGCAACGCTCAAAATGAGATGTGCAAAAAAAGTGCTTAGTATTGAGTTGCAATAACACCTAAACTCACCTGCACCTGGTCCTCCTGGAGCCGGTATGTCCTGTCTACGTTGGCGCCGCCGATGATCAACACGTCACCCTCGGATTTCCTCTCAGAGCCGAATAGTGGAAAATCACTTCTGCCTCCCGTTTGCACCTTAAAACGGGAGTAGCAGGAGGTATGGAGCCCCCTCCTCGACCCGGGTGACAATGTCGCTGAGCTGGACGGCCCAACGTTACGTGAGCTCTCTAAGTAGTTAATGTCTTTTAGTTTTTTCAATTCCACGGCGATGTCGGCGCCGACCTTAGCGTTGTTCTTTATGAGGGCGATGTCTGGAAGTCGTTAAGGAAAGTAATTGTAGCAATTAGCTCTACTATATACGTACTATCATTGTAGGCCTGGCTGGCGTTTATGTAGGCACGTTAAATTTATGACCGGATTGCGAGCCGAGCGCAATACATCCTAATTATATTTTGTAATAAAATGGTTTTGTAATTACTACTTTTGACAAAATAATATCTAGCGCTGTATGACAGACAATAAATAGACATTTCTAGAATACATAAGTTGTAAATCGAAGGATACTAGTTAATATTTTTTTAAAACCTAAATCTTTTAGGTACAGGCTTTACTTTAAAAATAATTTTAATTATTTCGTGTTTAACTCAGCAAATTTTCATTTGATTGATACCCATATCATCTTTGGATGTGCACCATATTGTATTTAGAATGACGTCACTTAGCTAACCATGCATTGTTCTCTAAGCTTAAAGTATATGCAAAATTCAGCTTAACCGTAAACTGGGAAGTGGTTAGTTACTTAGTTTCCAAGATTTGTCTCTAGCTAACACACAGACTAACTAACATACAAACTAACTAACACTTTTTTACACCTGCAAAAAAATCGGCCTGACGATAGACATGACCTGCAGGCCTGTGGTGAAGATACAGAATCAATGGAACACTTACTGTGTCACTGCGATGTCCTGGTTAGCAAGCGTATGTACCTCCCATGTGATGGCTACCCAAAACCGGAGGACTAAAAGCACCTTCCAATCAGCGGAATTGTTGCATTGAAGCAGCACATCTTCGAGTAGCTGGGGTGCAAAGGTTATAGGGGTAGACACAAAAGATCCCATTGGGTCGAAGTGTCGCTGCAACTGCAGCCCCCACTCACAAAGATAGCTAGTACGCCGAAGTATATATTAGGTCTTTATTGAAATTGCCGATTGTATAAAAAAACTTTAAAGACGAAAATTAATATTAAGAACAACAGTAATAAAAACAAAAAAAAAATCTCAAAATACCATTAGACTATTAGAAATTAAATGGTAGTAAACATATTCCTAATGTTTAGATATCGGGTTTTTTCACCTGAAAAAAACAACTTTATTGAGGCAAAAAATAAACATTTTTAATTTTAAAGCTCTAGAGTTATCGCAGCAGTTTCTTCGTTACTAATGTCTTAATCGGGAATACCCCGCATAAGATTTCGCCGCTTTCAGGAAAAAAAAAGTCTAAAAAATTTACCCAACTTCCATTCAATGGTACATAGATCAGGGGATGGAATATGAAAGACATGCCACTAGTTACTAACAAATTGCCCCATCTTCCATTCAATGGTACATAGCTCAAGGGATGGATCATGAAAGACATACCACTAGTTACTAATAAATTGCCTCATTTTCCATTCAATGGTACATAGCTCAGGGGATGGAACATGAAAGATATGCCACTAGCACAGATGAGATACTAGTTACTTCGTAACCACTAGTTACTAATAAAAGACCATAAGTAGTGTCACCATAAGGTCAATAATAAAACAATAACTTTTTTATTTTCAATAAAAATTGGCATTAAACTTCAAAAACTGAATCGGCGATTTCATAGGTATAGATACCTATTAAAAAAAATTGAAAAAGAACTCTAAACACAAATCGATTAGTTGATTAACAAATTTTGTGTGGAGTCCGAATTTTTTTGAGTTTTTTTTTTATTTAACTACGGGATTGACTACGGTATCCACAGAGTAAGTTTTTTTTAATTGTTGATTGAGGAGCGTTTGCATACAATTTCATCGAATGTTAAATAACGATAAAGTCGAAGGTAGAACATTCAGTCCCAAACTAAACTTATGCCTATTTACTCTCGTCTTGAAGACCCCTATATTAAAAGGCGCGGGTAAGATGGATGCTGGCAAAGAATTCCACTCCTTACCGGTCCAGGTAGTTGTTCAGTATGATGAGTAGAAGCCACAGTTAACGGGTTCTACACCGATTTTCCTACAACCTGTTTAATATCTCTTATATGTATTAAGGTCACCCAAAGGGCAAAGGAACGTGATATGCTCGGAGTTTCCTTGGGTGATCGAATCAGAAACGAGGGGATCTGTTGGAGAACCAAAGTAACCTAACATATCTCTCATAATCGCTAAACATAAGTGACAGTGGGTGAGGCACATTGCTCGTAGAACAGATGGCCGTTGGGGCACTAAACTTCTCAAGTGGCGACCGCGCACCGAAAAACGTAGCGTACGCAGGCCTTTCCCATTTGGTGGACCGATGACCCGGTGAAGGTTGCAGGAAGCCGCCGAATGCGGGCAGCGTAGGACCGGTAGTCGTGTAAATCCTTGGCCGTTGTCCAGCAGTGGACGTCCTTGATGTATAATGATATCTATTTCAAGGCTAAGGAAAACATAATTATTTGTCAGTAAGCAACAGATTTCTTTGTCGTAAAAGTCTTGAATACTTCCCCCACAATTTCAAAAACGAGACGATGTATGTAAATAAAAATTAAATGGTGTTCGTTGGTAAGTGCATCAAATTGTAGAACGGCTGGACCGATTTGTCTAACAAGTCTTTTTAAATGTTCGTATTAGTATGAATAAGGTTTTGAGAAAATTAAAAATTAAAAAGTTGCCCGGAAAATTGTAAATTTCAAGACGAAATAAAAGGTGTTTTTTATGGGATATTTGTATGAACTCAAGACTGATTCAAGTAAGTAAGTAAGTAAGTAATTCTTTATTCGCTTTTAAACGATGCACACTCAATTTCAGATGTCTAAGAACGTATCGGTTATACAAAACGATATGCACGCAGGCGAAGCTGCGGATAATATATGTTTTTAGGGTTCCTTACCTCAAAAAGAAAAAAAAAAGAAACCCTTATAGTTTTATTCGTGTGTCTGTCTGTACGTCCTTCTACTGGAACGATTGAGTTGAAATTAGGCACACATATGTAAGTAGGTGAATTCTAAACATGGGGGCCACTTTTGGGGGATAAATTAGAAAAGATAGAAAAAGTTTTGCAAACTATATGGTGTGTCAAAGGAAAGAGCTTGTTGTGGAAATCTCAATTATACTTTTTGTAAAATTTCAATTTAAATTGTTTACGCTATTTAAGAATTCGGCGAGAATTTACCATTCTCCCCCTACTACTGGGCCTAAAATTTTGAAAAAAAAACCCCATTATATAATGTTGAATGCATAGGTAATTCTATGAAAAAATCAAAAGTCCGATTGTTTAGAAACTAGCGACACCTAGTGGGATCTTATAGTATCTTCTACATAGTTCATTTACGTAGTTATACGACAACAGCAAATACTTTCCTTTTACGTTTATCCATAGATGGCGCAGCAGATGAAATTATTTTTTTGGCACGGAACCCTCAGTGCGCGAGTTTGACTCGCATTTGGCCGATTTTTTAGGGTTCCGTACCCAAAGGGTAAAAACGGGACCCTATTACTAAGACTCCGCTGTCCGTACATCTGTCTGTCTTTCCGTATTTCACCAGGCTGTCTTTCATGAACCGTGATAGCTATACAGTTGAAATTTTCACAGATGATGTATTTCTGTTGTCGCTAAACCAACAAATACTAAAAAATTTTGAAAAAGTGAAAGTCTCCATACAAAAAAAAATTCGAGCGAGACCTACAGTACTCGCATATGATGTGTAACATGTGACAAAATACTTTATAAAAGGACGGCAAAGATACAGCAGACTAGGCTGTATGGTCATAGATACCTTTGCCTTTTCCGCGCTTTTAAAGCCTGAAAAAACGCGACTTTCTGTTACACATGGGACACATTTCCGTCCCATTTCACGAAATCACTCCCACAAATTGCAGGAAAGCGAGAGCAAAGATGTTACACATCAAAAGGTGTTTTTTTTAAACGTGAAGAAACTATTGCCATCTAGTATGATGGCACGGAACCCTTTGTGTGCGGGTCTGACTCGCACTTGGCCGTTTCTTTTTGCTTTGGAGTACCTATCTACGATTCCACTTTCCATCGCGAAAGCCTACACCAGCACCCTGCACATGTACGGAACGACGACAGCACTTCATTTTCAGTTGCAGGTGTTCGAGGCCTTCACGTTTATTTGCAAGTCCATATGTATTTTTAAATGTAGATCGATAATCGCGATCGACAATTCCATGTATCGAGCTAGAAGAGACCTTGTCTACTCAAATATCTACTATGGACAAAAATATATGTAGAAAGAATCATTATTTTACATGAAATTTAACAGGGCTCTCGTTAGATCTACATTTATGTTGTCTGTCTGTCGGAACACAGATCAATCAGGACGAGACACAACCAAATTGTTTTTCAACCCATTTTAGGTTTATACTGCAACTGATGTTATTGAAAGTAAAGAGTATTCACGTTTAAAAACATTTCAATTTAATAACTACACGAATCAATTAAAATTAAAACTGCATTAACCACTCTTTTTTAACCAGTCGAGTCAAAATGTATCCTATGTCACTCACGACTCACGGTTCAGGACAAAAAGACGAATATTACAACATCTCGCACTCCAAAATCCATCAAGCCTTTTAGACGTGCCAAAGAAACAAATCCACATACATATATACATACATAGATACACATTTAAAAACCATAAACCTCCTTCTAGCGCAGTAAAAATAAAGCCGGCTTCAATGACGATAAATCACACTGAAAACAATAAATTGTAACTATTAACACCGTGAAACATACATACGTACTACACCATACGGATTCCCGCGACCTTCACCAGATCATCGGTCCACCGAGTGAGAGGCCTGCCTACGTTACTTTTTCCGGTGCGTGGTCGCCACTGGAGAACTTTACTACCCCAACGGCCATCTGTTCTACGAGCAATGTGCCCCGCCCACTGCCACTTAAGTTTAGCAATTCTGAGAGATATGTTGGTTTCTTTGGTTCTCCTACGGATCTCCTCATTTCTGATACGATCACGCAGAGAAACTCAGAACATAGCACGCTCCATTGCCCTTTAGGGGACCTTGAGCCTTCTCGTGAGGCCCATAGTAAGCGACCATGTCTCAGTTCTTAAGACACTGCGGTATCTGAGACGTACCTATATTGTAAAGCTTCCCGAACGCTGCCCAGCCGAGTTGAATTATGTTTAAATTTACTACGATGAAAACTAATTACAAACATCAATATGTGTCTACTCAATATATTTGCAAAGTTTGGAATCAATCCGGTATGCAGTTTTTATATTAAAGCGGAACTACGTTTGTAAGGAAACTCGAGCCTCCTAGGGACCCTTCATCATCATCATCATATCAGCCACAAATCTTCCACTGCTAGACAAAGGCCTCCCCCAAGGATTTCCACGACGACCGGTCCTGCGCTGCCCGCATCCATCGACTTCCCGCGACCTTCACCAGGTCATCGGTCCACCGCGTGGGAGGCCTGGCTACGCTACGTTTTCCGGTGCGCGGTCGCCACTCGAGAACTTTACTGCCCCATCGGCCATCTGTTCTACGAGCTATGTGCCCTGCCCACTGCCACTTCAGTTTAGCGATTCTGTGAGCTATGTCGGTTACTTTAGTTCTCCTGCGGATCTCCTCGTTTCTGATTCGATCACGCAGAGAAACTCCGAGCATAGCACGCTCCATTGCCCTTTGGGTGACCTTGAGCCTTCTTATGAGGCCCATAGTAAGCGACCATGTCTCAGTTCCGTAAGTCATCACTGGCAAGTGGCAACACACACTGGTCAAAGACCTTAGTCTTGAGACACTGCGGTATTTGGGACGTGAAGATATTGCGAAGCTTCCCGAACGCTGCCCAGCCGAGTTGGATTCGTCGATTGATCTCTTTCTTGAAGTTGGAACTACCTAGCTGGACTGTTTGTCCCAGGTATACATATTCGTCAACAACTTCCAGTGTAGAGTCTCCAACCTTTAGAGGAGTGGGTGCGACACGGACATTTAACATTATTTTCGTCTTGTCCATATTCACCCCAGTCCAGAAGCTTAAAAACATCTTCCAGGGCGGCGGTGAACAGTTTCGGAGATATAACGTCTCCCTGTCTCACCCCTCGCTGCAACTGGATAGGTTTCGACTTCTGGTCCTGGAGGCGAACCGACATGGTGGCGTTTTCATACAGGCACTTCAACACCTCGATGTATCGATGGTCAATTTGGCACCGCTGGAGAGACTGTAGCACAGCCCAGGTTTCGACTGAATCAAAGGCCTTCTCATAGTCCACAAACGCCAAGCATAGTGGCTGATTGTACTCTTCGGTCTTCTGTATAATCTGCCGCAGCGTATGTATGTGGTCTATGGTACTAAAGCCTTTTCGGAAACCGGTTTGTTCGGGAGGCTGGAAGTCGTCAAACCTGCATGCGAGACGATTCGTAATGACTCTCGAAAACAGCTTGTAGACATGGCTCAGAAGTGAAATGGGTCTGTAGTTCTTCAGCAGGGTTTTGTCACCCTTTTTGAAGAAAAGCACGGCCACACTTCTGTGCCATGCCTTAGGCGTTTGTCCCTCGAGTATAACGGAATTAAATAACTTCTGAAGAGCTTTTAGTACCGGTGATCCACCTGCTTTCAGAAGTTCAGCCGTAATTCCATCACCACCCGGTACCTTGTTGTTCTTGAGCTGTTTGAGAGCCATTCTAATCTCGTACAGGCTGACGTCCGGGATATCTTCGGTATAGTGTCGGGTTAGTCTGGCTCTTGGGTCTTCAGCCAGATCGCTGACAGGCAAACGTGTGGCCTTGTACAATTGTCCATAGAACTCCAGCAACTCAGTCTTAGACGATATGGGTCCTGCCATCCTCAGTCTTCAGCTTGGTCAGTTGGCTTTGTCCAACAGACAGATCTCTCGCGAACACATTTGAGCCTTTTTTGTGCTCAATCGCCTCTTTAGTACAATTTGTATTATATTGGCGTAAATCGCGAGTTAGGGACTTAGAGATCTGCCTGTTTAGTTGCCGATACTGAGTAGCGTCTTCAGAGGACTGCAAAACCAATCTGCGTCTTTCTTCCATGAGGTTGCTGGTGAAGTCGGAGATTTTTTTAGTTCTGTTTGAACGGCGAGTTTTAAAAATCTTAGACCCGACCGTTTGAACAATTTCCACGAACCTGTCATTATAATCGTCCACGTTCTCGCAGTCTCCTAGGCATTCGAAACAATTGTGCAACTCGAGCTGAAAGCTCTCGGGGTTTTGGAGCTGGATGGGCGCTGGTCGGAGCGTAGACTTCATCAGTCGACATCTTTTTAGCTTGGTCTTTAGATTCATGTGCCTCTGACCATCCAGTGATCGCTTCCTGTTTTGACTGAATTGATCACGGAGACATCATTGAATATTTGCCTCCTTGTCGACAAGATGAAGTCTATCTCGTTTTTTGTTACGCCATTGGGATGCAACCATGTCCACTTCCGCTGTTTTGACTTTTTAAAGAAGGAGTTCATCATAAAGAGGCTCTCCTTCTCCATAAAGTCGGCCAGCATCTGGCCACGTGCATTTCTTACTCCATATCCAAATTGCCCCACTCTCAGCTCACCATCGCTTCGTTTGCCCAGTTTCGCGTTAAAGTCCCCCATAACAACGGTATAATGGGTCCTGGTGCTATGTAAGGCTGTAGAGATGTCCTCATACATAGTCTCTACCTCGTCGTCGGAGTGTTCCGTAGTCGGCGCGTATACCTGTATGACCTTCATCGAATACCGTTTGGTGATTCTGAGTATAAGGTATGCTACCCTTGTCGAAACGCTCACGATTTGGACCACATTGTTAATGAGGGACTTGTGGACGAGAAACTCGACACCACCCTGGGACTGTTGGTCGCCCTCCCGGAAATAGAGCAGGTTTCCGGATTTAAGGATCATGGTGTCCTCTCCCTCTCTTCGGACTTCACATAAACCTACGATATCCCACCGTAACCTGCTCAATACTTCTTCGAGTTCTGTAAGTGTCTCGTCAGTCCGCAGTGTGCGCGTGTTGTAAGTTGCCAGGGCCAAAGGTCGTTGGGTTTGGTAGCCTAGCATCTGCCGGGGATTCTTCGCACCCCCTACCCCGCCGTTACCGTGACTGCTACCGGAGCCAGGAATAGCGGGGCCGCCGGGGACTAGGGGCCGTTTTCTGGGTGTAGAATTCTTAGGGGGGGTGTAGCCGTAATCGCCACGCTTCGCAGGCGGGTTGGCGATCGCAGTTTGATTGCAGGTGTGTTGCAATGCACGGAAAGACGCTGCTGCCCATGCTCCGGTTTTAAGTCCCTTAGTCGCCTCTTACGACACCCATTGGAAGAGATGGGATGGTCCTATTCTTAGCCGGGAACCATACGGACTTTTTTTTTAAAAAAAGGGGCCCTTAAAATAAAAAAAATACCAAATATCTCTACTGACACCGAACCTACTTGGGTTTACCACAATGCTTGAAAGTCACGAAAACATAATTATCAGGGGCGTATTCGCGAAACCCAACAAGAAACTCGTGCTGAACGAGTCAAGTAGTCCGGTGAAAAAGATTCAGTTCAATACTTGGTTGGTGGACTGACAGATTTGATGAAAAGTCCAAAAAAACACTAGGATTCAGTATGGGTTCTTTGGGGGAAGTTGTTCATGAAGTGAAATCACTTGTTTCGTTTCAGGGAGTGGTCAAGCACATCCCGTGTAGTAGTAGAAAAGGATACTTGCATCCAAAGACGCCCCCTGAGTGGCTCTCGCTACCGCAGCTAAGATGAACGGTGTTACCTCTTTTCCTTTTATGCCATTCTTGTGTGCATCTTTCAGAGCTTCTTGAATTACGTTTTCAATTAATGAATCTGAAAAAAAATATTCTACATATGTATGTATGTATAAATTATTTATTGCACACACGGAATAATCACAACATGGTTTTATCAGATTTAAGTGTACAAAGACGGTCTTAACGCTAAAAGCGATCACTTCCAGACAACCTGTGGCAGATGAGATATATGTTAAAAATATAAGGACAAAACAGTTATAGATTAGGTACTTTTTATCACGCTTTTATTAGCTTCACCTGTATGTATGTTTGTAACTTTGTATGTTTGTAACCGACTCCTTGGAAATCGATTTTGACCCACTTTAAACGCACACATTTAATTCAAACTTTATACTTTTATCAAGAATCAGTGACAATACAATAATTTCATAAGTTTATCTCATTGTCCTGATGAGGATCGCCAGGATTAATGCATATCAAACTAAAAAATTAAAAATAAATACTTCGTTTAAAAAAATAAAAAGCACGCTTTTAAAGCACATCAAACTAAACAGTAAAAATAATTCTTAATTTATGCTGAAAACATTAATGAACGAAAAATACGAATATTATTGTGAAAAAAGCGTGGGGCGCTTTGTGCCATATTTGTCGTATATCGAGCAACCCACGCTTTTTTCACAAAAATACTAGAATTTTTCGTTCATTATTATTTTCAGCTTATATTAAGAATTATTTATAACTTTTTAGTTTGATGTGGTTTAAAAGCGCGCTTTTTACTTTTTTTGACTATATTTTTCCTTATAAACCTTCTCAAGAGGCGGCACGTTCCATAAAATTAAGCACAATTTACCTTTTTTATTGCCTACTAAAAGGAATACAAGGAATTGTAAAGTCTTTCAGATGTAAATTGTAGCGAGTTGGTCGAGGACCCGGAGAAGGAAATGTATTCCGTGATGATACTCACGCCCCTAATTCAACTTTTTCCTGGTATTTTATTATTCACAGAGGACTCCTACTGAGTTGCGTTGCTATGCTGCGGAGTTAGTTTGCTGTTTTCATACTTTATTTACAATCTAAAACTAACAGAAATGGGTTTATTCTTTCATCATTAGCTGACCTATACAGGCTGTAACAAAATTTGCGGCAGATCTGTCAACGGGGGCTTCTTCTCACCATAATCAACCACTTTCCCTCAGAAACTCATGTCAATTCACAAAAAAAAGGACTCCATACGAAATTGGCCAAACATCTGATCATTATTGATACTATAACTATACATGTCTCTTCGAAGAAGTTGTTCAGTATGATGAGGAAGGGCCCCACTTAACTAGTCGAACACCAACGTTGCTACATACTGTAGGGGTACATACCTACCTACCACATAGATCGCAGCGTAAGCGCTCGTGGCTCGACTCGGCTTTGTTCGCCAGTCGTCCCGAACCGCGGTGACGCAGAGTCGTCCCGAACTCGCGGTGACGCAAAGTCGCTCCCGCACCGCGCCTCGCTACAGACTCATCGACTCAATTTAAATTTCATTTTTTTATCCACGTGTTCATGGACTATAACTTCCTGCCGTATACGGGGCGACTCAATTCCGTCTGTAGCGAGACTTCAAAGGCAGCGCAGCACACAACTCACCTATATATACCTACTCGGTAAATAGGAACAGGAAACCTTGGCAGAAGACATCGACACACCTTCGTCAGCAACTCCACAACGACCCTCCAGCCGGTAAAGTAAGCCGCAGCAGTCCGCAGTCCAACGCAACGAAGCCACATCAGGTTCGCAGTTATCGACGACAAATCGAACTGACGAATCTGCAGCTTCACGCTCCAGGCAGCAAGTTGTCGGCAACTCACGCACCGAGCACGCGCTCCGCGTCAACCTGCTTCTCTTGCTCCGTACGCCTGAAGCACCTGCTCCTCGTCTCGACTCACCGCCTATCGTCTCGACCCGAGTCATGGACCCGAGTGAGCACATCGGCCCAGCAGCGTCTCCGCCCGACGCACATGCCGCATCGCACCGTTTGGACTGCCAACTCACGATGGACCAACCTCCGGCTCGGAAGGGGAGTTACGTAGCGGAACCTGCAGTACCCGCCACGGAGTTCAGCCACGTGTCAACGTCACCACGTGTCAAGCCACATGCAAGTACCAACACGCCGCACCAATCGACACAACGCACCGCGTGGTCAGCGGATGCTGAATCAGCGAGAGAATCTGGAGAACGCAGTTAGAAGTTGCCGTACATACTCGTATCAACGCGATCGCTGCATACCGACGCACCAGACTCGTGCTCAGGGCAGTTCTACATTATCTAGACCATAGTATGTGGATGCGCCCAGGTATTTCTCCAATCCTGCTCTAAAGCTCAGCAACGTTTCGGTACACTCAAAAACCTAACACAGTACCACCTCGGTACCTACAATAGGAAATTTTATACTTTAGATTCGTAAGTTCACGAATGTAAAAAAACCTTTTTTGTTAACAATATTGTGTACTCATACTTTTTTTGTAACTTTTATTTTGCATCATCCTGTATATAAAGGTAATGAAACTTTTGCATCAACCTGTGTAACGAACCTTTCAAATAAGTTGTAAATCTAAACCTGTGCATCAACGCTCGTACCTTATTATTTAAGCTAACTAAGCAAACTTGTATAGTCAGAATGTAAAACAATAGCACAGAGTATATGTACCTACTACCTATAAAAATGTAATATACTTACCGCTCATGTTGATAAAGCGCTCGTAGTCAGCGGATCGAGTATCATCAATGTTATTGTACTGCATACTTTGTAATGTACCTAATGCGTTAGTAATACTGTATAACTCCTGTTTGAATTTTATTTGTAAAATTTGGTTTGTATACTTTTCAGTTTACCAAATTTTAGGAGGGGTGTGATGTAGGGGTACATACCTACCTACCACATAGATCGCAGCGTAAGCGCTCGTGGCTCGACTCGGCTTTGTTCGCCAGTCGTCCCGAACCCGCGTCCAGATATAGACTCAACCTAAGAACAACCTACCTATGTAATTCATTCATGTAAAAATAAATCCGGAAATTCGTGAACTGCAAACCTGGTCACTTTTCATTGAACATTCCACGCAACCTTAAACAACAGGTCTCCCCACCGAGGACCCCTAACATTACTGTATATAAATACGGAAGAACAACTACTAGAAATAAAAACAACAAGAATTAAAGAATATTTTAATGACTCGTCATCATATCATCATATCAGCTCATATATTTCCCCACCGAGGGGCTCGAGCCTACCCTGAATTAGGGCGATCGGGCCTTAGTCAACCACGCGAGCCCAGTGCGGGTTGGTCGACTTCACACACAACCTTCGAGTTTCTTCGCAGGCGTGTGCAGGTTTCCTCACGATGTTTCCTTCACGGAAAGCGTCGGATAAACGTACATATGAATTGGTACGTGACGGGAGCGAACTACGACCTCCCAGACAGGAGGTAGCGGCCCTTGCCATTACGCCATCGACGCTCGTATGGCTCGTATTTTTAGCAAAATGTCAACTGTAGTTCTTTTGGCACATAAAGAGTGAGACTATGATGGTCCCATGGCGTCGTCATCTTCGAACGTTGCCTGGTCCTTGGTGTACCTGTATCTGACTCACAATGCATAGCATATCGCTCCGGGATTAGAACTACTTCAAGGATGTCCGAGGTCGACTTAGAGTTTTCACGATTGATTGATTGATTTAGAATTGCGGGGCGACACGACATCGTACGTTCGCACGTTTCCCCGACTGTGTAGTCTTGTGTGAATAAGGAAACTTGCCCGGGTCTTACTGTCCATGACATACTCCAGGATAAGAATCGCGACACCGATGTCAGACGTCAGCCACACAGCTTTCGACACGTGGATGATCGAGGGAGTGCTGCGACGTTACGACACTCTACCCCCAACTATCGTCTTGTGAGAACTTGGCTGAGTCCTAGAATGCACACCTGAGTCACTGTCTATATCATACTCCTCCGAGTCAAGGATAGGAATGGTAACAACATACATGGGCCACAGAGCTTTCGATGCGTGTGTCGGTGCCTGATTATGTGTAGAGTCCTATACATACCTATATGCAGTACACGCACATTTTGTATGTACCTGTCGATGACGGACAGTCAGAGTTTAGCCCTGCACGTCGAGTCCCGTCTGCATGCTTCAAAATAAATTAATTTGGTTAAAATAAGAACACGCTCTATAATTTGGGGTTACCACCTAAGGGTTTACCTATTGTTTCTTTATATCAGCTCATGTATACCAACGTGTTTTCGAATTTCGATTTCATATGTACGTTTATCCGACGCTCTTACGGTGAAGGTAAACATCAAGACGAAGAAGACAACAAGAAGAAGAGAGAAGATCAGCTCATATACGTCCCCACCGAGGGGCTCGAGCCTACCCTGAATTAGGGCGATCGGGCCTTAGTCGATCACGCGGGCCCAGTCAGGCCTCCGTCACTCCATGTACTTGCGCGCTATAATAACCTACCGCCCAGCAGAGCGTTCTCGGGCCGTTTGCGGACCCAATTCAGTGCGGTTTTCACAAACGAAGCGCACGCACGTATTTCAATTTAAATCGTTTCGTTCGTTCGTACGCGTACCTACGATGCCGTCTGGTGCCTTATGTGCTGTAGCATTCAACAATGTGCAAAGCAAATACATATGTGCAAAGCATTCAACAAAACATCGTCTTTTTATGGAAAGTTAAAAGTACTAACAGATGCGTTTTATAATTATGTAAGAGAATTTGAGACTATGTTTATTAATAATTTTGAAAAAAATATGAAACAAAGGCCGGGTAGTACTCTATATGAAATTTTAAATGACATACATTTTGACTCTCCCTGCCCTTGTTTCCCAAAACAATATCTAATAAAACTTTTTAGTACATTCAGGATTTTTGCTACACTTAAATTTAATAACCGAGAATTTAGAAAGGGTAAGAAATTAATAAAAAATTATATAAAAATAAGACACATGTAACTCTTAAATATTTTTTTCATTTTACTTACACACTGACCTCTAAAATTATGTGTTATCTAGATGTATTGCACAGTCAGCACCAATTTATAAAAAAATATATATTTTTCTAGCTGTTTCCCGCGGCTTCGCCCGCGTAGAGGTATGAAAAATTGATAAGAACCTATTCTCAGACCTACCCGATATGCACACAAAATTTCATAAAAATCGGTCCAGCCGTTTCGGAGAAGTATGGTTACTAACACTGTGACACGAGAATTATATATATATATATACTAGCTGTCCCGGCGAACTACGTACCGCCTTACATTACATTACACTGCCCTACCCTACCCTACCCTACCCTACCCTACACTACACTACACTACACTACACTACCCTACACTACACTACACTACCCTACACTACACTACCCTACCCTATCCTACACTACACTACCCTACACTACCCTACGCTACCCTACCCTACCCTACCCTGCACTACCCTACCCTACACTACACTACACTACCCTACCCTACCCTACTCTACCCTACCCTACCCTACATAAGAACCTTCTCCTGACAATAACAAACTCGACAAAAAAAGAATTAGCGAAATCGGTCCAGCCGTTCTCGAGTTATGCGCTTACCAACACATTTTGCGATTCATTTTTATATAATAGACTAGCTGTCCCGGTGAACTACGTACCGCCTTACATTACACTACCCTACCCTACCCTACACTACCCTACCCTACACTACACTACCCTACCCTACCCTACACTACACTACCCTACCCTACACTACACTACACTACCCTACCCTACACTACTCTACCCTACACTACACTACCCTACCCTACACTACTCTACACTACCCTACATTACACTACCCTACCCTACCCTACACTACCCTACCCTACACTACCCTAACCTACCCTACATACACTACACTACACTAACCCTACACTACCCTACACTACACTACCCTACACTACCCTACCCTACCCTACACTACCCTACCCTACTCTACACTACCCTACTCTACACTACCCTACCCTACACTACACTACACTGCCCTACCCTACGGTCCCCTAAGGTTCTTATGTAGGGTAGGGTAGCTACCCTACATAAGAACCTTCTCCTGACAATAACAAACTCGACAAAAAAAGAATTAGCGAAATCGGTCCAGCCGTTCTCGAGTTATGCGCTTACCAACACATTTTGCGATTCATTTTTATATTATAGATAGATAGATAAATGATACAATTTTAAACTACCACCTATAAGTCAAAATATATTCACAGTTCTCAATAACATAGACACAAAAAGTTATGTTAATTTAATTTTATCGAAGAGGCAGCCCTGCGATCGCGCGGTGTGAAGCAAGTACTGCAGTTGCTGACGCGATGGAGTAGGCTATTATAGCAGTAGGTATTGGAAATTTACTACTGAGTGAAGTATCTGTTACGTAGTAACTATTTAGTAATCTGTGGCCCAGTGCGGGTTAATCGACTTCACACACAACCATCGATTTTTCTTCGTAGGTGTGTGCAGGTTTCTTCACGATGTTTTCCTTCACCGTTAAAGCTATAGCGGTGAGTAATATGTACGTAAGTTTCGAAAAATCCGGATTTGAACCCTGTACCTCTGGTTAGGAGGACCGAGTCGTTACCGGTGGAGCCACGGACGCTTTGCCTATTGTTTATAAGTGATAAATTCCCAAACGTGCATTGCTCGCGCGCCGCCCCAACTATCGTCTTGTGTGAACGAGGGACTATAATTACATCTGACTCACCGTCCATAGCATTTTCTTCCGGAATAGGAACGGCGATCACGATGCCGGACGTCAACCGAAGAGCTTGGGACGCGTGCACGAGCAGGGCGGCGTCGCGGGGGCTGGCGGTTCGGTGCGGCGCGCGGAGCCCCGACCGCCGCGTATAGAACGCTGGGAACTCGTCTGTATCACCGTAAGCGCACACGCATACGCCCTGTGTTTCCTGTGTCAAAAATACAAGGATTTGAACTGATTGGTACTTTTTTAATGATTTTCTTTATTAGCATTTATACAGAGAACTAAATGTTTAAAAGCATGTCATCAAACGATTCCTCATCAAGGTTCTCTTACACAATTATCTCGTGTGACGATTTAAAATAACCATTCACACAAGTTACACATAAATGCTTGTATCTAATCTATACAGCATCTGCTATCTAGAAAAGCTTCCGTAGATCACCATAGCTGGTACGAGCTACGAATGTGTAGCATAACAAACAATTAAATGTATTTTATTGTTATGATGTTTCTTTAATTTAAAAATATTGACCTTCTTACATACTCTAGTCAGAATATTTTATAACAGAACTTTATCCTTGATATTTGTCTTCCCGTTCCGCCCAACTTTTTATTTTTGCATAAAATCTCTTTTGTACGTTAGGAAGATTTTAATAAAAAGTTTATGCATATTTTCTTCGAGAGCAATGATAATTCGTATGTTTCTAGATTTTATATTGTGTAAAGCGGCTTCCTGCGACCTTCACCAGCGGATCCTTGAGGTAGGTCTTTGTCCAGCAGTGCACGTGTTTCGGCTTATATAATGATGCCGTAAAGCGGGAAATAATTTGTAATTAGAAAATTTCTGAGTGGTTATTCTGATAAATTTTTAAAATTTCTACTTCTAAATAACTGTCAATCGCTTCTGAGGCATGCAGTGTGTTTCGCAAAGGGCAGACGTATTGATATTCTTGGTTACCAAGTACTCGAGGGTCCTGCCGATGTCGAGGATAGATTTGACGCCGCTGCATACCACCATGGTGCTGCTGCGGCCCAGCTCCGTCAGGTCGGCTGATATGTCCATCGTGTGCTCCCCTTCGCGGTGCACGCCACCTTCAGAATAAAATTTGTCAGTCATTCATCATCATATCAGCTCATATACGACCCAATTGAGGGGCTCGAGGCTAGTCTGAATTAGGGCTATCGGGCCTTAGTCGACCACGCAGTCCAAGTGCGGGTTGGTCGAATTTACACAAAACCTTCGAGTTTCTTCGCAGGCGTGTGCAGGTTTCCTCACGATGTTTTTTTTCACCGTAAGAGCGTGGGGTAAACGTACATATGAAATCGAAATTCAACAACATATTGGTACTTGGTGGCAGGATTCAAACCACGACCTCCCGGACAGGAGGTAGCGAATCTACCAACGCTCTCAAAATTGGTCAGTCAGTAGTGCCATAATAGGGTACATGACTAAGTGGTGAAAACCGAAATTTTTCAGCATTATTATGCATACTACTTTTGTAACATTAATTAATTGAGCATTGAAGGGCGGAGGTCGCCGGAACCCACCGGATGCGGGCAGTGCAGGACCAGTCGGTGTGCAAAAAACATCTTTCTCTCTCTCTTATCGTGTGGCACAGTTAACCATGCTATCCAAGGGCACAGATTACTAAATAGTTACTTCCAAGGGACAGACGGCAGTTGCTTGGTGTTTCACTTAGTATCACTCGCGGTCACGTGTAGGGCATTTAGATTTGCACCTACGGACGTGTGCAACGCGTCTGGAATCAGATGTGCAGGTTTCCTCACGATGTTTTCCTTCAATGTTTAAGCAATCGGTGAGTATATGTACGTAAAATTCGAAAAACTCATTGGTACATTGGCCGTCCGGATTTGAGCCCGGTACCTCTGGTTAGAAGGACCGAGTCGTTACCGGTTGAGCCACCGACGCTTTTTAAGAAGAACATCTTTTGGCTTATATAACAACTAGTGGATGCCCGCAGCTTCGCCCGCGCAGATCCCGATTGTTGCGGTTCCCGTAAAAATTTCCCAAAATCCTTTCTTAGCGGATGTCTACGTCATAACATCTACCTGCATTCCAAATTTCAGCCCGATTCGTCTAGTGGTTTGGGCTGTGCGTTGATAGATCACTATGTCGTCAGTCAGTCAGTCACCTTTGAGTTATATTATATTTAGAAGAAAGATAATGATGACAAAACATTGAATACTCGTATATGATGAAAACAGTACTAAAATATCAGTTGGAGGGCAATTTTTCTCCACTTAATTGACTACCTTCATGTCTTTATAAATTATCTCTGAGGAATAAATCTGGTGCAGATAGGTACACACGTTGCAGCATTCAATTTTTAAAGTTATTTTATTCCAGCTTACTTATAGCTGTTTTAGACGAAGGAGTGAAGAAGGTTTTGTGATGGTAAAATTCAATGTAAACACGACTGCGTGAAAATATTACCCCTCTGTTTGGGAAGTCGGGTAAAATGTATCCGATGTCACTCACGGGATCAAGATGAATCTAACGGTACCTGGCACTCTACCGTACATCAACCCGTTATGAAGATATCGTGGAATAAAGAAACATACGAGTACATACATATATATACATATGTGAGACGTGAAAACCATACACCCCTTTTTTGTGGGGAGTTGTGTAAAAAAAATTGAAGTTGACATTTTGATGGGGATCGAATGTCTTACACTGATACACTCTAAATAAACTGTACGGCAGCCTGCACTAACTTTCTCGACAATTTTTTTTAATTATTTTTTGTTTTTTATTTTATTATTACTATTCTTTTATTTTAAAAAAATTAATAAAAAAAATGTAATAATTTTGATGAATTTATATTGCATGACCAAATATATACTTATTCGTAACTAAATATATACTTATCCGTAACCAATTATATACTTATTCGTAATAATACATGACAATTCAATAGCTCCAACCATTTGCTAGTAATTCGCAAGTTTCAAATTCATTTGTAGGAGAACCATACAAACACGTTTTTTTTCAGACCAATAGCTATGTAATAGACAAACATAAGCAACTACGACGTGAAAAGTTTTATCAAAATCGTTTGTACCGTTTTTGAGAAAAAAAAACGTTTTTGTTGTATGACAGCTACTCTTCGGTTTGACAGTATAAAGAAACTTTTGATAATCCTTCGATAAAAATAATTTAAAACTCTTAAGTTTCATGTTTGGTTCCAATCGGACTAAAGATATAGCCTCCAGAGCCAAGCGTGACGGACGGACGCACGGACGCACGAACGGACGCAATTGATATGTTCGGTCTTTCGGTATGTGTTAATGATATACAATAAATTTTCATGAAAATTGTAAAATCTTTTTTTGCGATAACTATACTTCCTCTACCATGCGTACGTACGTACTTACGTTCCGTCACACCCTGGACACTTCATACAACGGGCCAGAAATAACATTTCGAAAAAAGGAATAACGGAACAAACAAAATGGCGGCGAAATCCTATACGTTCGACAACCTAACTGTAACCAATCTGTATCAATATGGGTACGAGGGGGTGAGGTCGCAATCTAGAGAACGGCAGGGAGTGTCCATACTGCTACGGGGTCGACAAAGTAAAAACAAAAATTAATGTATGAATGTATGTGTGTCTGTGCATACGTCCATTGCTCTAGTTACCAAATCACTCGTTTTTTTTAAATTCAAAATGGTTTTAACCGTTTTGATGAAACTCCGTACGTTACTTTATCTTTACATAGCCTACAGCACGCTGTTATTTTTTATTTCAATAAGAAACTTGAATAACGTACCTACCATACCAATTCAGGTTGTTTGTTACTTTTCTCAAAATTTCTCTAATTATTTTAATGAAACTTTGTGAATAACTAGGACTAATGACGCCTACTGCAATGGGTAGTTAATTATTCCAGGAAAAATCCGAGTACAATTCATAAAAATAAAAAAGGTAAGGGTAAACATCATCTGAATGGAAACGACATAATTTACTAACCACCCTTAAAGACAGTCATAAAAACGATGTCCACGCGGGCTAAGCCACAGGAAAAGCTAGTTATTATATATATCTTTGACTTTTAACTACTAATAGTCTAGGAGCTAGGCCGCGGGCAGACAGACGGACAGAAAGTTATGACGAAACTAGGGTTCCTTGTTTATTTTATTTATTTAGGACACAAACAGTCAGTTTACGCAAACTTATCACAAAAAGTCCTACAGGTCTTTTAATTAATAGCAAACAAAAAACATGTTGGTTTCGCTAGTAACAAGTGATCAAGTTGATAATATTGCACAATGCAAAGTGTATGTTCGTCTATACGAGTCTATCACGTGTAACGATTTTATATGATGTAAGAGTTAAAAAGAAATACATATTTTATTACTTATAAATTATAAATAAATAAAATTTGCCTTGCTTAAGCTATGGAACCCTAAAAAGGACAAATTAAAAAAAGTGATATGAAAACCGATAGAAAGTCAACAAAAAAGGATGTCTTGCTATCTGAAACAAAGTATACTCGTACCAATAATCTATTGACGTTTTTTTTTACACCAGTGTGCTATTATCGTATCATTTTCTATATACCATTAGATAGGTAGCTAGTGGTATGGAAAACATTTTCTTTATTGGAATTCGTAAACGAGCGAGTGCGGAGGAGCGCCCGAAATGTATTTCCACTGAACGATCAACGACAACTTCGCTCAGGAAATGGAGTCATTAAAATACGCATCATTTGGGGAATACTCCAAATGTAGGCGCTTACCTCTTTTACGACCTCCAGTTCGTGGCCTGTCGTTATTGCGCGTGCCCGTATCACTAATCACAATCGAATCGGTAGGATTTGTTTGTAATTATTACGTTAATTACTGCACTTGGCAGAAGGTGCTCACGAGAACATCGTTATTGACGAACTATAACTTTATCACAATAGTGGGGCCAGTACTGATTCGGCATCGTTAATATACTACGCTCATGCGGGGCCAGTGCCAAATCGGTATCAGAGTTGGCTCATTGATGTAAAAAAAAAAAACGCTAAAAAGTACCCATACAAACAGTACCATAATACCTACAGGTGAGGGAAGAATACAACTACATTTTGAGTTTTTTTGACTTTTTTAATGGTTAATGTTTTTAAACTCTTTCGGTGTCAGGTTTCTTACAAACGTTGAACCCTGACACAGTTGTTTGCAACAAAATTGCAAATTCATTAGCTAACTAAATAAGAGTAAAGTTTTGTACAAAAACAACGTTGTTTTTGTACAAAACTTTACTTTTATGCTCTCTCTCCGCTTACTTTTTTATGTCCCTCCGCTTATGCGAAGGCGCACGACTTTGATCTCCCCGCTATAAAGGTTAAGTAAGAGAAAAATAGTACGTACTATGTCAGCATGGTTATCGACGATAGGAATCTGGTGTTTCGGGCTTAAGCTGCCAGCTTTCGTACTGCCGGTGTCACTGGGCGGGCTACCTTTCATGAGAGTGGAGAATTTTAAATATCTTGGACACTATGACACCGAGGATTTGTCAGATGACAAGGATATAGACAGGGAGTGCAGGGCGTTGGCGGTTAGATGTAATGCTTGCCCGCAGGTTTGCACGTTGTTGCTCAAGCGAAGTAAAACTTACGCTGTTCGAAGCTTTTTCACAGTCGTTCTACCCGTGCAGCCTGTGGGTCAGCTACACACTGAAAGCCTACAGCGCCCTGCGAGTCTAGTTTAATAACGGGTTTGGGATGCTACTAGGGCTGCCGCAATTTTGTAGTGTATCAGGGATGTTTGTGAAGGCACACGTCGATGACTTTTATTGTCTTATGCGAAAAAGAGCTGCCTCTCTGATGAGTCGCATTCGCGGCAACGCCAACAGTTTTCTGTCCGTTGTTCAGGACAAGATGAATAGCCCCATATGTAAGCACTGGGAGGCTCTCCATCACGCCCAAAACTGTAAATAATTTTCTAAAGATACTAACATAGGATAAGGATATTTTTTTAACAAAACCATGGATTTATGGTGATCTGAAATAAAATTATTATTCAATTAATCGACTGTCTTTCTGCTTTATCTTTGGATGTCCGCAGTTTTTGAGACAAATCATTAATACACATAGCATGTCTAGCGATTTTAAGAAAACGATTTCTCGAAAACAAAGAGTAGTAGAAGGTATAAGGTATAATCAATCAAACTAAACCGAACCTATTATCGCTCGCTTCGCTCGCTCAACTCTAGTCCAGTTGATAAGGATAGATAATTTGATGTGCAATCAGTATTTTTGATATGATTGTCATTAGATTCAAGATATTTTTTTAAAATAGGTGCAAATTGCACTCTTTAAGATAATCATAAAATAGTGATAACATAATTTTATTTGAAAAAATAAACAATCATTAGGTAATAACGTCAAAATACAATCCTTGATATAAAAAAACAAATTATGTCATTAGAACATGAAAACAATACGACACGAGAATTCGTACATTAAAATCATTGAATGTCATGAACGCCTTTGACAAGTGTAGGCCAGTTCACACGGACATCACCCGGTCACGAGCATAATACGAGAGTCAGCCATCGCTCCTCTCAACCATATTAGAGGGAAAGGAACGACCCGGCTCCCGATGCGCCACCAGCCGCACAAACATTTAAGCGAGCATGCATCACTGATGTCAATGCTTAGATAAAAAATAATTAAAAGAAGTACTATACTTGTCATGTCTCGTCGCTTCCACGTCAATTCTTAGTTTGATCTTGATTTTATTACTATTAAACATGATTTGTAGCGTTGATAGAAGAAAAATTAAATTTAATAAGTATTAAATATTATTATTATTTATTTTATTATTATTATTTTTTTTTATTTTTTTTTTTTTAATTTAATTGAATTTTCTACCCATTAAATTTTTTCATTTAAATATTCGGATGTCTATAATAACCTTTTTTACAAAGAGTTCTTTTGACACAATTTTTAAACTGTTTTTCTGACAAATTTAAGACAGCATCGGGTAATTTGTTATACATGAGTGTGCATTGTACCACAAAGGACTTATTGATTTTGCTATCTGGTATAAGTTACTTGAAGTTTATTCCTATTCCGAAGATTACGACTGTGCCTGTCACTATTCAGTGAAAAGAGATGCAGATTTTTACGAACATCTATATATACATATTACATATATTATATTAATATAATAAAACTGTAGAGGTCGAATCTCTGTACATGTAAAAAAAATGCTTAAAACCAAGGGATGTAAAAAGAGGGAAAATATCAAAAAATATGTTTTTTATTTTTTTTGTTTCTCTGTCTGTCTATTTGTACGGGCTAATCTCCGAAATGGCTGGACCGATTTTAATAAAATTTTGCATGGTGATACCTTATATCCCTGGTCAATATCTTAGATACTTTTTATTCCGGAAAATTAAAGGGTTCCCGTGGGATAGTTAAAAACACATAGTAATTTGGACATCTTAGTACACACAACTTATGTACTTATTATCTTATGCTGATACTTTATATTACCGATCGAATTAAGTATATATCCTATAAAAGTGACGGGATTCAGCGAAAAAGAAAATTGCTACGGATCCCTATTCAATGCGTGACCTGACACACACTTGACCGGCTGAACTTGAACAGGTTTAGTACCTAACCTGTGAAAATCTCAAACCGACCTTCATGCTTTTCCAAATCGATTAAAAAACGAGATATTATTTTGATAATAAGTATTTTTTTATTGATGTGTAACATCTTTGCTCTCGCTTTCCTGCAATTTGTGGGAGTGATTTCGTGAAATGGGACGGAAATGTGTGACATGGGACGGAAATGTGTAACAGGAAGTCGCGAAAGCGCGCGCTATTCGATCTGACGAATGAGCTTTGCTCTCGCTTTCCTGCAATTTGTGGGAGTGATTTCGTGAAATGGGACGGAAATGTGTAACAGGAAGTCGCGATAGCGCGGAATTCTACTTTACGAGAGTCCGACTCGCACTTGGTCGGTTTTTTCGTTACAGTCAGATCCGCCACCCAGGTACAATATCGTCATCAAATCTAACTAACCTAAAGTATTTTGTCACATGTTACACATCATATGCGAGTACTGTAGGTCTCCATCGAATTTTTTTCTATTCTACACTACAGAATCGTTCTCTAAAAATATAAAACATGGCGCTGTTCGTTTTTACAACGCGCTAACGGATTTTTTCTGAGAGTTCCAACGTGGGTGACTTTTTTGCTTTACGGCAAATTTTCAATAGATGGCGCTGTTAGGTTTTAGAACGTGCTATTGAAATTAATCAAAAGTTACGAAGTTATGATACGCTCCATTTCAAACGTGTACAGTTCCCGGTGAGTTTGTGTTATGCAATGACTATAAACAAAGCCCAAGGGCAGACGCTACTCGTACGTGTTGCCGGCGTGGACCTCAGCGTTCGGCTATTTCTCACACTTTCTCCCGTGTAAGTCAACCAAACAAACTGTTTGTTTATGTTCCGAACCAAACCACAGCGAACGTTGTCTATAAAGAGGCATTATAAGGTACTAACTAGATATGGTACGGAACCCTTCGTGCGCGAGTCCGACTCGCACTTGGCCGGTTTTATTTTTGCTGATCGTGTCGATCAAATGACCTCTGTGGCACAGTGGTCATTTATGGTACCGCAAGTACCTTTGGCCTGCAGGGATCCGGGTTCAATCACCGGCCAGGTTAAGTTGGAAAATAATCTGTGTCCAATCGTTCACATTTATTTTTATCTACGATTTACGTATTAATCCAAACTTTGTATTTTTGCATATTTTTTTTTGCTGTATAAGTTAACCGCGTGATAAAATCACATACACGCGGACGAAGTCGCGGACAACAGCTAGTACATTATATTTTCATAAATGTACTGACACGGGAAAGTCATTAATAAATTGATAGGTGTTTAAATTTTTGATGAGCTACTAAAATTATTACAAAAATAAACAGTTTACGTTGAACTAGTTTTTGTCCGCGGCTTCACCTGCGTAGATATAGGTAGTTTTATGACTGTATAGGTATAGCTGGTACCAGTGACTTTGGGTGATGGTTTTCTTGGTTAACACTATTCTAATATCCTGGGGTAAGTTATCTTGGGAAGTAGGTGTATGTTGGGCATGCCCATACGGTATGGAAAAAAACCGTTCATACTTTTAGCATGCCCAATATACATCTATTTCTTAAGCTCGCATATGCGACACGCCTAATTGAAGGAAACACAATGGGTTATTTAGATTCTTTCGGGAAACCTCCGATTTTGAATAAACCTAATCTACACCTAATATTGAATACACCTTATTCAACAGTAAAAGTTTTATTTTATGACATAAAGCAACATAAAGCCATTCTAGAGATGCAATGTTCCTGAAGGAACCATTGATTATTAGGAAATGAAAATATGACATCACGTAAAGCGATATCTGACACGCCTAATTGAAGGAAAATTAATGGGTTACTTCGATTCCTTCGGAAACCCCCCGATATTCCAGGATATAAAGTCTATTTTTGTAACTATAATCAGGTGTTAAATTGAATTCGCCTGATCAAACAGCGAAAGTTTTACCCTTACACATTAGGCCATTCCAGAGATACAATGTTATTCCTTTCCTTCGGGAACCTTTTGATCATCTGCAATTGAAAATAGGATCGCACGCTGAGTACCGTATTTATTATCCCTGATGGTTATCATTTTTAAAAATTTATTAATCTTTTAAATTCTTAATATTTATTGTAAAGCATACATCTTGTAAGAGGCACATTGAATCTAAAGACTTAGCTAGAAAGATGTCGACTAATGAAGTCTACGCTCCGACCAGCGCCCATCCAGCTCCCAAACCCCGAGAGCTTTCAACTCGAGTAGCACAATCGCTTCGAATGCCTAGAAGACAGATTGGTGGAAATTGTCCAAACGGTCGGGTTCAACTAGCCATTTAAACAGAACCAAAATAATCTCTCACTTCACCAGCAAACTCATTGCAGAAAGACGCAGATTGGTTATGCAGTCCTCTGAAGACGCTACTCAGTATCGGCAACTAGACAGGCAGATCTCTAAGTCCCTGACTCGCGATTTACGCCAATATAATACAAACTGTATTAAAGAAGAGATTGACTCAAAAGTGTTCGCGAGAGTTCTGTCTGTTGGACAGAGCCAACTGACCAAGCTGAAGACTGAGGATGGCAGGATCACACTGTCTAAGACTAAGTTGCTGGAAGAAGTTGAGAAGTTCTACGGACAATTGTACAAGACTACACGTCTGCCTGTCAGCGATCTGGCTAAAGACCCAAGAGCCAGACTAACCCGACACTATATCGAAGACATCGCGGATGTCAGCCTGTACGAGATTAGTATGGCTCTCAAACAGCTCAAGAACAACAAGTTACCGGGTGATGATGGCATTACGGCTGAACTTCTGAAAGCAGCTGGATCACCGTTACCAAAAGCTCTTCAGAAGTTATTTAATTTCTTTATATTCAAACTCCTAAGGCATGGCACAGAAGTGTGATAGTGCTTTTCTTAAAAAAGGGTGACGATACCCTGCTGAAGAACTACAGACCCGTCTCACTTCTGAGCAATGTCTTTAAGCTGTTTTCGAGAGTAATTACGAATCGTCTCGCATGCAGGTTTTACGACTTCCAGCCTACTAAAAGACTATGCTTGGCGTTTGTGGACTATGAGAAAGCCTTTGATTCAGTCGAAATCTGGGCTTTACTACAGTCTCTTCAGCGGTGCCAAATTGACTAACGATACATCGAGGTGTTAAAGTGTCTGTATGAAAACGCCACCATATCGGTTCACCTCCAGGACCAGAACTCGAAACCTATCCAGTTGCAGCAAGGGGTGAGACAGGGAGACGTTATATCTCCGAAACTATTCACCGCCGCCCTAGAAGATGTTTTCAAGCTTCTGGACTGGAGGGACTCGGCATCCATATCACAGCGAGTACATAACCCAACTCCGATTTTCTGACGATATCGTGGTCATGGCTGAGACTATGGAAGACCTAAGCACAATGTTCGATGGCCTCAGTGAAATCTCTCATTAAGTGGGTCTTAAAATAAACATGGACAAGACGAAAATAATGTTAAATGTCCGTGTCGCACCCACCCCTCTAAAGGTTGGAGACTCTAAACTGGAAGTTGTTGACGAATATGTATACCTGGGACAAACAGTCCAGCTAGGTAGGTTCAACTTCAAGAAAGAGATCAATCGACGAATCTATCTCAGCTGGCTAGCCGTCGGGAAACTTCGCAATATCTTCACGTCACAAATACCGCAGTGTCTCAAGACTAAGGTCTTTGACCAGTGTGTGTTGCCAGTGATAACTACGGAACTGAGACATGGTCGCTTACTATGGGCCTCATAAGAAGGAATTGAGCGAGCTATGCTCGGAATTTCTCTACGCGATCGAATCAGAAAAGACGAGATCCGCAGGAGAACCAAAGTAACCGACATAGCTCACAGAGTCGAGTGGCAGTGGGCAGGGCACATAGCTCGTAGAACAGATAGCCGTTGGGGCAGTAAAGTTCTCAAGTGGCGACCGCGCACCGGAAAACGTAGCGTAGGCCTTCGCAAGCGGTTGGCCGACGAACTAGTGAAGATCGCGGGAAGCCGCTGGATGCCGGCAGCGCAGGACAGGTCGTCTTGGAAATCCTTGGGGGAGGTATTTGTCCAGCAGTGGACGCTTTTCGGCTGATAAGATGATGATGAATATATTTGAACTATCTTTGAAACAGTCTTGAATACGAAATGATTTAATTGAATAAGGATTAATAAAAGGTAGGATAGCATGGTCTGATTTTGGTCGGCGTTTCTATCAACTTTTAATTTATCCAAAAACACAGGTTAGAATGTGCGACGCCATTTTGAAAAAAAATCAAAATGGCGAATCCTTAATGTGCCAATAAGTTTCAAACCCCTTAAGAAAATTCAACTGGCATATTAAAGGGTTTGTTTAGACTGACTGAGAAAATTTAGAGGTACTAAATCGGTCTGGTTTGCCTATAGAATGCAAATCTGGCGAGCGTCCCACTTGAAAGGTTATAAAAGAGGTTTCTTTGATATATATTTTTTTGTTATATATAAAAGTTGACAAATCATGTTTGTGCAACTGACAAAATGAAGTCATTGAAATGAAGAATCAGGTTACAAATTATCACATTCATATGTATTGTAATTGCTGAGAAAAATCGAGATTCCTGCGACCAAAGTTTCCAACTCCATTCGCGAGTCACCATCACCATGTATCTACTCAAGAAAAAGAATAGCTCACTTTCGCGTTCGTTCTATACAGCTTTATCTTAAAGTGTGTACGATAAATTTTTAACATTTGTAAGCCAAAATCAGAAAAAGCCGCGGACAGACGGACAGACAGACATGACGAAACTATAAGGGTTCCTACGGAAACCTAAAATCCGAAAGTTTCGATGTGTTTTGACCACCACGCATTTAGCACAGGTCTTTCGAAGTTGTAAACACGTCCACTGCTGGACAAAGGCCTCCCCCAAGGATTTTTACGACGACCGGTCCTACGCTGCCCGCATCCAGCGGCTTCCCGCGATCCTTACCAGGTCGTCGGTCCACCGCGTGGGAGGGCTGCCTACGCTACGTCTTCCGGTGCGCGGTCGCCACTCTAGAACTTTACTATCCCAACGGCCGTCTGTCAAACTCAGTTTTACACTATTGGTATCTATCCTTACAACATCCCAAAAATTGCCCGGCCGTTAAATTTATCCTACTAATATTATAAACGCGAAAGTTTGTAAGAATGTATGGATGTATGTTTGTTACTCTTTCACGAAAAAACTGGCTGGCTGAAATTTGGTAGGTAGATAGATTAGGACCTGGATTAACTCATAGGCAACTTTTTTCCACGCTCGCGAGCCGCACCCTCGAAAAGTCGTAGAAACGTTGTCCACGCGGGTGAAGCCGCGGGAAACAGTTAGCTTTCAATAAATTTTATAGCTATAAATAAATCACTGGTAATACCTCATTACAATAAGAATGGAAACGATAATGAGCTTCAATAAGATGTACCTATTACGGAACGCCGGCGCCGCTCGAGCCGCCCGAGCCGCCCAAGCCGCCCGCGCCTCCTAAGCTGCTGCTATGAATATGAATTACGTTGTGTGGTTATACGAGACAGCTGCGCCGCCATCGGTTCTCGTTGTGTCTACGTGCTCCTTTTACCAGCATTATGATGTGCAAATTTTAGCTCAAAAATGATTAGGATGCGTTAAATATTCACAGAGTTCAAAAAGGGTGAAATTGATTAGTTTTGCTAAGGGCCTTGTACGCCTCAATTTATAATGAAAATCGGAAAAGCTTATGTATGATCAGTAAAATGTGTAAACAGTACGTGGTTCATAAACTTCTGAACTTCTGATTATGTTGAAGCTTTGTCCAAGGGATTAATATGCGAGAGATTAAAAAGTTATAACCTGTTTGTCCTTGAAAGTTTGAAAAACGAACAGTCTAACCGAGGGAGATGAATTAATGAGTGTCTTTGGGCAAAGTATATAATATATTAGTAGGTACTAACATAAGACCAAGGTCTTCGACCAATGTGTGTTGCCAGTGATGACGTACGGAACTGAGACATGGTCGCTTACTATGGGCCTCATAATAAGGCTCAAGGTCACCCAAAGGGCAATGGAGCGAGCTGTGCTCGGAGTTTCTCTGCGTGATCGAATCAGAAACGAGGAGATCCGTAAGAGAACCAAAGTAACCGACATAGCTCTCAGAATTGATAAACTTAAGTGGCAGTGGGCGGGGCACATTGCTCGTAGAACAGATGGCCGTTGGGGCAGTAAAGTTCTCGAGTGGCGACCACGCACCGAAAAGCGTAGTGTAGGCAGGCCTCCCACTCGGTGGACCGATGACCTGGTGAAGGTCGCGGGAAGCCGCTGGATGCGGGCAGCGCAGAACCGGTCGTCGTGGAGATCCTTGGGGGAGGCCTATGTCCAGCAGTGGACTTCCTTCGGCTGATATGATGATGATGATGACTAACATACAGTATGGACACACCCTGCCGCTCTCTAAATTGCGACCTCACCCCCTCGTCACCCAGATTGATACAGATTGGTTACAGTTTGTTTGTCGAACGTATAGGATTTCGCCACCATTTTGTTTGTTCCGTCATTCCTTTTTTGAAATGTCATTTCTGGCCCGTTGTATGAAGTGTCCAGAGTGTGCTTTGGGTCTAGTTTTTGAATTTGCAAATTTTAAGAAGCGCACCATTATCAAATCAGAGCATTGAACGGGCCTTAAGTGGGCGTAAAAAACAAAATGCTCGTTCTCTTTGCTCTCGCATGATTCTTAAATTGCCAAGTCTATAATTTAAAACGCTAAACACATTAAAAAACTGACTTCCATCGCAACAACTTATTATAATTTTGCATTATTATTTTTGTTTTTTTGTTGATTTTCTAAAGTACTACACGATTTTGATAAAATTTATATGGAACCAGAAAAAAAGCACTAGTTTTCAAATAAAAAAAATAATCATCAAAACCGGTTCACCCAGTCAAAAGTTCTGAGGCTACAAACATTAAAAAAACAGTCGAAATGAGCACCTCCTCCTTTTTGGAAGTCGGTTGAAAATGAAAGCCTTGAAACAAAAAATTATAGTAGCAGTCCACATTCACCATCAAAAGTTATACAGCATATCTCTGATCAAAAGTGTATAATTTTAAAGGTATACAGGGTGTACCAAAATTGGTGTAGGTCCCGTTAACTGGGGCTTCTACTCATCATACTGAACAACTTTTGTTCTACCACTTTGCTGAAAACGTAAAAAAGTTTTTTTAGTCTTCATACAAATCGATCAGCCGATGACCCAATTTTGTGCATTTTAGTATGGAGCGTCGAATTTTATTTGCGAATTGACTATGGGTTTCTTTAGGAAAGTTGTTTAGTATGATGAGAAAAAGCCCCAGTTAACGGGTCCTGCACCAATTTTTTTACACCCTGTATAATTGTAATAATTATTATATAATGGTAAATAGGTTGTTGGTAGGCGGGGGGCAGTCTACACCGGGCAGTCCACCTGGCCCAAAATCGTGTCAAGTGGAGGACACTATGTGGTCACGATCCTCAGCAGTGAGGGAACGACGAAGAAGAAGAAATAGGTTGTTAGGTAAGTATGAAATTGATATTTGTGTAATTTTAGAGACGTCATGATTTAGATTGATTGAAAAATGTAGGAGAAATCGTGTTTTCGCTCTAGGTTAGCCCTCAATCAGATCGTCTAATTTCATTATCATATGTATTTTTTTTCGAATTTATGAACTTAGCATGATTCAGATAAATAATTCAAAAAAAACATTTCACTTTATAGCCCGCCTTTTAACACTTCAACGTATTAACAATGTGATTGAGCACTGTGTTCTGAACATTCAGATATAACATGAATTTTCGCAGCAGTGATGTTGGCACCGCAAACGGCCTGGTGTTGAATTTTATCTAAAAAAAACCTGAAAAATTTTAGGTACAAGCTTTTAATATAGCATTGCTACGCGATTAGCTTTAAAGTCCGCCCTATCGAAGACAAGCTATCTGAGACACGGTTGAGGTGGTATGGCCATGTAATGCGGCGGCCAGAGGATCATATGACCAGGAAGATTCTGACGCTTGATACCGGCCCAAAAAGGCGAGGACGACCCCTACTTACTTGGTAGTAAGTCACCAACAACTACCTGAAGAAGACCCAAGCAGATGACTCGATGACCTAGGGCAGAGTAGGTGCCTGGCGAAAGATGACTAGGAGAGCCGACCCCAAATGAAATGAGATAAGGCTAGGCAAAGAGAGATTGTTACGCGATATACATGCCACATTTCAGCTCAATCGGAAACCGGGAAGTGGGTCAAATATAACTTAAGATTTCATTACAGACACCGGGACAGGTGAAACTAAATAAAAGCTTGTAAAAATTCCTTGAATTCAGTTTCACACCCTAGCACTCAAAGCATTTTTATGAGGTGTAGGGAAAGGAGAGTATTCATATGTGTCTAGACATACTCGTAGCTTAGCGAGCATCCTTTCGGACTGCATCCTTGATAAATGCACATCTGCGCACGTCACGCGCTCATTACACGTGCTGTTAGTCCCGAGTGTCGTCCACCGCCACAGATCTCATTGTAACACTGATTGTAGGTAAGTTTTGGTAGGAATTAGTGTGAGTGTGGGTTGGAATGGAAACCCATACTAAACATAATTCAAAAAAAATAAAATACTCACACATATACAATTTGTTGACTGATTCGTAAAAAAAGTTCAGAGGTCTTTGAATTAATTTACTGAAAATAATGTTTAATTGGTACAGGAAAATTCTTTAAAAATCAAAAATTTAATGCGCAGGAAAGGCGAGGAATTGATTGGATCAGTTTGCTGACCGATTCGTTAAAAAAGTTTAGAGGTCTTTAAATTAATTTACTGAAAATATTTTTAATTGGTAAAGAAAAATGCTTTAAAATCAAAAATTTTATGCAGTTAAGGAGAGGCAATGATTAAAACAGTTGTTTCTGGTCTGGTATTTACGTGTAAAGAGTAAAGAAAATAACTACACTTTTGCACTTTTTTAATGTTTTTTTTGTTTCATTTAAAAACTACAATTAATTTTAAAAATCCAACTGGAATATTGGAGAGTGTGTTTAAACTAATCGACTAAGAACATTAAGAAGTTTAAATCAGTGTGTTTTGCCTGTAGAATGCGAATCTCTGTTTTAAAGCGGTTTCTTTAATACATTTTTTTCTGTTACAAAACTGAACGAATCGTGTTTCGCAACTGACAAAATGAATCATTGAAATGAAGAATCGGGTTACAAAATATCTCTTTCATATGTTTTGTGATTGCTGAGAAAAATCGAGATCCCTGCCAGCAAATTTTCCAATGCGTCTCCTTAATAGCCAAACCGATCAAACTAAGGACCGCACTTACGGTAAGTTAACCTCTGAGTGACAACGCAAGGCGACCTACGACTATTATATTAATATGCCATTCTTATTGTTTTATACTTTGTGCTTATATTACTAGCTTTTTGTTTTTGTAAAGTATGAGGAGCTCTACTGTAAATTTTTAAAGATCTTTTGTGACCATATTTTATGCAAATAAGTCATTTTAAATTTTGAGTTTGACAGAAAGGCAGGTTCAGCCGTTGATATATATAATATAATTTTATTCAAGTACATAGCTGACAAAATAAAACAATGGGTGAAGATTTTACCTCCTAAAAAAGGGAAAACCCTGTGTTATAGGATAGGTAATAATGCTCATCCTACCAAATCATTGACACAAAAAGAACCAAGTAACAAGTCACAGTAGCACGAAAATTTAAACGACAATTTAAAACAAATTAAAACAATTTTTAAAACAATATTTAAAGTGAAACTAATAAATACATAAAATCAATAGTTCAAGTTTGACTGTATGTGCAATAGGAGTGTTTTATGTGTGTGTGTGTGTGTGTGTGTGTGCGTGTGTGCGTGTGTTTGCGTGTGCGTGTTCGTGAGTGTGTGTATGTATGTGTGTGTATGTAAAAACAAATAGTATTGAGCAAAAAAAAAAGTTCGAGCGAGACCTACAGTACTCGCATATGATGCCGGTTGCTTTCCTTACATGGCAGTCTTAAAAGCTACTTCTTTAGCTCGGCGATACTTTACACCAACGAGAACCTACCGCAAGTTCTTCATAGAACTCTGCGCAATAAAATGTAAAACACAACAGTAACTGTACTGCGTTACTTGAACATGAACTTAGACCAGTGGATCCTTACAGGTGGGTTAAGGCTTTAAGATGCTTCAATCCGAGCAGGTTTAGACGTGTTAAAATAATATGTAACTTAAGTCTATTCAGTTTAAGTTTAAATCAATGCGGGCTTTAATGCGGCTAGTTAAGTTGAAACCGAACGCCCAATTCTCAATTTTTTAATGTTTGATTTTCTTTACTTTTTTACATCAAAAATGGTAATGTTTTTAAAACTGTATTCAATTTAATCTATTTCTTATTACTTTAAGCATAATATTTTTCCATAGTGATAGCTTTACACAGTCTTTAAATAATTTGAATTGAATATTGGCCCTAAGGAGAATAAAAATATATCAAAATAATAATTATCATTTAGAGTTTAAAAATAAATTGGTCAATTACCTTTGAAATAAGTAGCCCAATTACCAGTAATCGTTTTCCTTCTAAATTTATTATATGACATACCACAGTATTACAATATACATATACCGTAATATACATATCCTTGGGGGAGGCCTTTGTCCAGCAGTGGACGATTTCCGGCTGATATGATGATGATGATGATACCGTAATACTGTGGTCATACTGTTTATAATTTTTTTCAGGAGGTTGAGCTGGTAGTGGCTAGGAGAAACTTGACTCTTACAAAAATTTGCATTTTAATCTGAATCGAAAAATGGTTATCAACTTCGACCAACATAATTGGTCGAAGGTTATAAAATAAATCCGCAACATTTTTTACCCCCGACGCAAAAAGAGGAGTGTCATAAGTTTGACGCCAATGTCTGTCTGTTTGTGGCATCGTAGCTCTCGAACAGATGGGCCGCTTTTAATGCGTTTTTTTTTTACTTGAAAGCAAGTTTTCTTGCGGTGGTTTTTAGCTATAATTGATGAAGATATGTTCAGTCGTTTGAGGCTCATCAGCTCTTATCTAGGTAATGAAGGGATGTGGGCAACTTATACAGGTCAGATCGAATCAAAATTTGGTGCCCTGTTACTGTAAAATTATTGCAAAACCATGGTAACCTTGACCTGATGTTGCAGCATTATCTCCTGGAATCTGCGGGATACCTAACTCTGTAGATACATTGAGTCCATGGCACAAGATGCTGTAATGAAGGTGTGTAATCTCTCTAAGGTGAGACGGTACTTCACACCTGGACAGCTTCTATCTTTATATCAAGCACAAGTCCGATCTTGTATGGAGTACTGTTCTCACCTATGGGATGGATCAGCCCGCTATCAGCTGGTTACCTCGGACGCTATCGACCGACGCGCTCGGAGACTCATTGGCGACGATGAGCTTGTCAAAAACAAGCTTCAAAGTCTTGAGCATTGCCGCAAAGTTGCCTGTCTTTCGGTTATCTATCGAATTCATTTCGGAGAGTGTGCTCAAGAACTTCACGACCTCATTCCCCCAGCTCCATTCCACCTTCGGTCAACAAGACGCAGTAATACCCCTTTGTTGTTGATATTCAGCTTATACGCACGAAGCGTTACGCTTCCTCATTTATTATGCGGACAGCGATGGAGTGGAACTCCTTGCCTGCGTCTGTGTTTCCCGACTCCAATAATTTGGGAATCTTCATGGCGAGAGTGAATAGGCATTATTTGAGTTTGCGTGTACCAACCTCAGTGTTAACAACATTGATGTGTTCCGGCTTGAAGATAAAATAGCCAGTTCTCCATTGCGTTGGGGAATCTTAGTAAGCCCGCTTCCATTTTCGGCATCATCATCACTTACCATCAGGTGAGATGATGCCAAGGGCTTACCAATTGTGAATTAAAAAAAAAACATCCTCAACTACATATAGTCAAACGCACTCAAATTTTTAATAAAAAAAAAACTCTTTACCAACTTACAGCAGAGGCATCGTATTTGGGCTCATTGGAATAGTCAAAATGAATATGTGTTACTCGGTGTTGGTTTGTTTACTGGCGGGGAAGTATCTCCGGCACTTGCCTGGATAGCAAGTAGAGCTACGCTAGTACTGCTCCGGCTGACCCAGCCGCGTAGCAGTGAGACTGGACAGGTGCGATAAGCTGGTGGATATACGAGAGGGCATGTATCCGTATGGTTCCCGGCTAAGAATAGGACCATCCCATCTCTTCCAATGGGTGTCGTAAGAGGCGACTAAGGGATTTAAAACCGGAGGATGGGCAGCAGCGTCTTTCCGTGCATTGCAACACACCTGCAATCAAACTGCGATCGCCAACCCGCCTGCCAAGCGTGGCGATTACGGCAAAACCCCCTAATGAATTTCACACCCAGAAAACGGCCGCTAGTCCCCGGCAGCCCCGCTATTCCTGGCTCCGGTAGCAGTCATGGTAACGGCGGGGTAGGGGGTGCGAAGAATCCCCGGCAGATGCCAGGCTACCAAACCCAACGACCTTTGGCCCTGGCAACTTACAACACGCGCACACTGCGGACAGACGAGAAACTTGCAGAACTCGAAGAAGTATTGAGCAGGTTACGGTGGGATATCGTAGGTTTATGTGAAGTCCGAAGAGAGGGAGAGGACACCATGATCCTTAAATCCGGAAAACTGCTCTATTTCCGGGAGGGCGACCAACAGTCCCAGGGTGGTGTCGGGTTTCTCGTCCACAAGTCCCTCATTAACAATGTGGTCCAAATCGTGAGCGTTTCGACAAGGGCAGCATACCTTATACTCAGAATCACCAAACGGTATTCGATGAAGGTCATACAGGTATACGCGCCGACAACGGAACACTCCGACGACGAGGAAGAGACTATGTATGAGGACATCTCTACAGCCTTACATAGCACCAGGACCCATTATACCGTTGTTATGGGGGACTTTAACGCGAAACTGGGCAAACGAAGCGATGGTGAGCTGAGAGTGGGGCAATTTGGATATGGAGTAAGAAATGCACGTGGCCAGATGCTGGCCGACTTTATGGAGAAGGAGAGCCTCTTTATGATGAACTCCTTCTTTAAAAAGTCAAAACAGCGGAAGTGGACATGGTTGCATCCCAATGGCGTAACAAAAAACGAGATAGACTTCATCTTGTCGACAAGGAAGCAAATATTCAATGATGTCTCCGTGATCAATTCAGTCAAAACAGGAAGCGATCACCGGATGGTCAGAGGCACATTGAATCTAAAGACCAAGCTAGAAAGATGTCGACTGATGAAGTCTACGCTCCGACCAGCGCCCATCCAGCTCCAAAACCCCGAGAGCTTTCAGCTCGAGTTGCACAATCGTTTCGAATGCCTAGGAGGCTGCGAGAATGTGGACGATTATAATGACAGGTTCGTGGAAATTGTTCAAACGGTCTGGTCTAAGATTTTTAAAACTCGCCGTTCAAACAGAACCAAAAAAATTCTCCGACTTCACCAGCAACCTCATGGAAGAAAGACGCCGATTGGTTTTGCAGTCCTCTGAAGTCGCTACTCAGTATCGGCAACTAAACAGGCAGATCTCTAAGTCCCTAACTCGCGATTTACGCCAATATAATACAAATTGTATTAAAGAGGCGATTGAGCACAACAAAGGCTCAAAAGTGTTCGCGAGAGATCTGTCTGTTGGACAAAGCCAACTGACCAAGCTGAAGACTGAGGACGGCAGGACCATATCGTCTAAGACTGAGTTGCTGGAAGAAGTTGAGAAGTTCTATGGACAATTGTACAAGACCACACGTTTGCCTGTCAGCGATCTGGCTGAAGACCCAAGATCCAGACTAACCCGACACTATACCGAAGATATCCCGGACGTCAGCCTGTACGAGATTAGAATGGCTCTCAAACATCTCAAGAACAACAAGGCACCGGGTGATGATGGAATTACGGCTGAACTTCTGAAAGCAGGTGGAACACCGGTACTTAAAGCTCTTCAGAAGTTATTTAATTCCGTTATACTCGAGGGACAAACGCCTAAGGCATGGCACAGAAGTGTGGTCGTGCTTTTCTTCAAAAAGGGTGACAACACTCTGCTGAAGAACTACAGACCCATCTCACTTCTGAGCCATGTCTACAAGCTGTTTTCGAGAGTCATTACGAATCGTCTCGCACGCAGGTTTGACGACTTCCAGCCTCCCGAACAAGCCGGTTTCCGAAAAGGCTTTAGTACCATAGACCACATACATACGCTGCGGCAGATTATACAGAAGACCGAAGAGTACAATCAGCCACTATGCTTGGCGTTTGTGGACTATGAGAAGGCCTTTGATTCAGTCGAAACCTGGGCTGTGCTACAGTCTCTCCAGCGGTGCCAAATTGACCATCGATACACCGAGGTGTTGAAGTGTCTGTATGAAAACGCCACCATGTCGGTTCGCCTCCAGGACCAGAACTCGAAACCTATCCAGTTGCAGCGAGGGGTGAGACAGGGAGACGTTATATCTCCGAAACTGTTCACCGCCGCCCTGGAAGATGTTTTTAAGCTTCTGGACTGGGGTGGACTCGGCATCAATATCAACGGCGAGTACATGTCCCACCTCCGATTCACTGACGATATCGTGGTCATGGCTGAGACTATGGAAGACCTAAGCACAATGCTCGATGGCCTCAGTAAGGTCTCTCAACAAGTGGGTCTTAAAATGAACATGGACAAGACGAAAATAATGTTAAATGTCCGTGTCGCACCCACTCCTCTAAAGGTTGGAGACTCTACACTGGAAGTTGTTGACGAATATGTATACCTGGGACAAACAGTCCAGCTAGGCAGGTCCAACTTCAAGAAAGAGATCAATCGACGAATCCAACTCGGCTGGGCAGCGTTCGGGAAGCTTCGCAATATCTTCACGTCCCAAATACCGCAGTGTCTCAAGACTAAGGTCTTTGACCAGTGTGTGTTGCCAGTGATGACTTACGGAACTGAGACATGGTCGCTTACTATGGGCCTCATAAGAAGGCTCAAGGTCACCCAAAGTGCAATGGAGCGTGCTATGCTCGGAGTTTCTCTGCGTGATCGAATCAGAAACGAGGAGATCCGCAGGAGAACTAAAGTAACCGACATAGCTCACAGAATCGCTAGACTGAAGTGGCAGTGGGCAGGGCACATAGCTCGTAGAACAGATGGCCGATGGGGCAGTAAAGTTCTCGAGTGGCGACCGCGCACCGGAAAACGTAGCGTAGGCAGGCCTCCCACGCGGTGGACCGATGACCTGGTGAAGGTCGCGGGAAGCCGATGGATGCGGGCAGCGCAGGACCGGTCGTCGTGGAAATCCATGGGGGAGGCCTTTGTTCAGCAGTGGACGATTTGTGGCTGATATGATGATGATGATGATGATGTTTCGTTGAGATGACAATGAAATTAACCAAAAAAAGAGTATTCTTTTCAGTTTCCTCTGGAACTGCATAGGACTATGCTATTTTCATGGGTCAAAAGTAGCCTTTGTCGTTCCCAGTGACCCAGGATACCTGCACGTCAAATGTCATCAAGATTGGTCGAGGAATTGAAACGTGAAAAGGTAACATATTTTTGTCTCTATATCTCTGTATAATAGGCTCTAGCTCTCCTTAACTACTTATCGGATTTCTCAACCCTCGGTGGGCGAGTCCAACTCGCACTTGGCCGATTTTTAACTCTACTAGTGTAAGACAATCGATCCCCATCAAAATCTCAACTTTGATTTTTGCCATCACAATACCTTCTTCACTCCTACGTCGCTCGCTCGTCAGTCACTCGAAAGTAACAATCTCTTTTTTCCTTAAAAATTACTAACGATTTTGATGTTACTCTTTACGTCATTATTATAACTTTATATGGTACGCCGTAATTAGTTATTTCAGGAAAAAACGGATTAAGGTAATTCTCTTACAAATCCAGGTTCTTCATTTGTTTTAAAAATGGCTGTAACGATTTTTTTGAAACTAAATAATTGATTTTATTGAACAAAGCCTACTTCACTGAGTGTTTAATTATTCCAGAAAAGAATGGTAACCAAGCATATCTCATCCAGACCCAGATTTTTCATTTTTTTTATAGCTCCTATTTTCTTTGCTACTAGGTGTAAGTAAGCGTATTATAATGTCGATAAATAAAAAAAAAATGGATTTTATTTTTTTACTTTCAAGAAATCAACGAGCAATGCAAGTTAAAAGGCAAAACTGTGATAACAGAGAACCTTATGGAGACCAAACTACATTAATATCGGTAAGCTCCTCCCTCCCTAAAATGAGAAACTTGATCCACGATGTTTCAAGGTATTGCTTGGAAATAAAGTTATTGTCAGCTCGTACTTCGTACTATTACGTCAATCGCTGCGGATGAATCATGCTGAAATTAAGGTATTCATCTATCTATAATATAATAAAACTGTAACGGGGCCGTGTCTGTACATGGAATATTTATGGAAAATAATAACTGTGGTGGACATTACTAACGATACAGAGACCAAAACAATAACTTTTGGAATTTTTGTCTGTCTGTCTGTCTGTCTGTCTGTCTGTATGTTCGCGCATCACGCAAAAACTACCGGGCCGATTTTGATGAAATTTTGTATGGTGGTTCCTTATAGCCCGGGTTAACATATAGGATACTTTTTATCCCAGAAAATTCAAGAGTTCCCGTGGGAAAATCAAAAGTATTCTATAATAATATAATAAAACTGTAACGGGGCCGTGTCTGTACATGGAATATTTATGGAAAATAATAACTGTGGTGGACATTACTAACGATACAGAGACCAAAACAATAACTTTTGGAATTTTTGTCTGTCTGTCTGTCTGTCTGTCTGTCTGTCTGTCTGTATGTTCGCGCATCACGCAAAAACTACCGGGCCGATTTTGATGAAATTTTGTATGGTGGTTCCTTATAGCCCGGGTTAACATATAGGATACTTTTTATCCCAGAAAATTCAAGAGTTCCCGTGGGAAAATCAAAAGTATTCATTTATAGAATGGCTCACCACGCAAATGTGGCTTAACCTATTACAATCAAATTTTACACGTTGATACCCTTATCGAGAACTGAAACTGGGACATTGTGAATCCCAAAAAAATTAGGTTTCCTACAGGAATGCAAAAAATTGTATCTTTAGATTGGCTCAACGTAACAATATGAAACCTTTACATTGGGATGGGGTGTTTTGACCATCATTGTATAGTCGGGTATTCTTTATCCCGGAAAACTAAAGAGGTCCCGTGGGAAATTATCTATCGATACTTACATTAATAGCAATAGAGTACTTTTTTCTATTTATTAGCTACACACACCAAACATTATAATCATAGTAGCAGAATGTCAATAGATGGCGCTGTAGGGATAATAAAACGCGCTTAAGTTGTATTAAAACATTAAAATATTGTTTCATACTCTTGAGTGGATTTCTTTTATGTATTCTTCAGCATACGCTACTTTAAACTCTGGAACTATGGTACGTAGCGATGTGTTTCATAGACAAACAGAGAGGTATTTTTTTACAGATTCCAATCGTGTAAAAAAATAAAAACACATAAATCGAGTTTAGCATCTTTTAACAGGAGGCACAGATATGGGAACTCTTCTGACGGCGACTATTTGCGTGTGGCAGTTGCTCTCCGCCTGCAATATCAATATCTGTGAACCTCATCAATGTATTTGCGGGTCCACGGTGGAGGCAATTGTCCATCACTCACTGAGTTGCAGTCGTTGTTTGTGAAGATTCCCACGTCACCAATTCCTTAATGACCTCACTCGGAGGGCACTGGTCTCGGCCAGATGGAATATGATGATGAAGAATATGAAGATGATGCAGCCGCCGGCCGGGCTTTAGTCGATCTGATGGCAAAAGGCCGGAGGTTTTAAACAGGTGCTATGGCAGAGAGGAACGTGTCTGCTTTGGGAAGCCACTTTTTCTGTCTCACTCCTCACCCGTACGGTACTGCTGCTCAATTTGCGGCGAGAAAGAAGCATAATAAGTACTCGGTCTTGGAGGCAAATTACTGCTTTGTGCCGCTGGTCTGTGAGAAAACCGGCTGCTGAACCCTCAGAGGCCTTTGCCTTCACAAAGGAGATTGGCCTTCGCCTTCGAGAGAGGAGATGTGACGTGAGGTCCTACCTGCTGTTAAGGTTGTCTATTGCCATCCAGCGCGGCAACGAGAAGTGCGTCTTGGGCTCCTTTGGAGCTGATAAGACTCGAGGATTTGACCCATATTAATATTTAGATTGATACCTATAATGATTTGAATTAGTTTTTTGATAATATAGGTAATGTGTTATTTCATCATATCAGTTTATATAGGTCTCCACCAAGGGGCTCGACCTGCCCTGAGCTAGGGCGATCTGGCCTTAGACGATCACGTGGGCCCATTGCGGCTTGATTGACTTCACACATAAGCTTCGAATTTCTTCGCAGGCGTGTGCAGGTTTCCTCACGATGTTTTTCTCACCGTAAGAGCGTCGGATAAACGTACATACCAGTAGGAAATCAATATTCGTATAGATATTGGTAAGTGGCAGATTCGAACCACGGCCTTCCGGACAGGAGGTAGTGGCCCTAACCGTTTTGCCACCGACGCTCTATATTTTATTTAAGATTTTGAAATCCTTACTTATAGTATTATAAATGTGAAAATGTGTTTGTTTGTTTGTTACCTATTCACACTTCAACACCTCTACCAATCTTGATAAAATTTGGCATGCAGGTAGTCTGTATCACTTGGAATGAAATAGTCAACCTTTCATCTGTGGAAATTATCATAGCCCGATGCAGTTCCTGAGGAAACTAAAACAATACTCTTTGTTCGCAAATTTATTTAAAATCGTAACGAAAAAATGGATTGGTGTGATTTTCAGCACAGAAATGAGGTGGAAAATATAATTTACTAATAAGTTTATCCTGACATAGTTCCCGAGGGATCTGGGGACAACTGTTTTCTACGCTCGCGCACGTCAGTGGCGTCGCAACGGAGCAACGGATTAAAGTGATTTTTTTGTATAGAATTTGTTAAGGGTGGGGGGGAAGTGACAAAGACTGCTAATCAGAATAGCCCGATACAGTTCCTGAGGTACCTGGAGAAAACTCATGTCCACGCTTGCGAGCCGATTGCGGCTCGCGCACCACTCACCCTTCATAAAGAGTCATAAAAGCTATGTCCACGTGGGCGAAGCCGCGGGCAAAAGCTAGTTATAAATAAAATAAGGAGAATTTCCAAAAAGTAAGAAAACAAAATCATTTTATATTGTTTTGTTAATACTTAAGGACTCGCTAATGGGTTTATTAGACCCAGACCTCCGTTTTTACAAGCTTTTATTTAACTTCCAATGTATGTATGTATATTCGGGTGAAATCTTGTAAGTTAAATTTGGCCCACTTCCCGGTTTCCGATTGAGCTGAAATTTTGCATATGTATATCGCGTGACATTGCAATATTAAAAGCTTGTACCTAAAATTTTTTAGGTTTCTCGAAAATTATTTGTTCTTGACTTTTGAAGTGAACGCTTCGCGTGAACTTTCGACGATTGTTTGTTGCTACGGGTAATTTACACAGAAGTCAGTTGGAGCACTGCGCTCGAGTACTGTGGACGTATAAGTTGCGAATGGGTCCATTGGACCCGGTAGCGACTAAATACGTAAGTGATTTTTCACTCATTTTTAAACAGTTTTTTAATTTATTTTCTTGTTTAAGTATAGAAAATGACGTCCAGTAAGGTCATAAAGTCTTAAGTTCTCTATTATAGACCTTGACAATCTTGCCGCTGCCTTGTCTTTACGTATTTGAAATGGCTTAATTCGTTAAAAAATATCAGAAAGCATTCTACAAGCAAGCGACTGAAGTAACTGCAAGAGTGAAAAGAAACCCCAACAGGCTAGTTATGAGCGAAATTCCCAGGACTACTTATTATCAAAAGAATTGCTATTGGATGGGTCACGTTATATATAACAAAATACCGCAGTCGTTTAAAGATCTGCCTTTACATAGGTTTAAGAAAACCCTACATGATTAGGTTATTCAAAATATGTTCTATTTTCTTGATGAGTTTTTGGGTTACAAATTATGATGTATTGTCAAGGATTAAATTTGAGGTTTTTTTGTTTCTATCTATTTATTACTATACTTAATAACATTTGTATGCTGTTGTTCTATATGGCTAGACAAGTGATTCCTATTTTAATAACAAACATCGTTTTACTAACTGTACCTTGTTTAAAAGCAAATAAATACTTACTTACTTAGTAAAAGACAAAAATATTTTAGATTGCTCTGAATGAAGAAATAGAGGAAGAAGACTGCTCAGAAACTGAAGATGTTCTAGACGTGAGTGAATATGAATCTTATTCCGAACAAGATGGTGATGAAGAGGATGAAATGTCGAGACCACAAAGCACAGTTATGCAGCCATTGTCGATGCAACTTATCTCTGGAAGTATGTAGAAATTCATCGGAAAGAATTTCACAATCAGTTGAGAACCTTTGTCGTCCCTTTGCTTTTGCTTATTATCAATTCATGATTATTATTTTTTATTCACAATTGGTAATTTTGAATTGGTATTCAGACCAACCAGAGGACAAACTGCCAAAATTTGTGGAATCGAATTGAACAACTCACGCACGAGTTTACAAAGCGGATAATTTGGAGTATTCACTCAAATCGAGTGGTTTGGTACTCGCAGCAATGCGCATCATTCATTCCCAGTTGTCCATATTGGGCGAGAGCACAGGCAACCCATCACCCCACGAGAAGTGAAGGGTCCTCGGGCAGCTGTCTGTCATGCACATTTCTATAACCACTTACAGCCGTCGCACAATTGGTGAGCCTTTGGCATCATCTAGTTATCATCATCATCATCTAGTTTGTCGTAGAAACTCTGTTTTTAAAAATTCTTCACATTATTCTTTCACATACACTTCACTTTTTGCAACCACCAAGCAATCCGTCACTTACAAAGAGTCTTCATTTCTTCCGCGTGTTACTAAAGGCCATTCCAATAATTTTCAGGTATTAAGAGCGTTATTCCGTTGGTGGGGTTAAGTTTATCACGCCACTTCTATTGACAATTGGGATTTTTATCACGCTTTTATTAGCTTCACCTAAGTATGTATGTTTGTAACCAACTTCTTTGCACTCGATTTTGACCCACTTTAAACGGACAAATTTAATTCAAACTTTGTACATTTATCAAGAAACTTTTTTCTTTTTATTAAAAGTATGATAATCATTAATCAGTGACAATACAATAATTTCACAAGTTTATCTCCAAAAAATTAAAAAAATAATTAAAAACCACGTTTTTAAAGCACATCAAACTAAAAAGTGAAAAATAATTCTTAATATAAGCTGAAAATAATGAAGAAAAAGTACTAGTATTATAGTGAAAAAAGCGTGGAGCGTTCGATATCGCTTTTTTCACAATAATACCTACTAGTGTTTTTCGTTCATTATTGTCTTCAGCTTATATTAAGAATTATTTTTAACTGTTTGTGTGATTTACTTAAAAAGCGTGTTTTTTAGTTTTTTTTTAACTATATTTATTTCCTGTTAACCTACTTACAGTGTCGACAATCGGTATTTAGTATTGACATCAGGGAATGGTTGATTTGCTTTGCAACCTCATGTTTCAGGCTCGGGCGCTCAGGTGGTTTTGTATGATTCCCATTTACTTGTTGACTTCGCTTCCGCGAAATATTTATTATTATGCCAGCCTTAATTTAATAGGTAATCAATGTAATATACAGGGTGTAACAAAATTGGTGTAGATCCCGTAGACTGAGGGTTCTGCTCATCATACTGAACAAATTAAAAAAAGGTAGGTTTGTAAGCAAATTTGTAAGAAAAAAGCTGTTTACTTCCATATTAAAAGCTCGCCTTAAAAATGGGTTCTATTTTACTCGAAGACACTCTGAAAATACGGGTTAAACAAAGTGTCTTAAAAATTGCAGTTACTTTAAAAAATAAACTGTAACTTAATATTATTAATTTTGTATGAATAAATAAAGATTAATAATAGTAATTCTACGTCCATAGAAAGTAAATAGCTTTCAAGTCGATAGCGAACTTTTTCCAGGGTTTTGTTTTTGTTATAAGCCTTCCTTGGTGTGCACACAACAACGCATAGAAGTTTTATAGAGATCGGTTAAGCTGTTTTAGAGTTTTAAAAAGACTAGCGAGTAGTAATTCATTTTTAGGGTTCCGTAGTCAACAAGGACCCCTTGTAGTTGCGCCATATTTGTCCGTCTGTCTGTCCGCGGCTTAGCTCAGAGACTATTATGTAGTACTAGAAAGCTGTTATTTGGCATGGATATATAAATCACGCCGATAAAGCAGTACAATAAAATTTTGAAAAACAATATTTAGAGTACCTCCCCTACAAGTAAAGAGGGGATGTTTTTTTCGTTGACGTTCCCTATCGTGTGGGGTATCGTTGAATAGAATTTTCTAAATTACCTACTGAGGGTTTGTTGTAACCATTTTACAATTCAGGGATTGTTTTGCGAAATATTAAGCTTTACAGTGCTAATTTTTGTTATAGTCAAGTGTTCCCCCGCCCCCTCCCTCCCCTACCAGCTAAACCGCTATTACAAGACATTTGAAAAAAAATGAAACTCGTACGACATTATAATCAGTTTAAATGAAAACTATCACGGCTTTCTTAGTTTAGGCGTAATAGTCGACCAACATAAAATGTGCAGTCATTATTTGTAAAAAGTTCATAAAAAATTTCCATACAAAATGTTTTATTTCCAACTGCAAATATACTATTGTTTTTAAAATATACATTTATTTTTGAAAAAGACTATGTACCCTACTTGGCCGGTTTTAAATATTTACATTTATACAGAGAAACTATGCATACCTCTATATATATAGAGGAACTACAGACCCTAATTATGTTTTTTTTTTTGAGACTGATGAAACTGAAGTTATGTTAACATAATATTTTATGTCAAACAGTCTATACTAAAAAGTAACTTACCTATACCGCCAGTTACAAAGACAGGTATACCAGCCAACTCAGCGGCGATGATGGTGCCGGCGACGGTGGTGGCCCCGTCCAGCTTCGCAGCCAGGACGGGCGCGAGGTCCCGCCGCGAGGCCTTCACCGCGCCCTTTGCCTGCGCCAGGTACGTCAGCTGGTCCTCGCTCAGACCCACTGTTAGTTGGCCCTTGAGGATGGCCACTGTCGCTGGTGTTGCGCCCTGTTAAACGTTTTATACAGGTTGTTCAAATACACCACATTCTCCACTCATGAAACTGAAGCCCGCTTCCATTTTCGGCAACATCGTCACTTACCACCAGGTGAGATGTTGTCAAGGGTTTACCAATTGTAAATGAAAAAAAAAATGTTAAAATCAAATAAAAAATTGGACCCCATACAAATTTGGCTAATACGCTGATGGATTTGCATAAGTTTATTTTTTGCGTTATCAGAAGAGTTGTAGAACAAAAGTTGTTCTGTAAAATTAGTAGAAGCCTCTCTCAAAAATATGCGCTATTTTATTTACAAAAACATCCAGTTTAAGTAATTTAATTACCGTGATTTGTTTGATAGTTCTAAAATATTGAAACACAATATAAAAACTACCTACAAGACCATTTTTAAATTAAAAATTTAAATGCTTTTGATCACATATCACCTGTTGGGAAGTGGTGATGTAGCCAAAGCTGCACTGTACACGCAAACTATTCAATATCGTCTTGAAGATCTCCCAATATGTACAAACATATTATTCAAACTCAACTGTTAAGCCGAGGCATTGATTGGAACAGGTGTCTCTGTCTTTTTCCTTACGTGTAAATAGTTAAGAAAATAACCACACTTTTTCAATGTTTCAAAACTAAAATTAATTTTAAAACATCCAACTGGCATATTGAAGCGTGTGTTTAGACTAATCGACTAAGAAAATTTAGAGGTAACTAAATCAGTCTGGTCTGGTTTGCCTGTAGAATGCAAATATCTGTTTTAAAAGAGGTTTTTTTATCTGTTTTAAAAGTTAACGAATCATGTTTCTGTAACTGACAAAATGAAGTCATTGAAATGAAGAATCAGGTTACAAAATATCACTTTTATATGTTTTGTAATTGCTGAAAAAAATCGAGATCCCTGCGACCAAAGTTTCGAATGTGTCGCCTTAATCAATTTGTTATCTATATTTGAGTAAGAACAATGAACCTAAAACTAAAAACCTTAAAAAATATAATGTGCCTAAAATATATTATTAAAAGTAGTCCCTTTAGGCAAGGTTCCGAAGATACTGGCAGCGTTCCCCCTTTGAATAGCTAGACTAATTCTTTGTCCAAGGTAGCTGCCAGCTCTTCGGTCTCCTGTGATGTCGACTAACCTTTTTGCTATTTCCTTAAAAAGCCTTGTAGCGTAATTTGAGTAAGTATGTTCATCTAAAACTATTAAAGGCATTTGTAGCTGTTTAGTGATGCTATCACATGCTTTGTATAAGGTTTCCCATTGACAGAAGACACCGTCACAGAACTAACTCGTAATGAGTCCATTTGTAGTTTCAACTATGTACTTATCCGCTCCGTTCCGAAGTTAAACGAAGCCCGAGCGGTTCTTCCAAGTTCGGGAGCTCGCCGCGGTTCAATCGGACAAAGCGGGAGTTTGAGCTGAGTTAAACGAACGAACAAACAAATCTCTCGACAGCGGATAGTATAGTTAGAAGTAGTGTTCCCTGTACTTTAATTATAGCTTGTATTTTATTGTTAATAAATTTTATTTTATTTTATGCGAGAAATTTACAGCATAAATACGAATCGAAGTTATGATTTTTAGGGGATTTATTGTCTTCATTAATTGTGTGTGTGCGTGCGACCGTCCTGTGCTTTCACGCCTAAACTACTATTATTATCATCTATGCCTAAACTACGAACAAATTTGGTTGGGTATATCAGCTCATATTATACATCCCCATCGAGGGGCTCCAGCCTACCCTGAATTTGAGCGATCAGACCATGTCGACCACGCGGGCACAGTGCGGGTGGGTCCACTTCACACACACCTTCGAGTTTAGCAGACGTGTGCAGGTTTCCTCACGATGTTTTCTTTCATCGTCGTAAGAGTGTCGGATAAACGTACCTACACATGAAATCGAAATTTGAAAACACATTGGTACGTGAAAGGATTCGAACCTCGACCTTTAGGACAGGCGGTAGCGGCTCTAGCCGTTAGGTCACCGATGCTCTACAAATTAGGTCAGGGCAATATTATTTTATTATCTCCACCTTTTTTCCTAATTTTCCCTATTTTTATTGTAGTGATGCGACTCTATTAAATCACTTCAAAAATAGCTGTTACGATTTTAGTGAAACTCTGTATGTGACTATAATTTTATAAAGCCTACTTACCTAAAGGGTCACTATTCCAGGAAAACTCGAACTCAGTTACTTTTCATGTTTTTATTTTTTAAAAATAACGCTGACGATTTGAATAAAGCTTTGTCAGTTACTTAAACTGAATGAGGCATAATACACCCATTAGGTAATTAATTATAGTACGCCAAAAATACTGCATTTTATGTTAAAAGCATGCGGCTTTGCACAGTGATAGTAATGACTCTTTAGAATGATTTGGCCTGTAGTGATTATTGTTTCTTCCCTTAGGGGGTGATTTGGGGGGTGGGGGGTGAACTACTTCTTAAATTCCTAAAACTGCTGATCTTAACCGCTATTGACAATCAAGGAGTCATTTTCGCATAATTTGAGGTCGCAAAATTGGAATTTGAAGTAATTTTGATCATTTGCATTGCACTTTTGGATATTTTAGAGCTTAAGGGTGTTTTTTGGTCTAACATTTAAAATAATAATAAAAATTCATGCAATAGCCAAATGAAAGTAAATTTTTTACAAGTTCGATGACGCTGAATCGAAATAAGAAAGTCATAAGAAATAAATTTTGGGAATAAATGGGGAGAGAGGTTTACCTCTTTTTAATGATTTGTACCGTTTTTGACTAATTCGGTACCGCTAAGCACGAGTACAAGGTTATTTTTCATATTAGCTTAAATAGATCCTGAAAATATTAAAAACTAACTTTTACCCGCGGCTTCGTTCTCGTGGACATCGTGCTTGATAGATATTTAGATAGATAAACAGTTTTATTTGTATCTTCAAAAACACAAATTTTATAAACAAATAATAGAAAACATAAAATCTACTCGTAGACACAAGGCAGCATGTCCGTCAAGTTCGAAAAGAAAAAGGCTACACCGGCCGATTTCGGGCCACTTTCGCCCTACCTGTAACTTAAAATCTTTTTAACTTACACACTTGCGATTTAGTTTGTTTAGTAAAACACCCTCGATCACCTAGAATCCCAATTTTCATAAATATATCTTTTACCATTTCTGAGATATCGACGTCTGAAAATCACTATTTTTTAAATATTTATTTTAATGACTCACTGACTGACTCATCAAAATTATAGACCACTTCCAGGTGAGTTAGAAACTTGAAATTTGGCATCGAGGTAGGCTATTAGATAAAGTAATAATCAAAGTAAGAATTTAAACACCGGCCAAGTGTGAGTCGTACTCTCGCACCAAGGCTTCCGTATCATCACTACTCATTAAAATATGTAGACCACTTTTAGGTGACTTAGAAACTTTAAATTTGGCATCGAGGTAGGTTATTGGATGTATTTAAAACGAAAATTTGAAAAAAAGGCCAAGTGTGAGTTGTACTCGAGCAATACGGGTTCCGCATCACCACTACTCAGCAAAATATGTAGATCACTACCAGGTAACTTACAAACTTGAAATTTCGCATCGAGGTAGGTTATTGAACGTACATATATAAAGGAAAAATTTAAAAAACGGCTAAGTTTGAGTCGTACTCGCGCACTAAGAGTTCCGTACAGTTCCAGATGGTTCCAGGAAACTTATAAACTTTAAAGAACCCCGCACAAAATGTTCGTAAAATCCGTTCGGTCGATTTGGCTGAAAGTTTGTTAAAATATAGTCTTTAATACTCTGATCAATTGTGTGAATTGGCAACTTTAAATAATGACTAGTTTTTAAAATATTTATATTACCGAACATTTTGTGCAGGGTTCTTTGGCATCGAGGTAGGTTATTGGACTTAATCAACGGAAAAAATCGAAAAACGGCCAAGTGTGAGTCGTACTCGCGCACTAAGGGTTCCGTACCACCACTACTCAGCAAAATATATAGACTACTTCTAGGAAACTTATAAACTTTTTTGGTTTCGAGGTAGGTTATTGAACGTAAACAAAGGAAAAATTCGAAAAATGGTCAAGTTATTAGGCGTATGGCGCGAGGTTTGGCATTTAGGTAGGTGAAAGGCGTATACAACGGAAAAAGAAAAAACCAGCCAAGTGCGAGTCGGACTCACTAAATTTGGGTTTCGTACCACCACTACTCATAGGAATAATTATATAGACCACTTCCAGGTAACTTTTTAATTTGAGATTTGGAATCGAAATAGGTTTATAGTGTTGAGTAAAAATTAAAAAACTGGCTAAGTGCGACTCGGGCTTGCGCACCGATGGTTTGGTACCACCAAAAATATCTTTTATGTATGTCTATTACTTGAATAATTATGGGGCCAAGTGCGATCTAAATGGGTAGGTAGGTACCAAGTTCTATAGTGATTCCTAAATCATAGCTACGGAACTTCAAATAGAAATATTTATTTTAGAGCTCTCCAAATAATAGATAATATACAACGGTTTTCAGTTGCTTAAAAAATTGCTGTGTTTTGTTCTTCTACATGGTTTAACTTGGCATGTTTCACTATCTAATTTTATTCTAATTGATATTTACTTTTAAAAAATAAGCTTTGCTTGCTTGGCGCTTTGACTATTTAATCTTGCCAAGTTACTCCGTTTAGTAGCACAGAACAGAACAATATTTTATAAGCAACTGAAAACCGTTGTACATTTTCTATTATTTAGAGAAGACTAAAATTAATATTTTTATTTGAAGTTCTGTAGCTATTAATAAGGAACCACTATAGAACTTGATACCTACCCATTTAGATCAATGTTTTTTTTTATATAGAAATTGGCCCCATTTCACATTTATATTTAGTTGTGAATTAGAATTTACGGGATCCTGACAAAGTGATAACAAAATAAAAACTTAAAAAAAAACAATAAAAAATGTCTTTTTTTAGTTCCCTCAGGAACTGCATTCGACTATGCTATTTTCACGGGGTGAAATTCACGGGGTGAAAATTAACATGTCCTTTTCCGTGACACAGGCTATATCCATGCCCAATTTCATCAAGATTGGTTGAGGCGTTGAAGCGTGAAAAGGTAACAAATAAACAAACACATTTTCACATTTACAATATTAGTAAGGATGCAAATGGAAATAGAATTTTTAATTTCAATATTATTGTCCAGATCTACAGTTTCTTCTATCTTCTTAACAAAAGTTTCACTGTAAAAGAAAAATAGGCTTAAATAGATAAATACGTTTTCACCAGATGAAGAAGAAAATTATGCTAACTTAAGTCTGGTTTGTGCACGAGCCTTTACAAATTGTGCAAGCGGGGGTGCACTGGAGTTGGAGAAGGCGGCACTTGCATCTCTGAGTTGCGCAGTTTGTGCTGCAGCCGCAATTGTCAGGGCCCTGCACTCGGCCCAAATAGTCCAGAAAGGTTGCCACTTGCAGTCCTGTAGTGCTCAGCCCCAGGAATCTGGCGAGGGTGGTTTGCTGTCACTGGCCGCCCTTCCCCAGACCTGTACTGCCTGGTAAATGGCGCGATGCAGCTTTAAAGCGCCTCAGGAAGGAGGTGTAGCCTGGACTGAACGGTTTAAATTGGCAAACATATACTGCTAGGTGCCGTTCACCGACGTAATTTCCGAGTCCGTGACTCCATACATCCGGAAGACGACATTTTGACGGTATGAAGTACATCTTCTGGCAATAAGAGACTTATTGAATGGCTCAGCTTGAAGAAAGCCTCCGTCTCTTCATCCGTGGCCCGCTTCTTCCACTGCTTGACTGAGTGTGACACTGTGAGCTATTTTTATTCTCGTGGATAGCGTACTGCATTGACAGCCTGGACCACGGAGGAAGAGACGCAGGCTTTTTTTAAGCTGAGCCATACAACAAGTCTCCCATTGCCAGAAGATTTACACTGTACCGTCGAAAAGCTCGTCTACCGGATGTATGTAATCAAGGACCCGGAAATTACAACGGTGAACGGCGCCCGGCAGTACATGTTGCCACTTTAAATCGTTCAGTCCAGCCCATACCTCCTTCCAGAGGTGCTTTAATAAAGCAGGTGCATCGCACCATTTACCAGGCAGGACAGGCCTGGGGAAGGGCGGCCGACGGCAGCAAACCACCCTCGCTGGATTCCTGGGGCTGGGCACTGCAGGACTGCAAGTGGCAGCCGGTGTGGACTGCTGAGTCGACTATTTGGGCAGAGTGCAGGACCCTAGACAAGTGCGGCTGCAACACTAACTGCGGGACTCAGAGATCCGCCATATTAACCTCCCGTGCGCCCCCCGCTGACAAAATGTGTAATGGCTCGTGCACAAAGCAGACGTAAAGTACTACAATTTTCTCCTTCATCTGATAAAAAATGTTTTAATGCATTTAAGCCTATTTTTCTTTTACAGTGAAACTTTTAATCTAAAATATGCAAAAGTGCAATTCGAACCATCAAAATTACTTCAATTCCGATTCTGCGACCTCAAAATATGCGATATATTCCTCCTTGATTGTCAATATCGGTTAAGATTAGCAATTTTAAGAATTTAAGGAGTAGATCACCCCCAACCCCCTAAAAGTCACCCCCTAAGGGGCGAATCAAAAATCACTACAGGCCAAATCATTCTAAAGTGTCATAACTATCACTGTGCCAAGCCGCATGCTTTTAACATAAAATGCAGTTTTCTATCGAAAAACTGGACCTACTGCCTAGCACTTATAGGTTTGTTAGATGAGTTTCCCAAACGCAGGTATTCCTTGCAGCTAATTGCTTTTCCATAAAAATCGAAATTAGGTAGGCACCTCCCTTGTAAGCTCAGATCAGGTGTCAAAAAATGTTTCATGAAGTCTGATAGCGTATTTTTATTTATTTTTTATTTGATTTCTATATACCAGACGGCTACGTGAATAGGTATGCACCAGCATAGTTTCTAGCATTAACTAACGCATTAAATTTTTAAACTCACTTGATTTCTGATGATATTCTCGACCTCGAGGGCAGTCTTCAAGTTGTGAGGGTATGGCATCCCATGCGTTATGATGGTCGACTCAAGCGCCACTAGAGGATTGTCCTTTGCCTTCGCGTGGAGGACCTCTTCTGAGTACGCAATGGGAGGGGGGGACGCTGTGCTTGCTGCCCCCTTACAAAAACTGTACGAAATTCGCCTCATACTCTTTGTAAGATTGAGTAAATACGCCATGATTGGTTTTTACCTGGAAATAAGAAAAATATGAATTTAAACGAATCTTCTCCTGGAAACTTCCGTTATAAATCTAGCGTCGGCTGAAAAGTTTTTCTATCAAAAGTTTTCCCAACATTGGCGGAACAAATTATTTGTTCCACATTAGTCCCACTTTTCAGTTTGACATTAAAGTCGATGACCTGTAAAGGATTTTGTACGGTTTTTTAATGTGCGTGCGTGGGCCAAATGAGAGACAAATAAAAAAAAACATTTAAATACCTTTCCAGAATCATAAATAAGACATTTTCTAATTTCGAAAACCAGAATAGAATAAAATGTTTTTTTGTTAATACAGACATTATAACAGGCTAGATTAAATTTCGATTTCATTGAAGAAATAATTAAGAAATTTCTATGAGTTATCTTTTTTATTAATTATTAGACTAGCTTTTGCCCTCGGCTTCGCCCGTGTGGACATCGTTTTAATGACTTTCTTTGAGGATGAGTGAGTGGACGTGAGTTTTCTCCGAATCCCCTAGGAACTATATCGGGCTATTCTGATTAGCAATCTATGTTACTTCCCACCCCCTCAACCAATTCCATACAAAAATCACTTCAATCCGTTGTTCGGTTGCGACGCCGACGTGCGCGAGCGTGGAAATGAATTTTCCCCAGGAACCATGTCAGGATATCTAATTAGTTAATTATGTCATTTCCCACCCCCTCAACCATCTATGTGCAAGAAATCACAACAATGCAGTTCCGTTACAATGTTAAAGAAATTAAGCAAAAAAATAATATTTTTTCAGTTCCCTCAGAAACTGCATTAGAAAATGATCTTTTAGAGAATAAAAAGTAGCCCCTTTCCAGCGACACCGTTATCTGCATGCCGAATTTCTTCAAGATTTATCAAGGTGTTGAAGCGTGAAAAGGTAACAAACACATTTTCACATTTACAATATTAGTAAGGACTATACTACACTACACTGCACTGCACTACACTGCACCATACTATGTATATACACAGAAGATCCCACCAAATTTCCATCACAATCGGATCAATGGTTTAGGAGCGCATAGAGAAAAAATATACAAGCATTCATTTTTATTTATACAGATAGATAGATTTGTATGTTATTTTTTTTAATTATATTACTATAATGATTATGAATTTTAAAACGGTAACGTTGTTTTTGATGTGTAACATCTTTGCTCTCGCTTTCCTGCAATTTGTGGGAGTGATTTCGTGAAATGGGACGGAAATGTGTAACATGGGACGGAAATGTGTAACAGGAAGTCGCGAAAGCGCGCGCTATTCGATCTGACGAATGAGCTTTGCTCTCGCTTTCCTGCAATTTGTGGGAGTGATTTCGTGAAATGGGCCGGAAATGTGTAACAGTGATTTCGTGAAATGGGACGGAAATGTGCAACAGGAAGTCGCGAAAGCGCGCGCTATTCGATCTGACGAATAAGCGCGCGGTGGTAGAGTTGACCTTCTGATAGTACCAATGCTCTCGCTTTCCTGCAATTTGTGGGAGTGATTTCGTGAAATGGGACGGAAATGTGTAACAGGAAATGCGAACGTTTTTTAATTCTCGAAAACTAAGGTTGTCATAGCCATGCCGCCTAGTGTGAAGTATTTTGTCACATGTTACACATCATATGCGAGTACTGTAGGTCTCGCTCGTTTTTTAATTTTTTTATTTTAATTTTTAAACAAATAATGCTTTTTTATTTTTTACTTATTTTTTTTGTTTACCCACGACGGACGGAACGGAACGTTACAGGTTGTTTGTATGTGTGTGTATTGTATCACGTTCGTAGACATGTTCTTAGGCGGTGGACCACCAGGGCGCTGCAGAAGCCAGGATGGTTGGCGCTTGAGGGCTGCAGTGCTCAGAAACTATTCAATCGATTCCGATGCGGTTTATAGCTTTATATAAGGGCTTGTGCACAAATCACGCAAGGTTTTTTCTGCTACTTTTTGACCCTCCCCTACCCTGGTGATACTTGGTAAGGTTCTTGGCTAACCGACCCTCACAACCTCACGTGTATTTTTTAATTCAACTTAATTTTAAGGCTATATTACAGATTTTCGTTATTTTTGACATCAATCACTCCTAAACGATAAAAAAACCAAGGGTTGAAAAAAAAACCCTTATTTTTGATGATGTTCCTTAAAGTCAAAAGCTATTAGAAACACGACTAAGCAGTTTTGGCTCGATAGAAAAAAATCCCAAAGATAGGTCTACCTACACCGTTACTTTCAACTCTAGTTATGGCTAATATTTTGAAGTATAAATATTAAATTTTAAAAAATATACAACAATATTTGTTATGAATTATCATTGTATTAACAAAGTGAGTAATGTTATTATTTTTAAAACTTTCATTGTAGTTTTTGATTGAAACGAAAAACCATTGAAAATGTGAAAAAGTGTGGTTATTTTGAAGTATAAATTTTAAAAAATATACAACAATATTTGTTATGATAATACAAAGTGAGTAATGTTATTATTTTTAAAATTTTTATTGTATTTTTTGATTGAAACGAAAAACCATTGAAAATGTGAAAAAGTGTGTTTTTTTCTTTACTCTTTACACGTAAAGAAAAAGACAGAGACAACTGTCCCAATCAATACCTCTCCTTAAGATTAATAGTACAGTCACAGTATTACGAAATGGTTTACAGTAGCGCAACGCTTTTAATGTCGCATGACGCCAACACCGTCGTAGGTACTAGCCAGATACGGGGGAGGGTTGTCACAAAATTGAAAATAAATTATTGTTTATTTTTATGTATATTAATTGTGATTTATTATTGTTATAATGTAATTATTTATTAAGTAAGATTAAGTTATACATATTTATAAGTGTTTCACTGTCAAAAAATAACGCGACACATTATTTTTAGTGGTTTTAATAAAATTTCATTACATATGAATTCGCATTCGGATGACCGTGATACCTAGTATATTATTTATATGATGTATAGTTTTTGATTAATTATTTTTAAGGGTGCTCATCCAGAGATGTGGTTGTACGGTACCCTCGGTATTCAAGTCTCCCGCCCCGTAAGTAACAGCTTGTGTGTGTGTGTGTGTGTGTGTGTGTGTGTGTGTGTGTGTGTGATTTGATAATGTCTATCATCCGCGTCCCACGCCCCGCCGACCGCCCCGCGCCCGTTCCCATGCGATGCTCATTAATTACGATGTAGGGTACATGAGTCGATAAGTTAGTTAGTACATTACTGTGCAGGCTAGCAATTAAATAAAGCAAATTATTTTATTATTTATTTATTTGTTTAAAAGCAAAATTCAAAAAATTAAAAAGCCCACGACGGGTGTACGTACAACCGTAAAACTCAACTCTTTAACGTTGAAAAATGATTAAATAACTATTTTAAAGTCCCGCGACTAGAGGAAAATAAGAAACGAAAGATATTTTATTTTTAAATCAAAGAAAATCTGTACTGCCATTTTTAACTTGCAAGATGGCGGACAAGTTAATTTTAATGCACTCTTACGATTTGGATATCAAATAAAAGGGTCTGCTGAGAAGAATACGAAATAATTGAAAATTTTTATCATCTGTGGTCGTGGCTGACACGAGATCTGTGATTTTTTTCCTGATAAAGTAGTTATATCTATGCATTAAAGGAGTTTTTATAAGCAGTCTGCGCGTGAAGCCGGGAGCGCTGAGTTTCGAGGAAGGACATCATTGTCGACTCGGTCAAAAGCCTTCCAGAATCCAACGGGACATACCTTATTCCAATTTTTCTTGGAATAACAAGATACTGCGTGCTGTAGGCCATGTGAAGTTATCGTAATGTTCCGAGTTTCATTAAAATCGTTGGAGCCATTTTTGAGTAAGAAAATAACAAGGGTTTTTTACTATGGTAGCAACTCTAAAAAATCAATATTTAAAAAAAATATTACCCTAACTCAAATTTCACCCAAATTCGTACAGTAGTTTGGGAACTAGAGCACCGAACGGACGTACACACACACACGCTCTCACACACATTTTTTTGTTATTAAGACTCTATTAGTGTAAGACAATCAACTCCATTAAAATCTCAACTTCCATTTTTTTTTCCATCACAATACCTTCTTTACCCTTCTCAGAAGAAGAAATCATTGAAAGAAAAGAAAATTGGTAACATCTATTTAGCGATAACATAAAATATTTGGACTGAAAATAACTTTTTAATACAGTTGCTCGAAAAGTGGTCCTTTAAATGCCAGTCAAGAGTGCGCAAAATTGATTTTACCGCCCACGTGCTTTTACTTTACCACTTTATTATTTCTAGCTCGGAGGAACAAGACATTTCTAGCAAATAAAAAATAGAATAACCAAAGATACAGATTTTTCTTTAACACTTTTAAAAGAGATAGGTTGTTCTTCCGTGAGGTTAGTACTTAACGCTAGCTGATTAGATTCCCTTTGGGTTATATCTTTGTAAAGAAAAGAGAATAAATATTAATGAAGCGCATAGGTTACACCAAGGAATAGGTCATCTTTTCCAAGGAGGTTTTAATGCGTATAATATTATCCCAAACCTTATTTATTTCTCATATTTTTATGGTAATATTTAAAAAAAAACTTACGCATGCGTACGTGTGCCAGCTAAAATATGGCGCAATTTTCGTAAAACTGTATTGAGATGTTTTAGTTGAAACGAATAAAATTATGAATAGTTGATATATCTATAAGAAAAAACAAAGTGGGATTACTCCCCGGATATTTAAAATGAGCCAAAAGTAAAATTAACTTTGGTCGCCGAAACCTTAGTATGTAATAGGTATGTACCCATGTATTTTATTTTTATGTCACGGTTGTTTTTATTTTATCGGTTTTCTCACAACTGTATTGAAAAATGTTGTATGATACGATTGATACGAGTACATGGGTGTAAAAGAAAATAAAAAACTCGTGACTATGGTAAACCCTCGCCTGTGGCTCGGACTCACAAATGTCACTCGTTTGTTACTGACCTTTTTACCACCCTTGTATCATAAATAACTATTAACGGCATTTACATGTTTTTGTGGTATGGAATAAAAAGGAAATCAGCTCTATTTCTACAATACTTCCTGAAACACAATTTGGTGAGCATTTAGCCGTTTCGGCAGGCATTTCGAATTTATCGGATTGAAAAAAAATATATATTTACAATTAGTAAGCCCTTGGCATCATCTCTCAAATAATATAAGTGCATTTCTAATAGGCGTTTAAACACAAGCCTTTATGAAACAAGGAAACGAGTGATTTTGTAAGCCCGAGCCGCAGGTGTATCATACGACATTTTTCAATACAGTTGTGAGAAAACAGGCAAAATCATAAATTGCATTGCAAGATACTTTTCACAAACAAACACGTACCACTGATACTGTAAATGGCGCAAATTTGGTTGCCCCAACGATAACCACAAACTACTTGCGTACAACACAGTGCGCATGTGAAGAATAATGTTCCTATGTGCAATTTACGACCAAGACACAAAGATGATCTATTTTTACTAGCGTACAAGAGGCATGCATGCGCATTTGAACTTGAAATTAAGCAATTAAGTGCAGTTTGATCTATTGTAAAGACAGAAAATATTGACAGCCAGAGATTAGAATGTGGTCTAGAAATTTAAAAACAGTGGTAAGTAAAAAGCGGTAAATTTAATTTTGTACACACTTGACTGGCCTATAAAGGACCATTTTTTTAAAAACTGTATTGAAAATCTAATTCCCGTTTTCTGGAAACGTATAATAGTTATTTTTGACACAAGGGTGGTAAAAAGGTCTATAACAAACGAGTGAAATTTAGTTAGACATAAGTCCGAGCCGCAGGCGAGTGTTTACCATCGTCACGAGTTTTTTTTTTTATTATCTTTTACACCAATGAATCATACAACGTTTTCCAATACAGTTGTGAGAAAATCGGTAAAATAAAAAACAACTGTGACAGAAAAACAAAATACATGGGTTTCAACAACCAAAGTTCATTTTATGCGACTTTTGGCTCATTTCAAATGTCCGGGGAGTAATCTCACTTTGTTTTTTCTTATAGATATATCAACTATTCCGAAAAAATGACCGTACGAATACCTCTCACGGTGGGGTTGCAATCTACCTTAGAAGTAACATTCCATTTTCCATCATTAGCCATTCTGATCAACCACCGCCCGCTAATTCTGCGGAACATCTGTTTCTTGAAATCACCCTATCCCATAATAAGATTCTTCTAGGAGTTTTTTATAGCCCATCGCTCAGAGTTAACTATTTTTCCTCGTTTGAAAAGCTCCTTGAAGATTTGGCTCCTGCGTATAAGCACATAATTATTATGGGTGATTTCAACACATGCCTTCTGAAGAATGACTCACGCTCCACCAGCTTACAAAGTCTTGTTCATGCCGCTACTATGAAAATCCTTCCTTCTAAAGCTACACATCATTACAGCTCATATACGTCCCCACCGAGGGGCTCGAGCCTACCCTGAATCAGGGCGATTAGGCCTTAGTCGACCACGCGGGCCCAGTGCGGGTTGGTCGACTTCACACACAACCTTTGAGTTTCTTCGCAGGCGTGTGCAGGTTTCCTCACGATGTTTTCCTTCACCGTTAAAGCAGTCGGTAAGTATGTACGTAAGTTTTTGAAAAACTCATTGGTACATTGGCCGTCCAGATTTGAACCCGGTACCTCTGGTTAGATGGACCGAGTCGTTACCGGTTGAGCCATATAAAGCTACACATTACTTTCCAAACTGTACTCCATCTCTTTTGGACCTAATCCTAGTTTCTTCCTCTATCCATGTTTTTAAACACGGCCAGCTCCCTGCTGATGCCTTTTCCTATCACGACTTAATATATATCTCCTACAAAATTCGTCCACCAAAGCCCAAGGCTCGTGTTCTTTCCTTGCGTAATTTTTGTGGCATGGATATAGATCGTCTGCGTGCTGATTCTGGTCGTATAGATTGGATTGTAGTAGATGAAGCCCCCTCCATTAATCAAAAAATTCAGTTGTTAAATTCGCATATTATCGATCTCTATAATGTTCATGCTCCCCTCCGTCCTGTCAAAGTTAAGCACCTTCCAGCACCGTGGCTAACTGATGACATCAAATTGATAATTGATAAAAAAAACGTGCCAAGACTAAGTACAAAATGAAGCCTTCAGAAACAAATAAAACTTGTTATCATGAGATAAGGAATCGATGCAATCTGATGTGTAGAGATGCACAGAGGCGGTATATTCACAGGTCAGTCGAGCATGGCGATCCATCAAAAGTGTGGAAATTTCTCCGTACCCTGGGTGTTGGTAAATCCCGTAGTGAATCAGTACCTACAGACTGCAATTTTGATGCATTGAATCACCATTTCTCCTCGTCATCTTCTATTGATTCATGTTATAAAGCAAACACACTCCGTATGCTCTCGGAATTACCAACCCCAAATTTTTGTCTTTCTCCTTCAGTAGAAAAGTAGATGAAGTCGAGAAGAATATTCTTGCTATTGGGTCTAACGCTGTTGGTGGTGTCGCTATAAGTCGCAATATGATAATTCCTATCCTTGATGTCCTTTCTCCTATTATAACACAAATCCTTAATTTATCTATTACCAGTAGCTTTTTCCCTCATATATGGAAAGAGGCCGACATAATTCCTTTACCTAAAAAACCTAATCCTTCATCTTCCGCTGATTATCGTCCTATATCTATTCTTCCTTTCCTAACAAAGGTTTTAGAACGTCTTGTGCATTCGCAATTTAGCGGTTTCCTGGCACACAATAATCTTATCAACCCGTTCCAATCCGGCTTTCGTCCTGGTCATAGCACGACAACAGCGCTGACGAAAATCACAGATGACGTTAGGCTTGGCATGGAGAAGCAGCAGCTGACAGTTTTAACGTTACTGGACTTCAGTAACGCGTTCAATACAGTCGATTTTGACATTCTGCTTGGCTTGTTGCGTTCTCTGAACCTATCATCGGCTGCAGTTGACTGGTTTCACAGCTACCACCTGAATGGTCGTCGGCAGCGCATAGAAACTGAGAGTTCTTATTCTTCGTGGTATTCAACATCGGCTGGCGTACGTCAGGGGGATGTACTGTCACCACTTCTTTTTGCTATCTTCATAAATTCAATATCAGTAAACCTTTCTTCTTCTTATCACCTATATGCTGATGATCTACAAATTTATTCTCAGGCAAAACTCTCTAACATCGCGGATGCCGTCAAAACAACTAACAAAGACCTGAATATAATCTTAGACTAGAGCAAGAACTACGGCTTAAAAGATAATCCCACTAAGACTCAGACCATTATAATTGGCAGCCCTTATTTTATATCCAGGCTCGATTTCAACTGTCTTCCTTCTGTGTTTTTTGGCGGTATTTGCATACCATACAGCAAAAAGGTCAAAAATCTTGGTATTTATCTTGATCAAACTCTATCTTGGGACTTTCAGGTTGGTGAGGTCAGCAGAAAAACATTTGCCTCCTTCAAATCTCTTAGTCGCTTGCGCAACTTTCTGCCCACGGCCACTAAAGTCTTGCTAGCACAATCGCTCATGTTAACTATCTTAGACTACGCTGACGTGTGCTACCCAGATTGGAATGTGGTGTATCTGGACAAACTGGAGCGCCTACAAAACCTTGGAATACGTTTTATTTATGGCTTACGCAAGTACGATCATGTATCCGACCACCGAGAAGATCTAAAGTGCTCCCAATTCGTCTTCGTCGAAATTCTCATATCCTTGCCCTTCTTTATTCTATTCTTTTCTTTCCAAAATCACCATCGTATCTCAAGGAACGCTTTTACTTTCTTTCCTCAACTCACAGTCGCTCCCTTCGTTCTTTTGACTACCTCCTCCTTTATGTGTCCCCTCACTCCTCGAAATTTTATGCTCATTCATTTACCCTTCAAGCTATTAGTCTATGGAACTCCCTTCCCGTGTCCATTAGACAAGCTCCATCTCTTAATTCCTTCAAAACTAAAATTAAAGAATATCTCCTTGCGCTCTGACTCGTACTGTATACACTTTTATTCTGCATCTTACTTTGGTTTGGTAATATATTTATTATTGTATTTATGTAGTAATTATTTTATAATTTATTTATATAGGAATGTATAGTATATATGCGTATATATAATTATTTATTTTATAGTCCGATGGTTTTATTTATTAAGTATATGGTATTTTATTTGTTAGTATATTAAAAGCGATAATCTTATATATATAAATCTCGTGTCACAATGTTTGTCCCCAATGGACTCCTAAACCACTTAACCGATTATAATAAAATTCGCACACCATGTGCAGTTCGATCCAACTTGAGAGATAGGATAGTTTAAATCTCAAATTATAGTCGCAATTTTAATTAAGAATCCAGAAATTCCGTAACGAAGAAAGAAACTTCACGCTCGGTTGCCATGGCAACAATATCGGTTGTCAAAAAAAACATATAAGAAGATTTGATCATTTTCGGAGAATAATAAAACTCTTTTCATAAACTGTATATACCTCCATATGACAAAAAAGATTTGATTATTTTTTATTTATAAAATGCAAAAACATTTTTATTTAAGACACAGCTGTTTGTATTTATAGAGATAGGTACAAAAAGATTTTATTCCATATAAATCTTCTGTCCGTGTGTTAGTCATTGAACTCCTCCTAAACGGCTGGACCGATTTCGCTAATTCTTTTTTTGTCGAGTTCGTTATTGTCAGGAGAAGGTTCTTATGTAGGGTAGGGTAGGGTAGGGTAGTGTAGTGTAGTGTAGGGTAGGGTAGGGTAGTGTAGGGTAGGGTAGGGTAGTGTAGGGTAGTGTAGGGTAAGGTAGGGTAGTGTAGGGTAGGGTAGTGTAGTGTAGGGTAGTGTAGTGTAGGGTAGGGTAGTGTAGGGTAGGGTAGTGTAGGGTAGGGTAGTGTAGTGTAGGGTAGTGTAGTGTAGGGTAGGGTAGTGTAGGGTAGGGTAGTGTAGGGTAGGGTAGGGTAGGGTAGTGTAGTGTAGGGTAGTGTAGTGTAGTGTAGTGTATGTAGTAGGGTAGGGTAGTGTAGTGTAGGGTAGGGCAGTGTAATGTAATGTTAGGCGGTACGAAGTTCGCCGGGACAGCTAGTAGCTTTATATGTTTTAGTATAAGTTTAAAATTATTAATAATTATTCATTAAATTTTCTGTTATTGTTGCTCGCGTACTACCTGTCTTCGTGCTTTTTCTCCGAGCAATGGGTTGTGAACCTGGTGAAGGTCGCGAGAAGCCGATGGATGCGGGCAGCGCAGGACCGGTCGTCGTGAAAATCCTTGGGGGAGGCCTTTGTCCAGCAGTGGACGATTTGTGGCTGATATGATGATGATGATGACTGGGTTGTCTGGAAGAAATCGCTCTCAGCGATAAGACCGCCTAAATTGTACGTCTCTTATTTTTAATTTAAAGTTTGCATGTTATGTATTTATTTTTGATGTACAATAAAGAGTTATTTGAATTTGAATTTGAACTATTCATAATTTTATTCGTTTCAACTAAAACATCTCAATTCAGTTTTACGAAAATTGCGCCATATTTTAGCTAGCACACGTACGCATGCGTAATATACTTATCAAGGTTTCGACAACCAAAGTTCATGTTACGCAACTTGTGGCTCATTTTAAATGTCTCGGGAGTAATCTCACTTTGTATTTTCTTATACATACACATAAGTATATTTTTTATGACACATATATTAACTAGTCACATTTAGTTTTACGAAAATTGCGCCATATTTTAGGTAGCACAAGTAAGCATGCGTAATTTTTTTTTGTATTATCATAAATAGACCACAATTAAGGCTAAGGATAATATTATTATAAGCATTAAAACCTTCTTGGAAAAGATGACCTATTCCTTGATGTAACCTATGCGCTTCATTCATATTTATTCTCTTTTCTTCGCAAAGATACAACCATAGACTAAGGATATAACCCAAAGAGAATCTAAACAGCTAGCGCTATGTACTAGCCTCACGGAGTAACAACCTATCTCTTTTAAAATTATCTTTTCAAAAGTCTTAAAGAATATTCTGTATATTTGGTTATTATATTTTTTATTTGCTAGAAATGTCTTGTTCCTCCGAGCTAGAAATTAAAAAAAAGTGGTAAAGTTAAAGCACGTGTGCGATGAAATAATTTTGCGCACACTTGACTGGTATATGAAAGAATACTTTTCGAGCAACTGTATAGAAAAAAATCCCCTTTTTCCGGAAACGTGTAATAGATTTTTATTATAAAATGGTGGTTATATAACAAACGAGTGACATTTGTAAGCCAGAGCCACAGGCGCGGGTTTACTATCGTCATGAGTTTGTTATTTTCTCTTACACCAATGAATCATACAATACAGTTAAAGTTGTGAGAAAACCCGTAAAATAAAAAACGACCGTGACAGAAAAACAAAATACATGGGTACATACTTACCAAGGTTTCGGAAACAAAAGTTCATTTTACGCGACTTGTGGCTCATTTTAAATGTCCGGGGAGTAATCTCACTTTGTATTTTCTTATAGATACATAAAAGTATATTTTTTATTATACATTTATTAACTATTCATAATTTTAATTGTCTTCACAACTAAAACATCTCAATTCAGTTTTACGAAAATTGCGCCATACGCACTGCGCATTGCGCACGTACGCATGCGTGAGTTTTTTTTTAATATTTTTGTCATAGTATGGGCTTGGAATTATATTATTGTAAGCAATAAAACCTCCTTGGAAAAGATGACCTATTCCTTCCTGTAACTTATGCGCTTCATTCATATTTATTCTTATTTCTTCACAACGATATAACCCAAAGAGTATCTAATCAGCTGGCGTTAAATACTAGCTTCACGGAGTAACTATCTCTTTTTAACTTCTCCTTTTAAAGTCTAAGAAGATTATGTATCTTTGATTATTATATTTTTTATTTGCTACAACTGTTTTGTTTCTCAGAGCTACAAATTAAAAAGGGGCATAAATAGCACATGTGCGGTAAAATAAATTTTGCGCACAGTTATCTAGCGTAAACTAAAATACCACTTTTCGAGCAACTGTATTGAAAAAGTCTTTATCATTTGATGCGCAAGTGTAAACGCCGTAAACCTGCGCCAGACATGTTGATTATTACAGGTAAATTAAAACCTTCTTGGTTCCCTCACGTATTCAAATATCGGCCTAATATGTCGTCTCCTAGCAACTACGTTCATATTATTATTACTATTTGAAAAGCAAACAGTCAAACTGTCTGTTGTGTATTACAGTTTTTGCTTGTAGTTTTCCGTTAAATTTTTATAATACATATAAATTGTTGATTTATTGTTTATAAGTCTTCCTGATTGTGAGTTGGTGAGTTCTTTCATATTACCTACTGAATCATGTTTTTTAAAGTTGATTTATTTGGAATTGTTATGCTTACTGTTTTCTGACCTACCTACCGACACAGCTCATGCGGAATCGCTAAACTGAAGTGGCAGTGGGCAGGGTACATAGCTCGTAGAACAGATGGCCGTTGGGGTTGTAAAGTTCTCGAGTGGTGACCGCGTACCGGAAAACGTAGCGTAGACAGGCCTCCCACGCGGTGGACCAACGAACTGGTGAAGATCGCGGGAAGCCGTTGGATGCGGGCAGCGCAGGACCGGTCGTCGTGGAAATTCTTGGGGCAGGCCTTTGTCCAGCAGTGGACGTTTGTAGACTGATATGATGATGATGACTGTTTTTTATTATTATTTTTCATGGAAAAAACGAGCGAGTCTTAAGTAATCGCATATGACATAAGATACCGTTTATCTGACATAAGCAAAAACCTTCCGGCCTCGTAGCGGCATGGCCAGGGCATGGCCATGTATCCTTTGCCTTCGTGCGTGACTAAAAAAAAGGCAGCATGGCCATGTTTCCTTAGCCTTTGTGACTGAAAAAAAACGCACTTCCTGTTACACACTCTGTCCTTTTTCACGAAATCACTTCCACAGATTGCAGGAAAGCAAGAGGACAGATGTTACACAACAAAGATTCATTTTTTCCAATAGTTAACGTTTTCATATTCTCCCTTAGAGTGAATCATGGCGTGGGGACTCCCAAAACTGCCGGGGCTGATGTTCTCGGACCCCACCAAAACGCAGTTCCACATAAAGAGCTCCCTGCGGTACTACCAGGGGTACCGGTTCCCGGACTCCACGGTACGGGGGCCGGGGGGTACCGACACCGATGTGGACAGCAACGCCTTCGCGCTCACCGACGACTCTATCAAGTAAGCACGCCATTTTGCACTCTAAAGACTGGTTTACATGCAATTCAGTCAAGTTGCAATAAAATCGATTTAGGTTGGTAAGTAACAAGTTGCGTCCAAACGTACCGGCGGTTTTGATTTTATTCACAATTGGTAAGCTAAGTGTTTTTTATCCGTATTAGTTGGCTTTAAGTGTGAATAGAAACTCAATCCGAGCAGGTGGATACGTGTTAAAATAATATCGAACGTAAGTCTATTCAAATCAATGCGGGCTTAACGCGGATGTTACGTTGAAACCCAACGCCCAATTCTCGATTTTTACATGTTTTATTTACTTTTCTTCACTTTCAAATAAATTTTTAAAAAATGTGTTCAATTAAAATGAAAGGTCACTGAATTTTTTGTGTGTTGGTTTCATTCCACATTTTTAACTTAATTTTAACTATATATTTGTTTTCGTAAAATTTTGCAATTAATGCCAAGAACAGTATATTTTTTTACATCAAAAGTGGTGTTTTTTTTAATCGATTTTTTTATTAATTTAGGTACATTATATGTGTATAATACCGTGCGGTACATTAAACGCAGTCACGGGTCCGCGGACTGCCGCGAAAAAAACGCACGTTTTGTCATTCGAACTCCAGCCGACGCCCACTGCTGGACATAGGCCTACCCTAAGGATTTCCACGACGACCGGTCCTGCGCTGCCCACATCCACCGGCTTGCAATTGCCCGGTTTTTAGAGTTCCGTACCTCAAAGAGAAAAAAGGAACCCTTATAGGATCACTTCTTTGTCCGTCTGTCTGTCAAGACTCTGTTTCTCAGGAACACGTGAAGGTATCAAGTTAAAAGTTACCAAAAACTTAGGTTTACGGTCGCTTGAAGCTGTAAAAAAAACTATGAAATCAGAGCAATCAAAATATACGGCCTTTTTACAGTCATTTGCGTATTCACAATTTAAAATTACTACTTCTTGAAAATGTATGAGCAGATTCTGATGAAACTTTGTACACATAAGCAAATCACGAAATTCTAGTTTGTGGATAGAATACATTTTCGAAATACTTGTATTTTTTATTTTTTTTATTAAAAAATTTAGTGCGTTTGGCTGCACCTCACCTGAAGGTAAGTGCCGATGCAGCCGCGGATAAAAAAGATTAGCTAATTTTAAGATTACTATGAAAAACTTAAATCGCTATTATTTAGTGACAACACAATTTTTTGGTAATCTACCCACAAACTAGAATATCGTGACTTTGTTAAAGTATAAAGTTTCATTAGTGTCGGCCCTTACATTTTCAAGATACAGTAGTTTTTAAGTTTTTATTGGAAACGATTTTGTGAATACGCTCTTAGTACTTAATGGCGCGAGACTGTCACGCTGCTGAGCCGCCTCGCTGTAATAATACCTCATGAATCACGATGTAAGAAGGAATCACTTCCATTGACAAAATGTTCCCGCAGCTACGACCCATCCCTAACGTACGGACGCGTGAAATCGGCCGCGCTGCCTGCGGTGGTGCCGCACTGGGTGCACTACGACAAGCGCTGCCTCAACTTCACGGCGTTCATGAAGCAGCCCGTCTACGACAACCCCGACGAGAACTACAGGGTCCGCATCGTGAACATCGTCTACTTTCTGGAGGACGACACTATTACTGTCATGGAGCCACAAGTTAAGGTTAGAAAATTCATTATTTATACATATATAGGATGCTGACGTTATCAACCTAAGATCTTTGAAGGAGCTAAGACTTTCGGATGGCCAGTACTGACGTGTTTTAGTGTAGGTATCTTTGATACTAAATCTCTAATTTAGCAAATGCTGTAAAATACGTAATCTTGTTTTATTGATTTCATTTTGTTGACTTCATCTTGGTAAGCCCGCTTCCACCTTCAGCATCATCGTCACTTACCATCAGGTGAGATGATACCAAGGGCTGACCAATCCCTACTAATAATATAAATGTAAAAATGTGTTTGTTTGTCACCTTTTCAAGCTTCAACACCTTGACCAATCTTGATGAAATTTGGCACGTAGGTAGCCTGTGTCATGGGGAAGGACTACATTTTATCCCGTGAAAATAGCATAGTCCGATGCAGTTCCTGAGGGAACTGAAATAATATCTTTTTTTGGTTAATTTCTAAAGAACATCGCAACGGAACATTCCCTCTCGAATATCTACCAGATGCTAGAACTACCACGTTTAAGATATAGCGTCCCCACTTACCTACCCTAGGGCACAACAGTGAGGGCCGCAACGGAACAATGGATTGTTGTGATTTTTTATACACAGATGGTTGAGGGGGTGGGAAACGACATAATGTACTAATTAGCATATCCTAACATAGTTTTCGAGGGATCTGAAGAAAACTCATGTCCACATTCGCGAGCCGCTTGCAGCTCACGCACCATTTACCCTCAAAGACAGTCATAAAAATAATGTCAACGAGGGTGAATCCGCGGGCACAAGCTAGTTGTAAATAAAAAAAGAGAAAGCAGAGCTTAAACTATGTAATACCAGAACATAGGTTAGTAGTACCTAATCACAGCAAATGCCCTATTTCGAGGCCAATTAACCCAAATAGCAGGGCTCGCTTTGTGGGCTATGGGCTTGTATACGAAAGGAAAAAAGATTTTGTTTTTCTTCGTTACGCAGTACATATCCGCCGAGATAAGTTTACCCGACCAAGGCAAAGACAAAAGGAGCTGACTGACCCGGTGGGCCTGTGTTAAGCGCTCGTGCCTGCTAGGCCCAAGGTCATGGGCTCGATTCCCACCCAGGGCAAACATTCGTGTGATAAAACAGCTCTATTTCTAGGTGTTTAGTCTGTGCTAAGTATGTACTAATATTAAATAATTTTCAAAAATCCTAAAAGATTTTTGTTATAATCTTTTAGTGTCACGCGATATACATAATATGCATGCAAAATATCAGCTCAATCGTAAACCGGGAAGTAGGTCAAATATAACTTGCAAGATTTCGGTGTCGGGACAGGAGAAACTAAATAAAAGCTTGTAAAAAGAGGCAAGTTTATATTTATAATAAAGTTTGGATGTAACAGTTAGTTCCAAAACTACTCATTCGATTTCTAATATTCTTTCATCAATAGTTAGAATGGACCTTCAGAATGAACACAGGCTAAAAAACGTCGAAAGCTATGGGCAACGAGCTGTTGCCCATAGCTTGTATAAGTATGCATTTAGACGTTTTGCTGGTTTGGGGACAGATAATGACCGAGTGTTATAATAGATTGCGCAACGGGATAGCACGATCCAGGATAGCCCGAAAAAAATGCGGAATACTTCCTGAACGTGCCACAATACCTTGCTAGTGTGGGAAACACTAGCAACTTCGCATTTCTCAACGTGCTCTAAGGGGTGGCTATGTACAACAGAAGTTCTATAATAAAGGCAGTTAATTTCTTGTGGTCTACCGCTTGGCTCTAGGCAATACCTGAGGTGATAGAGGTGGCACGATTTGAGGAGATGACACTCCACAAGTTAATACACTGCTCAAAATTGCCTAGGGAAATTTTGAGATATTTCATACAAAACATATATTTTTGAAAAGCTATAAAAAATTACATAAGAAATGTGTTGGAGAGAAACTTGCAAGATGATCAAGTGGTATATTTACCCTGTCAGTTCTTACAAATGCATTCCGATTTAAATTGTTTTTGTACAAACGCATAGATAATGAAAATTGTGTTCTTATATTTTCATAGAAGACCGGCTAAGTAATGCTGATAGTTTTTCAAATAACCACGTTTTGTATGAAAAATCCTAAAATATCTCTAGGCAATGTTGAGCGGTGTGGCAACGCTGAACACGTTAAAACCCCACTTCAATCGCAACGGTTTTGTTTATTTTTGCCAAATTTTGCAAAACTTATATGGGGCCAACCTGGAGGCATAACCTATCAATTAAAAAAAGAAAGAATTATCAAAGTCGGACCAATCTACAAAAAATTATACGTGGTCATTAAAAAAAATATACGGGTTGACCTCCTCCTTTTGAGCTAGCTGGTGAATAGTTCGCATTTAATGGGTTTGAAGTAAGTTGTTTAACAACTATAAACCTAATATTATAACAATGTAATTAATAAAGTTCTCACTCGTATTTCAACGCGGAATGTTTTAATTAATAGATGGTTGTGGTTCACACGAAATTAAACTAGCCTTTCTCGACAAACCGATAAGTTCGGGTCTCTGTTCGGTGTTCGAGTATGCCGCGGGGCTGACGGATGTGGCGAAACTGTGAGGGTTCATAGTTGGAGAGTATGCCCTGGAGCTTCACGACCTCATACCCCTCTCTCCGTTTCATCATCGGACGACCAGGAGAGGAGGGCGATCCCACTCCTTTGCCGTCAATGTTCCACACCAAGCATTCGTCATGCGAACGGCCAAGGAGTGGAATTTAGTGGCGGCGTATACCTATCACAGGACCGGTCGTCGTGGAAATCCTTGGGGGAGGCTTTTGTCCAACAGTGGACGATTTTTAGCTGATACGATAATGATGATGATGATGTATACCTACACGGTATATCCACCCAGATTAGTATGATTTAGGAATATTTAAGACGAGAGTTAAGACGGGCACTATTTGAGCTCGCGTGTTACATGCTCGCTGCATCGGCACTTTCCATCAGGTGAGGTGCAGCTAAATGCACACAAATTTTTAATACATACAAAATACTAAGGAACCCCTAAAAATTGAACTTTAACAAAGCTTCCCTTTGAAAGGAAGAAAGAGCTGGTCCCAGAAACACCCCTACAAAAATTGCTACAGATAATAAAATTATAACAGGCCGACGTCTGTACATTATAGATGTTGAAGAAAAACTAATATGGGGGGTCTATATTAGAGCAAAAGAAGCCAAAAAAACAATATTTAGAATTTTTCATCTGTCTGTATGTTTGTACACGCATCACGCAAAAACTACTGTATGGAGTTGAATAAAATAAGTATCTAATTTCCATGTCTGTATGTTTTTACACATATTACACAAAAATTACTGCATGGAATTGGACAGAAAAATATGTTCCCACTGTTTTAAATTTAATATTGTTGTGCCCAAACTGGGTCCATGAAGCTCTTTTATTATTTCTAACACCTGTAAAATCTCATGGATGCAAATAAATAATTGAGTATTGAGTATTGATCTCACGTTCTGTAGAAACCTATACCTGGATCTCCGAAATTACTCAACAGATTTTAATACGATAGATAACAGGCCGATAATATATATCTGTACATTACAGAAGCCAAAATCATTTCGGGTTGTATAGCTGGTGAAGTAGTTTTCATACCACGCATATACCCCTCATTCCCAACAATTTGCCGAAATCATTACGGGCTGTGGAGCTGGTGAAGTAGTTTTCATACCACGCATATACCCCTTCATTCCCAACAATTTGCCGAAATCATTACGGGCTGTGGAGCTGGTGAAGTAGTTTTCATACCACGCATATACCCCTCATTCCCAACAATTTGCCGAAATCATTACGGGCTGTGGAGCTGGTGAAGTAGTTTTTATACCACGCATATACCCCTCATTCCCAAAAATTTGCCGAAATCATTACGGGCTGTGGAGCTGGTGAAGTAGTTTTCATACCACGCATATACCCCGCACATTCTCAACAATTTGCCGAAATCATTACGGGCTGTGGAGCTGGTGAAGTAGTTTTCATACCACGCATATACCCCTCATTCCCAACAATTTGCCGAAATCATTACGGGCTGTGGAGCTGGTGAAGTAGTTTTTATACCACGCATATACCCCTCATTCCCAAAAATTTGCCGAAATCATTACGGGCTGTGGAGCTGGTGAAGTAGTTTTCATACCACGCATATACCCCGCACATTCTCAACAATTTGCCGAAATCATTACGGGCTGTGGAGCTGGTGAAGTAGTTTTCATACCACGCATATACCCCTCATTCCCAACAATTTGCCGAAATCATTACGGGCTGTGGAGCTGGTGAAGTAGTTTTCATACCACGCATATACCCCTCATTCCCAACAATTTGCCGAAATCATTACGGGCTGTGGAGCTGGTGAAGTAGTTTTCATACCACGCATGTACCCCTCATTCCCAACAATTTCCCATTTCAATTTAAACGCGTGCAGTTTCCGGCGAGCGTATGTTTCGCCGCTTCGAGCCGACCGCGGCCGGCGTCGAACTCAGGACGAACGGTTCGTTTCTTACACGGACAACTAAATTATGATGATGCTCGCTCACGGGTCACTAGCTCATATAGTTTGTTTATAATGGCTCCTGTGGGTAAAACATTTTTTTTTATTCACAATTGGTAAGCCCTTGACATCATTTCAAATGATGGTAAGTGACGATGATGCCTATAGATAGAAGCGGGAAACGCAATGGAGAACTAACTGGCTATCTAATTTTCAAGCTGTCAATGTTGTTAACACTGATGTTTGGCGGAAAGACTTAGATAAGATGGTTGTAGCTTGCCAGGCGGGCGGGCTTAGAAAATGCCCTACCACCAACCAAACCGAGTCTTACAAGTTGACCCCACCGGGAATCGAACCCGCGACCTACTGGTGTAAAGCGAATGGACTAATCATTACGCCACGGAGGCGGTCAAATGTTGTATATAAATAAATTCTTTAGATTTTCTTGTTTTATTTAGCACAAAAATAAACGCTGTTTACCTACCCTTTCCAAGTCCATTTTATTGGTATTTAACTCTTTCCTATCTCTGCAAAAATATAAAAATACTATAGTGCGGCCGTCCAGAGAATGCTGATTTGACACTTCATGAAAGCGATAGAATGTAAATTCGATGAATCTCCGAAATTGTAAACAAATCAATCTCTAGTTTCTAAGCTTAAAAAACATGAAAAAAACCTTTTTTTTTGTACTAAATAATAGTAACAGAACAAATGTTTAGTTTTAAGTTTATGTATAAGGACAACAGAATGTATATTTTGTAATTACATGAAACGTTAGTAAAACGTTTACGTTCTATGGTCATTTCTTCTTAATAATAGTGACCATTGACCATTAACCATTGATAACGTATTTGTAGCTGTTATGAATATATTATGAATAATTCATTACCACACAAACAATTACATATTTCGTAATAGCTCTTTTTAGGTCTCTGTCTCCCACACTATCTCCTTCATTTCTCTATACGTTTCCACCTTAACTTTCTTCTTAACTTGGTCTATATAAGCAATTCTAGGTCTTCCTCTTCTGCGCTTTCCTTCTATTTGTTCTTTATAAAATTACCGTGTCTAATTAGGTGTCCTATCATATTTCCTCTTCTGTTTTTAATGGTCTCAATTATGTTCCTCTTTTTAACCGACTTCAAAAAAAGGAGGAGGTTTCTCAATTCGACCGTTTATATTTTTTTTATGTGTGTTCGCGCATAACTTCGTCGTTAATGAAGCGATTTTAATGATTCTTTTTTTTTGCAAAGGAGATATCCCAAAAGTGGTACCATGATAAGGAAACCAGGATCTGATGATGGAATCCCAGAGAAATCGAGGGGAACCTTCAAAAATCGTAGTGGCGACTAGTGCGTTTGAAGTCGTTTTTTTTTGTTTAATATTATATTCGTTTACTCGATTCAATACTTCTTCGTTCGTTCGGAACCCTAAAAAGTGAAATTCATGGACGTCTCCAAAGAAGAAAGAAACGTGACCTTCATAGGTTAAATTTTCGAGCCACCGCGAGGAGCGAGCGTTGATCTGAATAAGATACCTTTCATACAAAAATAAACTATTTTTTATTTCTTTTTCAAGTCTGATAAACTTTTGTGCTACTAAGTAAGGATAGGAGAAATTTGATATAAATTGTATAGCCACGCTGTGCATACTTTTCCGCGAAGTCTTTACTCTCTGGCGTACATAATATTTTGGCATTATGAACACGTTTACCGAGTTGCAAAGAAAGGAGATCTAACTCAACTTCCTCTATTTTGCCATCATCATATCTTTTTCACCCCTTCCTTGCTAGTTACGACTATAAAATAATATTGCTCTTTTTTTATTATTATTCACAATTCGTAAACCCTTGACAACATCTCACCTGATGGTAAGTGACAATGTTGACGAATAGGAAGCGGGCTTACCAAGATGCCCCAACGTAATGGGGAACTGGCTATCTTATCTTCATGCCGGAACACACCAATGATATCAACATTGATATTTGGCGGCAAGACTTAGATAAGATGGTGGTACAGTTCCGGTTTAAAGATAAGATAGCAAGTTCCCCATTGCGTTGGGGCTTCTTGGTAAGCCCGCTTCTATCTTCGGCACACACCAATGATGTCAACATTGATATTTGGCGGCAAGACTTAGATAAGATGGTGGTAGCTAGCAAGGCGGGCTTAGAAAATGCCCTACCACCAACCAAACCGAGTCTTACAATTGATCCCGCCGGGAATCGAACCCTCGACCGCCGTGTAAAGACAGTGAACTTTGCCTCTAACCATAGTTCAGTAGCTTGGGCGCTAGAGCTAGAGCACTGGACGGACGCACACGCACATCACACACGCATACATGTATTATTTATTGTTTAGTTTTTTCGACTTAGTGTTAGAAAATCGATCCCCATCAAAATCTCATCTTGGATTTTTGTTATCACATCACAATACCTTCTTGACTCCCTCGTCCCTCGAAAGTAAAATAAGTATTATATCGATTTTAAGACAATTAATGGGAGTACCGAGAAAGGTTTTTATTCTCTATCGAACAAAAAATCATTAAAATCGATTCACAATCAGTGAAGATATCGTTAACATTCATCCTATATTTTAAACGCGATAGTTTGTGAGAATGTATGGATGTATGTTTGTTACTCTTTCACGCAAAAACTACTTAACGGATCTGGCTGAAATTTGGTAGGTAGACAGATTAGGACCTTGATTAACACAAAAGCTACTTTCTTCTACGCTCGCGAGCCGCTTGCGGCTCGCGCACTGCGCACCCTCGTAAAGTCATAGAAACGTTGTCCACGCGGGTGAAGCCGCGGGAAACAGCTAGTCCAAAATAAATACAGTGTAATTGAGAAATATTTTGTTTAATAAAAAAGGGCAGCTAAGTGCACTGCCCGTGACGGTGCATCGCTGGCGGGCTGTTCCTATCCTATGTTGCCTCTCTATTTGCTTATTCCTCAGCCTCCGGCGTGGCGGCGTGGGCGCGGCCATTCAGCTCGGATAACGAGATGAACAATACAGCCAGCCGCCAAGTGCCGACTAGCGAGTTCCGCTTTATTTCCATGGCTTTCTTTCACATTGAAAAGACTCGTGCACCCCCGCCGGTGCCGGTATCGTACCACCACACCTCTGGATAAGGATCCTTAAAAATATTTAAGAGTACATCAACACTGATACTTATTCATTTCAATCAAAGAACATCGACGCGCTCTCGTTAATTCTCGTTTGAACCGCCTCCATGGCGTAATGGTTAGTCCATTCGCTTCACACCAGAAAGTCGCGGGTTCGATTCCCGGCGGGGTCATCCTTGTAAGACTCGGTTTAATTGGTGGTAGGGCATTTTCATAGCCCGCCTGGCTAGCTACCACCATCTTATCTAAAGTCTTGCCGCCAAACATAAGTGTTAACAGCATTGATGTGTTTCGGCTTGAAGATAAGATAGCCAGTTCTCCATTGCGTTGGGGATCTTGTTAAACCCGCTTCCATCTTCGGCATCATTGTCACTTACCATCAGGTGAGATGATGCCAAGGGCTTACCAATTGTGTTTAAAAAAAATGTAGCGCGAGTACGACTTAAAACTTGACCGATTTTTATCATTCGTTAATTACATTGTTTTTTTTTACTTTCTCGACCCCGTCATTTGTTAATTACATTCTTTTTTTTTACTTATTCGACCCCGTCATTTGTTAATTACATTGTTTTTTTTTACTTTCTCGACCCCGTGATTTGTTAATTACATTGTTTTTTTTTTACTTTCTTGAACCCTTCATTTGTTATTTTACATAGTTTTTTTTATTTCTCAACCCCGTCATTTGTTATTGTTTTTTTTACTTTCTCGACCCCGTTACGTTAGTACTAATATATAAGTACACTAAGACCCCGTAGTACCGTACATACGTATAGTCAAATAATTTAATTCCCTACCCATTTCCTTGAAATGTCGTAGACATTCGCAATGCACTAAGGTCGAAAATTATATTTCAGTAATCATAAAACAAAAATTGATTTTTTTTCTCAAAAACGGCGGCTCCAAACGTTGTAGTTGCTTATGTTTTTCTATTATATAGCAACACCTTTAGTTTTGGGAAAAAACGTGTTTGTATGGTTCTCCTACAAATGAAATTGAAACTTGCGATTTACTCACAAATGGTTGGAGCTATGGAATTGTCATGTATTACGAATTAGTATATATTTGCTTACGAATAAGTCTACATTCGGTCATGGAACATGAGTTCATCAAAATTATTTAAAAAAATCATATATGTATGAAAAAATAATAAAGAATGACACACAAAATCTTGTGTGCCAACTTCAACTCAACTGTTACGGTTTAAGAGTTACTGCCTTTTGAAGTTCGAATGGACAGACGGATAGACATCTTAGGCTTAGTAATAGGGCCCCACTGTTACCCTTTGGGTACTGAACCCTAAAATTGGTTCAAATTGCTTTGACGATTCATACGAGTAACCTGATAATCCAACTTATCATCATCATCATCATATCAGCCGAAGGAAGTCCACTGCTGGACATAGGCCTCCCTCAAGGATCTCCACGACGACCGGTTCTGCGCTGCCCGCATCCAGCGGTTTCCCGCGACCTTCACCAGGTCATCGGTCCACCGAGTGGGAGGCCTGCCTCACTACGCTTTCCGGTGCGTGGTCGCCACTCGAGAACTTTAGTGTCCCAACGGCCATCTGTTCTACGAGCAATGTGCCCCGCCCACTGCCACTTAAGTTTAGCAATCCAATCCAACTTATAATTGAACAATAATTAGGGGATTACAGATTGACGGAATAAAATTGCTCGTGCTTTTGATTAAAAAAATGTGATTGCTTTTGCAAGAATACTAATGTTTGAAACCATGACAGAGTTACTTCACAGACTCAGACTATAAGTTTTGCTTCATCATGATATCAGCTCATATTCGTCCCCACCGAGGGGCTCGAGCCTACCCTGAATTAGGGCGATCGGGCCATAGTCGACCACGCGGGCCCAGTGCGGGTTGGTCAACTTCACACACAACCTTCGAGTTTCTTCGCAGGCGTGTGCAGGTTTCCTCACGATGTTTTCCTTCACCGTAAGAGCGTCGGATAAACGTATATATGAAATCGAAATTCAAAAACACATTGGTACGTGACAGGATTCGAACCACGACCTCTCGGACAGGAGGTAGCGGCTCTTGCCATTACGCCACCGACGCTTATCAAGCAGCAATTCGAGCACATATTCGCTAGTCCCACTTACTCGTACAGACTTGTGCATTGTATTGTACATATAGCAACAGATTGTATTGTACATATAGCAACAGATTGTATTGTACATATAGCAACAGATTGTATTGTACATATAGCAACAGATTGTAGCGCAGACGTAGACGGCGAGCAGCAAATGGCATTTGAAAATGAGCTGGCATTTGTCAGCTGAAATGTGAATGCTGCAACCGACGCGTTAGTCTCGTGGCGTGCCACTCGTGTCCGGGCTCCGGACTTCGGGCTCTGGAGAACAATTCTCAGATTGATGATGTGATGAGATAGTAATTAACAACCTTCTTTTTATCGTATTGTGTTAAATTTATTTATAACAAATTAAGTAAGAACTCTGAAAAATTTTATGTATTTGAGTTTTTACTTTTGTACATTTTTTTGTTTATTATGATGTACATTAAAGAATTATTCAGTTTAAAGATTTTCCTATAAAAAATTGGTGAAACATTCATCATTATATCAGACAAATGATGTCCACTGCTGGACATAGGCCTCCTCCAAGTATTTCCACGACGACTGGTTCTGCGCTACCCGCATCCAGCGGCTTCACGCGACCTTCACCAGGCCATCGGTCCACCGAGTGGGAGGCCTGCCTACGCTACATTTTCCGGTGCGCGGTCGCCACTCGAGATTTTTACTGCCCCAATGGACACCTATTCTACGAGCTATGTGCCCTGCCCACTGCCACTTAAGTTTAGCAATTCTGGTGAAATATTAACCACATGAAACCTCGATCAAACTAAGACAGAATAGAAAAACAACAAGCCTCGGGTTTATTTATTTTTTAATACTTACGTATTAATTAGACCTTAGAAGGCTCTAGACTAGATCACCCAAATAGCAATGGAGCGAGCTATGCTCGAAATTTCCCTATACGCGATCGAATCAGAACTGAGGAGATCCTCAGGAGAACCAAAGTAACCGACATAGCTCAACAAATCTCTAAATGAATTGGCAGTGGGCAGGGCACATAGCTCGTAGAATAGATGACCATTAGGGCAGTAAAGTTCTCAAACGGCGACCGCGCACCGAAAAACGTAGCGTATAGGCAGGCCTCCCACGCGGTGGACCGACGAACTGGTGAAGACCGCAGGAAGCCGCCGGATGCGGGCAGCGCAGGACCGGTCGTCGTGTACGTCTTTCAGCTGATGTAAAGATGAATTAGACCTTAGAAGACAAGCAACATAGGTATTCAAAAACCATATGGAAAATCCACACACTAACGGTTTACGAAAGCTGGAAGGGGGATAGCAAACAAAAACCTTATCTCACCATTTCACTATTTAGTTTGGTAGTAGTTGATTGGTGGCAAGAATTAGGGAGGATTTCTAATTAATTTGCTTATTGTTTGGCAGAATTCGGGCATCTGGCAAGGCAGGATGGTGACCCGCGGCAAAATCCCAAAGAATGACCTGGGCGAGTGCTGGCACTGGAAGGATCTGGATGTCGGCAAAGACATCTGCATCTACGGCAAAGTGTTCCACACCGTCTCCTGTGACCTGTACACTAAGGTCAGTCGGGTTCATATTTAATAGGCTAGTTGACCGCTTGGCCGCAAATCGTTGGAGTAATCATCTGTCAAAAATAAATTTTGTGTTTTTGTTTATTTACTATTCACTTATCATCAGGTGAGATGGTGCAAAGGGCTTACCAATTATGGATTTAAAAATAAATAAAGACATAGTGTAAAACAAAATGAGTAGTATTTTCAACCGACTTCAAAAAGGAGGAGGGTTTCAATTCGACTGTATTTTTTTTTATATGTTACGCAATATATCTGCCGATTGTGAACCGATTTTCAAAATTCTTTTTTTATCCGAGGGGGTCCCATTGTTACAAAGTCAGGATCTTAATTTTATAGGCACGTTTTACGTGTTTCATGTATTTTCTAAAATTATTCAAGTATTTGCGTCTGGTATTCATAATCTCATGTTGATGAGCTGATGAAGGAAAGTATAACTCCTTAACGGTTAGTAGTTGGAGGATAATTCTTCAAATATTTTACGTAGGTACGTATAGACCGATAGTTGTATTCTTTCAGATTATTCAGATGAGCTGATGATGGAAGATTTAACTCCTTAATTTTAATGCTGTTGAGATAATGATGGAAGCCACAGGAAACTGAAACACATGTATTATGATTTGATGGTTCCTATTGCCGAGTGAGTGATTGGGTTATTTAGTTGTTATATAGATAGCAATATGACTAAAAATAAAGAAAATAAAAATAAAAGTATTTTTTGAGGCCGGTACGGCACACAGCTACTCACATTTTACCTATGACATTGCTGACACCGACCTCAAAAAAAAACTTTAGGCTCCTAATTTAATTCGTACCCACCTTTGATTTCGTTATTGTTGGTTAATGTTATGTATCTAAGAACATATAATAATATTATTTTATACTTTTGAGTGAATTTCATTTTGAAGTCGGTTTTTATTTTTTTAAACTTTTATTTTCATTTGAAATGTTAATGGGAATTTGGGGAATAAAATTTCATAATTTATTTTGATGCAGTCAATTACCCTATTTACCCTTATGTTCCCGTAAGGCTTGGAGTTTAGATAAACAATTGAACAGTTGTTAATAATTTGCATAGGATGTGTTCCTAAGACCAGCTGATTTCAGTAACAAATTCTATGTACCTAGGTAGTAATATTGTAACGCGGTAACGCTGTTATATAACCTTCTTCATTCAACCAATTTCATTTCATCTATTTGATCTATTTCGCATGCGCTGTCATCTATGTGACATTTGTTTCAAAAGCAAAATTCGATCATCTTTCAATACATTCTCACCACTACAAATTATTTATGAAATAATTATTTAATACCTGTACTCTCTAAAAGACTTTTACTTCACTATTAATACTAATCATGAGTAAGCACGTAAGTACGTTTTATTTTACGCACGCCCTGTCTATCGAACTACCTCCTATCCGTCGTCACAGCATTACAATATAGCGGCCAACCGTCGTGCTACATTGGCGCCCAACGTGTTTCTATTTTTAGGTAAAGTATTTCGATTGTGGCGAAAATCAAAGATCAAAAGTAATATGTAAATTATTTGCGACGGAAAGCCTGAGACCAAAATGTGGTCCGTTCGTCTAATATAGGGTTGCCAACTTTAAAACTTTTTTTACACGTAATACCAAAACAAAGATCTTTTTTTATACGACTTCAAAAAAGGAGGAGGTTTCTCAATTCGACCGTATATATATATATTTATGTTTGTTCGTGGATAACTTCCTCGTTTATGAACCGATTTTGATGATTCTTTTTTTGTTGGAAAGGAGATATCCCAAGGGTGGTACCATGATAAGGAAATGAGGATCTGATGATGGCATCTCATATAAATCGAGGGGAATCTTCAAAAATCGTAGTGGCGACTAGTACGTTTTTAATTTTTTTGTGTATTTTCTAAAGGTATTCAAGTATTTGCGTCCTGTAGTCATCATTCCATGTTGCAGAGCTGATGATGGAAGGTACAACTCCTTAACAGTTAGGAGTTAGGGGATAATTCTTTAAATATTATACGTAGATAAGTAGGTTTATTCAGGTGAGCTGATGGTGGAAGGTGTAACTCTTTAACTTGCATGCTGCTGAGATGATGATGGAAGCCACAGGATTCTGTATCAGTTAATGAAATACATCCATTATGATTTGATGATTCCTATTGGCAAGTAGGTGATTGGGTTTAACGTTGTTAGATAGACAGCATTATCACTAACAATAAAAAAGTTTAAAAAACCAAAAAACGACTTCAAAAAGAAAATACTCAAAAGTATGAAAGAATATTTTTATACATATAAATACACGAAATTAACCAACAATAGTGAAATCAAAGGTAGGTACGAATCAAATTAGAGGACTACATTTTTTTTAGGTCGAAGCCTGCAAAGCGATCTAATCTTAAACATTTGGTAGGTAAGTAGCTGTGTGCTGGTACCGACCTCAAAAAAAATGTAGTGCTCTAATTTGATTTGTACCTACCTTTGATTTCACTATTGTTGGTTAATTTCGTGTATTTATATGTATAAAAATATTATTTCATACTTTTGAGTATTTTCTTTTTGAATTCGTTTTTTAGTTTTTTGAACTTTTCTATTAAGTAGTAGTGTAAGACAGTAGTAAATTGTAAAATATTTGTTATATTGTATCAAAAATCGTAAATTTTAATTTAATTAAATATTACCATCACCAGCAGTTAGATTTCTGTACCGGTGGCGTAGGTACTGTATACAGGTTAGTCGTGCGTAAAATTACTTTTGAAAACCGGGATATTAAGTCTCGCGTGCAAACGGTACGTCTCTTCTACGGTCTTAAAAACGGGACGGTTGGTAACCCTAGTCTTATAGCTGAATACGTATTGAAGTAGAGAGGCCTACACACCCAAGAGCGCAAAATTGCTGGAATTTTCTGATAGGGAAGGCAAGTGGGCGGAGGGTGGGCGAGGGCCGTGAGCGGAGCTGGAGTCCGGCGTTCCCGCCACGGTCGCTTTGAAACACTTGTAAAACGAAAAATGTAATTCCTGAGTGAGCTAACTCTTTGAAGTACGCACGGCTTGTCGACATTATAAAGGGAAACTTGTATTTGTATGGTTCCGTGCCCAGAGGGTGCCCTAACGGTTTCGAACCCAAAGCGTGCCCTGTGACTATCCTACCTTGCGCCTTTCGTCAGTCTGTGCTTCTTTTAAAGGGATATATTGTATGTTTTGAACCCTAATAGGTATCTGGTTGAAACTTTAACAGAATACCCATGTTTATGACGGCGGATTTTCTAACAATAAAAAAGTAAAAAATTGTGTTTTTTTCAAGGTTTTTGTTTTAATTCTATTGTAATCTTGATGTGATTATACTGGTAACTGTGTACTAAAACTATAAATAAAGTAATCTAATACCATCATATCAGCTCATATACGACCCCACCGAGGGGCTGGAGCCTACCTAGAATTAGGGCGATAGGGCCTTAGTTGACCACGCGGGCCCAGTGCGGGATGGTCGACACAACCTTCGAATTTCTTCGCAGGCGTGTGCAGGTTTTCTTACGATGTTTTCCTTCGCCGTAAGAGCGTCGGATAAACGTAGATATGAAATATAAATCTAAATCACATTGGTACGTGGCGGGATTCGAACCACGACCTCCTGGACAGGAGGCGGCAGCCCTAGCCGTTACGCCACCGACGTTCTTAATAACCTAACATAGTTAAAAATAAAAATACGGCTGCATAAAAACATTACCACTCTTTTCGGGCAGTCGGGTAAAATGTATCCTATGTCACTCAGTGGCACGGGATCAAGAACGAATGTAACGACGACGCCTCACACTCCAAAATCATCCATCAAGCCGTTTAGGCAACAAGCTTAGCCAAAATAACAGACATTTTCTCATGTAGCCTTCATCGTTATCATAGACAAATTAACAATAAACAATGACATAACACTAAGTAAGTATTAAGTATAGACGCCAAGCAAGCTAAAAAAACATAATATAACCTGATCTCAACCGCCTCCGTGGCGTAATGGTTAGCCCATTCGCTCAACCCCAGGAGGTCGCGGATTCGATTCCCGGTGGGGTCAATTTGTAAGACTCGGATTGGTTGGTGGTAGGGCATTTTCTAAGCCCGCCTGGCTAGCTACCACCATCTTATCTAAGTCTTGCCGCCAAACATCAGTGTTAACAACATTGATGTGTTCCGGCTTGAAGATAAGATAGCCAGTTCTCCATTGCGTTGGAGAATCTTGGTAAGCCCGCTTCCATCTTCGGCATCATCGTCACTTACCATCAGGTGAGATGATGCCAAGGGCTTACCAATTGTGAAAAAAAATGGGTTCATTTCGAAACCTTATTTCAAACTTATTTACTTCCGCATTATCTTATAGTATCTTAACTTACTTATGAACTCCCCAGTGTAAGTAAGCCTTCGTATCACAGTAATTTAACCCAAATTGTGTAATATGTGGATATAATAATATGTATACTCTAGCACCTAAACTACTCGACATATTTTTGGATCCCTCCTGTAGTTTAGGTGTTAGAGCACCAAACATAGAAGTTTATACATACACACACACAAACACACACAGTGTTTTTGTTTTATACTTTTCAGACTTTTTTTAAAATCAATCCATAACGAAATCTTTACATTTTTTGTTATCACAATATCTCCTTACTCCTTCGTCTTGTCATTCGCTATTGTACCGCTTTCTCTTCAGCCACTCGAAAAAAAAACCAGGCAAGCGAGTGTCGGAGCACGCGTAGTGCAGGGTTCCGCAGCCACTCATTACTTCTAACTTGAAAATAGTTTATCACAAGAGGTACCAGAAACAAATTTCATTCATTGAGAGTTTTCAACTGCCTCCGTGGCGTGATGATTAGTCCATTCGCTTCACATCAGGAGGTCGCGGACTCGATTCCCGGTGGGTTCAACTTGTAATACTCGGTTTGGTTGGTGGTAGGGCATTTTCTAAGCCCTCCTGGCTTGCTACCACCATCTTATCTAAGTCTTGCCGCCAAACATCAGTGTTAACAACATTGATTGAAGATAAGATAGCCAGTTCTCTATTGCGTTTGGGAATATTGGTAAGCCCGCTTTCATCTTCGGCATCATCGTATCACCATCAGGGCTTACCAATTGTGAAAAAAAAGAGTATTTAAGGCCTAATTTTAATTTTTAAATTTCATCATTCGTTTATTCAATACTAGCTTTTGTCCGCGGCTTCGCCCACGTGGACATCGTTTTTATGGCTATCTTTTAGGGTGAGTGGAATTAGCCCTAAGGGTATGTGCCCTTTGCGTTTATTTAAAACTTTCATCCCGTATTTTACCCTCATAGGGGTTAAGTTTTAAAAAAACGCTGAAATACTTAATTCATTATTTTTTCTGTACTCAATTCATACGAAATTACATGCAAATATGTTCAAGGAATTCACTCCTTTGGAGGTTGAATTTTGAAAAATCCTTCCTTAGTAAATGCCTTAGTCATATAAAGAAAACGTGTGCGAAATTTTAAGTTTCTATAGCCCTAAGGGTTTGGCCTGTGCGTTTCATCCCCTATTTAACCCTTTTATGGGGTTGAAGTTTAGAAAACGCTGAAATACGTTAGTCATTATTTTTGCCGTACTCAATGCATACGAAATTTAATGCCAATATGTCCAGGGAATAAATAGCTTCATACAAACTTGTATCCCCAATTTAATCTCCATTTCTTGCCTAGAAGCATGCAGGCACACGTTATTCAAATACTATTTGGATTCTCCGAATCGAATGATTTTCACTTGGAACGGGGAGATACGTGTAAATGAAACGTTTCAGGAAATTCGCGAAGAAAAAGACTTGTCAATTTCCTCTCACTGGAGGAGGTGAGTAGAGGCTTGGGAAGCTACCGGCAAAGTATATTATATTAGTACTAACATACAGTATAGACACTCCCTGCCGCTCTCTAGATTGCGACCTCACCCCCTCGTCACCCAGATTGATACAGATTGGTTACAGTTTGGTTGTCGAACGTATAGGATTTCGCCGCCGTTTTGTTTGTTCCTTCATTCCTTTTTGTAATGTCATTTCTGGGCCGTTGTATGAAGTGTCCAGGGTGTTCTACCGGGAAAGCGCTCTACAAGCAGACAATTTGCAGCTAACCTTATGTATTTGGATTTAACATTTTTTTTATTTTGATAATATCTTTTCAGTTTATTATCAGAAACAAAAACCATACATCTAAATATAATACTAAGGTAGGTACGTAGGAGCTACATACTACATACTGCAAGGAATATAAGATACTTCCAAAAAAAATACATTGAAATAATTTTCGAAAAACCTAAAAACTTTTAGGTACAAGCTTTTTATACTGCATTGTCACGCGATATACATATGCATGTAAAATTTCAGCTCAATCGGAAACCGCGAAGTAGGTCAAATTTAAGTTGCAAGATTCCACCCGAACAAACATAAGTACATACATTGCAAGTAAATTAAAAACTTGAAAAAAGGGTCAAGTTAGTTCCCTTTAAAAAAACTGCCTATGACAGTAATGATATCTATTTTGCGGCCAAGTTTACATTCTTGAAGTACCACCCTGACATTAATTCATCTTTCGTTCAACTTCCTGTTGTTTATTTTAGTTTGCGACATATCAAATGAAAGGAGCTGTTGTAAGAATCTCATATATATTTTCTTTATAACTTTAAAATAAATAGCGTTGAAATTATTTAAGAAAATAGGCGAAATTAACCATTCCCCCCTTTATCTCCGAAACAAGTCTGTCTTGTTGAGCCTTAAATCTTGGAAAAATCACAGTATATGAGGTTGAATGCATACATGGAACTGAACTACACAGGAAAACCTATGAGAAAATCCAAAGCACTTCCGTTTCCAAAGGAAAACTAAAATTTCTAATGTCCAAAATAAGTAGATCCCTATTTAAACATAGCAAAGTATGTAATGAGAGGTCTTGTTCTAATGGTAGTCTAAGTGTTGGTTGGTTCCCTGTTTGTGTCACCCCGAGCAAAGACCAAGGCTGGGAATACACGTCAGATTTTGTATCCGATTGTCTGATCAGACTATCCGATCGTATTTACTCGATACACATCCGATTCTTGCGTTAGATTTTTTCTGAACTCAGTCGTTCCTGAGCCACAGTGAGTGTTGGTTCTTGCGTACGGGAGCGGAAATAAAAGACAAGACGGGCGACGAAGTATACTGTTCCTTATTGCATATTTGCTCGTAATACGGCGAGGCATTGATTGAACAGTTGTCTCTGTCTTTTTCTTTACGTGTAAAGTGTAAAGAGAACAACCACACTTATGTACTTTTTCAATGTTTTTTCGTTGAAAAGTTTTGAAAAAGTGAACTAAATTAAATTTGAATAAACAAGGACTACGTAATTTGAAAAGAAGAAAATTATGATATAAATTTCAAATTCAAAAGAAATATTTTTTCCTACAAATTTACAGGCTTTGCTTCACTTTTCTTCAATTTATGCAATTTTTGGGTTTTTTTTATGATCGAGTCAAGTAAATCTAATCGTGTAATGAACTTACAAGGGCCCTAGGTAATATCCCTGAATATAACATATCTTTCTTTCAGGCCAATAAATAAATTTCATGATTTTTTGCTAAGCGCTTCTCACTGCTTTTTTGCCAATATTCCATCTTAATGCAAAAGAGGAAAGACGTCACAATTAGACCCACACATCATTTGATTTGACAAGACTACCGATAGTCATTTCCACGTTAAACTGTGGCGCGGTGCGCTGTTATTCATTCTTCTTTCATCCGATCTTCTTTTCATTCCATCCATTTCTTCTTTTTCACACATCCATCTGACATTATTATATAAATTATCAAATTTTTCCGATCCATAATTATATCTATCATTTAAATAAAGTAAAATTTAAGAAATACTTTCCTAAGACCCATTTCGGGTAATTTTTTTAAGATTTGTGATATAAATTAATAACGTGTGTAATCCTTTTATAATACTTATTTATTTCTTTCTAGGTCTTTATTTCATATTTAAATAAACTAAATTGTAAGCACGCATCTTCTTCATCTCAATTTCAAACCTACGCCCTGCTAAACACCATCTACCACGATTTATCGTGCTACAAAACATTCAAAAATGATGCGTCCATTCAGTTTCAACGCTAAAGTCAACTTTACTGACAATTCGGAGGGAGAAATCGGACGTTTATTTTGTATTGTACAGAAGTATGCAGACCGCGCCTTCAGACAACCGGGTCGGCAATAAAATCGTAAACGCCTCGGCCAAAGCATAGTATTACGATATTGCCATATTGTAATTCTGTGGCCAAAGTATGTATAATAATTCTAACATACAGTATGGACACTCCCTGCCGCTGTCTAGATTCCGACCTCACCCCACCGCCACCCAAATTGATACAGATTGGTCCTTTAGTTCTTGAACGTATAAGATATCGCCGTGATTTTGTTTAATCCGTCATTTGTTTTTAGAAATGTCATTTCACGACTGTTATATGCAGTGTCCGGGGTGTGCCTCGGCGCTGTTTCCGACTCGGACGTATGATCCGACTATTGTATCGGACGTGTACTTATTGAGTATTTACACCAATATATGGTACGAACACGTTCCGGTAGTTGGATCAGACTATCGGATCGGAGTGTCGGGTGGAAAAAATCTGACGAGTATTGCCAGCCTTAGGAATATTACTTTGAAACGTTCCCCGATTCGCACTTGGCCGGTCTTTTTTAGCAAATTTAAATCGATTTACTCATATTCTTACATTTTAATACCGTAAATATAGGCAAGCAATATAGACAAAAGAATTTGGTACCTATATAGAAAATCCTAATAGGACATGATGACGAAGGACGCCACTGGTAATATAGAAGTCCGTAACTATTATGTATTCTGTGGCAGTGGTGCAACCACAGAATAAAATAATAATAATACTTGTTGTACTACTCCTCCTTCCTTCTCTTTCCCACCAATGCATAAATCAACTGTCCGTTACATACACTTACTCGCCCGGCCAATTGGATTCGTTCGTATCCTGTTAGTCGATCGTCGTGAGTTTCGTCCAATTCGTTCCATAAACCACAGTTTTGTTTAGTACCTTAAATGCAAATGGTTACTTTTTTTACATTTCAGGCAACACTGCCAGTTCGCGCTTTGTTTGTTTGCGCGCACTGTTCACTACCTGAGGTTCACTACGTACCGTACCTATTACTAACCTAAACTACCTGCCTGGCGTTTCCAAGCTTCGTGAATAAACTAAACTTGTGGAGTTGTGGAAAACATTGCACACACACTACCATCTTCCAACTGACACTGAGAGCACGTGCACGAGCCACCTACTTCAATCAAATATTCTACGTCCCTCCGTTTATTCAACAATGTTTCCTAACCTCAGTAACGTAGGTAACATATTTAAACTAACTTTAGCACACCTAAATAGTTTATAAACCAAATTTCAATTGAATATTAAGACGTTGTATTTTAGATAGCAAATGGTCAAAACTCACCGTATTTAATTATCTGTAGAATCTATATTTAACACACACGCACGGCACGCACAAACACAACAGCGTAGAGACAAGGCGCCGGCGCCGGACAGAGAGAACAACATTTGTTTACTTACTCTTTACGTACTTATCGGTACGTTCGTTCGCATTTACACCGGGCTATCTATTTTATTTGTAAGTACCTACTACAAACCCAACTACTATCGCACGCATCGTCAATAGAAATGAGATTAAATCGAAAGAGGCCCTCCCTTGTTGATATACCATAAGTAGTAGGTATTTAGTACTTAGGTACTGTTGTGACGAAGTCATACTTTTAAGTTTCTTTTCAGTCTGTCTTGATACCTTCTGTTTAATTTTTGTTCCTATTGTTTTATTTTTAAAAATTTTGACTTTTTACTTCTTTTTTGCTCTTTTCTGACTTGAATCACTTTCTTTATGTTATTACTAGCTTTTTCCCGCGGATTCGTCCGCGTTTACATTGTTTTTAAGTGTAAGAGGGTGAGTGGTGCGCGAGCGTAGTCATGAATTTTCTCCAGATCCCTCAGGAACAATATCGGGCTATTTTGATTAGCAGTCTATGTTACTTTCCACCCCCTTAACAAATTCTGTACAAAAAATCACTTGAATTCATTGCTCCGTTGCGATTTGCGACGCCGACGTGCGCGAGCGTGGAAATGAGTTTTCCCCAGATCCCTTGGGAACTATGTTAGGATATGCTGATTAGTAAATTATGTAATTTCCCATCCCCTCAACCATCTCTGTGCAAAAAAACACAACAACCCATTGTTCCGTTGCGATGAATTAACCAAGAAAGATTATATTTTCAGTTCCCTCGGGAATTGTATCGAGCTATGCTATTTTTACGGTATAAAAAGTAGCCTATGTCCTTCCTTGTGACACAGTGAGCATAATGAAATAATCAACATCAACCTACCCGGGCCATCAAAAAGGATTAGAAAATGATTGTTAACAATTTTTCAAAATTTGAATATAATTAATTAATTTTGTAAATATTGTTATTTCCGTCGCTTGTAACTTTTTACCTATAAGATATACAGAATAAACTGTAGACAAAAAATATGAGTAATTTTATCTACTTTATATCACTCATTAACACTTTTGTGATATAATAAACTGTTGAGACGTAATTTACAAAATATACTTAATTTTGGCACCTTCAATTCAAGATGGCGGCTCGCGCCTGCGCCCCTCAAGGTCGAAAACTTGGATTTTTATTAGGCCGCCATACCTAAACAACATTATGTCAAAACATTTTCTACGCCACCTTTTGTGAGGGCGCGACATTGTTATTTACTGTATAAACATAGGTTTTTATATTTATAACTGAATTTCTAAAAATAAATCCGTCCGATCAACGAGTACACCCTGCTGTGATTAGAGTGGGCGCGTTGTTGAGCCGGAGGAATCACAGTGACAAGTGGTTTGGCGTCGTTTGAGCCCTTTCAATCAAGTGTCGTTGACAGATTGGTTTCAGAAAACTGTTAAATACTGATAACTAGTAGCTCTGTCAGCTGTAGACCTCGCGAGTTTTTCGAAATGGCTGAAAGATAATTTTTATCTTGTCAACCCCAATGGCTCCGCCATTTTGAAAAATTTCCAATATAAGTAATGATAACAAGATGTGAAGTAGTCTTTTTTTTGACGATTCTCGATGACATATTTCTTGTCTTCTTTTTAGGGTTCCGTGCACCCAACGGTTGACCAACGGGACCCTATTACTAATCCTCCGTTGTCTGTCTGTCCGTCTATCAGCGGGCTGTATTTAATTAACCGTAATAGGGAGACAGTTGAAATTTTCTAATAATTTGTATTACTGTTGCCGCCTTAACAGCAAATACCAAAATTCTTAAAAAGTGAAAAAAAAGGGGGGAGGGGTTTCCATACAAAAACGTGTTCTTTCAAGTCTTATAAGTATATTTGATTTATTTCTATAGTAAAAACGGTAATACTTACAAGCGTGAAACTAGGTGTGATTATAGTAAGTACTAATACTCAAGCAAAACAACAAGTAATAAGAATTGGCCAAGTGTGAGTCGCACTCGCGTTAAGGAGTCCGAACTGAATGACAAAAAAGCATATTTTTGTCGCTCTCGTTGATGTCTTTTGCTTGTAATGTGATTAGGTATCTTTGTATGTATAGGCATTATACTATGTAGTTGTGTGGAGATATATGGTAGTACGAAACCCTCAGAGTGCTAGTACGACTCGCACTTGGCCGGTTTTTTTTAAGAATGTAAAGCGAATATTACATGCGTGTTTGAGTAAAAATATTTTATAAAACGGGGCGATGAAACGTCAATCAGATTTTCTTACTAATCTGTAAGTATAGGTAGAATTTATATTTCCCATCCTTTTAATAATAACCTAACTAATTTCACTAAAAATTTAAAACCTTGTCGGTCGGGTAAAATATCCTATGTCACTCACGGAATCACAACGAATCTATCGACACCTCGCACTCCACAAAATCTCCAGTCTCAGCCAAACAAACGGACATACATACATACATACACCTGAAAAACATTATCCTCCTTTTTGGGCAGTCGGGTAAAATTCCTACTCATATTATAAATGTGAAAGTTTGTATGTATGGATGTGCGGATGTTTGTTACTCTTTCACGCAAAAACTACTGAACCTATCTGGATGAAATTAGGTAGGTAGATAGATTACGATCTGGATTAAAATATTGGCTACTTTTTTCCACGCCTGCTGCGGTCCCCGAGCTGCGCACCTTCGGAGACAGTCATAAAAACTATGTTCACGCCAGTGAAGCCGCTGGCAAAAGATAATAATAAATATAAGATTTACGTTCATCGCCGACTCACTGACTCACTGACTAAGTGGCTCTGTAAGGGTAGCTCTATTAATTACGTCGTCAGCTCTAAATAGGGGGATAGGTCCGGAAAAATATGGCGGACTAGTTTTTCTAGTTGTTCGTCGATATGTTATAGGCAATGTGTATAATGCAGGCATTCTATACAATACCTAGGAAATGTATAGAATGCCGGGGTCGTTCAGGCAATGTATGAAATGATATTCAATGTTTAAACTACTTTACACTTTACCTAGGAAATGTATAGAATACCTAGGCATTGTATAGAATGCCGGTTGAAGCATAGGTAATGTACGTAATCGAAAAAATACGTCTACATAGAACAAAGGAGTGCTGCGTATAACCTAACCTAACTTAACCTAACCTAACCAATTTTTTTTTTGTAACAGAATTTGTATTACGTGAGCGATGTCTCTTCTGGCGCTTCGCCGGCCGCTGCCGCGGCACGCTCGCTCCACTGCTGCACTCCTTTGTTCTATGTAGACGTATTTTTTCGATTACGTACATTACCTATGCTTCAACCGGCATTCTATACAATGCCTAGGTATTCTATACATTTCCTAGGTAAAGTGTAAAATAGTTTAAACATTGAATATCATTTCATACATTGCCTGAACGACCCCGACATTCTATACATTTCCTAGGTATTGTATAGAATGCCTGCATTATACACATTGCCTATAACAGATATGCTCTTGGAAGGTAGTGAAGATTGTATGTATGACCAATTAGAACTTTTTGATGGTGTTACTAATTAAAGCTTTGCAGTGTGACTAATAGCTACAAAAATGAGACGTGACTTACTAAAAAAATATAATAATGACCGGTTGAAACAAGTTATACAGCTTTTTTCGATATAACAAGTTAGAAAACTTTTTTGGTGTGACCAGTTGTTGCCTAAATCATCTTATCAAATCTTATTGAAGGGTGGATGGGGTCAATGAAAATCTCACGTTGAGGATGCTTGTCACGCAAAATTATAGCCCTTTGCGCCTTACGAGTACAAATACTAGTTTAGTATGTTTATTATGTCTATTTTCGAAATACTACTTAGTCGAATTTGGAAATGATATGAAATGTACTTTACTTGGATAGACACAAAGTAATGAAGTATGTGAAACAAATGGTGGCCGTAAAGTCTTCGAATGGGTAGGTATTACAATTCCGTTGAAAAGAAAATGTGTTTACAGCTGGGTCTGCGGTGCTGCGGTGACCGAGGGACCGACCCAGTTACAACCTCGCCAATCCATAAATTAAATAGCCTTTGTGCTGTTAGCGCTCAGTCGCCTCCAATACGCCTATATCACCATTTATGTACATTGTACACAACAGCAACCTTTGATTGTAGGTGTTTAGCGTCGCCACATCTGTACAGCTTGAATCGAAAACAGGTGGATGGTACATTTGGCGCTTTGCCGCGATATCTAAGGTTTTTTCAGTATTTTTGTATAAAACCTATAAAACTAATTACTATTCTAGCTGGCTAATGATGAAATGTTCTTTCTATCTATATCAATTTAAGCAAGATTCCCATACCTATTTTTTGTTTTTTTTTGCAAACAACTTACTTAATTTTTGTTGATGTTTGTATGAAATCTGACACTAAAATGTTTAGAAACCATTATTTTGGAAAAAAAAATTTATGCAATTACTCAAATAAACGATATTTATTGATGTATCAGTCCCTTCACAGTATTATGGTATATATTGACAGAGATAAGAACAGTATAAGTACACTTATGACGTCATAACATTACGTCATACTTTTTCGAGTGCCTCACAGGCATTCCTCCTGTTTAAGCGTTGTCTGTAATGAATGCCTAGAGTCCTGATGCCTGATGTCTAGATACCAAGAGGCATTCATCCCGCTTAAAAGGTTAAGAATATTTAAGTTACAATGTAAACAGACAACCACTTTAATTTACACATTTATTTATAAAATAAATTAAGTAACTAAAACTTGATTGTAAACAATATACAGACTACTTCTTATAGATATAGAAACCAACACATTTGTCCATATTAGGTGCTAACCACAGACAAAAATAAAAACAAATGCAGCGTAGACCGGTAATTACAAGGCCTTGATATAGTGGGAGATGACTTTCACTCCCATATACCACGTGATGAGACTGCTTACTCCGAAAGCCGGTCCCCGAACTTTCGGTATCGACTTGACGGCGTAAACCAGCGTGTGTAGAATCCTGCCCGCCGTGTACACCCTGAACAGCCAGGTGGCTACCTCCGGGTCAGGATTGGTGGTCAGGTACAGAGCGCCCAGCGCCCAAAACACTGGTATGTTCTCCAAGTCGTTGAGGTGCGCGCGTCGCACCCTCTCCACGTCGGGGTCGTCGTATTTCACAACTCCATTAAAAGCTTTAGCGTCTTCCTCGGTTGCGAACACTTTTTTCTGGTGCCGGTAACGTCCTGTCAAAGGGCCCATAACCAGGACCTTGACCCCTAATATAGCGGAGTAAACTATGAACGACTCCGTGGCTTGGCCCCCGAACGTAACAGGCACCATAGTTGTTTTGTTATTGTTCTGGTAGTATGTCCGTAATATTTATATTTAGAACACTAGGCGTGGCGCGGCGTGGCGCGGCGTGGGGCGGTGTGGGGCAACGAGGATACAACAACACACACACTGTACTTTGCTCAGCGCTCTTCAAGCGACTGAACTAGGTATACTAAAGGCGCAGCGAGCCGCGACCAGATAGCGATAAAGCGACACCTATTTAATTCTTTTATCTGGCTTTGGACTCGCCTAACTTGTTTTTTAGGGTTCTGTAGCCAAAAGATAAAAATAGAACCATTATAGGCATTATAGGATCACTCGTGTGTGTGTTTGTCCATCCGTCCGTCACATTGCTCCGAAACTACTGATTGAGTTGAAATTTGGTAAACATTTCTAAGTCGGTGACTCAAAGAAGGGCGTGTAACGTAAATTAATTAATTTTAAACATGGGGTCACTTTTGGGGGAAAATTAAAAAATTAAAAAAATGTGACATATCTTAAGAGAGGGCTTGTTGTGAGAATCTAAATTTTTTTTTTTATTTGACCATTCCCCCCCCCCCCCCCCCCTTAGCTCCAAAACTACTAGGCCTATTTTTTTTAAATAACAGTAGTTATATAAGGTTGAAATCTTAGATTACAGAAAAAAATATAAGAATTTTTTCTTACTTTTCTTACAAAGTATTACTGAGAGGTCTTGTTCTGTTGGTAGTTTTGGTGTGAAAACCTGTCTGTGTGACCCCGCGTCACTGTTGGCCGGTCTTTCCCGTATGCTGACATTTTTATAAATGTTTTTTCCAAATACCTACTTACTTCCTTGATCTAAAAGGGCTTTACCTGTAACCTGCCTACCTAAGGGTCCACTGATAACCCTACTCATGTGGTTTTTCAACCGGTAATCCATACTGTCCGTATGCAGAGTGACTTTTATTCGCTGATAACCCTACTCATGTGGTTTTTCAACCGGTAATCCATACTGTTCGTATGCAGAGTGACTTTTATTCGCTGATAACCCTACTCATGTGGTTTTTCAACCGGTAATCCATACTGTCCGTATGCAGAGTGACTTTTATTCGCTGATAACCCTACTCATGTGGTTTTTCAACCGGTAATCCATACTGTCCGTATGCAGAGTGACTTTTATTCGCTGATAACCCTACTCATGTGGTTTTTCAACCGGTAATCCATACTGTCCGTATGCAGAGTGACTTTTATTCGCTGATAACCCTACTCATGTGGTTTTTCAACCGGTAATCCATACTGTTCGTATGCAGAGTGACTTTTATTCGCTGAAAACCCTACCCATGTGGTTTTTCAACCGGTAATCCATACTGTCCGTATGCAGAGTGACTTTTATTCGCTGATAACCCTACTCATGTGGTTTTTCAACCGGTAATCCATACTGTCCGTATGCAGAGTGACTTTTATTCGCTGATAACCCTACCCATGTGGTTTTTCAACCGGTAATCCATACTTTCCGTATGCAGAGTGACTTCTATTCGCTGAAAACCCTACCCATGTGGTTTTTCAACCGGTAATCCATACTTTCCGTATGCAGAGTGACTTCTATTCGCTGAAAACCCTACCCATGTGGTTTTTAACCGGTAATCCATACTGTCCGTATGCAGAGTGACTTTTATTCGCTGATAACCCTACTCATGTGGTTTTTCAACCGGTAATCCATACTGTTCGCATGCAGAGTGACTTCTATTCGCTGAAAACCCTACCCATGTGGTTTTTCAACCGGTAATCCATACTGTCCGTATGCAGAGTGACTTTTATTCGCTGAAAACCCTACCCATGTGATTTTTAACCGATAATCCATACTGTCCGCATGCAGAGTGACTTCTATTCGCTGAAAACCCTACCCATGTTATTTTTTAACCGGTAATCCATACTGTTCGTATGCAGAGTGACTTTTATTCGCTGATAACCCTACTCATGTGGTTTTTCAACCGGTAATCCATACTTTCCGTATGCAGAGTGACTTCTATTCGCTGAAAACCCTACCCATGTGGTTTTTCAACCGGTAATCCATACTGTCCGTATGCAGAGTGACTTTTATTAGCTGATAACCCTACTAATGTGGTTTTTCAACCGGTAATCCATACTGTTCGCATGCAGAGTGACTTCTATTCGCTGAAAACCCTACCCATGTGGTTTTTCAACCGGTAATCCATACTGTCCGTATGCAGAGTGACTTTTATTCGCTGAAAACCCTACCCATGTGGTTTTTCAACCGGTAATCCATACTGTCCGTATGCAGAGTGACTTCTATTCGCTGAAAACCCTACCCATGTGGTTTTTCAACCGGTAATCCATACTTTCCGTATGCAGAGTGACTTCTATTCGCTGAAAACCCTACTCATTTGGTTTTTCAGCCGGTAATCCATACTGTCCGTATGCAGAGTGACTTTTATTCGCTGAAAACCCTACCCATGTTATTTTTTAACCGGTAATTCATACTGTTCGTATGCAGAGTGACTTTTATTCGCTGATAACCCTACTCATGTGGTTTTTCAACCGGTAATCCATACTGTCCGTATGCAGAGTGACTTTTATTCGCTGAAAACCCTACTCATGTGGTTTTTCAACCGGTAATCCATACTTTCCGTATGCAGAGTGACTTCTATTCGCTGAAAACCCTACTCATGTGGTTTTTCAACCGGTAATCCATACTTTCCGTATGCAGAGTGACTTCTATTCGCTGAAAACCCTACCCATGTGGTTTTTCAACCGGTAATCCATACTTTCCGTATGCAGAGTGACTTCTATTCGCTGAAAACCCTACCCATGTGGTTTTTCAACCGGTAATCCATACTGTCCATATGCAGAGTGACTTTTATTCGCTGAAAACCCTACCCATGTTATTTTTTAACCGGTAATCCATACTGTTCGTATGCAGAGTGACTTTTATTCGCTGATAACCCTACCCATGTGGTTTTTCAACCGGTAATCCATACTGTCCGTATGCAGAGTGACTTTTATTCGCTGAAAACCCTACCCATGTGGTTTTTCAACCTGTAATCCATACTGTCCGTATGCAGAGTGACTTTTATTCGCTGAAAACCCTACCCATGTGGTTTTTCAACCTGTAATCCATACTGTCCGTATGCAGAGTGACTTTTATTCGCTGAAAACCCTACCCATGTTATATTTTAACCGGTAATCCATACTGTTCGTATGCAGAGTGACTTTTATTCGCTGATAACCCTACTCATGTGGTTTTTCAACCGGTAATCCATACTGTCCGTATGCAGAGTGACTTTTATTCGCTGATAACCCTACTCATGTGGTTTTTCAACCGGTAATCCATACTTTCCGTATGCAGAGTGACTTCTATTCGCTGAAAACCCTACCCATGTGGTTTTTCAACCGGTAAGCCATACTGTCCGTATGCAGAGTGACTTTTATTCGCTGAAAACCCTACCCATGTTATTTTTTAACCGGTTATCCATACTTCGTATGCAGAGTGACTTTTATTCGCTGATAACCCTACTCATGTGGTTTTTCAACCGGTAATCCATACTGTCCGTATGCAGAGTGACTTTTATTCGCTGATAACCCTACCCATGTAGTTTTTCAACCGGTAATCCATACTGTCCATATGCAGAGTGACTTTTATTCGCTGATAACCCTACTCATGTGGTTTTTCAACCGGTAATCCATACTTTCCGTATGCAGAGTGACTTCTATTCGCTGAAAACCCTACCCATGTGGTTTTTCAACCGGTAAGCCATACTGTCCGTATGCAGAGTGACTTTTATTCGCTGAAAACCCTACCCATGTTATTTTTTAACCGGTAATCCATACTGTTCGTATGCAGAGTGACTTTTATTCGCTGATAACCCTACTCATGTGGTTTTTCAACCGGTAATCCATACTGTCCGTATGCAGAGTGACTTTTATTCGCTGAAAACCGCAAATGTTGAATACTACTTAAGAAACTGAAAGAGAACCTATACAAACGAAGCAAAGAGTTCTAAAAAGACACCCCATACAAAAATTTCAAATCGACATCAATTTATTTACAACTATTGACAACTGCCTTAGCGTGGACATCGTTATTATGACAGGGTGAGTGGTGCGCGAGCCGTATGCAGCTCGCAAGCGTATGGTCATAGCCTATACCACTTAAGAATAATGTAGGTTTATTCTGGGGAAAGAATTGTCAAAATCGGTACAGTAGTTCCAGAGATTTATTCCTACAAACAAATTTACAAAGTTACTAACTTTAGTGTATTAAAAGAATTTTTTTTCAGCGAATATAAGTCACGCTGTATAACACTTATTACAGTTTCGTTTTGCTACACTTTGCGCCGCTTCTTTAGCTCTAAACATACTTTTTAAATCACCTTTGAAATCATGCAAAGTATACTTACAATAAGATTACAAGTCAGCAGTCGTTACAAATACAACGGATGCATATGCCTAGGAATATATTTTTATTATTGACTAGCTTTAAAAACCAGCCAAGTAGAAGTTGAATTCATGCACTTAAGGTCAAATGACAATATTCAATTCAAATTATTGAAAGACTGTGTAAAGCTATTACTATGGAAAAAAATATATAATAAGTATACATAAAGTAATAAAAAAACGATTTTATTGAATACAATTTTAAAAATATTACCACTTTGGATGTAAAAATGACCCTGTTTTTGGCATGAATTGCAAAATTCCTCGAAAACAAATAGTAAATGTTGAATGAAACCAACACACAAAAATCGGTGACTTTAAGACCTCACACATTTTTTAAAACTTATTTGAAAGTATAGAAAAGTAATAAAAAATCGAGAATTGGGCGTTCGGTTTCAACGTTACAGCCGCGTTGAAGCCCGCATTGATTTGAACATAAAATGAATAGACGTTCGATATTATTTTAACACGTATCAAACTGCTCGGATTAAGGCATCTTAAAACCTTAAACTAATTTTTAACTATTAATTAATTTAATTTATATATTTTTTAACTAATTTTCATCTACAGCGCCATCTATAGACATGAATAGAACTAATTGTAAGCTGTTGTCGTATTATTACAACATCAATTATGTACAAGACACTACTAGATCCTACTAGATATCGCTAGATGTCGCTAGTTTCCTAACAAACTGCAAAAAATGACGTTTCTTGTATAGGTATGTATATACAAGGTTTTGATCTTGTTTAATTTTTAATATTTGTTAATAAAGCGGCAATAGAGGTGCACATTCCATTAAACGTGAAGAAACTAGCGCCATCTAGTATGATGGTACGGAACCCTTTGTGTGCGGGTCTGACTCGCACTTGGCCGGTTTTTCATTCGGTTCGGACCCCTTGGCTCGAGTAAGACTCACGCTTGGTCAGTTTTTATTAGGTATTTGTTGTTTTAATTCAAGTTAGTACTATAATCACAGCAAGTTTCACGGTTGAATTACACCTCGGCCACTGGCGATCAAATGTATGAAACAAACGCGTTCCTACGCACACAGTCTAAGCTCGTGTAGGTGAACGCGTACCATGCTCGTGTGAGTGATATAAGACGTGCTAGGATTGCTGTGAGATGTCTGAGCGGGGGTGGGCGGCACTTTCAACGGGAGGCAGGGAGTGACCATACTGTACGTAGTACTCTTTATTATACTGTGGTTGAATACTAGGTGGTCCAAAAAGTGACGCCTGGAAGTCCACAGACAAGACACCCCTAGGTGTATCCGAGTCACCTCCACGTATGTTCTGCGAAAGTCTACGGTTTTCGAGATAATCGCATTTTCATTTTTAGATTATCTATGAAAATCATCTTTACTAGACTATGACGTCAGTTTGTGACAAAAAATCATCATAAAATTAAGCCAGTCAGATACAAGAAAACCTTCCTCATTTTATCAGCTTTCCAAAAAGCGTAAGCTCCTATTACCAGTTACGAAATCCTAAAAATGATACCTGTCATGCCTACTAGATTATTTTTTTGAGAGAATTCTATTAGTTTTTCACCATCAAGAAAACATAGGTAAGTGAAAATTCTGAGAAAAGTCTAAAAAAGGTTACCTCCGATACAAAATATTGAACTTGTAAGAAAATCCCGCGAGGAAGTGATGTTCTACGTGTGGGAGTTCAATTTGTTGCTAAGTCATGGTGGGTTATAAATATTAATAAGTAGGTACGCATCAGCTTCTGCCAGGTCACGGTGACGTGACGCGACACGACGCGATGTTATCTTTGAAAATGACCGATGCGTGCCGATACCTAAAAATTATACTTTTGACCTTGATTTATAAGAATCTTATGTAATTGGATGGTAATGAATAATGAACCTTACATAAGACACAACTCTAGGCATGTTTGAAGAATCCCCTAAGAAATAGTTAACTTTCGTGAACCATTGCGTGAGGGTGCTCATGGTTCACATGTGTGGTCCAGTCCCTATATCCACCCGAGGCGATTCAAACAAAATTAGTATAGATTTAGATCGCCTCCGTGGCGTAGTGGTTAGACCATTATCTTCACACGAGGAAGTCATGCGTTCGCTTCCCGGCGGGTTCAACTTTGTAAGACTCGGTTTGGTTGGTGGTAGGGCATTTTCATAGCCTCCTTGGCTAGCTCCCACCATCTTATCTAAGTCTTGCCGCCAAACATCAGTTCTAACAGCATTGATGTGTTCCGGCTTGAAGATAAGGTAGTCAGTTCCCCATTGCGTTGGAGAATCTTGGTAAGCCCGCTTCCATCTTCGGCATCATCGTCACTTACCATCAGGTGAGATGATGCCGAGGGCTTATCATATCAATTGTGGATTTAAAAAAGTATAAATTTAATTTTATAGTAGCTACATTTGGTTTTGAGAGAAGCCTTAATTTAGGTTATATTTTAATCGTAGAAGAATGGATAGTTCAATAATTAAAGTTTATTTATTTTTAGCATACCTCACTTTATTACACAAATCACTCCGAAAATGATAACTTTACCAGTGATAAAAATTACTGATATGATAACGATAACAAATTCAAATAACACTACGAAAAAACCTTGAAAAAACCTATTTATTGCAAAACAGTACAAAAATATAACTAGGCATATTGGTAATAATAAATCTAAATTTCAGTCTCATCATTTCATAGAATTATGATTTTTTTTACAACGCAGCAGCATAGTACAAGATCACTTGGAATCCCATGTAGACGTTTACGAAGAAAGGTACTGCGAAGGCTATGCCGCGAGCTGGCTGCGGCAGCGGCACAACCGCGTACACGATCGTGTGGATGACCCTTCCGGCGGTGAAGAGCCGGAACAGCAGGGTGGCCCAGCAGGCCACGGGCGCAGTGGTCGCGTACAGCGCCCCAAGCACCCAGAACACGGGAATATTCTCCAGGTCGTTAAGGTGCGCACGCCTGACTCTCTCCACGTCGGGATCGTCGTACTTGACCTTGCCCTTCGTCGCCTTGGCGTCCTCAGGGTTGGCGAACACTCCACGCTTGATGCGAGTCATGGCGGTCAGCACCGTCATAAACAACACTTTGAGAGCTAGTATGGCGGAGTACACCATGTAGGAGTGCACCACAGGGCTGTCCAGAGAAAGAGGAGCCATAATTCCGGTTGTAAAAACTCGTATTTTTTAAACACTGTAAGAGTCTGCTCACTGTGCCGGTCACCGCACGACTGGTGGATAGACGGATAGTTAGTTATAAAGAATGAAGCGAAGCGTTCAGTTACTATGTATTGTAATTTGTAGTATTTTATGCTTATGAGGCGGCCTCAAGAAACCGTTAGGTACATACGTTTTTAAGGTTCCTTATTCAAACTAGGAACCCTTATGTCTGTCCGTCGACATGTCGAAGACCGTTTAGAGCCTTAAAACTGTAATTTATTATGTTTAGTATGGTTTTACAGATCTACATATGATGTGATTTTTTTTTCTAAATAAGGTACCATGCCTTATGTAAAGTGGGGGTGATTTTTTCAAATTCACGTATTCCATTGTGTAGGGTATTGTTTTATAGGTTTTTGAAACTATTGAGGGTTTGCAATGAATATTTTCTCTAGAAATGATTTGTTTACTTAATCTCAGCGCCATAAAAATAAGATCGCCTGATTTTTATATTACCAGCAACAATTGTGTTTTTTAAATAAAATAAAAACAAGTGCGTCTCGAGGTCAGAAAAACAGGGTTCCCCACCAAAACTTTAACTACCAACAGAACCAGATCTCTCAGTATCCACTTTGCTTTAGGTAAATAGGGGTTTTCTTTTAAGATTTTAGGCCCAGTAGTTTCGGAGATAAGGGAATGGTCAATTTACGCCTAACTTCAAAACTATATTGTGCTAAAATTATAAAAAAAAAGTATATTTGAGATTCTCACAACAAGCCCTTCCATTTTATATATCAAACGATATGTAGTTTGCATTTTTTTTAATTTTTAAATTTTATCCCCCAAAAGTGGCCCCCATGTTTAAAATTCATTTAGTTTCTCGTTACACGTCCTTCCTTAGGTCACCGACTCACATATGTGTACCAAATTTCATTTTTTCATTTCTTTCGGTCCAGTAATTTCGGAGCAAATTGGCTGTGACAGACGGACTGACAGATTAGACGAGTGATTGTAGAATGGTTCCGTTTTTACCTTTTAAGGTACGGAACCCTAAAAAGAAAACTGCTAAGTGGAATCATAACATTACATATCGCTATACAAATTGTCAAAGAGCTCAACGTTCTGCAGAGCCTTCGGAGCTCAGTATCTACTGAAACAACTATACAAATACAAATTAAAACATGAACATTTTTTTTCCGCAAAATTTATGAAAATTTGCCAATTCACCGTGTGCTCTCATCTGACCAGTCTCTTGAGTCACCGAGGATCTGCAGCATGTTTTGCTCTTCGACAAATTTGTAGAGAGAGAATCAAAATCAACATCAAAAACATTTATTTTAAATAGCTTTTTACACACACTTTTAAATTGTCAAAAAAAATCTTATTGTCTGTTATATATAATGTAATGAATAAGACTACAGTCTCAGGTGATGGTATGAGATCTAACCTAATGATTCCACTTAGCAGTTTTCTTACTTTCTTGATTAAAAATATTGTTGTTGTTGTTGTTTTTCTCATTATTTGTATAAAAATGTATTTAGAAAAATTTGGTGACCAAATTTTTGTGCCGCTGAGGTAATAAGTTTTCAAGTGGTAATTTTTGTTGCAGTTGTTTTTGTTGCAGCGTACATGTTCTCACCTCCTACTAGAGCTAAACCCCCATTTAAGTATTCTAAAAATTATTGGATATTGTAGGGCATACAATTTATTAGAAGGAAAATTGTCAAGGCTAAGAAGGCTTTCTTGGATTAGGATAATAGTCGACCAACTACTTAAGTTAAAAAAAAATACAATTACTTAAATTGTAAAAGGTTCGAAGAAATTTGCACACAAAATGTTTAATTACCAGTTTAAAAATAACTTAGTTTTTTAAATGTATTGTTTGAAAGGACTACGGAACCCTACTTCTTGGAGATCAGCCACGCACGTGGCCACTTATAAACATTACACGTCGAACAGCAATTTTTTTTATTTCTTTCGATTAATCGTTTCGAAGTAGATTTATAAACTAAACTCTTTAGCCTTTGCTAATAATTCACACATTTTGGTAAATATTTACACTTGTTCCACGTAAAATAAATAAAACTACGCGTTATAATTTGTCAGCGCCGGTTTCGAACACCAACTTCAGGCAGGCCGGTCGCTGACAAATTATAACGTGTTGTTATTTTACGTGGAGTTAGTGTAAATATTTACCAAAATGTGTGATATAATACTCCACCAAAAAACTACATTATTCTTAAAAAAAAACTGGTTGACAGCAAACTGGTTGATTGTAAACTGTTTACGGATGACAATTTTAGAAAACTTTGATCACAAGCCGAATGCTTAGGCCGTACGTGCCTCTCTATCGCTTGTTCCGCGCTCTCGCTTGCACATGGAACGTGACACTTTTTCGTGCATGCAGCCGGCGTTTATCACGTCAAAAATTACGAAATAGTTATTCAAAATTTAGTATCATTGAATATGTTTATAAAGTATGATATGTATACCTAGTAATTTAGTTTTACTTATGGACTACTTACGATACTAAGATGCATAGCTTTAGAATTAAAGTCCTTTAGTAGAATAGAAATAAACACGTTTACCTATTTTTAAGGTTTGCGTGGCAAAGATCTAATCTGCTGTTGCACGACATGCGTTTCAAATAAATATACTACTTATTACAATATACACAGTGTACATATTATACATGGTGTAACAAAATTGGTGTATGACCCGTTAATTAGGGCATCTATTCATCATACTAAACAACTTTCCCTAAGGATCCATAGTCAATTCTAAAAAAACGACCTTCCATACATTGTTTCAGATCGGTCTATCAGCTGATCGATTTGTATGAGGAGCTCAAATTCTTTTTTGCGATTTCAGCAGAGTTGTAGAACAAAAGTTGTTCAGTTTGATGAGTAGAAGGCCCGGTTAACGGGACGTACACCAATGTTATATTAGGTAAATAAGGGGAAAGTCCTCACTGACCCATTATCGCCCAGGGCCGTAGCTAGGGGGGGGGGGGGGGCATTGTGGGGCAATGCCCTACCTTGAAATCACACAAATTATTATAATTAAATTGTTTGTTCATAGTTTGAGTTACAAAAAAATTGTAGCGATAGGTATCTATGCTTTTCCGAACATACCACAGTTTGTGACATTCATTTCATATTTTAATAATTCTTTGTTCTGTGTATAGATGACATTTGAAGCGCCATCACATGAAGCGAGATGGGTCTATTTAATTATTATATCTGTGATGCCCTACCTCAAATTCGACTCTAGCTACAGCCCTGTCGCCCAGCCCCAAAAAATTACCCATTAAGGAATAAGGCAGGATTTTCAATTCCCACGGAACAGGGGATAAAGCGGGAATGAAGTCGCGAGCATCCACTAGTAGCATTTAGAATTAAACCAAAGTATATACATTAGTACTAACATGCAGTATGAACACTCCCTGCCGCTCTCTAGATTCCTACCTCACCCCCTCGTCACCCAAACTGTTTTGCCGTGATTTTGTTTGCTCCATCATTTGTTTTTAGAAATGTCGTTTCACGAATGTTGTTGTATGCAGTGTCCTGTCCGGGGTGTGACTGTGACGTAAGGTAGGTAAAACAGACCGAGCTCGAAGGAACCATGTACCGAGTGAACTCGAGGGATGAGTCCCATTTACCCACAATGAGTATCTGTCTGGCGGCAGCGAGTGGCGAGTTTAATTACCCGACTGCCTCAGAAGGACGGTTATTTTTACGATTGTATATGTATTTATGTATATTTCTATGTTCCCTGCTACAGTCTGAATGCCTTGAAGGATTTTAACGTATGAGGTATCATTTGATTCGTCTTGATCCCGTGAGTGACAAAGGATACATTTTTACCCGACCGGCCAAAGAGAGGGGTTAAGTTTTTACGTAGTCGGGTTTTTAATTTTCAATGAATTCCTAAAGTTACTTTAGTGTGTGTTAGTTAGTGTTCAGTGCTCCATATTGTCATCAAAACCTTACATGTGTGTGTTACATTGCCGAGCACGCTGAACACGTAAAAAACAACAGATTTCAACCGAAACAACTACCATTTTGCTACATTTTGATGTTTTTGTTAATTTTATAAAAAGTAATAAACCACATTTGATTTTAGGGACTTACTTCGAATCGAAGTAAGTATACTTTACCCAATAAGAAAAAAATATCGAAATCGGACTACTGTGAAAAGTTATGCGTGATCGTACATTGTAAAACATTTATTTATTTACAAAGCATATTGCAAGCCCTTACAGCTAAATTTGCCAATACAGCAAGCAAGTCAAAATACAATTACATTTACGTTCAACAAGTTAAAAGTTATTCTTGTGAATTCTGCCAAAGTACAGTCAAATATATTCGTGTGAATAGCAACAGCATTAAGAATTCTGATATGTATGACTAGTTAGACGATGGACACATTTCTGGAAGTGAATGAGAAGACGACGGACGCATTTCTGGAGGTGTATGAGAAGACGACAGACGCATTTCTGGAGGTGAATGAGTAGACGACGGACGCATTTCTGTAGGTGAATGAGAAGACGACGGACGCATTTGTGGAGGTGAATGAGAAGACGACAGACGCATTTCTGCAGGTGAATGAGAGAAGACGACGGACGCATTTGTGGAGGTGAATGAGAAGAAGACAGACGCATTTCTGGAGGTGAATGAGAAGACGACAACGTATTTATGGAGGGGAATGAGAAGACGACGGACGCATTTATGGAGGTGAATGAGAAGACGACGGACGCATTTATGGAGGGGAATGAGAAGACGACGGACGCCTTTCCGAAGGTGAATGAGAAGACGACGGACGCATTTCTGGAGGTGAATGGGAAGACGACGGACGCGTTTCCGGAGGTGGATGAGAAGACGACGAACGCATTTCTGGAGGTGAATGAGAAAACGACGGACGCATTTCCGGAGGTGAATGAGAAGACGACGGACGCATTTCCGGAGGTGAATGAGAAGACGACGGACGCATTTCTGGAGGTGAATGAGAAGACGACGGACGCATTTCTGAAGGTGAATGAGAAGACGACGGATGCATTTCCGGAGGTGAATGAGAAGACGACGGACGCATTTCTGGAGGTGAATGAGTAGACGACGGACGCATTTCTGAAGGTGAATGAGAAGACGACGGACGCATTTCTGATGGAGGTGAATAAAAAGACGAAACTTGATAACTTTCTCCAAGAAACCTGTGGTCCTCAGTCCTCAGTCATACAAGATGCGGGTTGACTTGAGAGCCTCCTCCTTTTTTGAAGTTTAAGAGATTGAATGGACGAGTACGTACGCGCACCTGCAGAACTCACCAACATAAGGTTCATGCAAGCGTCTAATTATACCACGTATAAATGCACTTTTACTTTTTCTGCAGGCTATTCCTGTCAGATCAATGCACAAACCCAATTTTTAGTGATATTACTAACTGATGCCCTGAAAACCAATTTAACGAATCAGAGAAAAAACATTCATACTGAGACGATTCAACAATGTGCGCTGATAGATGACAAACCAATATTATGGGACTCATAGTTGTTTCACTAACTAGTTACTCAACATCATCATCATATCAGCCGAAGGACGTCCACTGCTGGATAAAGGCCTCCCCCCAAGGATTTCCTAGACGACCGGTTCTGCGGTGCCCGCATCCAGCGGCTTCCCGTGACCTTCACCAGGTCATCGGTCCACCGAGTGGGAGGCCTGCCTATGATACGTTTTCCGGTGCGCGGTCGCCTAGTTACTCCATCCATAATATATTGTGATCCATAGCTCATCTACAGTTTCGAATCAGAAGGTCAGCGTGCCTCGGCGACTGTTGATAGCAATAGGTAAGTACATAGTGAGCTAGTTTACGCTGGCTGGTTCCTGGGAGGAATGGGGGGAGGGGAGGGGCATAGCAGTGATATGGATGCGCTTTCTATTTTGTTGCTCGATTCAGGTTTTCAGTTAAATCTGATCCAAGTCTTATCGATAATTATCTGGTACAGATTTCAGATTATGTACCTTATCATATCAGCCAAAGGACGTCCACTGCTGTACAGTGGACATAGGCCTCCCCCAAGGATTTCCACGACGACCGGTTCTGCGCTACCCGCATCCAGCGACTTCCCGCAATCATCACCAGGTCGTCGGTCCACCGCGTGGGAGGCCTACCCACGCTACGCTTTCCGGTGCGCGGTTGGCACTCGAGAACTTTACTGCCCCAATGGCTAACCGTTCTACGAGCTATGTTCCCCGCCCACTGCCACTTAACTTAAGCAATTCTGAGAGATATGTCGGTTACTTTGGTTCTCCTCGTTTCTGATTCGATCACGCAGAAAAAAATCCGAGCATAGCACATTCCATTGCATTTTGGGTGACCTTGAGCCTTCGTATGTACCTACCCACTTTTATTGCGGATTTAAAGAAACAATAATTGATTAATTTACAAGCTTCTGGGTCTACAATATGTATCTAGACACCAGATGGTGTAACTATTTTTAGCATTATTTTTAATCTTTGTTCGGTGAAAAAGGTTAATAGAGGGAAGATTAGAAGTCAATAAACTCTTTTTAGCATTATTTATTGACTTCTGGTCATTAAGCTCATTTACCTTTTCCACCGAACAAAGATTTAAAAAAATCGCCCCCGGGTGGGCTCGAACCACCAACCTTTCGGTTAACAGCCGAACGCGCTAGCCAATTGCGCCACGGAGGCTCGTGACACCATTGTTGAAATAACCCAACACGATGGCACTCACTGTGGCTCATATAAGTTTCGATAAACGCCTACCAACGTAGCATGAGCACGAAAAATAATAATTAACTTTATTGTCCTATACAGTTTACTTGTAGATAGTCTTTATTCTTTGCTTATAGTCAATTTGTAAAGACTCGAATCTGAATCAAATCTTAAATAAGTACGAATCATCATTTCAGCCGAAAACCGTCCACTGCTGGACAAAGGACTCCCCCAAGGATTTCGTCGTCGTCATGACCGGTCCTGCGCTGCCCGCATCCATCGGCTTCCCGCAATCTTCACCAGATCGTCGGTCCACCGAGTGGGAGGCCTACCCACGCTACGCTTACCGGTGCGCAGTCGCCACTCGAGAACTTTTACTGCCCTAACGGCCATCTGTTCTACGAGCTATGTGCCCTGCCCACTGCCACTTCAGTTTAGCGATTCTGTGAGCTATGTCGGTTCTTCTGCGGATCTACTCGTATTTGATTCGATCACGCAGAGTACCTGAATCAATTGACGTAAAGTCAGAAAGCACCTATACACACCTACTGATCGTTGAATGGTATCTCATATAAAGAATGGCTTACCTTTGTGCCTCTATTATTATGCTTTTTCTAAATCGATGCACAAAAACTTGAACCATTAATCATGCTAGGGATGAGTGGCGAGATGCCGTTCTGACGCGTCTGATAATACGTTGGAAGATAAAGTCCAGAGTAAGCGCCGAGACTATTGGACGGAACTCCGCATAATATCATTTTAGGGCATTTTTTTTTGCCTTTTAAGGATTCCGTACCTTAATCAATCAATCAATCAAAACAATTTATTTCAAATAGGTGTTTACACACACTTTTAAATAGTCAAAAAAATATTAATGTATATTAATAATATAATGTCATGATTCAGATTACAGTCTCAGGTATAATGGCATTTGTTATAGAATCAACATATATATCTTTGTCATTTACATAATCTATTATTTTATAATATCCTCTAGAGCACAAACATTTTTTGACATGAGTCTTGAATTTATTCTCTGACAAACTAGTTATATTTTCTGGAATTTTATTGTAGAATCTTATACACTGCCCCACAAATGACTTCTTAACCTTACTCAGTCTCGAAAAGGCTATATCTTTTTTATTTAAATTTGTTAAATTCAAATTATCCCTGTCACTGTTTTTAGGAAATAAATGCAAATTCTTACGAACGTACATGATGTTACATGACCTCAAAAGGTAAAAATAGAACCATTATAGGATCACTCGGGTGTCTGTGTGTCTTTCCGTCCATCCGTCTGTCACAGCCAATTTGTTCCGAAACAACAGGACCGATAGAGTTAAAATTTGGTACACATGTGTAAGTCAGTGACTCAAAAAACAAAGTTTAAAAAATCTGGAAACCGACTTCAAAATGATATTCACTCAAAAGTTTAAAATAATATTATTACACATAAATACACGACATTAACCAACAATAATGAAATCAAAGGTGTGTACGAATTAAATTAGGGGCCAACATTTTTTTTGAGGTCGGTACCAACCAGCACACAGTTACTTACGTATCAAATGTTTTAGATTCAATAGTTTGCTGACACCGACCTCAAAAAAATTTGAAGCCCCTAACCTTTGATTTTGTTATTGTTGGTTAATGTTGTGTATTTAAGTGTAATTATATATTATTTATACTTTTGAGTGAATATCATCTTGAAGTCGATTTTTAGTTTTTTTTCAACTTTTATTTTTATTTTCTTCATTTTTAGTGATAATGCTATCTATCTAAAAACGTTAAACCCAATCACCTACTCTCCAATACGAATTATCAAATCATAATGCATGTGTTTCATTAACATATACAGAGTCATCATCATCTGCGCAGCATAAAAGTTAAGAAGTTAAATCTTCCATCATCTGCTCATCTGAATAACCTGAAAGAATACAACTATCGATCTATGCATACCTACGTATCTATCTATATATAATATTGAAATAATTTTCTTCCCACTCCTAACCGTTAAGGAGTTGTACCTTCCTTCATAAGCTTATTAACATAAGATGTTGACTAACAGACGCAAATACGTTAATAGTTTTAGAATACATATGAATCACGTAATACGTGCATATAAAATACTTTTGTTTTCGATACAGGCCTAGCCTAGTGTGGGGAAGTTGTGACTTACTGTTTTATCGTTTAACTGTGTTCTGGTAATGAAATATTTTTTTTTATTTTTTTTTATAACTTGAGGGTTTCCCTCGATTTCCCTGGGATTCCATCATCAGATCCTAACTTGGTGACAGTGGGACCCCCTCGGGAGTATACTCTTTCGAATAAAAAAAGAATTTTGAAAATCGGTTTACAATCTGCGGAGATATCGCGTAACAAACATACAAAAAAAACATACAGTCGAATTGAGACCCTCCTCCTTTTTTTAAGTCGGTTGAAAACGGACGTGTAACGTACATACACTGGTGGACTAAAAAATCGACTCAAGGTTTGTTGCCCGACTTTTGAAAAAATAACTCGGTTTAGCAAATTTAATTATAAAAAATATGGGTATAATTTGAAAGGTCTAAGTGTCCTCCTTTCAGTGTATGACTTTCAGTTTAAAAAAAATGCAGTAAAAGCGAAAAGTGTAATGAAGTGGAAAAGGAAAGAAATGATGAAAAAACAATGAAAGTTCTAATCAATCAATTTTTATTTTCTCTATCAAAGTCCTTCATTTATTTACTCAAAAACAAAAAATCAATACTTGGTGCCCCTTGCCCTAATTGCAGCTTGTAGGCGATTTTTCATTGACCTGATAATTTTTATGACAACTGCCTGTGGTATGGCATCCCATTCTTCAGTCATTGCAATCTTCAGGTCATTCAGTGACGAAGGAGTTGGATTACGCTTTCGCACTCTTCTTTTAAGTTCATCCCACAAGTGCTCGATAGGGTTGAGGTCGGGACTTCGCGCTGGCCAGTCCAGTGTGGGTATTCCTACCTCGGATAGGTACTGCCCCACCGACACAGCAATATGTGGCCTCGCATTATCCTGCATTAGAATGAAGTTCTCGCCAACAAATCCTGCGTAGGGTACGACGTATTCTTAGAGGATATCCTCAATATACGCGTGAGCGTATAAGCTACCCCTGCCAGCACCGTCAGGCACAAACACCAAGTCGGTCTTTGCATCTAACGAAATGCCTCCCCACACCAAGACCGAACCTCCTCCGTACGCAACAGTTTCAGAGATGCAGCACGTTCCCCGGGCCTCCTATAGACACGATCTTCCATCGATGCCATGTAAGCACATTCGGGACTCGTCGGAGAACAAGACGGAGCGCCATTGATCCAAGGTCCAATTTACGTGATCTCGAGCGAACCGAAGTCGCGCTCGCCGATGTACTGTGGTCAACTGGGGCCTAGTTGCTGGTCTCTTTGGGGTCAGGTTAGCCTCCTTCAGTCTCCTAGCAACCGTTCTTTGACTTATAGACCGATCTCTAACTTGCCGGAGCTTCTGCTGGATCGCAACCGCAGTCATGTGCCGATTTCGTAGCGACGTCATAACCACGAATCGGTCGTCTCGCTCAGAAGTACATCTTCGTCTGCCTGATCCTGGTCTTCGAATGGCGGCTCCGGTCTCCATGTACCGTCTGTATACTCTGGAGACTGCTGATTGGCTAATATGCAATGCCTTAGAGACTTGTCTTTGGTTACGTCCTTCTTGCAATAGGGCAATAGCTTGAGCGGCCTCTTTCGGAGTGGTGTCCATTTTCCCTCGTTGTTATTACTCAGTAATTAGCGCAAGTAAACACAGAACAAAGTTTGGAAAGCAAAATGAAAAAAAAACGTAGGTATAGCACTTCTTTGGAAGGAATGGAAGGCGCGCAACTCGTACGTAACTATCGAGAAATATGACGCCAATGACGTAAATTGACTGAAATTCGTTTACTCAAAACTTTCTTTTGTTTTTTCTATCTCTGAATATAGCCTTCAAAATGATATACATTATGACATATAATCTTTTTTTGTAAACTGAGTTATTTTTTCAAAAGTCGAGCAACAAACCTGGAGTCGATTTTTTAGTCCACCAGTGTAGATGGATTTAAAACATGAGGGCAACTTTTGCGGGAGTAAATTATAGTAATATAAATTTCAGTAAAACCTATGAGTATATTTAAACTCCCTCGATTTCTGTGGGGAATCTAAAATGACCGTAAAAATGAGTTTTCCCCAGATCCCTCGGGAACAATGTCAGGATAAAATCAAAAGATAGGACAGCAAAATTAATAAATAAATTTAATTAAACAATAATAATAATTTTATTTAATTAATTTTATTAAATTATATGAATTTTAGCTGGGTAAAATTTTCACAGGAAAAGTATCCGATATTTTGGGTATTTACCCTAATATCCTTACTAATTTTATAAATATGAAAATGTGTTTGCTTGCTTGTTACCTTTTCACGCTTGAACACCTTGACCAATCTTGATGAAACTTGGCACGCAGGTAGCCTGCGTCACTGGGAAGGACATAGGCTACTTGAAATAAAATATGAAAATAGAATAGTGTGATTTAGCACAGAGGTGGTTGAGGGGGTAGGAAGTGACATGGACTGGTAATCAGCATAGCCCGATGACAGTTTCCCCAACTCGTCAATTAAAGCAAATCGTAACATATTTCATGAGCGAGCGAAGCGAGTTCGAAAGCTCGATAAGTTAAGCGGAGCGTGCACATGAGTTTTCTACATATCGCCATCCTCCAGATCCCCATCTCAGATCGGGCTATTCTGATTTGCTTTAACTGACGAGAGTTGGAAACTGACGAGTTATGGAAACTGAGCAGTCATTACCCGACTCCACACAAACATGGTTCCACCAAAACTAACTACCAACAGAAAAAGACCTCTCAGTACATACTTTGCTTTAGGTAAATGGGGGTCTATTTATTCTGGACTTTGGAAAATATTTTTTCCTGTGAGAACGGAAGGACTTTAGATTTTTTTTATAGATTTTCCTGTAATCTATGCACCAACCTCATATACTGATTTTTTTTTCAATATTTTAGGCCCAGTAGTTTCAGAGATAAGGGGGAATGGTAAATTTTCGCATATTTTCTTAAATTACTTCAAATTTATTTATTTTTTATTAATATTTGAGATTCTCACAACAAGCCCTTTCACTTGTTGTGTCACACGATATAGTTGCATTGGTCGAAGGTTCCTTCTGTATTAACCAAAAAAATCACATCGCAGGAATGGCTTGAATCCCAGGGGATAGAACTGTCTCAAGAGGAAGACCTGCCCGTGGACCCTTACGCCCAGAAGGAGTACTGGAAGACCAAGCCTGTGCCTAAGAAGCCCAAAGCGAAGGAAGACCCCCTGCGCAGGTTTCTGGAGTACGATGGGAAAGTCCTCTCGTAAGTAATCTCCCCTTCTTACACAATACCTACGTCTAGTATACGCTTAACTGGATTGAAGACCACCTGTCTTCTTTATACGTTTTCTTTTGTTAGTTAAGTACCACACACACACACACACACACACACACACACACACACACACACACACACACACATACACACAAACACACCGCAAATTTACACGTGGTGGAAGTAATTCAGTATGCAAGGGCTGTTAATGATAACGTTTTCGTATCGCAACTATTGCAAGTGTTTAAAATGGTTACCCAAGTAACAAATTGGTCATATAAACCCTGTCTTATGCGACTTTAGGTTATATAACTGCTGAATAGAAGTAATTAGGCAACTACAACGTTGTATAGCCGTGATTCCTGCAACGATTTAGTCCTGTGACTAAAAGGTTCCATCAAATTTGTTGAGTAAACGTTTATTCGACTGTATTATACAACGTCGTATAATGGTACCAGTATATAGATTAGGTAAACGTTTATACGACTGTTTTATACAACGTCGTATAATGGTACCAGTATATAGGTTAGGTAAACGTTTATATGATTAAATTATACAACGTCGTATAATGGTACCAATATATAGGTAAGGTAAACGTTTATACGACTCTATTATACAACGTCGTATAATGGTACCAGTATATAGGTTAGGTAAACGTTTATACGACTGTATTATACAACGTCGTATAATGATACCAATATATAGGTTTGGTAAACGTATATACGACTGTTTTATTCAACGTCGTATAATGGTACCAGTATATAGGTTAGGTAAACGTTTATACGACTGTATTATATAACGTCGTATAAAGGTGATAGGTACACCTTTATACAATACAAAGTTTTACAACAGTTAGATAAAAGGGTTCGGTTAACCAGGGATGGTTCTCTACGTAACTTTAAAACGACTTCTATGTAATCGAAATTCTGTACCTCAACAATACGGGGGACAAGAGAAAATTATGGTTGCAGAAAATGGTTCCGTAGGTAATTTTTTTTTATAGCAAAGATATTGTAATGGCTTATTTGTTATTATAAATGATTTGCTTCATTTTTATAATATATAGTCCTCGTTTAAATGAAATTTTGTTAAATATTTAAGATGAATTTTATGAGGAAGGTACAGAAATTAATATTTCAACTGGTGGCATTGAACAAGAGAAATATTGTACCAGAAATAAACAGTAAGTATATGTTTAGGAAATCAACGTGATAACTAAGTAAATACAATGTCTATAAGTTGATGTAATTATTCTAGATTTATTTATTAGCGATTGATTTTAATTACCGCTAATTATTACAGGAGTTTGCAATTTTAACGAAAAGCATGGATGCTTGAAGTGTACAATTATTGAAGAGTATTGTGAATCATCGCACACAGTAGTGTTTCCGAAGATAAAGTGCCCGAAAAGAAATGACACTGACTTCCGCTCCAAAAAATATGGTCGACATCACAAGTTAGACTCTCCTCTTCTTCAACTGCCAATAGATTAGCAGATGTCCCTATGGGTGATTCTTTACATCTTATAGATATAGGAGTAATGTAAAGACTTCTGACTGGATGGCGAGATGGAAATTTTGGGAAACATACTACAAAGTTGTGTTTTGAGATTTTACAAAAGTTTCAAATTTTTTAATATTTATCCGAAATGCCTTCTGAAATTCACAGATCTGTTCGATCTTTTAGAAGTTTTAGTACATTGGAAAGGTTCATAATTTCGTACATTTCTCTATTACCTCAGTTTTATTATCTTAAAAGATGTGTTATGCTATGAAGCATTCTACCACTATATGTGTTTGTTTTGTGCAATTTTTATCTGTTCAAATAAGCAACATTTTACTTATTTACGGCTTGCTGAAGAAATCATATATTTTGTAACTTATTACGGAAATATTTATGGTAAGGGTTACATCACCCGTAATGTACATAATTTATCCCATTATGTCGACGAAGTAAGGAAATTCGGGGTACTGCAAGAATTTAATACATATCCATTCGAATATCAACTGTTAACTATTAAAAAATGGTGATACAGGGAAATAAACCATTGAGTCAAATAGCTAGAAGAATTTTAGAAAGAAGTTACGTAGAAATAGAGCATTCTGATAAAAATCACTTAAATTTTCCGTTCCTTAAACCTAGAAGAACAAAAAATGGTTTGATAACAGTTCTTCATTTAGAAAATTTTATCTTATCGTCTAAAAATAACGACAAATGGTTTTCAAGAAATAGTCTCCATGTGGTTGAAACTATAGCAGTGAATGATTGTGATGAAATATATTAATACTTGGCAAGCATTTCGATAATTGCATCGATGCGTTTGAAAAGCCTATGAAATATTCTTTACTCAACATATATGTATATATGTGATATCAATAATGTGACCAAAAGAGAGATAACGTCTACAATTTCAGATATTAAATGCAAATTAGTGTGTAAAGTATATAATGAGCATAATATGTATTTTGTGCCTTTCTTAGTACTACTATTTTTGTTCATTGTTGTAAGTGGTAGGTAACTGAAAAATAAAAATACTGAAAAATATGCGTTATTTCTTTTTTATTTACTAAGTTTTGGTATGCAATATCACAGTACAAATAAACTCCTCTTCCGGAAAATGATTATATACACTAAAAGCTGAACATGTTTGACACCAGAAAAAAATATGATTCAATAAATGAATAACTTTATCGCTACTAATAACAAAATTAGCTGGTATTCTAGTATTAGTGCCACTGTGACAATAATATCATTTGCTTGACAACATAAAATGAGTTATTTTCCAAGGCCACTTACAGCTTTTAAGGCTTTTTAAATCATTCGGAGTAATATATTTATCTCTATCCAAAAACACTACCATACTTTTTGATTCACTTATATTTACTTCACCTGAAAAATAATAAAAAAGTAATTTATCTTATGGGAGCTATTTTTCTGTTATGTTGCAAATTAAAAATATAACATTCTAGTAATAAATCATTAAGCATAGTAACAAACAATAATCATAATTAAGTTACCTACTAATTATTTACTTTTGTTCCTACTTATTACCATGTTTGCTGGTTTTTTGTTAATAATGTTTATTATCTCACTGATCCCTAAAATCAGTTTTCATGGCTGACCATCTTGGTCTCAGAAACCGCATTATGCGACCTTTTTGTTCTAAGACAGTTGTATAGAAGTCGCTTCTTAACTTGGACAAGATGGCTGGTATTTTAGTATAAAATAAATATTAAATATATTTTTACAATAATTGATTTTTAAAGAATTCAAAGGGGGCGTGAAAAATTACACAACAAAACACCTATATATCATCATGAAACTAAACTTCCCCTAAGAACTAGGTTCACTGCATACATTTCACTTACACTTTTTTCGCTTTATTTTCAAGTAGTAAATATATTGTAGTTAGTCGGGTATGAAAATTATAACTTACCATTTAAATTTAGATAATTATTGACACAATGCACTTGTTCAGAAAAAAATCACAGAAACGAATGAACGGAATGGACCGAATGTGTTCCATAAAAGTCGTTGTTAAACATTTATGCGACATTTCAGTCATCTTGTAATATCTATATAACTGTGATGTAGACTATAGTGGTTCGGATGTAACCATTATGTAACCAAAAAGTCGGTCGAAAACTTTTAATTAACATTTATTTAACGTCAAAATAGTTCTTGATGGACTTTTATGTAACTTCTATATAACAAAAATGTCATATAATTTGGGCCTATTTCGCGTTTTATAAACGTTTACAATTACGTTTATACGACTAACCTTATATAACCAACAAGAAATTAGAAACGTTTACTCAACGTTTATACAACGTTATTTTGTTACTTGGGTATTACACCAATGACTAACCTCTTAAAATTACTCTTAAAATGCTTAGTCCATTTGCTTTACGCCAGGAGGTCGCGGGATCAATTTTGTAAAACTCGGTTTGGTTGGTGGTCGGGCATTTTCATAGCCCGCCTGCTAGCTACTACCTAAGTCTAAGTCTTGCCGCCAAACATCAGTGTTAACAGCATTGATTTGTTCCGGCTTGAAGTTAAGTTAGCCAGATCCCCATTGCGTTGGGGAATCTTGGCAAGCCATCGTTACTTATCATCGGGTGAGATGATGCCAAGGGCTTACCAATTGTGAATAGAAAAAATACTACTTTACATATTTTGTGATTATGTAATTATTTTTGTGAAAACGCAACGGAACACCAAAAAACAAATAGTATTCTGGGGAAAAGGTCATTGCTATTTAGAATCGCAGTATTGGAAAGTTTTTTACATTTGAATTTAACAACTTTATAAATACAACTATCTGCTGAAATTAAATCGCTGTCTTTTTTAAACTTTTTACTGACTAAGCATTTTATTTGTATTGCAAAAGGCTTTGTAGAAGCTCCACAAATTGTACTATTATTGATTTCTTTAATGTTGATTTGCAATACTTTTTTCTATTGACGTAAAATGAACTATGATGAATTGGTTCCTGACATCGATCGCTGCAGCGCACAATACTATTCATAAAACCATTCATTGAACGCCTTCAGAGATTCACTGTGCAAAAAGCAGAAACGAGCCTATTCATGAAAAAAATAGGAAGTTCTTTTTCCTCTAAAGGTGAAAATTAAATATGCTAATATTACCTGAATTATTCCAGCGATCAATTTATTTTATCAGTGCCAGCGTTAAACTAAACTTGGCGAAGGGTCTCGCTAACGTCCACACTGAAAGAAAAGATTCAATCGAACATAATAACATATAACATATCTTTATACTGTACCGTACACCATTCTTTGGTAATAAATATATTTGTATTTGTATTTGTATAACCCGCCAGCCCCCGAGCCCGTGAGCTCGTGAGCCCGCCACGTTAAACAGACAGCATTGCTTCCAAACACGCTCATTCAACCTTAGTGCAGTCGCGCCTTTCCGCGAAACGTGACTAGTCGCATGGGCAGCAATTTGCCGCCTCTATTGAAATGCATTTTTTAACACAATGGTTAAAAACCTTATAAATGTTTTTACAAGTTTAACCCTTTCACGAGCAATGCAACTACGGCAAATAAGAGCAAACTGAACCTTATTAGAGGTCAACATTAACACAGCATTCCTAAGCAAACATATTGCCAATGCTCGTGAAAGGGTTAAAAATAAAAAATAGAATAGACAAAACAGAAATTTTTATTTAAGTAATGTTATAAATTTTGGAAAAAAAACACATGGAAAGTACTTTGGGAAAATTGCCTTATTTTTGACCATCTTTATGACCTAGCTATATTTTTATGTTATTCTATATTTTAGTAGCTCATTTACATATTTTCATTACTTTTGGCATACATTTTGGCAACAAAAAAATTCTGAAAATGTACAAACAGTGCTCGATACATGGAAAATTTGCTCATATATTGCAACAATTTTGGTACTGACAGGAAAAAATATTTCCTTCTGCGGTCAGCCCCGCACTTGATTTTCTTCTAAATAGGGGATCGGACTGCTAGACATTTGAGTTACTTTTTATGATCTGTCAAAAACAAAATTTTGTTCTAAAAATGTTTGAAATACCCACAAGTGACGTCATAGATTTTAAGCGTCATTGACGAACTTATTTTGTGAATTTGATCAATGAAAAATTGAAGACGTGATGGAAAAACATCACAAGTAAGGTTAATCATATAAAATAAAATCATATTTCCGAATTTATTTTTGATGCAGTCAGATCCCCTATTATGATTCAGATAAGTGAAGGATATGGTAGCAGATACTGGGAGGCTTGATCTTGGCGAATGCATAGTTTACAATATAATATACATTGTTTGCCGAGGGTGGCAAAATGCTCATAGCGCGAGCTCTCTAGGGTTAAATAACGGTGGGATTGTATGCCAACTGTATTGCCTGGGCTACCCAAGTTGTGGGTTGCAACCGCACTGGTACCAAGCCAACTGTCAGACCACATGCACGTCTGGTTTAATAATTATAATTAAATCGCATGTCTTGACTAATCTAATATGAGCTCGGCTTAGTTTGCTATTGCCAACTAGCAAACTCTCGAGGGAAATAGTTTACCTGCAGATTTGGAGAGAAAATGTTCCCCGACTGCAGCTGATGTCTGAATGTTTTTGGCACAGAGTAAAGTACCATCGACGAATGGTTCTATACTGGAGTGTTTTTGGTACCTTAGTAGTTGTATTAAGTTATATGCTTCAATAAATGTTTTAACGAAACAACACAAGTTTAGAGTTATTGAATCCCACTTAGGCGTTGAGTGTCTTTGATTTCTGTCGACATATTATCTGTTTGGTATCTTTTTACCCGCGACGGTACATACGGAGACGGTATATGCGTTTAGGGTGAGAGGTTGTTTGTGTGTGCAAACGAATGTTGCCATTTAACTCAAAAACTACTAGTCCTATTTTGATGCGGTTTACAGTGATGGGTTTGGATTTGATTGGTGCATGTTCTTTCTTATAGATAGGTCTTACGTTGACAACTCAACAGGGGGCGCTGCAGTAAGCATGTTTGTACAAACCAATTTTGCCATTTACGTGTTTAGCGCGGTCCCTTTTCATTTGTTGTTTTACTTGAGGATAAGTACTATATAATTAATCACACCAAGTTTTAAACTTGTATATATTGCCGTTCTCATTTACACGTTTTTTATTTTAACTTTAAAACCGGCCAAGTGTGAGTCAGAACCGCACACATAGGGTTCCGTATCATCCTACTAGTTGGCGCTAGTTTCTTCACGTTTAAAAAAAACACGTTTTTTGTATGGATTATTATTTTTTATTTTTTTTTCTTTTTTTCAAATTTTTAGTATTTTTCGTTATAGCGGCAACAGAAATACATTATCTGTGAAAATTTCAACTATCTGGCTATCACAGTTCATGAAATACAGCCTGGTGACAGACAGACAGATAAACATTATTATTATTATTTTAGTGTGTAAGTTAACCCGTGTGTGTGATTTGTTTTATTTTTTATGGAAACCTTTATAAATTATTAACTAGCGAATTTTCAGTTGGTGTCATCACAATTTTACGGCCATTTTATATATATTTGTATAGGTATACCAATACCACGTAGATAGAGAGTTTTCTACGCTCGTACTAGACACTAACAGATTGTACCATCACACTAATATCACAGATGAGATACTAGTTACTTCGTACTAATATTATAAAGGCGAAAGTTTGTGAGTGTGTATATTTGTTACTTCTTCACGCAAAAACTACTGAACGGATCTGGCTGAAATTTGGTAGGTAGACAGATTATGACCTGGATTACCACATAGACTACTTTTTTTCACGCTTTTGCGCACTCTCGAAAAGTCATAGAAACGTTGTCCAAGCGGGTGAAGCCGCGGGAAACAGCTAGTGGTCTAATAAACTTACGAGTCGACCGGCGGGCGCGACGACGGTGGTGCTGCAAGAAGTCGGTCGCGCCGCCCGCCGCGCCGTCAGCTAGCTTTTATGACCCATAAACAGAGACTTATATTTGTGGCGCACTGCTTTATCTCGTGTCGTAAATAACAAGTGTTTTATAAAGAAATAATATAAGGTAGAACAACTTTTTTTCACGCTTTTGCGCACTCTCGAAAAGTCATAGAAACGTTGTCCAAGCGGGTGAAGCCGCGGGAAACAGCTAGTGGTCTAATAAACTTACGAGTCGACCGGCGGGCGCGACGACGGTGGTGCTGCAAGAAGTCGGTCGCGCCGCCCGCCGCGCCGTCAGCTAGCTTTTATGACCCATAAACAGAGACTTATATTTGTGGCGCACTGCTTTATCTCGTGTCGTAAATAACAAGTGTTTTATAAAGAAATAATATAAGGTAGAACAAAACTTCAATATTGCTTGGAATAGTAATATTGTGCACGTGAAAAAACCGGGTCGTCTTTTTTTTTTCAAAACATGGCGTTTGCGTACAGACAAGCAATTTAATTCCCTTCCCATTTCGTTGAATTGTCGTTACATTTGCAATTCACTAGGGTCGAAAATTATATTTCAGTAATAGTATTGAAATTTCAATACGGATTATATGCATAATAATGATTAATGACGTTTAAGCGAAATGACACATACGCATAACGACAAACACGCAAAACGACACACAACACACACACACATGCACATAACCACACACGTACACCCCACAAACCCTCCCCCCCAAAACACACACACACACACACACACATACACTCACGTGGAATAGAAAAAATATAAAAAATGATTTATAATAGTTTAATATATATAATATGTTTACATTTTTTTCTAATTTTAAAACAATATTTTTTTTATTAATTTATTTATTTTTATTTTTTTCATTCCAGGTGTGTTTGTGTGTGTGTGTGTGGTGATCATTGAATTACTACTACTTACGTAGTATAATTCAATGGTGGTGGAGGGTGTGCGTGTGTGTGTGTCGTTTTGCGTGTATGTCGTTTTGCGTATTTAAAATGTGTCATTATGCGTGTAATCCCAATACGTATTATTTGTTACTACTCACTTCACAAATAACGTCTTTGCGAAGAGTTATATGTCAAAGTAACGTCATGCTCCAGCTAGCTCATAACATAAGGTGACGGTTTGCTATACGATATTGAACTTTATGTGGTTGAGTGACAAAATCTTAAGCGGGGTATTCCCAAATATGACATAAGTAACGAAAAAACTGCTGCGATTACTCTAGAACTTTCAATCCAAAGTATATGTAAGTATGTATTTAAGTATACTCGTATGCGTGGATCCAAACGTGATCTCATAATGTTTAAATAATACTTATAGTCAAACATTAGAACAGTTTAGTACTGTTTTGAAAACAAAGGAGTTGGCTTGGCCACTGCCCCAAGCATGAATGAACACGTATAGAAACTTCTCACTCTTAGCAAATTAATTAATTAAGTTCTATGATACATAGTAATTAATCAATAAATATTTGAATCCTATGTTAAAACATGTATTTACATTACACTATGTGTTAACATAGGATTCAAATATAATTACTATGTACTTATTAATATCATAGAACTTAAAAAAATACTTAATTTGATTTATTAACCTTTAATTTAATTTTCGGTCGGGAGGTCATGTTTTAAATCCTGCCACGCACCAATGTAATGTCGAATTTAGATTTCATATGTACGTTTATCCGACGCTCTTACGGGTGAAGGAAATCATCGTGAGGATACCTGCACACGCCTGCGGAGAAACCCGCAGGTTGGTATGAAGTCGACCAACCCGCACTGGGCCCGCGTGGTCGACCAATGACCGATCGCCCTAATTCAGGGCAGGCTCGAGCCCCTCGGTAGGGACGTATATGAGCTGATATGATGATGATGAATCTTTAATTTGTGCACGTAGGAGTTCTACCATTCATTTTACAAATTACGAAATAACGAAAAGTTCGTGAAAGTTTTTTCATGCGGACTAATATTGATATTTATAGCTATTCAGCGTCACATCTTAGTAGGTACAGTGTTTATACATTGCGGGGCCAGCCGCCCATACTTCATCAAGCCATGTCATTTTGTTTTAATAAGTATTTGTTTATATTATTCTCTTCATTAAACAAAAGTTTAATGAAAAATCATCCAATCGGCAATTTCTATAAAGACCTATTTAAAATAACAGTTTTGCACAGCTCACTGACTCACTGGCTGATTAACTGATGTGCTGACTGACTGAATCCATAGCGCTGTCAAAATGATTGAGTAACTCAATAGGCTGGCAACACTAATAGATTGTTAGCCAAGGGATGAAAGGCACCCATTTGTGACGTAAATAATTCGAGTCTGAATTGGGTGCCTTTCACCCGAGACACTCTAATTGGTTCTTGTTTCGATGATGAGGAACGCATACAAAAGCCAGATACTTAAGAAAAAAAATATTAAAAAATAATTTGCACTAATCTCGCTTTCCCGCCTTTTTTGCCTTTTTGAAGCGCCTTAGTGTTATTTTTTCCCGACTACGTAAGAAGAAGGGTTATGTTTTTGACAGTCTATATATGTATGTATGTTCATCTGTCCTTTCGTTTTTCCTAAACCATTTATCGGATCTAGATAAAATATGTGATGTCTTTGGATTCGTGCGTGCCATCACTCCTCGTCACATAAACTAAGCATTTTTTTTAAATAACCAATATATTTAAGACAGGAGATTAAAGGTCTTTATGTAATATTGTTGTTAGTTTTATATCTGTAAATGACTGTTTGTCTTTAATTAAATTAAAAAAAACTACATGGCGGATTTTATAGGTGAAATACACCACACCAAAAACAAATTTTTTTAGATTATCATATCCTGTTAGGTATCACAAGAAAGGTCTTGACGAGCACATTTTATATTATTTTATTTCTTTTATATATAATTTTGGTATTTTTTTATTAAATAAATATTAAACATTTGTTTATTTATTTATTTATGCTTGCGACCACGGCTATTACCGCAGATAAAGGAAAAAATAAAAGCTATAATTTCAGTCGGGAAACTCATTTTTAATAAAAAAAAAATTGACGTGGCTATTTAGCGATAAATTTACTTTTTTTCTTAAAATTTTACCTCTTGCCAAAAGCAAAATATTTTTTATAGTTTGTACAAAAGTATACGAATGATAATTGTTTGTGTTAGGTATTTATATCATGTACTGAAGCGGTCGTAGCTCAGTGTGATTTGCGTGGTTGGATTGATCACGCAGGTTCATCATCATCATCATATCAGCCAAAGGACGTCCACTGCTGGACATAGGCCTCCCCCAAGCCTCACACAACGACCGGTCTGCGCTGCCCGCATCCAGCGGCTTCCCGCGACCTTCACCAAGTCATCGGTCCACCGAGTGGGTGGCCTGCCTACGCTACGTTAACTGACCTGTGGCACGGTCATTACCTACATGGGTTTGACTGTTAGTGTCATTTTTCTCGACCGTATCCGTGCTCCGCAAGGCACATGGAGCCATTGGTGTCGGTTGCTACCGCTAGATGATAGTCGTTTAGAGGGAAGAACAGCACGCACTCTCCATACAATAATTTCGAAAACCTAAAAACCTTTAGGTACAAGCTTTAATATTGAATTGTCGCGCGATATACATATGCAAGCAAAATTTCAGCTCAATCGGAAACCGGGAAGTGGGTCAAATTTAACTTGCAAGATTTAATTACAGACACCGGGACAGGTGAAACTAAATACAAGCCTGTAATAAAAAGGAAAAACGTTTATCCACTTATGAATATTATCAGATCATAAAGATTTTTAAATATGTCATTGACACAATAGGAAGCAAGGTTCGTTTTTTTTTAATAAACTTATTTTTCAATTTAGGAATCCGTTCACGAAATTTTAAGCTTTAAAGTGCAATTTTTTGTTAGATTCCAGTGCCCAGCCAGCGAAACCGCTGAAAATTAAAAACTCACACACAAACATACAAAACTTAACTCCTATTTTAAGGTAAATCTAGAAAAAATGTATTTTGTGTCACTCACGGGATTAAGACGAATCTAACGACATCTCGCACTCCAAAATCCATCAAGGCGTTACAAATAAATAAACATACATACACTCGGGCACCGGAAAACGTAGCGTAGGCAGGCGTCCCACGCGGTGGACCGATGATCTGGTCAAAGTTTATATATTAGTACTAACATACAGTATGGGCACTCCCCGCCGCTCTCTAGATTGCGACCTCACCCCCTGGTCACCCAGATTGACACAGATTGGTTACAGTTTGGTTGTCGAACGTATAGGATTTCGCCGCCATTTTGTTTGTTCCGTTCTTCCTTTTCTGAAATGATATTTCTGGCCCGTTGTATGAAGTGTCCAGGGTGTGACCTAGTGAAGCTCACGAGAAGCCGCTGGATGCGGGCAGCGCAGGACCGGTCGCCGTAGAACTCCTTGTGGAAGGTCTTTGTCCAGCAGTGGACGTTTTTAGGCTGATATGATGATAATGACGATGATAAAATATACTCGAAAAACATAACTCTCCTCCAGGCGCAGTCGGGTAAATACTAACTTGCACACTAAACAAATCAAAGTCAGCATCTATTTAATGAGTCAAAAAAAGTGAAATTAACATCTATCTTATTGTTAGATACGTATATACGCAAGTAGTCGACAGATTATAAAAGGTTTTATTTAACTTTAAAGTATGTTTGTTTGGGTGAAATCTTGCAAGTTAAATTTGACCCATTTCCCGGGTTCCGATTAAGCTGAAATTTTGCAAGCATATGCAGGTATATCGCGTGACAATGCAATATTAAAAACTGGTACCTAAGAGTTTTTAGGTTTTTCGACAATTATTTGCATTTCTTACGTCAAAACTAACGAAGGTTGTGTTACAATACAATACAACCTTCAAAGTGAAACACCCGAGTCGGGGTTCCGATCCGATCCGAGTTCCCGAGCTGGCTTCGCTTGCTCGTACTAACAATTTATCAGCCATCGACAATTAAGAGCAGGCTCGCAAAATAAGGGATTTTTTGCTATAATAGGCATGTTGAGTCACCCGCACGCTAGCTGAACGTGAAAACGACATGTCTAATTCTTTGAACTTTTTTCTATGGTATGACTAAAACAAAAACAGGATTTATTGCTTTTCAATCTACTTAAAGTTTATGTTTGTCTTATCCGTTTTATCAATACCTTTATACTCTTACTGCCGTGTAGCCCACTTATGTAGCGCGTAGCACCGTGTGCTCTCCGCCGCCTGCCGCCGCTCGCCACGAGTGGTTCCTACTGCTCAAATAATTAAGCCTTCATTACAGCTCATATACGTCCCCACCGAGGGGCTCGAGCCTACCCTGAATCAGGGCGACTAGGCCTTAGTCGACCACGCGGGCCCAGTGCGGGTTGGTCCACTTCACACACAACCTTCGAGTTTCTTCGTAGGCGTGTGCAGGTTTCCTCACGATGTTTTCCTTTCGGTAAGTATGTACTTACGTACATTTTTGAAAAACTCATTGGTACGTACTAATATATATACTGTGTTGGTACATTGGCTGTCCAGATTTGAACCCGGTACCTCTGGTTAGATGGACCGAGTCGTTACCGGTTGAGCCACCGACGCTTTTTTAAATTAAGCCTTACATTGGATTAAAACAAGGATAATACTGAACTCGGTAGAAGGGTTTCGGAACATAATGTTGAACTCTCAATAACTTAGAAACGTTCGTTATAAAGTTTTTACAATCCTCTTTAGGGCGGGTAATATAATAGGTTTTCGTTATTTTTGACGTCAATTACTCTTAAACGATAGAAAACCCAAGGTTGAAAAAATCCCTTATTGTTGATGATGTTCCTTAAAGTCAAAAGCTATTAGAAACACGATTGAGCAGTTTTGGCTTGATATAAAAAAAATAGGTATACACCGTTACTTTCAACTCTAATTATGACTAATATTTTGAAGTTCAATTTTTAAAAAAATACAACAATATTCGTTATGATAATACAAAGTAAGTCATGTTATTATTTTTCTTACTTTCATTGTACTTTTTGATAGAAACGAAAAACAATTAAAAAAGTAAAAAAGGTGTGCGTTATTTTCTTTACCATTTATTTACACGTAAAGAAAGACAGAGACACCTGTTCCAATCAATACCTCGCCTCCAATCAATACTTTTGTTTCTGCAATAGTCATGTTAGCCGCTTCCGTGGCGTAACGGTTAGTCTATTCGCTTCACACTTGGAGGTCGCGAGTTCGATTCCCGGCGGGGTCTAACTTTCTAAGACGCGGTTTGGTTGGTGGTAGGGCATTTTCTAAGCCCGCCTGGCTGCTACCACCATCTTATCTAAATCTTGCCGCCAAACATCAATGTTGACAGCATGATGTGTTCCGGCATGAATATAAGATAGCCAGATCCTCATTTCGTTGGGGAATCTTAGTAAGCCCGCTTCTACCTTCGGCATCATCGTCACTTACCATCAGGTGAGATGATGTCAAGGGCTTATCAATTGAGGATAAAAAAAATTCCTCGTTTTGAACTGTCCAACTCTGAATATAAAGAAGTGGTGCCACTTATCACCTCGTGTTTCCACTGACCGGTAGTTGGCGAGACTGTCTCGTTATCTCGGGTCACGATGTCAAGCCGGTTCGGTCTGTTTCGCGCCGATCTCTATAAATCAGAGCCCCCCCTACCCCCCTTCCCCCCTTCCCCCCTTCCCCCTTCCCCCCTGCCACCGCTGCCCACCTTGACACTTGTCGTACTTCAACTTTGTGGAGCCCTCCTATTGTTATCATGATTTAGACATACATACATTTTAAAATGCAGCACGATTTTTGACAGTTGCTCGAAAATAATTATCAAAGTTCGCACGCCTGTGTTTATTATTAACTCGTCTACTTACATAATCTAATCAGCTGAAAATTATGACAATACTAGCTGTCCCGGCGAACTTCGTTCCAGCTCACACTACACTACACTACGCTACACTAACCTACATAAGAACCTTCTCCTGACAATATCGAACTCAACAAAAAAATAATTAGCGAAATCGGTCCAGCCGTTTGATGACCAGAAGAAATAGGGGTTCATTTTCATATACAACTAGCTGTTTCCCGCGGCTTCACCCGCGTGGACAACGTTTCTATGACTTTTCGAGGGTGCGCAGTGAGCGAGTCGCTTGTAGCCTATGTGTTAATCCAGGTCCTAATCTGTGTACCTACCAAATTTCAGCCAGATCCGTTTATTAGATTTTGCGTGAAGAAGTAACAAACATACACACTCACAAACTTTCGCCTTTATAATATTAGTGTGATAAAGAGGTCTTTTCTGTATTTTAGAGTTTTGGTAATTCTGTATATTGATAAAAGCATGTCAAGACTATTGTTACTCGGGAGCTGGGTTGTTCCTTTCCCTCTAATATGGCCGAGGAGAGCGATGGCTGACTCTCGCGTTATATTTGTGACCGGGTACTTTCTGTGTGAACTGTTCAAAAATTCAAAATTCAAAACAATTTATTTCAAATAGGTGTTTACACACACTTTTAAATAGTCAAAACAAAAAAAAATACAATAAAAATAAAAATAAAATTAAAAATAATGTCATGATTCAGATTACAGTCTCAGGTAATGGCATTTGTTATAGAATCAACATATATATCTTTGTCATTTACATAATCTATTATTTTATAATATCCTCTAGAGCACAAAACTTTTTTGACATGAGTCTTGAATTTATTCTCTGACAAACTGGTTACATTTTCTGGAATTTTATTGTAGAATCTTATACACTGCCCCACAAATGACTTTTTAACCTTACTCAGTCTCGAAAAGGCTATATCTATTTTATTTACATTTCTTAAATTGAAATTATGCCTGTCACTGTTTTTAGGAAATAAATGCAAATTCTTACGAACGTACATGATGTTTTCATATATAAATTGACTAGCAACAGTTAAAATACTGCCCTACTCTTGTCAAATGCACTAATAATTTAATGTATAAATTTGGCGTACTATATATTGACACACGCGTGTCAATACTGATGGAAGTACTGCAACTAAATCTGAAAATAATATGTTGTTTTAGATTTGACGTGGTTTGGGACGACCGCGATTCCCCATTCGGCGAGTTGGCTCCTTACAAACTGCTGTATTTCCTTCAGGACGATACGATTGCGATAAAGGTATGAAACACTAACTCGCATATACAGGTTAAAATAGTTAGCTAACTGTAGTTGAGCTGCAATCATTTACATGAGGCCTGTCCAAGTCAAACTGGAAATATTTTTCAGCTGAGATTACGAAGTACAGCTTTGCAAAAAAGAGTTTGAGGTGGTGACAGATTGAACTAATTGATTTTTTGATGGAAACGTATTTTTGTGAACGTAGTTGTTGTCGTTTTTTATAAATATCATTGAAATTCGCAATTATTTTCGCTACACTGACTAGTTAAGAATGAATCATCATCATCGTATCAGCCGAAGGAAGTCCAGTGCTGGACATAGGCCTCCCCCAAGGATCTCCACGACGACTGGTTCTGCGCTGCCCTCATCCAGCGGCTTCCCGCGACCTTCACCAGGTCATCGGTCCACCGAGTGGGAGGCCTGCCTACACTACGCTTTCCGGTGCTTGGTCGCCACTCGAGAACTTTACTGCCCCAACGGCTATCTGTTCTACGAGCAATGTGCCCCGCCCACTGCCACTTAAGTTTAGCAATTCTGAGAGCTATGTCGATTACTTTGGTTCTCTTACGGATCTCCTCGTTTCTGATTCGATCACGCAGAGTAATTCCGAGCATAGCACGCTCCATTGCCCTTTGGGTGACCTTGAGCCTTCTTATGAGGCCCATAGTAAGCGACTAAGAATGAATGAGACTACCATACTAGTAAGTGTGAAAGAAGCGCCCTCATTTTCTCCAAACTCTATTTTGCCAGGCTGTAACTAGTATCTTATCTGTGGCTGAGGAATGAACGTTTTCTGGGCTAGGTTACAAGCCGAAAAAGTAGGTAGACATTGAAAGAATCACCATCGACCATCCATTTCTAATGCCGAAAACGTGTAATGATCTTTGTATATTTCCGTCATATTACAAAATACATTGCCATTTTCTTATCTTTTATCAAGACCAAACAGAGAAGTGTAGTTTAAAACTTTCAGATGTAAATAGGTACATTTAGTTCATCTACTCGTAGTTACACTGTTTCATCCCCCACTTGTCCCGTCCTCGGGGATGAAACCGCATGCAACAGAAGCACTCATTGCCCACTAGGGACTGTGTAATGCAGACTCGATGCTGTAATCTCTTATTTACCTTGACCTTTTTCTGTTCAACCCTTTTATTCATCTAACTTACTGGTGAGAGGTATTTGTTTATTTACAGAATAAATGGTAGGTAAGCAATATCCGTGTGTTACAGTGGGGATACAGGGTGTAACAAAATTGGTGTAAGTCCCGTTAACTGGGGCTTCTACTCATCATACTGAACAACTTTTGTTCTACGACTTTGCTGAAAACGTAAAAAAATGATTTTATCCTTCATACAAATTGATCAGCTGATCCGACAGATTTTGTGCATTTTAGTATGGGGAGTCCCATTTATTTTTTGATAATTGACTATGGGTTCCTTGGACAAAGTTGTTCAGTACGATAAGAAGAACCCCCAGTTAACGGGACCTACACCAATTTTGCTACATCTGTATACTCGTAGGTAGTACAATAGGCAAGTTGACTGGTGGTCATTTGAGTTACTTCTTATCATCTGACAAAAAATGGATCTTTAAAGTGTACGAAATGGGAACGCGTAATGTCTTAGTTTTTTAGCGTTGTTGATGTACCTACTAATTTTGTGATTTTGTTTAAATAGAAATAAAACATGCAGTGTATAACAAAATTGAGTAAGATTTTTTGTAATTTCAATGGGAATTTCAAATTTCTAATCCGGACGGCCAATGTACCAATGAGTTTCTCGAAACTTACGTACATATACTTACCGATTGCTCTAACGGTGAAGGAAACCATCGTGAGGAAACCTGCACATCTGATTCCAGATTTGTATAAAGGTCGCGTTGCACACATCCGTAGGTGTAAATCTAAATGCCCTACACGTGACCGCTGGTGATGCTAAGTGCAACACCAGGCAACCGCCGTCTATCCCTTGGATAGCACGTTTAATTGTGCCACACGATAAGAAAAAGAGAGAATGGGAGGGAAATTTAGAAAATTAAATTAACTACCGTTTCATATTTATTTTTGATGCGGTCAACTACCCTATTTTATACAACTGACTATACAGCCCATCTTGGTGAAAGTGAATTCAACCCTGCACTACCACGGGGAATCAAACAAAAAAGATGACCCAACGTGTAGATGGTTATCAGTTAGTTCACATTTCGAGGTTCTTGTTGAAAGAGTATACAGGATGTAATGAAATTGGTAAAGGTCCCGTTTGCTAGGGGTTCTTCTCGTCATACTGAACAACTTTCTCCAAGGAACACATAGGAAATTCTCAAAAAAAAAATTGACCCTCCATACTAAAATGCACAAAATCGGTCAATCAGCTGATCGATTTGAAGAATATTTTTTTTTACATTTTCACCAAAGTCGTAGAACAAAAGATGTTCAGTATGATGAGTAGGACCTACACCAATTTTGTTACACCCTGTATATTTGGACAGCAATTTTGCGACTCGCATGAATAAAGAACGCTGAATATTTACGGCGGCTCGGAACCGACGACCCACTCCAATTGCAACGTCCAATAAAAGTATCCTCATTCGCATTCAAAACGTAATTTGCCTATACTTGTACAAAAATAAAATGAACTATAGACAAATCCTGCGTAAACCACGACATACACTACCAAAGGGTAAAAACGGGACCCTATTACTAAGACTTCACATTCCTTCCGTCTGTCCGTCTGTCACGAGGCTGTATTTCATGAACCGTGACAGCTAGACAGTTGAAACTTTCACAGAAGATGTATTTATGTTGCCGCTATAACAACAAATACTAAAAAACACAGGGGGTCTCCATACAAAAAACGTGTTTGCACTTAGCCGGTTTTTTTAAATAATTTAATTTTAAATCTTATCATTTATTTTTGAATTTTTATGTTTGACTGGCATTTAATACATGTGAAATAAACCATAATTTAAAATATATTCATTGAATTTTTATTAACTAAAGGACTGTTGCGCCAAATTGACATTAAACGTCAAAACAGCCAAATATATTTATTATATTTCATTTAAAACGTTGAATCACATCTTTAGAGGAGTCTTGGCTTGTCACTTTTTCATAGTAATAGTTTTGTATGACCTAAATATTTTGCACTTACATTTTTTTACGTCCCCACCGAGGGGCTCTAGCCTACCCTGAATTAGGGCGATCGGGCCTTAGTAGACCACGCGGGCCCACTGTGGGTTGGGCGACTTCACACACAATCTGCGAGTTTCTCCGCAGGCGTGTGCAGGTTTCCTCACGATGTTTTCCTTCACCGTAAGAGCGTCGGATAACATATGAAATCTAAATTCTAAATCACATTGGTACGTGGCAGGATTTGAACCACGACCTCCCGCCTGGACAGGAGGCGGCGGCCCTAGCCGTTACGACACCGACGCTCTTATTTTGTACTATCATTATCATCACAGCAAAATAAAATCTTAAGTGTAAATCAAGGAATTTTGACGCAGGAACTCCATGAGAATCAGACCGGGAAGGATCCTTTTCCGATGCTTTTGAAGAAAACGAAGTTGCCCAAGAAGTGGAAGGAAAAGCCAGGTACCTAATTGTACTGTTTTACTATTTGAGAGTTCTGTATCTGACGAGGACAAAACTAAACCCTTTGCTCATGCTTTAGGCCTTAGTAACTGTTTAACAAAGAAAGTTGAAATTTGGCACAGTTGTCACATTGACCTGGTGGCCCAGTAATGTGCCCATCAGTGTGTTATAAACATTGATGTGTTCCGGCATGAAGATAAGATAGCCAGTTCTCCATTGCGTTGGGGAATCTTGGTAAGCCCGCTTCCATCTTCGGCATCATCGTCACTTACCATCAGGTGAGATTATGCCAAGGGTGAATAAAAATAAAATGAAAAAAAAACGAGATTTTGGACATTCCAGGCAAATGGACATACGAGAAACCGGACATTCCAGGCAAATGGACAAACGAGGAACTGGACATTTTAGGCCAGAAGCGTGTTTTTGATTTCCACTTCTCATTCCTATGCTTATTCAGATTTTATCTTGGGTCGGGCCTCCTTGTACATTTGCGCCTTAGTTTTCGCTAGGTGTCTGGTTCAGCATCTTCAGTCCCTCTGTACGTTGGACAACCAGTACACCACGCGTAGCCGGGTCTTCCACTGCAGCGCCGTTTGGTTTCATGGTTCAACACCCTCTTTACATAATTAACTGTTGTCTCTTTTTATTATTTAAGTATATTTAGTTACTTAGGCCAATACAATTAGAGCCTTTAAATAGGGTCAACTTTGAAGGAGACCCTAAAGTTATAGTTGTGTCTGTCGAGTCTAGTCACGCCGCTTGCCTTTTCATATTTTTCATACAGACTCATTTTTAAGTTGCACATTTTATATGTCATACGGCGGGTTGCTGCCTTTAAGACTTGGGTGATGTGTTTTCGTGGTTCACTCTGTAACAATTTGTCAAAGGCAAACGGCAACCTTTTTTGTATATTAAATGTCCTCGGACGACAATACTGCATGTATTTATTTAATTAAATATATGCCAGTTCGGCACAGCAATATGGCAATTGTCACGGGCCCTTCTAAACCGGTAGGAACATGCTGAGGCGGGAGTTTTGAAATTTCTGTTTGTTTATTAATAAAGTTAATTAATTTTTTTGTTCAAAATTACTTGTTGAGGTAAATACATACAGCTTACTTTTTTAAACGTATGTAAGTATGTATATCAGTATCTTGTTCCCATAGTACATGGACTCCTAGTTGGGGGCCAGATGACGGCGATGGCGAATCTGATTGATGTTAGATAGAATATTTATTTATTGGTCCCATTGATATATAATTATGGTGTCTAATAATAACATGGTCGCGGGGAGCGATGGCAGACTCTCGCGTTATACTCGTGAACGGGTACTGTCCGTGTGAACTGGCCTACTCTTGTCAAAGGCATTAACGACAAATTCAATGATTTTCATGTGTTACTTCTCGTGTCATGTTGTTTTCATGTCCAAATGACATTATTTGTTCTATATCGACAACGATTTTATTGATATTATTAACTGATGTTCGTTTGTTTATAATTTTTAAGCTATTGCATAGATTTTATCGCAGGCTTTGAGCGCGGGGACCGAATCCAGAAATTCCGTAACGAAGAAAAACCTGACGCTCGGTTGCCATGGCAACAATATCGGTTGTCAAACAAACATATAAGAAGATTTGATCATTTTCGGAGAATAATAAAACTCTTTTCATAAACTGTATATACCTCCATATGACAAAAAAGATTTGATTATTTTTTATTTATCAAATGCAAAAAGATTTTATTTAAGACACAGCTGTTTGTATTTATAGAGATAGGTACAAAAAGATTTTATTCCATATTTGGCTGTATAGTTCCAACTACCATTGCTTAAAAAAAAAGTACAAAAAGATTTTATTCCATATTTGGCTGTATAGTTCCAACTACCATTGCTTAAAAAAAACAAAGATGTAAAAAAGCGCGGTTAAGCGAAAATAAATATGAATGAACAAAGTGCATTTATTATTATTGAAGAAAGTAATAAAAGCGCGGTTAAGCGAAAATAAATATGTAATAAATATGAATGAACAAAGTGCATTTATTATTAATGAAGAAAGTCACGAAAAAATAGTGAAAGAAAATGAGTGAGTACTCTATATACATACATTTTATTATTATCACAAATGCAGTATTAATTTTGAATTGAAAATATAATACTGCTATAAAGGTGACCTAAATTTTTGATATTAAAATGAGCGATATTAAAAGTAGCCCTCTTTTATACACACAAACACACACACGCGTATAGTTTAAATTCATTCTTCATTATGTATATAACAGAAACCATCAAACCAAGCACGTGTACTATTCAGTACCTTTGTTTTTGGTGTATAGATAATGCACATGAATGCCGCGCAGAGAAAGTATATATGATATTATATCTATATAAATGTACATCGCGCGAAATTCGATAATCACTTCTAAATATTGTTATTTATTTAATAAAAGAAAAAATTGTTTTCTTATCGGTCACCACGCTCAAAAAGTATAACTTGAATTAATATCAAAGAAAAAGAAATACTGCATGAATAAAATAAATAAATAATTATAATTGCATAAGTTGATACAAAATGCTATGCAATAGCTTTACCGCGGCAGTCCCTGAGTGCCACACGTCTTTTTTTTCACAATCTGACATGTAATTGCTACGAGTATCTATGTATGTATGACCATCAGGAAGAGTGTAACATGCACCTTTTTTGAATAAACATTTTGAAATCTTGAAATCTTGGTGCTTATTAATTTTGCTATGACAAAAATTTTAAAAATATTTCTGGCGAATCTGGAAGAGGACATGTTTGTAAATTGACGTAAGTTGTTTGTGTTAACTGTGACTAGGTGGCGCTGTTTAAATTGACGTAAGTTGTTTGTGTTAACTGTGACTAGGTGGCGCTGTTTAAATTGACGTAAGTTGTTTGTGTTAACTGTGACTAGGTGGCGCTGTTTAAATTGACGTAAGTTGTTTGTGTTAACTGTGACTAGGTGGCGCTGTTTAAATTAAACCCGCTTACGAGTGTAACGTGTAAAATAATTATTAAACTAAAACACAATTGAAAAATAATTTTTAAAATAAACTAAACTAAATAACTAATAAAATAAATAAATAAATCTACGTAAATATAAGTAATAATAAATCTAATCATTATCATCATCATATCAGCCAAAGGACGTCCATTGCTGGACATAGGCCTCCCCCAATTATTTTAAAAAAAAACTTTCATTAAATCTAATTTTTGTGGGGACCCTAGTCTCGGTGGCTGGCGGCGTCGGTGTAGGGATGCGCGAGCGGCGGTTAGAAAGCCAAACGCTATTAGTTTGGAACATAGAGGTTTAGTATTAATATTTATTTAAATAAACACGCTTTTATTAGCTTCACTTGTAACTATGTATGTAAGAAAATCTTGGAATCTTAATTTGACCCACTTCCCGGTCTTCGATTAGGATGAAATTTTGCACACGCTCTGAGTTCTGATGACAATACATGACTAGCTAAGGAACGTCATTACAAATCCAATGTGGCGGCCTCCCCAAGATGGCGGACTGGCTGTTTGAAATCCACCCCCATGATATGGGTATCAAATGAAAGGGTTTGCTGTCAGGAATACGAAAAAATAGTCACGTGACTTAAATCCAACATGGCGGATATCCAAGATGGCGGATTGGCTATTTTGTAATTTTTAGTGCGTGCTAAAAGCGTGTTTTTTAGTTTTTGACCTATTTTAAAGTTATTTAGGTAGTTTTTAGTTTAATTTTAATAATGATTTTATTGAAAGATTCGTCAATCTAAGCATTGCGTGAGCTCTGAGAGCACCTACCTACTGTAAATTTCTAAAACATACTTTTATCTATTTACTGATGTGACATTTAGTATCCTGTTGAAATCCCTTTAGAGTAAGTTCTTAATTTAATTCTAAAACTACAATGTAAGCTGTTCTATAATTGTGCTTCTGCCAGAACGTGCTACTAATTTGTGTCGCTGGACTTAAATTACAGCAACGTGGCACTTCGTCTGCATATTCTAAGACGGGACTACGATCAATTCCAGGCCCTAAGGACGATCTTAGGATATTCTCGAACAATCTTGAGATATTTTGAGAAATTTGGAGACGTCCTTCAATATCCGCGGGCTTTCTCACCATGTTGATATAACTGCCGAATTGCTACTACTGAAGCGTACTGAAGTCCCGGACACCTTCTTCACTACGTGCCATACGATCAATTCCAGGCCCTAAGGACGATCTTGGGATATTCTCGAACAACCTTGAGATATTTTGAGAAATTTGGAGACGTCCTTCAATATCCGCGGGCTTTCTCACCATGTTGATATAACTGCCGAATTGCTACTACTGAAGCGTACTGAAGTCCCGGACACCTTCTTCACTACGTGCCATACGATCAATTCCAGGCCCTAAGGACGATCTTAGGATATTCTCGAACAATCTTGAGATATTTTGAGAAATTTGGAGACGTCCTTCAATATCCGCGGGCTTTCTCACCATGTTGATATAACTGCCGAATTGCTACTACTGAAGCGTACTGAAGTCCCGGACACCTTCTTCACTACGTGCCGTACGATCAATTCCAGGCCCTAAGGACGATCTTGGGATATTCTCGAACAATCTTGAGATATTTTGAGAAATTTGGAGACGTCCTTCAATATCCGCGGGCTTTCTCACCATGTTGATATAACTGCCGAATTGCTACTACTGAAGCATACTGAAGTCCCGGACACGTTCTTCACTACGTGCCATACGATCAATTCCAGGCCCTAAGGACGATCTTAGGATATTCTCGAACAATCTTGAGATATTTTGAGAAATTTGGAGACGTCCTTCAATATCCGCGGGCTTTCTCACCATGTTGATATAACTGCCGAATTGCTACTACTGAAGCATACTGAAGTCCCGGACACGTTCTTCACTACGTGCCATACGATCAATTCCAGGCCCTAAGGACGATCTTAGGATATTCTCGAACAATCTTGAGATATTTTGAGAAATTTGGAGACGTCCTTCAATATCCGCGGGCTTTCTCACCATGTTGATATAACTGCCGAATTGCTACTACTGAAGCATACTGAAGTCCCGGACACGTTCTTCACTACGTGCCATACGATCAATTCCAGGCCCTAAGGACGATCTTAGGATATTCTCGAACAATCTTGAGATATTTTGAGAAATTTGGAGACGTCCTTCAATATCCGCGGGCTTTCTCACCATGTTGATATAACTGCCGAATTGCTACTACTGAAGCATACTGAAGTCCCGGACACGTTCTTCACTACGTGCCATACGATCAATTCCAGGCCCTAAGGACGATCTTAGGATATTCTCGAACAATCTTGAGATATTTTGAGAAATTTGGAGACGTCCTTCAATATCCGCGGGCTTTCTCACCATGTTGATATAACTGCCGAATTGCTACTACTGAAGCGTACTGAAGTCCCGGACACCTTCTTCACTACGTGCCCCTACGTGCGATTAAGGCCAATCACCCTGCCTACCTATCTATATTATAGACGTTCAGCGGTAAATGAAATTATTAAGGCCTAAATAATAAATTATAGTTCTAAATTTAAAATTATTTTTTAACCCACTCTAGATCAGATAGGACCCTAAAACGTCGCACGAGTAAACGAAAACTATAAAATAATAACGTAGGTACTCAGTGTGAAACATTTTATTAAGTACCTACTTGTTACAACTGATTAGTTATTTTTGGCAGCACGTGTATTGAGATAAAGATTTTGGCCTCAATATATTGTGCTTCGGGTTATGTCAATGATAAAATTCACAAGTTAAAGATAACAGTCCAGACTATTTGAGCTTTAGAAACACAAAACCGGAATGGCTACAATATAAAAGGTCAAGTGTCGATCTTGTACTATAACATGACACGCACGCACGCCCCGCAGATCTCTTATTTGATTGTGTGACGGTAATTTCCAAAAAGCGGTCTGAAACTCTGAACAAAAACGGGCAAGTAATCAAAACAGAGTAACGCGGGACTAAAATCTCGTAAAGTAACCGACATAGCTCACAGAATCGCTAAACTGAAGTGGCAGTTGGCAGGGTCGTTAGCTCGTAGAACAGATGGCCGTTGGGGTAGTAAAGTTCTCAAAGCGACCACGCACCAGAAAATGTAGCGTATTCGGACCTCCCACACGGTGGACCAATGACTTGGTAAAGATTGCGGGAAGCCGCTGGATGCGGGCAGCGCAGGACCGGTCGGCGTGGAAATCCTTGGGGGAGGCCTTTGTCCAGCAGTGGACGTCTTTGAGCTGATATGATGATGATGATGATGAAGTACCTATATAGGGTAACTTTTAATTAGTTCTTGATAAAAGATATGCATGTACTCGTGATTACAAACAACTTTCCCAAATATGAAAAAAAATGTTTGGTCCTCGATACATAACAAGTTATCAAATCGGCAAAATGTTTATAGGTTCAATTTTTTTTTTCATATTTGTCATATAGTTTCTTTGGGAAAGTTGTTTGTAATCACGAGTACATGCATATTCTTTGCTATCAAGAACTAATTAAAAGTCACCCCATATGAGAGACTTTTAGGGTTCCGATGTCCCTATGAGAAACGCTTATTTAGGCGTATACTGTCCACTTGACCATTCATCCGTCACAAAGTCATAACATGTGCGTTTTTGAAACAAATTGCGCAAAGTTTGCCGTAAAAATAGTTTGAATATAAAATACGTGTCAAAGCCCTTTTAACACCCTTCCCCCACCATATCCGTAGTAGGTACTCGAAAACTTTGAAGTCAAAACTTTGATACCAAAATAATTAACCTCGTAGATAGGTATTTCTACAACAAAATGAAAACATCGTAGTCCAATATGAGCCGTTCTCGGACAAGTACGAGTACTGCAGCTCTTGTTATATTGATTTTGGAAATTTTGGTGTGGAACGCGGTCTGTGTGAGACCATAAGAATACATAGAGGTGTAAGATTTCCTAAAATTGTGTATTGAAGTTTATAAAAAACTCTACTAACCGCCTCCGTGGCGTAATGGTTAGTCCATTCGCTGCCCACCAGGGGGTCGCGGGTTCGATTCCCGTCGGGATCAACTTTGTAAGACTCGGTTTGGTTGGTGGTAGGGTATTTTCATAGTCCGCCTGGCTAGCTACCACCATCTCATCTAAGTCTTGCCGCCAAACATCAGTGTTAACAGCATTGATGTGTTCCAGGTTGAAGATAAGAAAGCCAGATCCCCATTGTGTTGGGGAATATTAGTAAGCCCGCTTCCATCTTGGGCATCATCGTCACTTATCAAGTGAGATGATGCCAAGGGCTTACCAATTGTGAATAAAAAAGTAAACAAAAAAAACTAACTATAAAATCGGAAAAGATTAGACAATTTCTTTAGAGCGCAAAAAAAGGGTAAGATGGCTCCTATTTGAGTCGCTCACTCGCTTGTCATGGGCAGCGAGCGGGCAGCGAGCGGGCAACTAGCGGGCAACCCGATAAAAACTAGACACCCGTGCCGAGTGGAAGTGATCTCCATTGGCAGGGAAAATATCCCCCTTTCCAACAAATGGTATAGCTCAAATAACGCCGTTCGGTATAAAGGCTTTTACGCTTATCAAGTTATCACAAAGATTGTGCCGTGATTTATTTATCTTCCCTTTCCTCTTTGTTATGAGATTGTGGCAAGTTAGTAATATTTCACTTGGCACATTTAGAAACCTTCTTTAATGTGGATAACAAATGATTAATATTTTTAGCTTTCAAAATAAATTTTGCCCTAAATACATTTTAATACGAGACTGACGCAAACACTCAGGAAAGAAGAGATCCTCATAGATTAGGTTCAGCCACCTCCGTGGCGTAATGGTTAGGTTAGGAGTTCGATTCCCGGCGGGGTCAACTTTGTAAGACTCTGTTTGGTTGGTGGTTTGTAGGGCATTTTCATAGCCCGCCTGGCTAGCTACCACCATCTTATCTCAGTCTAACCGCCAAACTCATTAAAAAAACATGCAAAAAGCATTGACGTGTAGTGAAGATAAGATAGCCAGATATCCATTGCGTTGGGGAATCTCGGTAAACCCGCTTCCATCTTCGGCATCATCGTCTCTTATTAAAACACTTTTATTAAACTTGGTTTGAATCTCATCATAAATCCATTAATTATTCTACTCATAAATATGAATATCTTTCATTTACTTCCCTTGAGATTATTAAAATTCTAAACTAAAGTAAATAAATTAACGAAAAGTTAAGCGACACGCCCCGGCGCGACGCGCGCGCCGTCCGCGGGGATTGCCGCCTGCCTAGTGTGCAGCAAAGCGCGCTAAATCCGGCAAAGTGGAACACTGGAATGCTATTTGAAAACTCAAATGCGCAGAAACATAGTGCTTGTGTTGGAATGTGAAATTGAAATGCCGATGCTCTCAGTCGCTGAACATTTTTAATGCTGATTTTATTATCTAGTCACGACACTAAGACAAATAATAACCATCCCCAGAAGTTTAATCAAAGAGCTTTCCTATACAGGGTGTGAAATAAATTGATGTAGGACCCGTTAACTGGGGGGTTCTAGTCATCATACTGCACAACTTTCCCCAAGGAATCCTTAGTCAATTTCCAAAAAAAAATTGGATACTTCATACAATAATGTATACAATTGGTCGATCAGCTAGCTGATCGTTTTGTATGAAGCTCTTAAATTTTTCCGCGATTTCAGCAAACTTGTAGGACAAAAGTTGTTTAGTTTATTTTGTTCCCTGCTTAGTCCTAGCGGTATGCCACAAATAGCTGCAATCATAAACAGTGCTGAGTCCGACTCGCACTTGGCCGGTTTTTTTTTGGTGCTACGTGTCAAATTGATATAGCCTAAAGATAAATTGTTCCGTTTTCATGCAAAAGCATACAAAAAAACAAAAAACACCGTTTGCAGATATTTACTGAATATCGGTACACCCGCTGACAGTCTGGCACTAATACACCCAACCAGCAAGTTGACTGGTTGTACGTCCTATCAAAATTTATTTCCAGTTGGACTTTCCTCAGAACCAATACCAACAAGATACCACTCCATCTGTAGTACATTTTTGATGTGTAACATCTTTGCTCTCGCTTTCCTGCAATATGTGGGAGTGATTTTGTGAAATGGGACGGAAATGTGTAACAGGAAATGCGAACGTTTTTTAATTCTCGAAAACTAAGGTTGTCATAGCCATGCCGCCTAGAGTGATGGCAAAGGCAAAGATGACATACTACTATTCGAAGGGTCGGCCCGTGAATGTAAGACCCGATAATTAATTAATTTCATAAGTATTTTGTCACATGTTACACATCATATGCGAGTACTGCAGGTCTCGTTTTTTTTTGCTTACTTCGTAACAAAAGTCGCTAACGAGAGGCATGGTGTCAATGAAAGCATTCTATAGGTGCCAGGTGCCAGCCAATGCTGAGGGCATAATTTTAATACAAAAGTGTGCGTGTCTTTTGTAGATTAACGGATATGATTGCCGCGTAAGGCAAGGAGGTCAGATAAGGCGCTCCTGTAGATACGAGTATTTAGGTGTTAAAATTTAGTCGTATTTTTTTAGCGTGACCAGTTTGCTGTTTTGTTTTGATTTCACTTTATAATCTTGCAGCTTTTATGAAAATTTACGTGCTATGCTTTCGTCGACTAAACACTCGAACGTTACCAAATCGTAAAATTTAAAATTGGTATTTTCTACAATATACATATACAATTATACGTTGTTACAATACCATTTCCTCTACTTACTACCCAATATTTTTTACAATATATGCAATTAAACGTTGTTACAATGCCATTTCCTCTACTTACTACCCAATAATCCTACTTATATTATAACTGTGAAAGTTTGTATGTATGGATGTTTGTTACTCTTTCACGCCTGAAAAGCATAACGGATCTGGATGAAATTTGGTAGGTAGACAGATTAGGACATGGATTAACATGCAGGCTAGTTTTATCTAAGGTCGCGAGCCGCTTGCGGCTCGCGCACTGCGCACCCTCGAAGACAGTCATAGAAACTGTTCATGCGAGCGAGGCCGCTAGAAAAATCTAGTTCTCATATAACATACGAGTTCTAGCTGGAAATCAGCGTGTTGCTGCCAAAAAAAATCTGTTGATCGCTACAAAAAAAACTTTTAATCTGGTTGCTACCAAATTTTAAACGATCACCTGCTAGGTTAATCTGTAGATTCCCCAAAAATTTCATTAACATCTCGCCAGCCGTTTTGGAGTCTATAGGAGACATATTTTTTTATAGAATCACTCATTAACTAATCTGAAGATTCCTTGATGATTTCATCAAAATCGTTCCAGCTGTTTTGGAGTAGTTAGGGAACATACATCGATTTTTGTATAGATTTAACAAGCAGGTCTGATCACAGTGACGTTTCCCTCCATCGTGATGGAGACGACCGAGGAGGAGGTGACGGAGTACTACGCGCCGCGCGACCTCGTCGTCGGCGAGACCGTGTACGTGCTGGGCCGCCGGTTCCTCATCGTCGACTGCGACAGCTTCAGCCGGACCTACTATAGGTAAGCATTATTTGGACACTGGGACTTATGCCTTGTCCACTTCCTACCTCGTCCACTGCTCATTGACATACCTAATTTTCGTCTTATGTTCATGTTAAGACCCACTAGTTGAGAGACTCTACTGAGGCCATCCAGCATACAACATATTGTACTATGTATACTCATCCGACGCCCCAGACATGTACTCACTGACCCCGACGACCCGACCACGCTAGCCGTAGCTGCCCTGACCCCGCCCCCCAACCCACAGAGAAACATTGCACCGACATTCTGCCCTCGCCGGTGAGGGCGGCGTCCCCCCGCTTCTGGCGCTTACCAGCGCTACCGGCACGTACCAGGCCTCTTCTCTCCGATCCTCCCCCGTCCAAGGTGTCCAGCGGCGAATTTTCAATTTTAAACAAAAACATAATCACCATCATAATCATTTATTCACATATTATTTGCAATAGTAAGTTCACAATACATGTGTTTGATGATTATATGGTATGTCAATTACAAATAACTTTTTTGAGGCATTAGTGAACGTAAATTACTATCTTAAAACACAATCCAAGAAAATCAAAAGTAACTATCAAATAATAAAGAAATGTCAAATAATGCTGTCCATATAATACAATAAATTATTATTGTGAATTTAAACAAGATTTACTCCATTTTATAATTTTTCATCAAAATTTTCCTTAATTGTATAATTAAAGGGCAATGGAGCGTGCTGTGCTGGGAGTTTCTCTGCGTGTCGAATCAGAAACGAGGAGATCCGTAGGAGAACCAAAGTTACCGACATAGCTCTCGGAATTGCTAAACTTAAGTGGCAGTGGGCGCGACATATAGCTCGTTCAACGGATGACCGTTGGGGTAGTGAAGTTCTCGAATGGCGACCGCGCATCGGAAAACGTAGCGTCGGTGGGCTTCCTACTCGGTGGACCGATGACCTGGTGAAGGTTGCAGGACGCCGCTGGATGCGGGTAGCGCAAAACCGGTCGTCGTTGAAATCCTTGGGGGTGGCCTGCGTCCTAGACGTCCTTCGGCTGTTAAGATAATTATTAATAATAATTCTTATATAGATCAAAAGATAATTTATCATTTCGACTCCTCCAACCTATTCCGCCAATTTTCAAAAAATGCTAGATTTAAAAAAAAAAAGCGCACGCCAAACAGTGAATTTTTAGGATACAGTGGCATCTCATTATTTTTTGTTTGGAATGTCTGCACCATGGAAACGACAGTTTTGTTTGTTGAAATAACCGTTAAAAAAATAGGCTTAAATCATCATCATCATCATATCAGCTCATATACGTCCCCACCGAGGGGCTCGAGCCTACCCTGAATTAGGGCGATCGGGCCTTAGTCGACCACGCGGGTCCAGTGCTGGTTGGTCGACTTCACACACAACCTGCGAGTTTCTTCGCAGGCATGGGCACGTTTCCTCACCGTAAGAGCGTCGGATAAACGTACGTATGCAATCTAAATTTGACATCACATTGGTACGTGGCGGTATTTGAACCACGACCTCCCGGACAGGAGGCGGTGGCCCTAGCCGTTACGACACAGACGCTCCGATAGATAACAATAATTATTGAAAACGCTAAATACGTTCAGAACCGACTTCCTCGTAACAACTTAGTACAATTTTGCATTATTATTTCTGGTTTTTGATAATTTTCTATTGATAAAATTTATGTTGAACATACCTGGCACATACCCTGAATAAAAAACATCATAAAAACAGTTCACAATCTGCAAAGATTTTTTTTTTTATTCACAATTGGCAAACCCTTGAAAACATCTCACCTGGTGGTAAGTGACGATATTGCCAAAGATGGAAGCGGGCTTACCAAGATTCCCCAACGCAATGGGGAACTGGCTATCTTCATGCCAGAACACACCAATGATATCAATATTGATATTTGGCGGCAAGACTTAGATAAGATGGTGGTGGCTAGCCAGGCGGGCTTAGAAAATGCCCTACCACCAACCAAATTGAGTCTTACAATTGACCCCGCCGGGAATCGAACCCGCGACCTCCTGTGTAAAGCCAGTGAACTTTGCCTCTGAGCTACGAAGGCGGTTAAAATCTCGTAACAAATGTCCTAAAATAACGATTACAGTCGAATTGAGAATCTCCTCCTTTCGGGTGACAATGGGCTCGTCACTAAAGAAGGTCTTCCCTATTCGATAACCAGTCGAAAATCTCATTGATTAGGTGCGTCTCCATTTGTTCTGAATTCTGAAGCCTCAATAGCGTAGGCACGTTGTTCTCCTGACCAACAATCCATGGCGACTGACGAGTGACGAAACCGCAGCGCTCACGCACGATACGGAACTTGTACACGGTACATGCCCTCTCGTATATCTACCAGATACGCTAAACTACCAGGTTTATGATATAGCGTCCCCACTTACCGACAGCTAGGTCATATAGTAAGAACAGAACCCTCTCGTACATGTACCAGATCGCTAAACTACCAGGTTTATGATATAGCGTCCTCACTCACCGACAGCTAGGTCATATAGTAAGAATGGAAATTAAACTATTAAAAATTAAATGGTGGTAAACATATGCCTATTGTTTAGATATTTTGAGAGCACGGTGGCTTTAACCCCATGAAGGTCGGGTTTTTTCACCTGAAAAAATCGCCTTTATTGAGGCAAAAGTTTTAGAGCTCTAGAGTTATCGCATCAGTTTCTTCGTTACTAATGTCATATTTGGGAATACCCCGCATAAGATTTCGTCACTTACAGGAAAATTTAAGAAAATTAACTAGTCTAAAAAATTGCCCCATCTGACCACTAAGAAAACGCCTTTGTTCCATTCAATAGTACATAGCTCAGGAGATGGAACATGAAAGACATGCCACAAGTTACTAATAAAAGACCATAAGTAGTGTCAACATAAGGTCAATAATAAAAAACAATAAAATTTTTTATTTTCAATAAAATTGGCATTGAACTTCAAAAACTGAATCGGTAACTTCATAGGAAAAGACCTATACACGCCTTTTTGTTACACCCTCTGTATATGTCGCCGTCATCTGGTTGAATCTGCTATTTGATTAAATGACCAGCGCGTTCACTGAATGACGAGATTCAATTGGATCACTAAAGGACAACTCGTCAAGTTGTTGAATGTAACGTTCAACGTCTTGACTGAACGTCATTTGCGAAGTTGTTAAATGGGATATTACGAATAAAAACCGACGATTTCCTCTTCTACGAAGCATTCGCATTAGCTTCGCGAGGCTCTTTGACTGTATAATCAATCAAACCTGACCGAACCTAATATCGCTCGCTTCGCTCGCTCATTTACAGTTTTTTTAGTAAAATCTAATTTTTGCCAACTCCCTTTTCGTTGTATGGAATTTTACGTTTACAATTTTTACAAGAACACTAAGTTACAAAGCCCTAATTCTCACAAATAAACTAAACAATAACTAAAAACTAAATTTCAATCACCTGACTGCTTTTACGTCCGCTCTGTTCAAAGGGCTATGTTACAATCTAGTTGGACGTTGAGTGACGCTTGTTCAATCAACGTTCGGCCTAGTGATTCAATTGAATTTCGTCATTCAATAAACGCGCTAGTCATTCAAACAGCAGATTCAACCAGATGACTGCGACATATACAACTTTAAATAAAGTCTATTGGCTGTTCACATAGTAATTTCATATCAAGCGAACTATTTATCTCAAGACATTCCACTAGCTATAATCATTAACTACGCGCATATTTCCAGTAATTGAGTAACAAGAACCCAGACAATCGGTTAATGATATCAGTGGACTGTCTGCACTTTTTGCAAAGTAGGTAATAGTCAATTTACAACTGAAGTTAACTAACAAGTGGGAGCTGAAAATAACCTTTAATTTCCTTGAAAGTGATTGTCTCACAATGCAATTATTCTTTGTATCCACAGGACAATGTTAAACGTGGAGCAGCCGCCGCGGGTGGAGGTGCCGCGGCAGGCTCAGAAGGAGTTCGCCAAGGTAACGCCGCGGTTTCCTCTAGGGTACAAGTCGGATAGTTGCCACACTTTTTGCAATCACACTATATCTCTCAGTACAATAATTGAAAACGCTAAACACTTTCAAAAACCGACTTCCATCGCAACAACTTAGTACATTTTTGCATTATTATTTTTGGTTTTTGTTAATTTTTTAACAAAGTACTACACCGATTTTGTAAAAAAAAATATGGGACCACACGGGAAGCACTATCTATCAAATAAAAAAAGAATCATAAAAATTGGTTCACCCAGTCAAAAGTTCTGAGATAACACAAATAAAAAAAAACACATACAGTCGAATTGAGAACCTCCTCCTTTTTGGAAGTCGCTTGAAAAGACAAAAACATATTTATAAAATTAGGCGGTACTTTGGTTTTTTATCTACAAATTAATAAAAATTATAGAACATTATCTTTAATATTTTTAGAGTATTAGCGATTTTTGCAGACCTCTAAATTTTGGGACATCTATCCCACATAGGAGATAGTTGCCCAATCCATGTAAATTAAGTTTAGGATAGATGCCCCGCCAAGAAACAGGACATCTACCCCGCAAAAACTTTGATCGCATTTTGCCTTCCCATGCAATCGCACAGAGACATGAGACACGATCAACTAAATGGTAGTTGGAGAATCTTTTGATAGATTAATAAAATAGCATGCGATTCATCCGCGGAACTAGAGTAATTACAATCGGGGCAACTATCCTGGTTTTACCCTATGCTTTTGTTTCACTAAACAAGATTGTGCCTATATTGAGAACATCAGGTATACTTTGGACTATGTGATCTGAGGATGTGCAAATGCCTAAACTGTGCCTACTGTATTACGGATGTGGATGGCGCGTATAAACAGCGGTCTTGATTATTTTGTATTAGCGGCGAGCTAAAGCGCCATTGTACCTAGTGAACCGTTAGTCGTATAGGAATCTCATGCTTACGTGTTGCTCCCTGACTTAAACGCCACACTTCGATATGGAAGCGCTCCCTTATTGCTTCTGATGATAATCATGTTACCGTGGTGGGACGGCGTCCGTGCTAAACTGTGTTGCCGCCAGACGTACCCGCCGCACATCAACATCGGCGCGCCCGAGGACACGCTGCAGTCCTGCTTCGGGCTCATCCCCAAGCCGCCCCACAAGGACATCATTAGATACAACTTGAACGCTAACAAAGTGAGTTTTGCACTTTTTTCATATTCATAATTGGTAAGCCCTTGGTTTCTTCTCACCTGGTGGTAAGTGACGATGATGCCTTACCAAGATTCCCCAACGCAATAGGGAACTGGCTATCTTATTTTCAAGTCGGAACATATTAATGTTGTTAGCACTAATGTATGGCGGCAAGACTTAGATAAGATGGTGGTAGCTAGCCAGGCGGGCTTAGAAAATGCCCTTCCACCAACCAAACCGAGTCTTACAAAGTAAAGACTCCGCCAGGAATCGAAACCGCGACCTCCTGATGTGAAGCTAATGGCCTTAACCATTACGTCACGGAGGTGGTTAGAAACTTTATTCCTGAATAAATGTCCAATTCGCAACTTCGGCAGGTATCTACAGATAGTATAAATATTTGTAGCAGCTTTACTTAGTTTGTAACGAAGAAGATTCCAAGCTTTGTAAACTTAAGTCGTTACTTTCAAAATTCGTCGCATGTATATTTAGATTTTTGAACATGCGAGAGAAGTTTTTCCATTCTACTGGAAATTGGTGTTCGTATTATGTATAAATGTTTGTCCGACGATAACTGGAGTATCGTTGATCGGGGCGTCGTGAAATTTGGTGGGCGAATTAATAACAATAATAATAATATAATTTATTTATTCGACAAACAGAGGTTTACAATAGTGTTAGTAACTTATTCTAAGACTTAGACTAGTGTTAGTAATATACACAGTTACATTTACATTATATGAAATTTATTTACAATATCACCACTGTTCTTGGCAAAATAATGAGACAAAAATATTTTTTAGGTTTGAACATGAGCCAAAACGGTTAAGGGGTTGCCGTAAACATTGTTTCCCTAAACACCACTAGATGGCGCTGGACGGATCTTAAATCGCTCAAGCGTTAGTGAGCGTATGTATAGGTACTTATATTTTTTAAAACGAGTACATCACAAGTTCACAGTTCGGGACGAACCACTAGTGGGGGGATCGGGGGCGTCAGTCGTTTTGTTGATGACAACGACAACACCTAGCTAACTGTACACCAGTAATCAATTAAACGAAGAAGGACCCGTGCTGCACCGCAGCATTTTTTTTTATTATGGGCATCGAGAGTGCGCGGCGGGAGACCCGCAACCCGCGCAAGCGGTTCGCTTTCGTTGATGCGCGGTGTGCGAGAATTTACCTAGTTTCCCTCCAACTCAACCAATTTATAATAGCTCAAATGAAAGAGCTCATTCAAGCGAGTGGTCTTAAACCAAAATAAACCGCGTAGGTACTTTAATTAGAACCGGAGATATTGAGAAAGAAAGCTGCGAAAATCGCGTTTGAGTCTTTGGTATAACTTGAGAAGGGCGAAATTTCGGTGACTTTCAATGCTTGATGACATCTGTGCATAAATACCTTTCATTTAAAAAAAATGGCAAATCGGTTTGATAGAACTGCCGGACACAGACTCGAAATTTATTTCTTTTTTTTTATTTATTTGAGAAAGGCGAAAGTTAGGTAATTTTTAATGCTTGGTAACAATTTAACAATTCTATGCATAAATTTCTTTCATTAAAAAAAATTGAAAACTCAGTTGGATAGAACCACCGGACGGACTCATTTCCTAATTCTCTTTAATATGTTAAGAAGGGCGTAAGTTAGATGATTTCCAATGTGACAAATTTGTGCGTCAATGCCTTTCATTAAAGAAAATTAAGCAAATCGTTTCGACAGAACGATAGAATTTATTTATTTATTTGAGAAGGGCGAAAGTTAGCTGATTTTTATGCTTGATAACAAATCTACGCATAAATACCTGGCGTTTAAAAACCAAAGTAAACGACATAGATCACAGAATCGCTAAACTGAAGTTGCAGTGGGCAAGGCACATAGCTCGTAGAACAGATGGCCGTTGGGGCAGTAAAGTTCTCGAGTGGTGACCGCACACCGGAAAACTTAGCGTATGCAGGCCTCCCACGCGGTGGACCGACGATCTGGTGAGGATCGCGGGAAGCCGATGGATGCGGGTAGCGCAGGACCAGTTATCTTGGAAATCCTATGGGGCGGCCTTTGTCCAGCAATGGACGGTTTTCGGCTGATATGATGATGATGATGATTTAAAAAATAGGCAAATCAGTTGGATAGAACGGCCGGACGGACTCCTATAATTTGCGGATCTTCAAGGCGAGAGTGACTAGGCATTATTTGAGTTTGCGTGTACCATCCTCGACAACATCTTCAATTACCATCACGTGTAATATAGTCAAACGCACTCAAGTTTATAATTAAAAAAAATAGATTTCATAAATTTATTTAATAATATGTTGAGAACGGCGAAAGTTAGGTGATTTCCAATGCTTGATGTGATGACAAACTTTTCGATCAATACCTTTCATTTTAAAAAATAAGCAAATCGATTGGATAGAACGGCCGGACGGACGGACTCGCATAGATTTCATCAATTCTTTAAATTTAGGCTATAATTATGCCCGTTTTATTTTTTGACCACTACCGTTAAATTTAATATGGACATTGCGGTTTTTGACTCCAACAGACTCTTTACACTATCGGACATTGTGGTTATTGTAGCATCTTTGGTTTTTTATCATTAACTAGCTGTCCCGGCGAACTTTGTTCCACCTTACACTACACTACCCTACCCTACCCTACGCTACCCTACACTACCCTACCCTACACTACCCTAACTTACACTACACTACCCTACCCTAAAACCAATTATTTTTTGAGTGATAATATTTTTTAATATTGATATCATATTTTAATACTTATTATCCTATTCTGGGCGAAGACAAATGCAAAAACACAAAAATCATAAAAATTAGTCCAGCTGTTCTTGAGTTATAAATGGTGTAACTAACACGACTTTCTTTTATAGATTTCCCCGAGACATTGCTGTTTTCGATGCTTATGAAATACACTAAAATATTCCTTTAACCATAGAGATAAGATTAATATGTCATAGACTACTCTTCTTTATCTTTTTACGGACATAGCGGTTTTTGATTCTAACAGACTCAATTATCCATCGACAAAGAAAATGAAGTCAGTCTGTGTCGGACCAAAAATTCAATTTCCTTCTCTCGGAACGCTCGATACTAGCAGAGTGCCCTGTCAAGATAACTACGCTTTGATCTTTCAAGTTCGCCACTTTGCAACCTAATCAAAGTTGTATAAAAGTGACGCCGAAGTGCAGGGTTGCCAATCTGGCGCTTTCTTGTATCTTTGCTCCCTTTTCTTTGAGCCCACAATGCATTAAAGAAATTGCGAACACTGCCAAGCTCTTCAGGAACTTTTCTCTCTATTTGCGGTTAGAACGATTTGTATCGTATTTACTGCCTCTCTCTCTTCCTAGCTATATATCTCACATGGTGGTGGGATCAGTCTCCGAATTTTTCCCCTACGCTTCGACATATTTAGTTAGTATATAATAATAGAGCCGGCAAACTCGCGTTGTAATTTAAAACTCGGTAAGAAAGTCCTTACGTAAGTACTGTACTTACATTGTGTTCGTTTCAAATGAAATAGTTATGAACTACAAATCGTGCAAGTAAGTATCGGACTGTGAGTAGCATAGGGTTGCGGAGTTATTTATTACCTAAAAACTATTTGTCTATAGAATGACAAATTGTGCAGCCACGCTGTGCATACTTTCACGCGAAGCCTTTCAACAAAAATAACACTCACGCTTTCTTGTAGGAAGGAACCTTTTGATTATCCGGAATAAAATAATTTGGGATGTTTAATTATGCCAAATATCACTAAAATTGGGGTTCTCGCGTGATGAAGCATTTAATAAATTAGTTTTTGATGTGTAACATCTTTGCTCTCGCTTTCCTGCAATTTGTGGGAGTGATTTCGTGAAATGGGACGGAAAAGTGTCCCATGTGACGGAAATGTGTAACAGGGAGTCGCGTTTTTCAGGCTTTAAAAGCGCGGAAAGGCAAAGGTATCTATGACCATACAGCCTAGTCTGCCGTATCTTTGCCGTCCTTTTTTCAGGCTTTAAAAGCGCGGAAAAGGCAAAGGTATCTATGACCATACAGCCTAGTCTGCCGTATCTTTACCGTCCTTTTATAAAGTATTTTGTCACATGTTACACATCATATGCGAGTACTGTAGGTCTCGCTCGAATTTTTTTTTGGTATTCTTCCGAAAACCCTCAACTTTACCGGGATAAAAAGTAACTTCGGAATATAAGGTACACTTGATCGTGAAAAGATTTTTCATATCGGTTCAACCATTCTTACGTGATGCGTGAACAGACAGATAGACGACAGCCAAAAATTTAAAAACATGTTTTTGATCTCTACTAAACAGATATTATCTATTTCAATTTCGCCAGTACCTGCGCTACCTGTGCGAATTGGACTACTTCCATCCAGAAGACAAAGGCCGACTGTTTGTGATGTCGTACAGTTTGGCCGACGGCAAGATCAAGATCGGCGAGATACCGCGACGAAACTCCGGCATCGTCGAAGGAAGGTTCCTCCAGTCCATGCGGCTGCAGCTGCCGGATTCGGACCCCAACTTCCCCACTTACTACACACCAGACAAGTTCTACATCGGTAAGTAAGAAGCGGTCGCATCGCATGGTGCGCCTTGCGTGGTCGCGTCGATCACGCGAGTTAAGGACCGCAGATAAGGTCTTTACCTGGAGAGGTTTGACTGTTAGTGGCATTTATCTCGTCCTTGGTGCCGGTTTAACCAAGGTAGCAAAACCTGTCAACAGCCTCCAAAGGTGTGTCATCCAGCAATATAGCTGGCGGGTTCTCACATCGTTGAACGAGTACTACGGTCTTTTTGGCATTTTGGCGCCAAAAAAAAGGTATTGAGGTCACTGTTGCCCTTCAAAGACTGTGCCAGACGTGACATGTCAGCCTTTAGAAACGACCACCACAGATGGGAAAAGCTCGCGGAGGATAGTGGCGCAAGTGTGTGGGAAATGGTCGCAAGTTGTGTGATAAGGCCTGGTTTAAACTATCAACCGAACGGAGGCACCAGAAACATCAAGCTGCCTCTAATTCATCTATCGGGAACTTCCCCTGTCGGTCCTGCGGTAGACTGTGTCGGTCTAGCATCCGATTGTACATTCACCAAAAACATTTTATCCAAGTCATTGACTAAATCGTCTGTTGCAGACGCATAAGGTCACTGATGATGGTGTCGGTTGCTATCACTGGATGGCAGTCGTTAATCCGTGCCAGAGGCCTTATAGGCGGCTTGAGAACTTTCAGTGGTTCATTTCTTCCATTGGGACAGTGGGGTTTGCCACCAGCCTTACAGACTCCACCTATCCAGAGTTTGCCCCCGGGCGTAGAGTGAGGCCTAATCGAGTTTGGGAAGAGATCTATGCCCCAACAGTGAGGACGTTCGGTATGGGTTCGACAGCAGCAAGTCGGTGAGATTTACGCGCAGGTTAATCTCATGCTATTTATGGACCACTGGGCCAACGCGCATGTTCATCTCATGCTATTTATGAACCACTGGGCTAACGCGCAGGTTAATCTCATGCTATTTATGAACCACTGGGCCAACGCGCAGGTTAATCTCATGCTATTTATGAACCACTGGGCCAACGCGCATGTTAATCTCATGCTATTTATGAACCACTGGGCCAACGTGCAGGTTAATCTCATGCTATTTATGAACCACTGGGCCAACGCGCGGATTATTCTCATGCTATTTATGAACCACTGGGCCAACGCGCATTTTAATCTCATGCTATTTATGAACCACCGGGCCAACGCGCAGGTTAATCTCATGCTATTTATGAAAAACTGGGCCAACGCGCAGGTTAATCTCATGCTATTTATGAACCACTGGGCCAACGCGCATGTTAATCTCATGCTATTTATGAACCACTGGGCCAACGCGCAGGTTAATCTCATGCTATTTATGAACCACTGGGCCAACGCGCAGGTTAATCTCAAGCTATTATGAACCACTGGAGCAATTGCTATAAATAAATAATATTTATATATAACAAATCTCTGGGCGGATCAGGCTGAAATCCGCCCAGAGATTTGAGCTATGCGTTAATAGTCAGGACAAACGATTTGGTAAGATACTTACATATTAATAAGGTTACCTCGCATACAAAAATAGTAATTAATATTTTCTCAAAAATGGTGCTAAGGATGTGGACCAAATTTTTGTCATCGACATCGAAAACTTTTTTTATTCACAATGCCTACCTGTCATAAAAAAGATTTTAAAAGAATTTGTCTGAAAAAAAGTTTGTTTAATAGAATTTACGCAATTGAGAAGTCTCAGTAGCGTCTATAACAATTATGCTATAAGTAGGCAGTATGTATAGAAAAACCCTAAAAAGAGTAAATAATGTAATGTATAAGACGCTCCTGCAAGCTTGGTATCCTGTCGAAGGTGAGACTTTACTTCACACCAGAGCTGCTTCTATTATTATACCAAGCTCAAGTTCGGTCATGTATGCAGTACTGCTCTCACTTAAATGGGACGGATCGGCTCCTTACCAGCTAGATGCCTTGGATTCTATCGACCGACGCGCCAGGAGAGGCTTTGGAGCCTGTTTGATACAAGTTCCTCGTCGCTCATTGGCGATCGACCATCGCCGCAAAGTCGCCTGTCTATCGGTATTCTACAGGATTCATTTCGGAGAGTGTGACCTGAAGCTTAAAGACCTCATTCCCCCTCTCAATTTCATCATCGGACGACCAAGCGCGGAGGGCGTTTCCACTCCTTTGTCGTTAATGTTCCACCTTTACGCACAAAAAAGCGTTTTGCTTCTTCCTTCATCATGCGAACGACCAAGGAGTGGAATAAACCCTGCCGGCGTCTTTATTGTCCCGATTCGTATAATTTAGGAATCTTCAAGACGAGAGTGAATAGGCACGATTTGAGCTTGCGTGTTACATCCTCGGCTGCATCAGCACTTACCATCAGGTGAGATGCAGCCAAACGCACTCAAATTTTAATTTTAAAAAAGAGGCTGTGTTCTCCGCGGGGAGTTGAGCTGGTTTTCTTTGAAATCCAGGTGCAATAGTCCCGGTGTTCAAGCACCGCTTCAAGATCATTGGGTGCGACTTGTACGTGTACCGGTACATGAGCGCCAACCCCGACAAGTTCCCCAAGGAGGTGATCGACAACGTGCGCAACTACCACATGCGCGAGGGCAACCTCAAGGACGAACTTGCGGTACCTAATTATTGTTATTAATCTATTCTATACGGAAATAAAACTGTAACGGGACCCTTAGCCGTGCATGCATTAAGTGCATGGAAACTTTCGTTGTTTATCTTAGTTAAACCTTGCATCTCATGTCGTAGCATCATTTCTTTTTTCATCAAGTTTATAATAAGGGTTTCTGGGGTCCAGTGGTCTACTAGATGTCAGTGTTTTGACACTAAGCATCTAAAGAAGTAAAGCAATTTGGTTCTCTAAGAAAGAGTACTTACAACTTTGTCCAAGAAGAAGTAGGTACTTAAGTATCTTATCATCATCATCATATCAGCCGAAGGACGTCCACTGCTGGACATAGGCATCCCTAAAAGATTTCCACGACGACCGGTTCTGCGCTGCCCATATTCAGCGGTTTCCCGAGACCTACTCCAGGTCATCAGTCCACCGAGTGGGAGGCCTTCCTACGCTATGTTTTCCGGTACGCGGTCTCCACTCGAGAAAATTACTGCCCCAACGGCCATCTGTTCTACGAGCTATGTGCCCCGCCCACTGCCACTTAAGTTAAGCAATTCTAAAAAGAGCAATGTCGGTTACTTTGGTTCTCCTACGGATCTCCTCGTTTCTGATTCAATCACGCAGAGAATCTCCAAGCATAGCACGCTCCATTGCCCTTTGGGTGACCATGAGCCTTCTTATGAGACCCATAGCACAGATGAGATACTAGTTACTTCCCATAATAAGCGACCATGTATCAGTTCCTATGTCATCACTGGCAACACACACTGGTCGAAGACCTTGGTCTTAAGACACTGCGGTATTTGGGTCATGAAGATATTGCGAAGCTTCCCGAACGCTGCCCCGCCGAGTTGTATTCGTCGATTGATCTCTTTCTTGAAGTTGGACCTACACAGTTGGACTGTTTGCCCCAGGTAAGCTTTCCGAACGCTGCCCCCTTAAGTATCCAAATAAAGGAACTTTATCCATTGTTATTAAGTAATACTCATATAAGGTCTATCAAAATTAGCTGAAACTATTTTAACTAGTGCTTCTACCTATGAAACTGAACAACTTTCCCCATGAAACCCATAGTCAAATCTCAAAAAAAAAATTAACTTCCCATTACTAAGTTTGCTGATCAGCTGATCGAGTTAGTATTGGAGAGCCAAAATTTTTTTGCGATTTGACTATGGGTTCCAATGGGAAAGTTGTTCAGTTTCGAAGCACCAGTTAAAATAGTTTCAGCTAATTTTGTTACACCTTATATAGGCTCACTGAATTTGGAGCACATTATTCTTACCTTTTAATATTGCACCCTACCTTTTGTTTCAGTCGGTCGCCCGTGAAGAGCACGCGGCGGAGACGCGAGCGCAACTTGCCAAGATCGGCCAGGCCGCAGTGGTGGAGCCGAGCGCCATGGAGCGCTGTCTCGATGCGCTGAACGTGGTCGAGGGCAGCGCCACACCCCCGCGCCCGCCAACGCCGCCCACTACCACCAATGTAATTTCGTACGATGACGCCTTGAGGATCACTAGACAGAGGTAGGTACCTACGTTGCACAGTGAGGGAAAATTCAATTGCTATTTATCAATTGGTCGAACAGACTACGTTGCACAGTGAGGGAAAATTCAATTGCTATTTATCAATTGGTCAAACAACCTACGTTGCACAGTGAGGGAAAATTTAATTGCTATTTATCAATTGGTCAAACATCCTACGTTGCACAGTGAGGGAAAATTCAATTGCTATTTATCAATTGTTCAAACAGCCTATATTGCACAGTGAGGGAAAATTCAATTGCTATTTATCAATTGTTCAAACAGCCTATATTGCACAGTGAGGGAAAATTCAATTGCTATTTATCAATTGGTCAAACAGCTTATAAAAGAGAGAGATGAAAAAGGCAAATGTCACTTTCCTCAAAGGCGATTGGCATTTTGCCGAGACAAATAATTTGTAAATGAAAATCTCGATAAAGTCCAATCTTGTTGTACGTAGCAGGAACGCCAAAAATGCCGTCTCTAGTCCAAATTCCATAATATTAAATATTTAAATAGCTGTGTAAACTTGTCATGAAATTGACATGAGTCTTGAATTTATTGTCTGGCAAACTAGTACCTTTTCTTTAATGTTATTGTCAGAATCTTATACACTGCCACACAAATAACTTTTAAATCTATACGCTATATACAGGGTGTAAAAAAATGGTATAGGACCCGTTAACTGGGGGTTCTACTCATCATACTGAACAACTTTCCCTAAGGAACCCATAGTCAATTCGCAAAAAAAAAATCCTCCATACTAAAATGCACAAAATTGGTCGATCAGCTGATCGCTTTGTATGAAGAGTAAAAATGTTTTTTTTTGCGTTTTCAGCAAAGTCGTAGAACAAAAGTTGTTCAGTATGATGAGTAAAAGCCCCAGTTAACGGGACCTACACCAATTTTGTTACACCCTGTATATTCATTTCACTTATTTCTTAAATTAAAATTATACCTGTCACTGTTGTTAGGAAATAAATATAAATTCTTACGAACGTAAAGATGTTTGCATGTATTATTTGACTACCACTTTTTGTGTAGGACTCACGGGATCGTATCTGATAGATTGCAAAGATAACTCTTTTCTGCAAAATGAAAATAGTTTCTATGTCAGCCGCATAATGCCAGTAAAACAGAAGTACTTGAAGTAAACTTATTGTTAGTCTCGCAGTACCTACGTCCGTTAACTGCAGTCTTAGTTTCTTAACGGCATAAGCAGCTGTACTAACCCTTCCCGCTAAATCTTCAATGTGTGGTCCCCATTGAAGAGAAACATCCTGAGTTATACCAAGGTACACCGTAGTATTTACAAATTCTAATTTATTACATTCTAATTTATTACATCCTATATAAAGTTGCACTTATTTTCAGCAAACCCTCATGCGAGGACGTGGTGCCTCTCAAAGGCATACTGAAGTCTGGTGCACCCAAGGACGATCACCAGAAGGTGGTGTGCTTCACCGGTCCCGCAGCGGGGGACGAACGCCCCGCGGAGCCCAAGCTGGGCTTCAAGGCGTTCCCACCGGGCCAGCAGCCACACTACATGGAAGACCCGGACTTCTGCGCAGCGTACAGAGACCCAGTAAGAAAAGAAAAGATCGATACATCGACTCACCTATGTTCCATTTCTAGCTTTGTGCTTAGGTAGGTACCTGCAGTCCGAATAATATTTAACGACAGATTACTTACTTAGAAACTAGAAATTTTGGTTGTGCTTATATCAGTATGTCGGTCAGTAAGTCACCTACTTGTGCGTGACGTAATGTACCTACCTAAATAATCGTACCACCTTTTACTACACTACACTGCACCGCACACCGCACACCGCACACTACACACTACACTTCACTACTTTTTGTAGATAATGCAAAACTTTTTAGGTCATTTTTTACACCTTGGGTTACATTATTTCAGTTTTAGTAAGGATCCCTAATTTTTTAGAAAATATAATATAGTCTATAGCAACCGCGGATAATGTAGCTTCCCAACGGTGGAAGAGCTTTTCAAATTGGTTCAGTAGTTTCGGAGCCTATTCAATGCAAACAAGCAATCAAATCTATCCTCTTTATAATATTAGTAATAGACAATTATTTGTCTCGGATCGCAAGACATACGAACAAACGGCAAGATGCCTAGAGGCTAAATAAATAAGTATTGACGATATTGTCAAAGGACAAAAAACCCGCCCAAGTACGTGTCGCGCCACGCGGAATGTAGGGTTCCGTAGTTGCCATTATCGCGTCCATATCTAATTTTCCAATTTCCATATACAGCGGTTTAGTTGTTAGGGGGTCGGGACACTCGACTCCAACAAAATTTAGCACTTTCAAGCCTGTTTTTTCGAAAACGGAACCCTAAATTATAAAATAGTCTTAGAAGACTAATATCTAATGTTTAAGCTCTAACCAACGATACCCACACGACTGGGTTTGACGAGAAAACAAAAATCATACCCACTTTACTTGTAGGGAAGGTAGCCTTTGTTTTTTTTTCCATATTTTTTTTCCTCCGTGTTATTATTATATACTAGCTGTTTCCCGCGGCTTCACCCGCGTGGACAACGTTTCTATGACTTTCCGAGGGTGCGCAGTGCAGTGAAAAAAAGTAGCCTTTGTGTTAATCCAGGTCCTAACTGTTTACCTACCAAATTTCAGCCAGATCCGTTCAGCAGTTTTTGCGTGAAGAAGTTACCAACATACACACTCACAAACTTTCGCCTTTATAATATTAGTGTGATATATTAACATTTGCCAAATTTCAGCTCTTAACTACAATAGTGTAGGAGCTAGGCCGCGGACAGACAGACATGACGTAACTACTCGTATAAGGGTTCCTTGTTTTACTACGAAATCCTTAACAGATCACCAATATTTTGGCAAAATATAACGAACTATAGTATACCCTAAAGTTGTTTCGTTGCCTCGAGCGAGGATAAGGACAACCCTTGTAGAATTGAAACATTGATTGGTGCCGTTCCTCAGGGTGCAAAGGAGCGCGCCGAGCGGCGCGCCAGAGACGAGTGCGCCTACGAGATCATCCCCAGCGCGCAGCTGATGAAGAAGGGCATGACCGAGCAGACGTACAAGGCGCCGCTGCCGGGCTACCTCGGCACGTATGGCGTCGACTGCGAAGAGGTGACCAAACCAACGTAGATTGATGGCTAAGGTGGAATAAAACATACAAATGTTTCGAAACTATGAACGCGGTCCGAGCTCCACGGTGCCGGTGGGCAGAGCTGCACAGGAGTGGCAATTGATTAATAGCCCAAAAACGAAGACCAAAAACGATCAAATAGGGGAAATAATTCGTGTAAAAGCGAATTTTGGCATAGTTGTTAGGAAGGTGTCTTAAGGGGGGACTCGAGTTCCCATACAAACGTAGTTCCGCTTTAATACAAAAACTGCATGCCGGATTGATTCCAAACTTTGCGAATATATTGAGTAGACACGTATCGATGTTTGTAATTAGTTTTCATCGTAGTAATTTTAAACTTAACTAAGGGAAGGCTTAAATTAGTTTTTTTTATGTGAAGCGAACGCAAAGACGTCAGTGGCAGTCTAGCTGGTAAGCTGGTAGCCACACCACCGTATTTACAGAGTAGATGATGATTTAACGAGTTTCTGCCCAGGTGCCAGAGTACATGCGGCTCGCGCCCGACGCGTACGAGAAAGTGAAGAAGCTGCGTCGCGACGTGCCCGAGATCTCGCCGGCGGCGCAGCGCGTGGCGGAGTACCCGCGCGAGGCGCCGCCGCCGGTGAACGAGTGCGTGCACGCGCCGCCCGAGGCCACGGGCCCGTGCGCGCCGCGCAAGGACGAGGACGTCGCCTTCGCCTGCCCCCACGTCGAGCCCAAGCTGCCGTGCTGCGCGCCCGACCTAGAGGAGTAGCGCTTGAGTCGAGCCAAAGAGACTTGGGCGTAAGCAGCAATAGAACATGGGACGCGTCGCAATACTTGGATATAATAAGAGCCTTGACCACCCTAAAGTCCCCAGGAGGCTCGAGTTTCCATACAAACGTAGTTCCGCTTTAATACAAAAACTGCATGCCGGAATGAATACTAACTTTGCGTATATATTGAGTAGACACGTATCGATGTTTGTAATTAGTTTTCGACGTACTAATATAAAACGAAAAAAAATAAGAGCAGTTTCAAACTTTTAATACAAAACTAATTTAAGCCTTCGTTTAGTTATGTTCAAATTAACTACGATGAAAACTAACTATAAACATCGATATGTGTCTACTCAATACGAAACTCGTGGCACAGTACAATAAAGAGTACTAGCGTACTCCTGGGGGTACTTAAGCAAATATCATTTACATAAAGACTGTAACCTCTGTAGTTGCATGTACCTACAACTCAACCCGGTCTTAATAACAAGTGTATTGCACAGTTTTGGGCAAGCTCTGATTAATTCATGGCGTCATATAGTTACAACTGATTTGCATCATTTTTTTACCTGGTGGCGCCAAGACAATCTTTGGGACTATGATCCTTACTATAAAGGTCGACAATCTATTTGGGCAAGGAATTTATTACATTATCTTTGCCTTATGGAAAACGTACAGGCAAGATCAAAAATATAGATCAAAGCATCAAAAATATGTATCCGCGACCTTGTACCATAAATTAGTAATGCAACTTTTCTCACGCATATACATCATTATCTTGCCTTGGTACATATGTAATTTTTATTTTCCATAATAATTATATGTACCAAGGCAAAGCAATGATGCGTGCGCATGAGAAAAACTTGTAACTTTCAGCGTTAAATAAATGTTTTCTTAATATTTTGACTGTTCTATTTATTTTATTGCTCTAAAATCCTGTTCTTGAATGATGTTAATGTGAGCTAGTCATAATTGTTTTTCTTAAATAATATTGTATCTGCAGGTAATCTATTTTTTTGATATTTATTGAAAATATAATATTAATGAAAAGAAAAATGTGCGTTAATTCTTTCGATTAAAACTGTTTTGAAAATAAATAATATTTATTATAATTTAATAAACTTAAAAAAAATTTTTACTCTAGGTATATCACTCACATTATTACAATAGGTATAATACAAATGTACAGTTTTATGTAAATATTTATATATTTACGGACTGCGTGCGGTACACAACGACAACTATAACAAAGGAATACATTGGGAATGCCGTGTAATTAATTGCTTCCATTCGTTCAAAAATAATAAAAAACAATGTCGCAGGTGCAAATAGTTGCACAGTATTACAATACAGCGGCTTACAGTAGTGCTACGAATGTACTTCGCAGAGCAACGTAAGGGTACTTGCGTGGCAGCGTGCGGCGGGGCACAGCCTAGCAAACTTCGACAGGCTAGTACTGCTAGTACCTACGCCGTGGCCGCATCGTGCGACATCAAAGGCGTTGCGCTACTGTAAGCCATATCGTAATACTGTGCTATTCGTATACAATCAAGATCAATCATACATAACTTAATAATTTGCCCGCGGCTTCAAATGCGAGGAAATCGGTTTTATCACTTGTTTCATTTATGGTTGTATGGTGCTTGAGTTTTTTTTTTCCATATCCCTCGAGAGCTATTCTGGGCTACGCTAATTACTACTCTCTTCCCACCCCGTAAACTATCTTTCTGTAAAATTATCCCGTCGATGCGTTGCTCCGTTGCGACGTGAGAAGGATACATAAATCGCATGATATGCAAACTAAACAAACCCTAAAAGGAAAAATATAATACGATTTTTAAATACATTCAAAACAATTCAGTATACAGAAGCTCAGTCAGATTTTCTTATTTACATTTAAAAATAACCATCGCAAGTATGTATGTACCGATATTAGCAATTCGAAGATTATAATGAAACCGACCACTTCTACCCACCATCTCCCCCCTCTCTATTGTCACAATGCATTTTTACTTTCGAGCTACTGAAGAGCGAGCGTTAGCTAGTGACGACAGTGAAGTAGATATTGCGATAGCAAAAAAAAAATTAATGGGGATTGATTGTCTTACACTAATCAAGTCCAAAAAACTTAGAAAATAAAAAAATATATATGTGTGTTTGTACGTATATGTGTGTTTGTACGTTGGTTTAGTGCCCAAATTACTGGACGGATTTGGTTAAAATTTGGGAAAGGAAAAATTATCTTTGTCTACAGTCGTAATTTTTTATCACTCTTGATTATTACGATTGCCACCATTTTAAATAAACACTTTTTTTTCTCAAAAATGGTTTAAACCATTTTGATGAAACTGTACGGTATTATAACTTTATATGATTAACTTTACGCCGTAGTTCGTTATTCTAGGCAAAATCGGCATCAGGTACCTCTCATACAAACACAGGTTGTTTGTTCCTTGTTTTTTTAAAAAATAGCTCCAACGATTTAAATGAAACTTTATAATGGGAAGTTCATTATTGCAGAAAAATCTGAATCTGGTACAATCAAGGAATTTAATTACCTACCCATTTCGTTGAAATGTCATTAGACATTCGCAGTGCATTAAGGTCGAAAACTCTATTTCAGTAATAGTATTGAAATGTCAATACGTATTATTTGCCACTTCACATTATTCATTTTTTGCAAAAAGTTATCATTTGCTTTCTTATGTGTCAGTATCAATCGAAAATAGCTCTTATGGTAACAGTTTGCTATACGGTGTTGAACCTTAGGTGGGTTGGAAATTAAATTCCTTGACTGTACCTACCTCATATAAATTCAAATTATTCGTTAATATTTCATCACATTATTTGCAAGGAAGTAGACGTAATGTTTATTGTTGATTTGTGTATCACCTAGCAAAGTATGCACAGCGTGGCTGTACAATTTATTTATTGTAGGTACCCCAAAAGGTGGCAAAAGACTGACCCGATGGAAAGTGACTATTGCCACCTTTCAGGGCTGCAGTTTCGTTGTCTTTATACCATCACTCATCAGTCCTTCGCGGGCCCTCTGGGACTGAGATGGAATGTCACGTGGTAATCTCGCTGGCTAACTCGCCCCACCCTTGCTTGGCCTAGTGGGCAGCGCCCCTGCCTACTGGGCCTAGAATAGTGGGTTCGATCCCCACTCAGGGCAAACATTCGTGTGATGAACAGGTTTGCTTGCTCTGTGTCTGGGTGTAATATCTATGTATACAGAATGTCAAAAAAATGGTGTAGGACCCGTTAAGTCGAGGTTCGACCCATCATACCCAAAGAACCCATAGTCAATTCTCAAAAAAAAATAGACCCTCCATACAAAAATGCACAAAAAATTTGGTGGATCAGCTGATCATTTTTTTTGCAATTTCAGCAGTCATAGAACATGATGATGTATGATGAGTAGAAGTCCCATTTAACGGGACCTACACCAATATTGTTACACCTGTATATAAGGTGTAACAAAATTTGCTGAAACTATTTTAACTGGTGCTTCTACCCATGAAACTGAACAAATTTCCCCATGAAACCCATAATCAAATGTCAAAAAAAATTGTGAACTTCTCATACTAAGTTGGCTGATCAGCTGATCGAGTTAGTATGGGAGAGCCAATTTTTTTTTTGCGATTTGACTATGGGTTCCATGGGAAAGTTGTTCAGTTTCATGGGTAGAAGCACCAGTTAAAATAGTTTCAGCTATTTTTTTATGTATATATTTATACGTATATGTATAAGTATGTATCAATCTCTCATTTCCATAATACAGGAAACCCTAGATTGGGGCTAGATGACCGTGAGTGATTTGTCCCTAAATAAACAATAGAATTTAAAAAAAAAGCCGACCCACCAAAGACTACGTGAAGTACAGGACGACAATCACTATGACGGCCACCGTGACGAGCATGCCCCCAAAGAGCACGTACTTATCCTGGGCCACTCGCCGCTCTATCAGGGAGATGGTGGCGTTGGACAGGCCCAGCGTGTTGGCCAGGTCCATCATCCTCCTGTGAGCGCCCTTCAGTGTTTCCCTGTTGTACTTCAGCGTGTCCAAGATATTCGTACCTGTTGGCACACATTACAGCACTTTTTAATTAAACTGTCGTTACCTAACATTGTCGTCTTTACATCGTGTGGCTGTGGCACAGTTAAACCAACATCAATTAGGGTCACATTTTTAGGGTTCCGTGTCAGGTAACGAGACGCTATTACTAAGTCTACTTTGTTTGTGCGTCCGTCTGTCCCGACTTTTAAAAGGCTGTCTGATCTTTTGAACCGCCATAGTTAGCCAGCTAAAAATTTCACAGAGTATGTGTCTTTATGACAGATTTACAAAAAAAAAAAGTAAATAATATATCAAGAAACGTGTTGTACAAGGTTTTTTTTGTAATTGCACTACCCTAAAAACAAGCGTGAAAGTTTGAGTTATTTATTATAGTAATAATCTTATAGTAAAACAGTAAAAAAAAACGCCGGGAGGCCGAAGTAAATGAAAAAATTGAATTTTTCTGCTGCTCGCGTTGATATTTAGAAAAAGATTTAAAAGGAGTCAACAGATTTAAAAAAAAAATTGGATGATAATAAAAGTAATTATTTTAAGAAGGTTTAAGAGAGTTGAAAGCAGTCGGACTACGTAGCTACAGGGTTGCTAATGCCACTGGAATTTCAAGAAAAACTATGAACAATATACTAAATGAAGTTAGGACTGAAACACATTCCAGTGTAATTACTAATTAAGGTCAGCACTCCGAAAAAAAGGAGACCTTTTTTGGTCAACAATAACCTATCGTCGAACATTTAACCTTCTTTTTATTGGAAGTCGGTTGAAGAATTATTTTATTTTGTTTATATTTTTATTAATTTCGTTAGTATAATTGATAATTTTAGAGCTCTACTAGCTGTCCCGGCGAACTACGTACCGCCTTACATTACATTACACTGCCCTGCCCTACCCTACCCTACACTACACTAAACTACACTACCCTACCCTACCCTACCCTACACTACACTACCCTACCCTACACTACCCTAACCTACACTACCCTACCCTACATACACTACACTACACTACCCTACCCTACCCTACCCTACACTACACTACCCTACACTACACTACCCTACACTACCCTACACTACATACACTACACTACACTACACTACCCAACCCTACCCTACCCTAAAAAAAAAATTGATGTTGGACGATTCTCAGACCTACTCAATATGCTCACAAAATTTCATGAGAATCGGTCAAGCCGTTTCGGAGGAGTAAGGGAACGAAAACTGTGACACGAGAATTTTATATATTAGATTTGGGTTTTTGTTGCACCGGTATCACTGTGTCTTATCTTAATTTTAAGTTTTATATTAAAATAAATAAATAAAAAAAATAAAAAAAATACTAGCTGTCCCGGCGAACTACGTACCGCCTTACATTACACTGCCCTACCCTACCCTACCCTACACTACACTACCCTACCCTACACTACACTACCCTACCCTACACTACCCTACACTACACTACCCTACACTACACTACCCTACACTACACTACCCTACCCTACACTACCCTACCCTACCCTACACTACCCTACCCTACATACACTACACTACACTACCCTACCCTACACTACACTACCCTACACTACCCTACCCTAAAATAAAATAGATGTTGGCCTATTCTCAGACCTACTCAATATGCTCACAAAATTTCATGAGAATCGGTCAAGCCGTTTCGGAGGAGTAAGGGAACGAAAACTGTGACACGAGAGTTTTATATATTAGATAGTTCGTGCGGGAATCTAAACAAAACAATAATAAAGTACTTAGTTCTGAATTCAAATTCTGTTATACGATAAATCTTGTAATTGATGGACATGGAATTAGCATTCGTTTGTATTCGGAAATGCGATGATTGCCGATTGCAATATTCAATGGATGTGTGAGTGTCGAGTTCAAAACTGCGTGAAGGAACACAAAATCGAGATTTTTGGATACTACAGTGCAATTAATTGTGCAATTTGTTTTTTGACAGTTAAATATTTATGTAAAGAGTGCGCTAATCGTATTTTAAGGTAAAAATGTGGAACCACGACTTCAAAAAAAATTAAAACTAAAAATTTGTAGAGCAGGCGCCATCTAGCGAGAATTGAGCATTGAGGAGCTTCATCGAACCCCCTTAACATAAAAAAATAGGATTTCCGTCAGTAAGAAAGTGATGCTGCGGTAAAGGAATGGCGTCAAGTTTAGTTGGAGCCGTCCTTAAGGCTTATGCCGCCGCCAACGACCAACTTTGTGACCACTTTTTTATTTCATTATTTATTTATTTTTAAAAAAGGTTTTGTAATTTACAGGATATGACGAGTGATTTTAATTTCCTCGAATTCTATTTTAATACACAGAACTGAAGAAAAATATATCCTGGTGCACCTTTTTTTTCTATTTGTAACCATAGAACTGCTGTAATTTTAATCGAAACATTATGATAATTTATGAACTTCTTATCAAAACAATGTAAAATGGTTTTGTTTTCTTACTTTTGAAAATTTCTTTATATTTTATATAAAATGAATTAAAAACTACAATTTTCGCACGATTCGTCCGCAGCGACTGGCGTAACAGCCACGTTGCAGTACGAGCTGAGAAGAACTTTATTTCCAAGCTATTTATTCGATGTTTAAAACATCGTGAATCAAGTTGCTAATTTTAAGGACGGAGGAGCCTTAACGACTTGTAAAAAAAATGAAAATTCGAGCGAGACCTACAGTACTCGCATATGATGTGTAACATGTGACAAAATACTTTAGGTTAGTTAGATTTGATGACGATATTGTACCTGGGTGGCGGATCTGACAGTAACGAAAAAAACCGACCAAGTGCGAGTCGGACTCTCGTAAAGTAGAATTCCGCGCTTTCGCGACTTCCTGTTACACATTTCCGTCCCATGTTACACATTTCCGTCCCATTTCACGAAATCACTCCCACAAATTGCAGGAAAGCGAGAGCAAAGATGTTACACATCAAAAAAATAAAAATGTATATTTTCTCCATAAAGGTACATTAACATGTCTAGCTGGCTAAAAAATCCTGTGTCAGGAGGCACCGCTCTTCCTTATCTTTACATGCTATAGAAACTATACCTAAGCTGATCATACAAAATCAATAAAAACAAAACATACTAATAATAAATTCTAAACGAATACTAATAATACTATACTACTTTGTTCCTGAGTAAATTTACCTTGCTGAGCTATGGCCTATTTTCACTGCTGCAGCACACCCACAGTGCTTTTTAATCTATATTGTTTTTATTTTTTAAGCTTTTCATTTTGTTTTTACTTTGTTGCCCTAACACTCCGTACTTGTTACTCCGTAGGTTCTATATTTCATTTTTTTTTTAATTAATCGTGTGTGTGTCTGCAGATACAAATAAAACAGGTTATCTATCTATCTAAAAATAAGGTAATAAAAATATTAAAACTATTTATAATAAAATCAGGTGTGTGTATATGCGTGTGTGTGTGTATGTGTTTGTGTGTGTGTGTGTGTGTGTGTGTGTGTGTGTGTGTGTAAAGGTTGTCTGGAAGAGATTGCTTTTAGCAATAAGACCGCCTACTGTACACTTCATTATAATAACTATATGTATTAGCTTTACGAAATTGTTTTGGTGTACTATAAGTGTAAATAAATAAATAAATAAAAGAAATACTATATGTGGACTAATAATTTTTCAGTTTCGTTATAATTCTTAGTTTGTAGCCATTTTGTTATAGTTTTCTTGCATTCATAATATAATTTGCTATAAATAATAAGGTCTTTATTAACTACATTGTACAAATGAGACACACGTTTATTAAATTGTCTACTAGCGAATACAGTATTCGTTTTAGAAACTTTCGCGACGATATATTTCCTTCTTTTACTCATAATGCTAAAATGGTATGGTAAAATGGTATGTTTCTTTAGGACTGCAAGTGTAACATATATTTGTCTTACTGTCAGCAAACCAGAAAGGTGATATAGATATTCCGAGGGGAATGTCATTTTCTTGAAATATATTACTTTGATAAGACTACGTTCTGCCCTTTCTACTTCTAGGAAACGAGTTTTGGCCGCTCCACCCCAAATAGGTACACTATACAGTATGTCAAAACTGATTGTGCTAAAGACACATAAATCTCCTTTAGCAGGTCTCCAACGGAGCCTCGCGGACCAGCGGCCGCGCCCGGCACCACACACCTGAGTGTTTTAAAAATCCATATTAATTTTCTGACTCTGTTAATAACATACTCAAGATACGGCTACCAGGACAGTCGCTGATCTACAAGGACACCTAAATATTTGGTATGTGCAACTTTACTTATACTCGGGCAGCAACAATTCACCGGGGACATTGGAATGTCGCAGTTGTGTATTTTTATATCAAAATCCTTACCGGGTTGTGTATCATTATAAATGCTGAAGCAGATATAGTTAGTTTTTGAGGTGTTCAATGATAAAATGTTACTTCGAAGCCACTTGTCAATACACTTTAGTCCCCGCTCAGCGCTTGCTTTGACGTCATCCCAGGACTCACATGAGAAGATTATCGCCGTGTCATCAGCGTAGGAAAAAAATATTGCATTTTTAATCTGCATATGTCATTAATATAAATTAGAAAAAGCTTAGGACCAAGTACGCTTCCCTGAGGTATACCGTATGACACATTGGCCTCCTTACTAACGTGGTCTCCCAGTTTAACATGTTGTTTCCTATCAGATAAATAGTCACTAAAGAGTGCGAGTGGTAAACCCCGTAAACGAATCTTTTGCAGTTTGTGGACTAGGATAGGGATAGAGACAGTGTCAAACGCTTTTTTTAAGTCCAGGAACACAGGCATAATTTTTTTTTATTATCTAGTTCTTCGACCACAAGCGAACTAAGTGCTGCCACTGCATCTTCCGTATATCTCCCTTGTCTAAAGCCAAATTGGGATGGAGATAATAGATCATATTTATTTAGATAATTAAGTAACCTAGTATTAAAAAGTTTTTCAATAATTTTGGAGATTACGGGTAGCACCGAAATAGGCCTATAATTACTGATGTAAACTGGAATGATAATAGCTTTTTTGAGGGGGGTTAACTTCTTTATCAAAGCAGAGATTTGCAAGACGTGTAATTACTGGGATAACATCGGATTTTGCCATTTTAAGAAATACTGTTGGGATATTATCCCAACCAGGGGCGCTATCAGATTTCAGGTTCATTAATATACTTTTTACCTCATCATCATATGTATTTAATAAAACAAAGGTGCTCAATTGAGTTTGAAGACTTATTAAATTGGTATCTGGGCAAGCTGTTTACCAATGTTTGCGAAGTAATTATTCGCAAAATCGGCTGAAGCAGTTGGTTGCGACTTCAGGTATAGTAATTCAGTATTTGTACTATTATTTTTACTTATTTTTTATATTTTTCCACAGTATTTTATTATTTTTAACGTTTTCAGATAGTAATTCTCTGTCACATTGACTTTTTAATTTTTTAATTACAGTGATTTCGATATCTGGTATATATTATTTTATTTATCTCGTTGAAAGGTTCGTTTTTTTTCGAAAGTTTTTTTTTGTAATCTATTTTGATTTCTTATACATCGTAAGATCCCCGGGGTGATCCAAGGTTTAAATAATACGGTGTTTTCTTGGAATTCTGTTTTTTATAGTGTTTAATTTTATTGCCTCACATAATTGTAATCAACTTGTAATAAATAAGACATCGGTGTGTGTGACGGACGGCGTTTCGTTTATAAACGTCTATACAGTTAAACTGCGCACATCATTACCTACATAATAAAACTGCTGTAATTGTTTAGTTCCCAGTAAAGCAGAAAATGCTAGAACAATACTTAAATTACTTTAATTAAAATCTCTCTTCAGTTATGCTGTGCAATTATACCCTTAATTAATTACCAGCTGAGTTAACAACGCGACAGCATACGAATCTACTATTTATTTAGATGTTTCAACCGCAATGAAGTGAAAACAATCTATGCGACAAGTAAACGAGGCATTAAAATGGTGGCCGAGGTTTTCATGGTTAGTCCTCAAGCTACAGTATACACCTAAGCTAGGTTATGAACTCCTTATAAAGACCTTAGAAAACGAGTTAGTGATAAACGAGCAACCTACTGTACAGTAGGCATCAGATATATCATAGCGGGTAAAGTGTTCAAACATTTCTGAGCGGTGTTGAATTTCAATAATTTATAAACAGTAGGAGATGCTAATAATATCTGAACATCTAATTTGTTATAAATATCTAGCAACTGATTTTTAAATATATTCTTTATACATAACGAGTTTTAAAAGACTGTTCAGTTTTTAAAGCATTATAAAAAAATTTAGAATTGCAAATTTTTGACGTTTATAAAGCAAAACAATCAGTCAATGTAAACTACTATAGGCACTCAGTTGCTAACTATTATAGGCACTTAGTTGCTAAGTAATAAATTACAGCGAAGATTATTCTATTTACTTTTTTATTTTTTTACATTATAGTGCAGCAATTTATTCAAATGATATTTTAAAACCATTATATATACTCGTATATTTTGCCCAAAAACGTAGTCTTAGCTTCTTCATAATGTATTATTGAAAAATCGGCTGCTTAGATGTTTATGACGAATTACATGTTCAGATATTATTATAGGTACAACTTCTAGTGTACATAATTTATAAAAATTTAACACTGCTCGGAAATATTTGAGCACCTCGTCCGCTAAGATGTATCTGAAGGCGACTGTACCTAAGAGTATACGCCGACCCACCTTGTCAAAGTTCAAGGACGAATGAATGGGAACTAGCAAGTTGTCTGTAAATAGAATAGTTATATTTAAAACTGTGAATAATAAATAGCGAACTTAGGACCTGTCTACACCAAGGTCCATGACTGTCGTGTGTCGTGTCGGGTAGATCAAACAATCAGGGTTTCGAGGGCTCTCCGAACACAAACCGCCTTCGTGGCTTATTGGTTAGTCCATTCGCTTCACACCAGGAGGTCACGGGTTCAATTCCCGGTGGGGTCAACTTGTAAGACTCGGTTTGGTTGGTGGTAGGGCACTTTCATAGCCCGCCTGGCTAGCTACCACCATCTTATTCAAATCTTGCCGCCAAATATCAGTGTTAACAAAACTGATGTGTTCTGGCTTGTGGATAAGATAGCCAGTTCTCCATTGCGTTGAGGAATCTTGGTGGGCCCGTTTCCATGTTTCCTTTTTCCTCCAATTATTATGGTTTCAGAAAGTAATTAAAAGACAATGAGCGGTTGCGATAGTGCGCTAAACATGTTGTAAACTAATTATTTATCATCATCATCATATCAGCCGACGGAAGTCCACTGCTGGACATACTGGACATAGGCCTCCCCCAAGGGTTTCCATGACAACCGGTTCTGCGCTGCCCGCATCCAGTGGCTTCCCGCGACCTTCACAAGGTCACACCCCGGACACTGCATACAAATGGTCGTGAAATGACATTTCTAAAAACAAATGACGGAGGAAACAAAATCACGGCGAAATTCCATACGCTCGAGAACCAAACTGTAACCAATCTGTATCAATCTGGGTGACGAGGTGGTGAGGTCGCTATCTAGAGAGCGTCAGGGAGTGTCCATACTGTATCCTAGTATTAATATACAGGTTGTAACAAAATTGGTGTAGGTCCCGTTAACTGGGGCTTCTACTCATCATACTGAACAACTTTTTTTCTACGACTTTGCTGAAATCGCAAAAAAAATGTTTAGCTCTTCATACAAATCGATCAGCTGATCGACCAATTTTGGGCATTTTTGTATGGAGGGTCCAGTTTTTTTTTTTTGAGAATTGACTATGGGTTCCTTGGGGAAAGTTGTTCAGAATGATGAGTATAATCTCCTGTTAACGGGTCTTACACCAATTTTGTTACAACCTGTATATACTTAGACCAGGTAATCGGTTCACCGAGTGGGAGGCCTACCTAATTATTAATCCAAAAAACAATTATTAATCTCGCTCTTTTAGTCTAGCAGCTAGCGATGACGCCAGGTAGAGCCAGCTGCGCGGGCGGCGCTTCACTTTGCACTACTCACTACACTACAAACAAAATAGCCGGCGGCGTCCGCGTCGCGCGCGTCGTTGTGTTTAGTTCTTACGAGATAATTATGATCGCAGGTCGCATTCCACCGTATCCGCAAGTGATAATACAAAACTAAATAGAAAAAAAAAACACGTTTCGAGGCTGGGAATGTTACGCGATTGAGTGAAAACATTGGGACACTCCGGTCGACAAGTCCGCACTGAGAGGTCATTCCGCTGCGCACGCGCCGACGCCGCCGCACAATGTGGTGAGTACTTAGTAGTTAATTTGTTATTCATAAATCAACAATCGCTTTTTACTTCAAAAAACTTTTTTTTTAACTATAATTTATCCAAGGCAGGTAAATAAAACAATTGCGCGCGCGTGCGTGCGTATCGTGCACGTGTGATTGTCAGTACAACAGTCAAGTGGTACGTACACACCGGAATCTGGATTACAAAATTGGCCTTCGTCGCAACGAATCGAAACAAAATTATTTGAGTACCTACAAACTTCGACCAAATATAATGGACTGGCCATTGCACGTGTGATAGTACAACAGTCAAGTGTTACTTACCGTGTGATAGTACAACAGTCAAGTATTACTTACACACCGTGTAATAGTTAGTACAACAGTCAAGTGTTACTTACACACCGTGTGATAGTACAACAGTCAAGTGTTACTTACACACCGTGAGATAGTTAGTACAACAGTCAAGTGTTACTTACCGTGTGATAGTTAGTACAACAGTCAAGTGTTACTTACCGTGTAATAGTTAGTACAACAGTCAAGTGTTACTTACACACCGTGTGATAGTACAACAGTCAAGTGTTACTTACACACCGTGAGATAGTTAGTACAACAGTCAAGTGTTACTTACACACCGTGTGATAGTTAGTACAACAGTCAAGTGTTACTTACACACCGTGTGATAGTTAGTAGGTACAACAGTCAAGTATTACTTACACACCGTGTAATAGTTAGTACAACAGTCAAGTGTTACTTACACACCGTGTGATAGTTAGTACAACAGTCAAGTGTTACTTACACACCGTGTGATAGTTAGTACAACAGTCAAGTGTTACTTACACACCGTGTGATAGTTAGTAGGTACAACAGTCAAGTATTACTTACACACCGTGTAATAGTTAGTACAACAGTCAAGTGTTACTTACACACCGTGTGATAGTTAGTACAACAGTCAAGTGTTACTTACACACCGTGTGATAGTTAGTACAACAGTCAAGTTTTAGTACAACAGTCAAGTGTTACTTACCGTGTGATAGTTAGTACAACAGTCAAGTGATACTTACACACCGGAAACTGGATTACAAAATTGCCCTTCGCAACGAATCGAAACAAAATTCTTCAAGTACCTACAAGCTTTGACCAAAAATAACGGACCGGCCCTATCCATACATTAATCTCATAAAAAATGAGTCAAATACTACTCCACGCAAACACATACTGACATCGCTAAAGTATACCGAATCTCACATTATAAACAATGACGGAGATAAAGAGACGTACTCGGAATGTAGCACGAATGAGATAACAAATTTCACTCAATTCGATTTGGGGAATACTGACCGACTGAGACGGAATGTGCGAATGCGCTCATTCTGAGGCATCAAAACCGCTGTCGCGTAGGCCGGTCCATAGCTGTTATATTGGTCGAAGCCTACAAACAATTATTAGCTCTCAAGATGATGACGAGTACGGTAACGGGGTTCTGCACAATTACTACAAACTAACAGCTGTTTTGTATTTCTTTATTATCAACTAGCTGTCCCGGCGAACTTCGTTCCACTCTACACTACACTACACTGCCCTAACCTACACTACATTACCCTACCCTACCCTACACTACACTACCCTACCCTACACTACCCTACCCTACACTACCCTACCCTACACTACCCTACACTACACTGCACTACCCATCTCTACACTACCCTACCCTACACTACACTACCCTAACCTACCCTATATACACTACTCTACACTACCCTACCGTACACTACCCTACACTACACTACCCTACCCTACACTACCCTACCCAATACTACAATACCCTACACTACACTACCCTACCCTACACTACCCTACCCAACACTACACTACCCTAACCTACCCTACATACACTACTCTACACTACCCTACTGTACACTACCCTAGACTACACTACCCTACCCAACCCTACACTACACTACCCAACCCTACCCTACCCTACACTACCATACACCTACACTACACTAACCTACCCTAAAACCAATTAATTTTTTACTGATTTTTATTTTTGGATTTTTTTTTTAATTCCGAGCATTTTCATATTTATTCACCTTTTAAACCTTCTCTGGACTTCCACAAATAATTCAATACCAAAATTAGCCAAATCGGTCCAGCCGTTCTCGAGTTCTAGCGAGACAAACGAACAGCAAGAAAATATACTTAAGTGTATGTATAAAAACTCGAAGGTTGTGTGTGAAGTCAGCCAAAATTATTATTTTTTTATTTAATTCCGAGCGTTTTCATATTTATTCACCTTTTAAACCTTCTCTGGACTTCCACAAATAATTCAATACCAAAATTAGCCAAATCGGTCCAGCCGTTCTCGAGTTTTAGCGAGACAAACGAACAGCAAAAAAATATACTAAAAACTCGAAGGTTGTGTGTGAAGTCAACCAAAATTAATTTTTTTTTATTTAATTCCGAGCGTTTTCATATTTATTCACCTTTTAAACCTTCTCTGGACTTCCACAAATAATTCAATACCAAAATTAGCCATATCGGTCCAGCCGTTCTAGAGTTTTAGCTAGACTAACGAACAGCAATTCATTTTTATATATATAGATATTTGACAACCGACCGACATCAATCGTAACATTGCAGCGTTCAACCGACGACGATTGGTACAAACTTCTATATCTTCTACTGAACCGATTTTGATGAAATTGTCACTTCTACTGAACCGATTTTGATGAAATTGTCACAGTACCCTAAGTTGAAAGATACTTAATCCAATAAAGAAAATTCATTTCGATATCTAGTTTCTATTATGAAATACGTGGACACACATAGTACATACATACAAACAAACATAGATACACGTATAAAATTTGGCAGGCCTGTTTTGAAGCCCACATAGACTAACATACACGAATATTGTGCAATTACAACAAAATTACACACATACTGGTCAAATTGATGATCTCCTTTTTTTGAAGTCGGTTAAAAATGGGAAAATTTAAAACATCTATGATTGTGTACCATCATCAGCGCATCATCATATCAGCCGAAAGCCGTCCACTGCTGGACAAAGGCCTCCCCCAAGGATTTCCACGACAACCGGTCCAGCGCTGCCCGCATCCAGCGGCTTCATGGGACTTTCACCAGGTCACGTCTACCAACCTATGCTAAGTCTTCCGGTGCGTTACTTTACTATCTTAACGGCCATCAGCTCAAAATAAGGCAAATTATTTAATTAATGATGAACGTAGCAGTGAAGGAAAACATCGTGAGGAAACCTGCACACACCTGCGAAGAAACTCGAAGGTTGTGTGTGAAGTCGACCAACCCGCACTGGGCCCGCAAGGTCGACTAAGGCCCGATCACCCCAATTCAGGGTAGGCTCGGGCCCCTCGGTGGGGACGTATATGAACTAATTTGATGAACGTAGCAGTAAACGAACCTCATAGCAACATGTTTTGCAAAGGGATATTTTACGAAGTATTGTTTGGCAAGTCCATGCGAAAAATATTATTATTTTGTATTGAATAGTTCGGAGTTGCTAAAACACTATTGCGTCATCGTCATCGACCGTAAATAATAAAACCAGTCTGCAAATGACCTTGTGATAACGTTTAAAACTATTGTATCTCGCCAGCCATCACATCCTTCCTCCTACGATATCTACTTGTAGGAGCTACTCAAAGGTTGGTTACTTTCGAAAGGAACCCGCAACAGTCGGCTCGATAATAAGCCGTGTCCTTCGAATACAATACACACTTTTTAGGGTTCCGTACCCAAAAGGTAAAAACGGGACCCTATTACCACATCCCGGACACTTCATACAAAGGGCCAGAAATGACATTTAGGAATGAAGCAACAAACAAAATGGCGGCAAAATCCTATATGTTCCGACAACCAAACTGTAACCAATCTGTATCAATCCGGATGACGAGGGGGTGAGGTCGCAACCTAGAGTGGCAGGGAGTGTCCATACTGTATGTTAGTACTAATATATATAAGGTCTAACAAAATTAGCTGAAACTATTTTAACTAGTGCTTCTACCCATGAAATTGAACAACTTTCCCCATGAAACCCAGTCTATCTCAAAAAAAAAAATTGAACTTTCCATACTAACTTGGCTGATCAGCTGATCGAGTTAGTATGGGAGAGCCAATTTTTTTTTTGCGATTTGTCTATGGGTTCCATGGGGCAAGTTGTTCAGTTTCATGGGCAGAAGCACCAGTTAAAATAGTTTCAGCTAATTTTGTTAGACCTTATATCATCATATCAGCCGAAAGAAGTCCACTGCTGGACATAGGCCTCCCCCAAGGATCTCCACGACGACCGGTTCTGCGCTGCCCGCATCCAGCGGCTTCCCGCGACCTTCACCAGGTCATCGGTCCACCGAGTGGGAGGCCTGCCTACACTACGCTTTCCGGTGCGTGGTCGCCACTCGAGAACTTTACTGCCCCAACGGCCATCTGTTCTACGAGCAATGTGCCCCGCCCACTGCCACTTAAGTTTAGCAATTCTGAGAGCTATGTCGGTTACTTTGGTTCTCTTACGGATCTCCTCGTTTCTGATTCGATCACGCAGAGAAACTCCGAGCATAGCACGCTCCATTGCCCTTTGGGTGACCTTGAGCCTTCTTATGAGGCCCATAGTAAGCGACCATGTCTCAGTTCCGTACGTCATCACTGGCAACACACATTGGTCGAAGACCTTGGTCTTAAGACACTGCGGTATCTGGGACGTAAAGATATTGCGAAGCTTCCCGAACGCTGCCCAGCCGAGTTGGATTCGACGAGTTTTTTCACGCACCTAGACCTTATATACTTTGCTATAACTGAGACTTCGATGTCCGTCTGTCTGTCTGTCTGTCCGTCTGTCACCAGACTGTATTTCATGAACCGTTGCCGCTGTAGCAACAAATATTACTAAAAAACAGAATAAAATAAATATTTAAGAGGGCCGATTTTTTTGCTCGTTTTGCTCGATATTGATAACGACAACAGGAAGGCGCTTGAAATATTGACAGAATATTGAGTTGTATTTTTCACTATAAAAATAAATAACTAAATTAGAATAAAATTAATATTTAAGGGGGGCTTCCATTGTGACATGTGTTAAGTTTATATAGAAAACAAACTCCTAGGAAGCAATTCTTTGTTTTACCTCGACCACACCCCATGAGCTGTCTGACCACCAAGCACCTCATGGATCTTCATCTACTGCAAATGAAGGATCAATTGGGGCTTTCTAATAATCATCAGGACAACTACTTTGACTTTATTGTTTTACACGCAAAAGTGCCTGAACTAATTTATACAGCAAATACACACGAATAAAAATTTAAAGAAAAAAAAATTTAGGAACAACATGATTTATAGTTTGTTCGCTGAATATCTCTTTGATGAATGCCGCGAGCTGGCAGCGGCGACAATTATATACTCTGACAAAAGTTCCGCCCTGAGTTCAATCGCGGCGCCGACAAAGTCGATGACGGCGCGGCGGGCGGCGCGATTGAACTCAGAGCAGCCCCTTTGACGGAGTCTTTGTGGCGAGCCGTCAAAACTGCAGCTATTAATTCAGCAAAAGAACTTTACTTTGTTACAAATATTATTTCGACTAGAGCATGTTATGCATCGATCCCTCCCAAATCCTAAATATTTAAGATATATTGAGCATTTTAAGTGGGTTAGCCAGCTCTAACCATTTATTTCACAGTTTAATAGTTTTGCCCAAGTAGAGAAATTAGTTTCTTTGGGGCCTTCAAAGTATTTTCTTACTTTGTAAATTCCCGGAACAACAGACACACAGGCTAATCCAAGGTTTCGAATTTGAATATTAAAAAGTGCACAAATATGTGAATTTTAATATGCTTTTTCGTTTTATATGTTTAACAAATCCGACCTAAATCCGAACTGTATCCTTATGGCACCTAGGGGATCAAGACGAATCTTATGAATGACACTTGTCACTCCAAAATCGATCAAGCCTTTAAAAACAGCCTTTTATCTCAACCAAAGAAACAGACATAAAAAACCATTTCTATAACATTACTCATCATCTTGAGCAATCGGGTATTAAAAATAAACTCATTTCGAAGAATAGGGGATCGGACTGCATCAAAAATAAATTCTGAAATATGATTTCCTAAATTGCTCTCATCTGGAAGTTTCACAAAACTTTACTTGTTTTGTTTTCCATCACCTTTTCAATTTTTAATTGATCAAAGTCACAAAATAAGTTCGTCAATAACGCTTTAAATATATGACGTCACTTGTGGGTATTTCAAACATTTTTAGAAAAAAAATTCGTTTTTGTCAGATCATAAAAAGTAACTCAAATGACTGGCAGTCCAATCCCCTATTTTAATTGTTTTCTATTCTTCTCAGCAAATACTTTCATTTGATACCTACCTATACCATGACGGTGGGTGAAAAAACTCAACGAAGTACGTCACTTGCTAAACATGCATTTTCATCGAAACTAAACGTGTATTCAAAATTTCAGCTCAATCGGAAACCTGGAGGTAGGTCAAATTTTCCTTGCAAATTTATAAGTAGATAACTTACGGGGTTTTATCATTTTATTGTTAAATACTTTTGCTTCCAAGCATGCGAGGGCGGAGAGAAGGGAGTCATTCGACAGCGGTGGACTGCAGATTATTCAGTCGCCATGCCGCGGTGGTCAGGACCAGGTCACTATGTTCTCCTTACTCCACAATCACATCCAGGTCATTTTCCAAAGCGAAATTCCCTATCATCTGTTCGCAGTATTTTTTTCGCCTATACCTAGAGCTACCCGGCTAGGTGGAGGTCGCAGCCGGAACTACGAGTCCGGCTGTTTGGATCAGGGTACTACGGGGTTGGGGGTAGCTCACCGCTTGCCTGCTGTCGCGATCTATCGCCTTCGGCAGGCTTGTCGGCCCCCGAATGGGTCGAGGACTCGTAGTGGTATGTGGTTAGTTGTAGGGGTTGGGCAATGTTTGTTGCCTGGCAAGTACGTGGCGTCCAGGCAACCAGGCATCCTCCCTCGCGCGCAACTAGTGTTACGACAACACGTAGCCACGTGGGCTCTGGGCGAATAAATACAACGCGGGGCACGTGAGTTGTCCATAAAGCGGAACTGCTGGTTTTACTGGCAGGGCCGGCAATTGCCTGGATAGCAAGTAGAGCTAAGCTAATACTGCTCCGGCCGATCCAGCCGCGTAGGAGTAAGTCTGGACAAGTGCGTTAAGCGCCGGGAAGTGAGCGCGCCCAGTTCCGGTACCACCCTGAAGATGTGGGAGCCAGTTTGTCTGGCGTCCCGAGCGGGGATCGAACCGTCAGCAGCGAAAGCCGCGGGAGGTGAGCGTGCCAACAGCTCCGAGACCTCCCTGGAGAGAAGGGAGTGGTTACCAGGACAAGCGTCTTGCCGGCAAGACCTACCGCAATTGGTCCATGCCTTCGCCTTATGGTGTTGGCAGGAATACCGGCCCTCACTGCATGCCCAAGAGGTCGGTCAGTGGGGACGCTATATCATAAACCTGGTAGTTTAGCGTATCTGGTAAATATACGAAAGGGACTGTCCACAACCTAATCAGTTGAACGCTTTGTGCGTCGCCTTACCGACAAATTTTAAGTCGCTGACAAAACGCGCGCCTCGCTTGAATGTACGAGCTGCCGTCTTTAAAATACGCTTCTACCGCAAACGCGCGGTGCATGCAGACTGGACTCGACTACCGCGGCATGCATGGCGACTGAACAATCGTCACACCCCTCTCCCCGTCCTCGCTTGCTTGGAAGCAAAAACATTCAACTTCAAAATGATGAGTTTTACATGGGATACCCTGTACTTACATACGAACATTAAGTTAAGGCGGGATACGAAGAGAACTGGCGAAACTTCATATATTTCTGTTCACTAGAAACTATGGACCTGAAGTAATTCTAAGCATTAAAACATTTTTTTAAGGTTTGTTCGGTTACTTCACAAGGTGCCCGCCTACTAAAAATTTTAAAATAAATCAATATATCATTAAATAAAATGTCTAGATATGATATATTAATTTTCTTACAAAACTCTGTGAATATCATCATCATCATACCAGCTCATATACGTCCCCACCAAGGGGCTAAAGTCTACCCTGAATTAGAGCAATCGGGCCTTAGTGGAATATAAATTTAGGAAAAAATATTTTTATGTAAAAATGTATTGTGATTCCCAAGTTGCCCGCCTTCTTCATTTTCGATACAAAAAGTTAATTATTAAAATAATTGAAAAAAACATTAAAAAGGGCAAAATTGTGGTTGGTTATTTTCTTTACTAATTACATGTAAAGAAATAAACAGACAACTGTTCCAGTTCGTATCCTGCCTTAAATAAAAGCGTATAAAAATTAGACATACCCGTGTGTAGCATTTCATCAACATTCCTATGAGAGTTGTGCAGTGAAGACTGTTCCTGCGCCAAATGGTCCACCGTTATAGATGTGTGATCTGTCCCCGTTCCAAATTTTCTGCTCAACAGATGTTCTCTCTCTGTCCTTTCCTGTTCACGCCTTAGCCTTTTGGTTTGGGCGTTTGATAGCGATGCCTGGAAAACTTCCACCATTCAGTTTTAATTTGTAAGTCAGAATTGAGAGGTCTGTTATTATTACTGAAGTGACAACAGCTGATAATCATAAACATGGGCCTACATCTGCTCATTGTTGTGTAAATATTTTTATTAGGATGTGGGCTAATTGTACCTAATGATATCTAACAAAATAAGAAACATATGACCCATTGGTCCAGCGGCAGTGCTGCTGTCTGCTGGACCGAGCGTCCTGAGTCGAACCCCACCCAGAGTAAACATTGGTGTGAGAAACAGGTTTATTTTCTCTGCGTCTGGGTGTTTAATATCTATTATTTAATATAAAATTGATGAGCCCTTAGCATGATCTCACCTGATGAGATGCTGATGATGATTCCGAAGATGGAAGCGGGCTTACCAAGATTCCCCAACGCAATGGGGATCTGGCTATCTTATCTTCAAGCCGGAACACATTAATGCTGTTAACACTGATGTTTGGTGGCAAGACTTAGATAAGTTGATGGTAGCTAGCCAGGCGGGCTATGAAAACCTACCACCAACCAAACCAAGTCTTACAAAGTTGAGCCCGCCGGGAATCAAACTTGCAACCTCCTGGTGTGAAGGTAAATGGACTAACTATTATGCCACAGAGGCAGTTATATAAGTATGTATATCAGTATTCATTGTGCTGTTCCTGTCACTTCGTTTTAAGTTAGACAGCCAATTCAAATATGATATGATGTCAGGTGATGTCGATGGGCAGTAATTGTATGCAGTGAAATTAATGCTTGGGTGGTATGTACTTAAGTAATTATGCATTCACTGGGCAGTTATGTGATATGATGCACTTAACTCTTGGGTGGTAGCAACTAAAGTTGATTATACGCACACATGATGAAGTACTTACTTTTTTTGGCAAAACAAAATTACTCAAATGGGTTCAATTAATGGCCTAAACAAACAGAGAGCAGTCAAACTCATTCCATGTCTAAAGGTTTCATGTCTTGTGAAAGTTGCTAGGAATAGTAGCTCAAAAGTTTAGCTACAAGTTTAATTATCTTATCTTATCTTAGTAAGTGGGGGCTGCAGTTGCAGCGACACTTCGGACCCAGTGGGATCTATTGTGACAACTCCTATAGCCCCTATAGCCTTTGCACCCCAAACCTACTCGAAGATGTGCTGCATCAATGCAGCAATTCCGCTGATTGGAAGGTGCTAGTAGTTCTCCGGTTTGGCATCGCAGTGACACAGTAAGTGTTCCATTGATTCTTTATCATCACCACAGGCCCTGCAGGTCGGGTCATTCATCATGCTGATTTTTTGCAGGTGTGCGTTTGTGGCAAAGTGGCCCGTCAACGCTCCTGTTACCACCCTGACTAGCGTCCTGCTGTTATAGTTGGTTGCCCCTGTGGTGACCTCACTAATGAAGAGCTTAAGAGTGTTTATGCATCCCTGGATAGCCATGTCAATCTGTGTCTTCCCTCAGCCTGTTCCTTTAATGCCCTTATAATAGTGCTCCTGGGTAGCCCTATCCTCGGTTCTGGACCACACATTTTTGTCTGTTTAATTAAGCTGTAGTAGCTAGATCTAGCTATAAAGTCGCTAAGTCGGCATCACTGGCACGTTCATGTCTTTTGTGTGAAATTAATAGGTAGTAATAATGTTATAATTGTGTGAAGAGGTGTGTTGGTACAGACCCATTGGTGTGCAAGTTTGACTTGTACTTCACACGTCGACTTGTACTTGGCAAGTTTTTAAACACCTTTAGGGTTAATAGTTATCAGAAGGTATTTACCTGGATGTGCTTGACATCATATTTTAGCTGGTCCACTCTCATCTTCGCTATAGGCCTCTGGCTTATTGGTGTTTTGAATACAAAGATATCCAGTCTTTCACAGTTTCTGAAACATTATTTTAGTAAGTGGGTGTATAGACCAACAGAAAAAATACAATCAGATTCAAAACATGGCATCGACCCAGCTTGGGTACGCGCATTCTCGTATTAAAATAGGTACTTACACTTGTGAAATTATAGGTTATGTTAAATAGATAACTTTATGGTACCAAAGTGGAATTAATTTAGGTAAAGGTCATGGACATTATACTCAAATGTAGGGGCTAATAAATCAAAACAACTTACGCGATAATAGCATTAATTTTTGATTGTATTTCATTTTCTATTCCTTCACAGTTTGTCGGATCTTTGTCCATTTTCGCAAATAAATCTCCGCATTCTTGTATTATCTGATTCGTTTGATGGTACAGAGTTTCCATGATAAATAATGTTGATTTGTAATGTAATGTATTCTTTTAAATTTACTATCAATTCTAGCTGTAAACAGATATACCAGCTGTTTGCCAGCTGCCTGCTGTTTTCTTCACTCACAGTCAGTCTTCACCACAGAACACTATTACTCCACAAGGGAAGTCTTCACTCACCGAATCAAAGAGAATATAATACACTACGTTTTACCACAGATGACATACTAGTTACTGCGTTTACAGTGGTTTACACACAGATTTAATAGTTTTACCATCTGTGGTTTTACCACAGTTTTACGCTGAATATGTATTTTTTTTTGCCTACAATTTTATTGTGTTATGGCACAATAATTATGCCAATGTCAATGTAAAGTGAATAGGCATTATTTGAGTTTGCGTGTACCATCCTCGACTGCATTATCACTTACCATCAGGTGAGTTGCAGTCAAACGCACTCCAATTTTTCAAAAAAGTGTACGAACAGTGAAAGTGTCAAATTTATGATCGTTAAGCTTACGGTCAGGTCAGGTCTTAAAGCTGAAAAATCTTTCAGCAACTTAAAATAAAGTCCTTATTATAACACTCACACCATTCGTAACGCATTCAGTACGGAATGATTGACTATTGAAGTTGGGCCAGACGACGAAACACCTGAAAACTTTAGTGTTCGTTTTTTGTTCGTTTAGCTTTTTCCCAAGAAGATTTGAAGGATTAACAAGCGTTAAGTTTCAAACGTAATGGTGTCGGCATACTTAGTTTGTTTGTAGTACTTTTTCTGTAAATAGCCCGCAAAAATAGAACGGACGGGCAGACAAAGTAGACACTCTACAAACAAACTAACTATGCCGATGCCGTTACGCTTGAAACGTAACGCTTGTTGAACCTTCAAATCTGCTCGGGGAAAAAGCTAAACGAATAAAAAACGAACACAGAAGTTTTCATGTGTTTCGTCGTCTGGCCCATCTTCTTTCGCTAATAACTCCTTAATGACTGCGGTACGATTGATCCTGTCAGGCCATAACGGAACCTAATGGCTCCGAGGTAAATGCTAACCCGCTCGGGGCCTAACGGAACCCATTGGCTCCGGAAGGGTGCACGCCACTTTAAGCCTTCACGGTGCATAAATACGTATCAAAGAAGGGTCGGCGCGCGCGGGCTGGTGGTGCCTGAGGGAGTATTTGCTAACATAGTAAGGTGCTTGACAGGGCAAGTATTTCTCAATTAGTTTTCCGGTACTCTAGTTATAAACCTCTTTAGTCAGTAACTGCAGTAAATATGGAGAAAACCGGTGATAAAAATTGTATGTAAATCATGAAATTACAAGGAAGTATCCCGAACTCGAAATCTAAGTACTTACGAAATTTACTTTTTGCAAAAAATTGTATAAACTACACAGATGGGGTATTTTGAATGTTTACTTCTTCACCTTCGGGCTTGAGATACACAAATCTATGGGCCCAACACGCGTCTTTGATTAGGCCTACTGTCTTACGAAAGTTCTTTTTTCATATTTATAGTTCTGATTATGGTATCACCTTGGAACCTCGATTTTGGTTTAATTTTCTTCAATGCCTTGATTTTGGGGGGATTTCAGGGAAGTTTTGGGGAGAACCCGAGACGGTTATCTGGCAAGATTTCATCTGTGTTGTTTGTTGATAGTTTTTTGGCGGGATTTGTGGTGAAATCATTCGTAGATTTATTTCATTATTTTTGCATTGTTTTCTGATAAAATTTGCTTCAAAAGGTGCGTTTTGGAAAACAACGTATGGTGCACGTGAGCAATGTGAAGGACAAGAAAATATAATGAAGAAGGAGGACGTGAAAACACAATTTGCACTGGGTGCACTTTTATAGACTCCCTACTGCAACCGGGTGTTCCATCTCAGAATAAGGCTGCTGCAAATGATGTAAGAACTCCAGTGAAGACGTCTTGTAATGCACCGGCACTAGTATTGTAAATCAAAAAACAAACGAAGATGAAGTATATGAAAACTGTCTCAAAAGATAAGTGTGCACAAGAACTGCATGACCTTATTCCCCTAGCTCCATTCCACCTTCGGTCAACGAGACGCAGGGACAGCTTCCACGCCTATGTTGTTGATATTCGCTTCCTCATTTAATATGCAGGCAGCTATGGAGTGGAACTCCTTGCCTACGTCTGTGTTTCCCGACTCCTAAAATTTGGGCATCTTCAAGGCGAGAGTGAATACACATTATTTAAGTTTGCTTTTACCATCATCGACTACATCATCACTTTCAGGTGAGTTGTAGTCAAACGCACTCAAATTAATTTAAAAAACGGGCTTTTTTACCCAGAGACGTTAATATATTCTTAAAAAAATTTCGTTGTTGACTAAAAACATTCGCTAAATTCGCTTTGGTTGTGGTTGACTGACTGATTCACGTCTCGCCACCAGTGTTTCGAAAACGGAAGGAAATTACCTTTCCCTTATAAGTTGCGAAATAAACACCATTCTTGGTGCTTTTTTAACTGAGTGAAGAAAAGTGATAACATAAATCAAGATGGGTGATGCTTGTCGAGCGTGCTTGATGAGAGTGCCTCACGCTACACTCATAGCCACCATTATGTGCTGTTTGGGCGTGGGGGTGTTCTGCGGAACCATGTACCGTGGCTCAAGGCACTCCATCAAAATGTTCGACGAGGTATTCCACTTCCGCCTCATCTGGATCGAGGCGCTGCAGATGATATTCATCGTCGGCAGCGCGTGCATGGCGGCTCTGGGGCTCATGCTGCTGTGCCTCGGCTGCCTCACAACGGGCGCCACCCGTCAGAGGGTCTACCGCGCGTGGCGAGCCCGCGTCGGTGGCAGGATATCTTGCGCAATCTTCATGATCATCACCTACATTCTAACTTTCTTGTGGATCCTACTCCTTGGCTTCCTAGTGATCACTACATTCCTATTCACAATATTCTGGAAACTCTGTTCAAAACCGAAAAACATTGACTTTTCAACGTGTATTGACTTTACACAGTTTGACTTCATGTTCCCATCGACAGTGAAACAAGAGGACATGACGATTTGCGGAGCACACAAGATGAAACTGTTCTGCAAGGACTATGTTGAGAAGGCGGAATTTATGTTTATTCTGGCTATGGTGTCCTGCATACTCGTTATACTTAGCTTGGTGCACTACCTGATGTGTTTGTCAGCAAACTATGCACACATACGGGATCATGAGAAGTTTCAGGAGTTGCAGGAGCTTCAGTACCTCACTAACCCTGACATGCATGCATCCAAAGACCGCTTCTAGTATATGGCCCGTGCGCCACTCCTGCGCTCTCTCGAGGCATCCACTAAGATGTGACGCAATTACTAATGATGATGACGTAGACAATATTTAAAATAATTGTTTGATGTAGGCACTTCATTTAACTGAATATTTAAATTATTATAAGATATATATAACTCAAAGGTGACTGACCGACTGACATAGTGATCTATCAACGCACAGCCCAAACCACTGGATGGATCTGGCTGAAATTTGGCATGCAGGTAGATGTTATGATGTAAGTATCCTCTTAGAAAGGATTTTGGGAAATTCCCACGGGAACCGCAAAAATCGGGATCTGCGCGGGTGAAGCTGTGGGCATCCACTAGTTTATTATAAGACTGATGTTCAGTAAAATCACTTCTAATCATCATCCTTTGCAATAAATATCCAATTGTATATTGATTGCCTACATATCTGAACATTGACTTTACCCAAAGTATTGGTAATATATATAACTTTTTACATTCCTTTGCTATACCTTTTTTGTTTTACTTTTTGAGGTGCTTTTTGCTTCAAAACATGTCGCAATTATATTGTAATCAAATCAATTATACACCTTTATTGTTGTTAATGTGAAGACACATTAGGTTTAAGTATTATTTACACTTTGTATTGGAACTGAAAAAATTGTCCTTTTTAGGCTAAAAACAAATCTAGGTAGAAATACATTCCTTCCTTTTTGTCTATTTTGTCTTATAATGTTTCTACTTAAAAACATAAGACATAGGATTACTATCCACCTAACTAGGTTAACATAAATTAAGTGTTCAAAGATTAGTACAATGTTATTGATCTGATCACCCATCGTGCATGTAGCTTAAGTAACTAAAAATTAAGTGAGCATATTGTATTGATAAGAATCAACTATACCTAATACTGTTTTCTTTAAAATTGACTGACCTTATGCGACACACATCATTATTTAGGGTTTTATCAAACAATTATAATTATTATTACCGTTTATTCATAATATGAAATTCACTTTAAATTACAGCATTTTTTTATGAAGAGATGAATTATTATATGACCTATACGTTTATATACAAATATTTTTGTGTTTGTTATTATAATACTGTACTTCTGTAGCATTATTACACACTTTCAACATAGCTTTTAGCTTTACTTAAAGCAAACACTAGGCACTGCAACTAAAAAAACAACTATGTGAACAGTTACTTGCTATAAGAATTATTTATTATACTTACATAGTTTTTTTCCAAAGTTGCACTTTCTTGGTTTTGCACCAGGAATACTTTTCTACAAATATAATCGGAAGATATTTTTATATTGTACATAATATGAACCTGGGATATTGAATTGGTGTAATAAATACAAGTGGACAGTATAAAATAATGTTGCCAAATATGTACATTGTACAGTACAATGTACTTGCCTATTTAACTCTTTGATAACTCTATTTATGTATCATTGAGTGTTAACGATTTTGATGCCAGTCACACAAACTTTGTCCTTTGTCTCAACATGCACAGCATCGTCAATGAGTGCCCTCTATAGTTTAAAATGTCTTTTACATAAACATTGCATTTATATTTTGAACTGCTTACTAATTATAGATACATATATAGGTAATTCAAATGATTACGCCTGTAAAAAGCAGCTAAGGATTGCATATTATACACTAGTGTACCTAACTTTTTAAAATACATATATAAGGTAGGTAGTTTAATTTTTAATAAATGTTACATTTTGTACCTACATAGGTTTTTTTTACCCATTTAACAAACTCGTGTTTTTACACGACTGCGCACAATAAAGGGTGTGTGTATTGTTTGCAGGTCTAATGTATGTATACATACATATATGTATATATGTTTCTTTATTCCACTGTATTCGAAACATTGATTTTAGAGTGCGAGATATCGTTAGATACGTCTTGATCCAGTGAGTGACAGGGATATATTTACCCGACTTCTTAAAAAAGAGGCGTAATGTTTTTATCCATTCGTGTTTATTTTTCAATTTTGTGGACTTAACGGTAGCCTTAATACTGTCAAAGTATTTAAGTACAACATACAGCTGGACATTCCCTGCCGCTCTCTAGATTTCGACATCACCTCGTCACCCAGATTGGTTATATTTGGTTCTCGAACTTATAGGATTTCGCCGTGATTTTGTTTGCTCCGTCATTTGTTTTTAGAAATGTCATTTCACGGCATACAACATACTGTGCTAATGAGAGGTGTCTAGAACTTTTTTTATACTTCTTTGATATCACTTTTGTGCGGAGGCAGCTTTTTATATTTCTTTGGCGGAACCCTACGGTTCCGCGGAATACACTTTGAGTATAGCTGCTCTAGAGCACAAGCATTTTTTAACATGAGTCTTGAATTTATTCTCTGGCAAATTAGTTACGTTTTGTGGAGTTTTATTGTAGAATCTCAATCTCAACACTGCCCCACAAATGACTTTTAACCTAACTCAATCTCGAATAGGCTATATCTATTTAATATTTTTTTTTTAAATGTGGTTATGTCTGTCACTCTTTTTAGGAAATAAATGCTAATTCTTACGAACGTAGGTAAGTACTTATACATGATTTTTTCATATATTTATGAATTGACTAGCAGCAGATTAAATATTGATTTCTTTGAAGTTATTCTGTAACAAGCTTACCAATTGTGAATAAAAATAAAAATAAACGTCTCACATGATCGCACTTGATAGATTTCGCAGATAGTTCTTTTCTGCAAGAGGAAAATATTTTCTATGTCGGCCGCATGTCCCTACAATAAAATGCCAAAAGCAATTATAATATAGAAGTTACAAATAAACTAGTCTTGCAGTACCTACATCCGTTAACTGTCTTATTTTCTTAACGGCATAAGCAGCTAAACTAAGCCTTCCCGCTAGAGTTTCAATGTGTGGTCCCCATTGAAGTGAAACATCCAGAGTTATAACAAGGAACACCGTAGTATTAACAAATTCTAAATTATCACCATCTTATATTACACTATTATTGACCTTTTTTACATTTGGCAATCAAGTCTGATGTACCTATCTCACAGTATTCTTTGCTACTAAGTAAGTGAAATGTTAATAGTTGAATGATTTGACAGACGGTGAAGGTTTCGCGAATAGGCTTGGCTGTACCATTTATTTGTATTGCCCACAAACTCACAATCAAGCGATACACTTATACATTTATATTTATACTCATACACTTAGCGTCCTGTTTGTTAACCCACCTAGTCAACGACAATTTAGTTTGCTCTTGCTTGACCTCAGGTCAGGTCAATTTCAATTATCCGTCGCCCGTAGTTGGTCATCTGTCCTACGTTTACCACTATACTGACGCCCTATGTATGCACTTTGCTAATTTTCCTTATTGTAGGTACATATACCTAGACATTCTTAGTATACCTAGATTGTTAAACAAATTCGACCTTCTGTTTGTATTAGTTATTCTTTGCACTCTTTATATAGGAAGGTCGGGTTGTAGGTCCCTAAAGAAGAAAAAACCAGCCAAGTGCGAGTCGGAGTACCTATCCGTATCACTACACCTCTCGGTAGACCGATGACCTGGTGAAAGTCGCGTAAAGCTGCTGGATGCGGGCAGCGCAGGACCTGCGCTATGGATGGCCGTTCTCCAGCAGTGGATGTCCTTCGGCTGATATGATGATGATGATGAGAGTTTGTATTAATTTTTAACATAAGTATTCTATAACTCCGACGATGTGCTCCCCGAAGACTGGCTATTAAAATCCATATTTACACTTCTACCGAAAAAACCAAGTGCAAAATTGTGGTGACCACAGGATGATCAGTGTCATGAGACAATCAATAAGCCCTCGGCATCATCTCACCTGATGGAAGTGACGATGATGCCGAAGATGGAAACGGGCTTACCAAGAATTTGAAAATATTCCTGAAAACCATATTATCCATACAAGTGAATGTTGTTTTTTACTGCACCTCCTTAATATTTAAGATCTACAGTTATAAAATTTATGAGCGTCGGTGGAAGATTAGAATCTACAAAAGAGAAGAAGAAAATTTAAATGAAACCCAATTGGGATTCAGGACGGGACTGGGTACTCGAGAATCTAGTGGCTTTTCAAGTTCTAGTACAGAGATGCTTAGACATTCAAAAAGATTATTTAAGCTTTAAAGATTTTGAAAAGCATTCGATAATGTAAACCACGTTAAGCTATTAAAAACATTAAAATTAATTGGAAAAGATGTCAAAATTATTGAAAACTTGTATTTGTCTCTCGTTATAATCATTAGCATTTAATGGTTACTGGTTATAAATAGAATACGAACATCATTATTTTACTCAGCTACGTCACAACGCAAGAAGCAATCTGCCCACTTAATATTTATGAGTATTATCATCTCCGCAATCGGAAAATACCATGAACTTACACGACTGGTTTAGCTTCTCGTAGGCTGGGCTGCGGCTGATTCACGGGGAACTACTTTCGCGGTTGTCGCGACCACGACCCTGACTCAGTAGCAGGCGAAGGTCCAGCTCACCGGCGCGGCGGCGGCATTCCCTACATGCGTTTACGCACGCACTTGGTGTTGATGACCTTTATTTTGTCCGATCAGAGAATTTTCAGTGTGCGAATAAAAAATATGTTGCCTGTCCTTGCAGTGCCCTCGATTACTTAATATAGGTAGAAACAATGAAGACTCAATATAAAAGACAAGCAGTTGCCCGCGTGGATATCAAGGGTGCGCGTTGGGCGAGCCGCCAGCGCATCGCGATCTTCTTTCCGTACTCAAAGGGTGCCAACGGGACCCTATTACTAAGCCTCGGCGGTCCGTCCGTCCGTCTGTCTGTCTGCCAGCGGACTGTATTTCATGAACTGTAATTGGACAGGTAGTTTTCTTGGTTCTATTGCCGCCATAACAACGAATAATAAAAGTTAAATTAAAAAAATAATTTATTACTATACCTACAAGAAACGTGTTTTTTTTTAAACGTGAAAAGTCATATCAGCCGAAGGACGTCCACTGCTGGACATAGGCCAAGGATCTCCACGGCGACCGGTTCTGCGCTGCCCGCATCCAGCGGCTTCCCGCGACCTTCACCAGGTCATCTGTCCACCGAGTGGGAGGCCTGCCTACACTACGCTTTCCGGTGCGTGGCACTCGCGAACTTTACTGCCCCAACGGCCATCTGTTCTACGAGCAATGTGCCCCGCCCAATGCCACTTAAGTTTAGCAATTCTGAGAGCTATGTCGGTTACTTTGGTTCTCCTACGGATCTCCTCGTTTCTAATTCGATCACGCAGAGAAATTATGTGTAAGTACTTATTATGTGTAAAGGACTAACATTTTTTTTCATATTTGACACTTAGTCTCTTTGGGAAAGTTTTTTGTAAACACGAGTACCTACATTCATATCCTTTGCTATCAAGAACTAATTAAAAGTCACCCTGTATACACCCGAATCACTATACCCTCCTTTTAGGTCAGTAGGGTAAATAATTAATATAAGAATTGCGTAATTCTCATTACTTCACATCCCTCTGTTATCGTGTGGCACCGTGCTATCTAAGGTACAGATGTCTGGGGCCTGGTGCCGCATGCAGTTACTTCTCATCAGTCTAGCCACAGTCACATAAGGGCATTTTAGATTTACACACCTAAGGACGGATGTGTGTAACACAACTAACCTTCATACACATCTGGAAGCAGCTGTGCAGGCTTTTCATTTGGAGAGTGTGCTCAAGAACTTCACGACCTCATTCACCCAGCTCCATTCCACCTTCGGTCAACGAGACGCAGAGAGAGTTTCCACCCTTTTGTTGTTGATATTCAGCCTATACGCACGAAGCGCTATACGCTTCCTCATTTATTATGCGGACAGCGATCGAGTGGAACTCCTTGCCTGCGTCTGTGTTTCCCGACTCCTACAATTTGGGGATCTTCAAGGCGAGAGTGAATAGGTAATATTTGAGTTTGCGTGTCTATCCTCGACTACCTCGTCACTTACCATCAGGTGAGATATAGTGAAACGCACAAAAATTTTAATAATAATAAAAGGCTTCCTCACGATGTTTTCCTTCACCGTTAAAGCAATCGGTAAGTAATACATGTATATATGTGTATATACGTATAAGTTTCGAAAAGTCACTTCGGCCTTCTTATTATTTGCTAGAACAATGAAGAAAAAAAAAATCCAAACATTTCCTTCATGGCTAGAACGCTGTGGCATAGATGATATACTAGTTTGGCTGTGGTCTAAGTCACTTCACAAAACTTCGCGCTTTAATTTTTCAAGCTAATTTGGTGATTAAGTCTAACAGAGACACTGCGGTTACTGACGATGAGTAAAGACCCCTCTTTATACTCATCGTCAGTAATACCCCCGTATCAAGCGATTCATTTGCTTAGGCTCCGTGATGAGTACTGAGTAGCGCACGGCCGTGTGTGATCCATAAATATCTACGTGTAAGTACTTTCATTTAATGTGACTGATAGAAGTGACGTGAAGCCAATTGAAATGTTAATTTATACGGATAAAGTCAACCCGATTTCAATAAAGAGTAAAAATGGCAGTCGCGTCCGACCAGCCGAGGGCATGTTTCGTGTTGTGGCGTTCGCGGGGTCAACACGGAGTCACAGTGATGCACGCGCTCCGCCCGACCGCGGCCGGAGTCTGGCCGCAGATTTGAAGCAAAAACACAGTGATATTGAGAGCCGCAGGTGGAAATCCCTAAGTTGGAGCGTCAAGCGAGCGACAAGCCACAAAACCAGTCATTAGTGTACCTCCGTAGCGACCGTGCCTACGTGTGGCTGTGGAGAGGTACGTGCGCGCGACCACAATGCGCTCAATATTAAAACACAATTAAACTCTAACGACCACTAGTTTCCAAAGTGATATCGAAATGTTGAAACAATAAATAAAACTAGTTTACCGATAACTTTGAACTCCGGTTTGATAAAAAAAATAAGCTTCGTTAACTCAGTGTCGTGCCATCCGTCCGCGGTGCGACGTTGACAGTACCTATCTATACGGACATATTTATTTACATCTGTAAATTCATAAATTATTTATAATATCTCATTGTTTTGTGACCGTGTTTTGATTCAATACTATTTTTAAATGTTGCGGAAAGAACATTAAAATACAGTTCTATGTTTATAACCATACCCGCTGGTTGTTTAAATATCCTAATTAACGGTAGCTAGTGTTTCGGATAATTACATACCTATTCAGCTCCGTGAATAAGGGCTACTATGTCATTCAGAAAGAGATTCTCATTCAAAAAGAAACCGCGGCCAGAGTGCGGTGAGAGATCATTGCTCGAGTCGACTGTGATGTCCGAAGCGTGTAAAGCAGCCGCGACTAATGGCGGAGTATTGTTGGCGGCTCCCTGCGAGAGTGCCGCAATAGTGTCGAAAAACGGTGTAATTTCATCGAGCACCCATTCTGCGCATATCCCGGTGGTGCAATCGCCCGCTGAAAGCAATCAGCCAGCCCAAGAGAACAGCTCGATTGTCATCACCGTGCCGGCAGACACAGACTCGCAGCTCATTCGTGGTACTGATCCAGCCGTAGGAAGTCAGTCGGACACCAAGCCACGAGATTCACGATCTGCAGTCAACACCACTTTACCTGTAGTAGTAAACGGTATCATCGATGACACTGTGGCGGCAAACTTGCCTCCAGTTGATATTGTAATCACAGATTGTGAACCTGACTTACCAAGTACAGAAACGCAGGACTTACAGAAGAACAAAACTCAGTGAGTAGATTGGTTTGTTCTCATCGTGAAAACATGTTACTCATTTCACATTTCACCTTTGATTAAGTAATTTGGTAAGGGCTTACCGATTGAGGATAAAAAACCGGCCAAGTGCGAGTCAGACTCGCGCACTGAGGGTTCCGTATAAAACACATTTGAGTACTAAAAACATTAATGAGTACCAAAATCGGATTTAAGGACAATCCTAACTTCATAGTTGAAAAAAATCTCTTATCCTTACTAATTTTATAAAAGTGAAAAATGTGTTCGTTTATTAACATTTTTGAGTGGAAAATAGAAAAATACTGTATAAAAATTATACATTCCTAAAAATAATATGAAATATCACACTAATTAAAATACCTAAAACACCTAAAATAGCTAAAACGAAACAAGCTAAATACCTAAAATAAAATGTTAAAGATTTATGTCGGTATCATTTAAACAGCTTAGTTTGTTTGTTTGTATACGTAACGGTCGATTCTCTACCTGTACCTAATATAACTACAAATTTTAACTTTCAGATTTTTCATTTACTTGAGCTTTGAGAGACCTTCCTACTTGCCAACATTGTTGGTCAACAAGAAGCACCAGTAGGATAGGTTTTGGTTTACTTGCGAATATCAATATATGTTACAAAAATGGACGTATCTTTTTTTTGCTCTGACTTAGAATCTTCATTTTTTTAACATCTTCAAGAGACCATAGACGTTAGTATTTGATATTAATTTGAACTTGATACTTCCACGCGTTCCTAAGAAAAAGGGAAGAAGCCAGAAAAACAGTAGACCAACAACGAAGTGTTTCTATAGGGATTCCTTTTTTCCTTTTTAGGTACGGAACCCAAAAAATATAACTTAACTAAGTATTTACTTATTTTATTGAATAAGAAAGTACCTAGCTATATCTTAGAACCGACCTTGTTCGTGTCGGGCCACGCGTTCTGTATAGGGTCGCAATCATTATAACTATGTATCTCGAAAACTGTTTATTAGATGATTCGTACTAGTTTACTGTGCGCAAAAATGATTTTATTTTTACTTTGCCACCTTTTTTATTTGTAGCTCAGAGAAACAAGACATTTCTAGCAATTTTACTTCGCCACTTTTTTATTTATAACTCAGAGAAACAAGAAATTTCTAGCAATTTTACTTTGCCACTTTTTTATTTATAGCTCGGAGAAACAAGACATTTCTAGCAATTAAAAAAACGTAATAACCAAAGATACCGAGAGGTTGCTACATAACGCTAGATGATTAGATTCTCTTTGGTTTATATCTTTGTGAAGAAAGGAGAATAAATATGAATAAAACGCATTATAGGTTACAGCAATGAATATGTCTTCTTTTCCAAGGAGGTTTCAATGCTTACAATAATATTATACCAAGCTTTAGTTTATTTTTATCTATTTATGGTAATACTAGCAGCCCGTCCCGGCTTCGCACGGGGTAGACAATTATTTATTTTTGGAAATTTGGATATAAAACACTTTTTTTCACAAATATTTTTATTTGTATTAAAAAAAATCGCACAGTTATATTTGTATGTAAGTCTATTTATGTTCAATTTCTTTGATGGTTTAAGTGGCGGGCACTTAAATAAGTAATATTTACATAGGATATTATATACATTTTTACTATGTTTTTTTGAGTAATTAGAATAAAAGCAGAGTCGAATAAAATATAAACAGTCTAAATTAAAAGTTGACAACTTTCAACTAAAAATGTATCTACCTATACATCTAGGTATTTCAAAGAAATTTTTGTTTGTGTCGATAGAAACTTGCCTATCATTATTTAGTATTTTCCTTACAAAATTATTATTTTTTTGTTTGGTTTTTGTTGTTTTGCGCTTTTTATTTTGGTTTTATATATATATTTTTTTTGTTTTTTATTTTTTATTAAAAAAGGGTTTGTCATTAATCATTTTCATTCTTATTATTACTTAATAATTTACATTTTTAGTATTTTTTATTTTAAAAGTTTACTTTTACATTATTTACAGATATAATATTAAGGTAGATTTACGTTTTTTACTTTTATATTTGTCAGTTTTTATCTTAAAGCTTCACTGTAAACTACGTTGGCAGTGGTATTTGTAGATGGCAACAAAATATATTGATTTTCAGGAGATCCCACTCGAGAAAGGGCAACATATAGTTGTCCATGAGAAAAGCATTCTTTTCTTAGGTCGATGCCAACCATCGAAAATGTTTGACCCTGGGACTTATTTATTGTGAGGGCAAATGATGTTTTTAGAGGAAACTGTAACCTCTTAAAAGATATAGGCAAGTCCGTAGGAATCATGGGGATCCGCGGTATGTGGGCGAGCTGTCCGGCCGCGGCCCCGGTGATTATAGTGGCTACTATGACGTTCTCCCGCAATTCCTTCACCAGAAGTCTCGTGCCATTGCACATGCTGGGAGGGCATAGGTTCCTTAGCAGCATTACGGGAGTGCCTACCTTTAATTGTAGTTCGTGGGACGGCAAGCCGGAAGGATTCAGGGAATTTAAAAATTCTTGTGGATAGTGCACTGTATCTTCGATGTTGCATACTGTGTCAATAGATTTGTAAGATTTAAATTTACCGGGTACTTTTTCCATAATAATTTTGTTAATTTTGTTAAAATCTCATTAACCGATTCATTTCGTGGGGACACTATCGCTCTCGACCAGAGCCAATTGAAATTTCTTTCCGTAAGATTTTGTATGTCCGGATATATTGTGTCCACAAGAATTTCTAGACTCTGAACGATTTGACCCAATTCGTTATCCAACAATACCTGGGGACTGTTTGCAACCGGAGACGGTAATTTTCCGTCTCCAAGTTTTAGAAGTTTTTGTGAGAAATTATTATCGTCATTGTCACTTAAATGTGCTCTCATATTTGTGCGCAGATTAAGAGTTTCAATCGATTGCCATAAAGTTGATGATTTAAGGCAAGCTCGAATAACGTCAGCTCGAGTACCTTTTGTTATAACTGGTAATGTTTGACGAAAGTCTCCAGCTAAAACAAACGTCACGCCCCCCATTAAACGGTCTGAGCTTCGGATGTCTCTCAGCGTGCGCTCCACGGCTTCCACGTGCGCCCTGTGGCTCATGGTGCACTCGTCCCAGATGACCAGCGAAGTGTCTTGTAAGAGCTGCCCCAGCGGACCGTTTTTGCGGATCAAGCACACAGATTGTTGTTCCAAAGACACAGCCAATGGTAATTTAAATGTAGAGTGAGCAGTCTTTCCATCATTTAATAGGGTTGCAGCAATTCCGGACGATGCCACTGCGACAGCTTTTTTTCCAGATTGACGTACTTTTGCCAACACTAAATTGGCAAGGAAGGTTTTGCCTGTTCCACCGGGCGCGTCCAAAAAAAACAGTTTACCGCTGTGATTTTCAACACTCTGTACTATAGCATCGAATGCTATTTTTTGATCTGCCACTAACTTGGGTACATGCGTGTTGACAAATACAGACAACTCGTTAATATCATGCGGACGGCACGGTATCGCATGGACGATATTTTGTTGCCGATTCGGGGAAGGCAATCCAAAATCTGGTAAATGCTTGTCGTTCAGTTCCAAAAGCTTGTTTTCTATTTGTATCAAGCCTTCGTTGCGTACGTCACAATCCTGATCTTCTTGTTGAGCTGCACGTCTGATGTCCTCACACAAATCGTCTTTGAAAGTGTCCCATAATTTGAGAGGTTCAGAAGCGAAACAAAATAATAAAATGACCACAAACAGCTCTCTCAACTTTAACGGGCAGTCAGAAACCGAAGCTTCTCTCAAAGTCATCTCCCATTGGTTGTCATTTTCTAGTAAACCTAAATCTCTGCAAGCAGCTTGGTATGTTTCTTTAACAATGCCATCAACGGTTTTTAAGTCTTGGAACGATGTCGGGCCACGCACATGATGAAGTAATATCCTGAGATAAAAGCACTCGGATTGAGAAGGATGGACGCTGTACACTCGGCCCAACGCCGCATCTTTTTTTACACCGGGATGACCGACTACGTCTTGGCCGCGTTTCCTTCTTGAGAATTTGTTATTGGCCCATGTGTAATAATGAGGGTCCTCATGATAGAGTTAACGGCCACGGCGCTATGGCGGTTTTGTTTACTGTTTGAATTTTTTAATTCGTAATATCTTTTGAATGGAAAGTCCAATTTAAATAATTTAAAAACTATTTTATAGGTAGTTAAATGGTCTTGACCATAAAATAATTTATTTGGATAAGGATTTATATAAACACATAAATAGCATGTTTTGAATTTGGTTAGCATTTTCATTAATGTTTAAAATGAAAAAAGTTGTTGTAGTGACATAACTACAATAGTTGGACATATGCTACCGCGGAGTTTTTTATAGACATTATGATGTTCTTCAATATTGTTGTACATTATTTTGTTCTATCGCTAATAGTTTCGGCAGCGCATTCGACGAAAGACATTTTAAGACTCATTTTTCTACACCTTCGGTTACATTGTTCAAATTTTACCAAGGATCCCTAATTTTGTAGCCTATGTCAAATTGGAAGAATGTAGCATTCTATTGGTGAAAGAATTTTTTAAATCGGCTCAGTACTTTTTGAGCCTATTCATTACAAACATACAAAAATAGGTACAAATCTTTCCTCTTTATAATATTAGTGTAGATGTAGATAAACAAAAAACTTACGCATGCGTACGTGTGCCTAGCTAAATTAAATATGGCGCAATTTTCGTAAAGGCGAATTGAGTTGTTTTAGTTGTGAATACGAATAAAATTATGAATAGTTAATATACATGTAATAAAAAATATACAGCACGAATAAATTTTTAAACTACGCACCATGTACTACTAATCAGCCTAGCCTGAGATAGTTACCAAGGGAACAGGGGAAAACTCGGTACTGTGACTTCGTCAACGGGACGCCGGGGTGTGTAGCTCAAAATGAAAGATTCAGATACATATTAAAGAATCATCAGAGATGATCATATATTTAACACGTAAAAAAAGGTAGTAGGCTCTGTCGGCTGACTGATTATTATTTCTTTATCGATTACTCTCACTTTCTTGCCATAACCTTAGGGACCTCAGCCCAGACGCGCGGATAATAAAAATATACTCTTAGTAAAAGGACCTCTGTCCTGGCTCACGGTCCGCCATAGAATCAATATCTCTTGTTTCGAAAAGCTTTCGAACGACTTATCAATTTAAAATTTAAATTAATATTCTAACTTCGATTCGCGCTGGCAAGAAAATAAGCAAAGGAGTTGGAAGTGCATAAATGTAGAGACATACGATTTCTACAGTACACGGCTCACGCACGCGCGTCGGCGTCGTGACGGAGCAACGGATTGACGTGATTTATTACATAGGAATAGTTGAGGGGATAGAAAGTGACATAGCTGCTAATTAGTATAGCCTGATATAGTTTTATTTTATTTTTATTTTATTTTATTTAGAACAACAAACGATTATACAATAAAGCTTATGTTATAAATATTTAATTAAACTAAAAGAAAATAGTTGTACAACCAGCACCGTTGTCCCCAATTTGAAATAATAAAAACATGCAGAGAGGACAAAAAAGAAAAGAAAAGTAAGACAGAAAATTTGTTATCTAACATGACAGACAGATCTTAGTTATTAAGTTCGGTCAACACTTCTGTGATAAAGCTTTTGTATTTTGAAGGTGATAATACAAATAGGTCAAGATCTGTGAAATGATCCAAAGGTGCGCGTTCACCAGCATTAGTTCGACATGGTTTAAGAGCGAATAAGTGGTAAGCTTGTTTATTACATACACGTGGTGCACGGTTGGGTATTCTAATAGATATCTCATTAATAAGATGATTACAGTCGAATTTATTATGTAAAACATTGTAAAGCAGCATTTGATCCAAGAGCAACCTTCTCGATTTTAGAGAAATTAGTGAGTATTTTCGCAGCAAATCAGTGTAGGGTGATTTTGTACGAAAACATCTATAATTGACAGCACGAGGGATCTGAAGTAAACTCCTATCTACGCTCGCCAGCCGCTTGCGGCTTGCGCACCACTCACTCTCAAACATCATTTATTAATAATATATTTACATACACGTCAAGAAATTACAAAAATGTACGTGAAGCGTAGTGAAGGACATCAATACAACATTAGGCATTGGAATAAGATAGCTGCTATTCCGAGGAGATTAACGACAAATTTGGTAACGATAACGGTAATGGATAAACTTAGGTTGAGAGGGTGGCAACCCTCTGATGTTAAAAATGTCGATCTGCCTGTGCAAAGTGGTTGCGTTATGCACTTGTAGCGCCGGAAAAACTAATTATCGTGACCAAAACAAACGGTAAGGGAAATGGCTGAGTAAGAGAGAAAATGAAAGTACTAGTTGTACTTATGGCAATTATGCAAACACTGACCAAATATTCGGTTGCGTTGTGGAGCAACGCCCCATTAGTAGTAGGAATAGCGAGTTTCCTGTGCCAGGATCCCCACCCCCCTGCCGGAGACCCAAAGTTGCCTGGAATTCCTATCTCACTGAAAATGGGATCACGCGCAAACAATTTAAATTATTAAAGCATTGTTTTTAATGTGTTTTTTAATAGGAATTAATTTCCGCCATTTCGAACTTTAGGCCTCCGACAGGGGGGGTGGGATCCTGGCACAGAAAACTCGCTATTCCTACTACTAACGGGCGTTGGTCCATAATGCAACCGAATATTTGGTCAGTGTTTGCATAATTGCCATGAGTACAACTAGTACTTTCATTTTCTATCTTACTCAGCCATTTCCCTTACCGTTTGTTTTGGTCGCGATAATTAGTTTTTCCGGCGCTACAAGTGCATAACGCAACCACTTTGCACAGGCAGATCGACATTTTTAACATCAGAGGGTTGCCATTTATCCTCTCAACCTAAGTTTATCCATTACCGTTATCGTTACCAAATTTATCGTTACCTCCTAGTATATAAGTTTTCTAATCTCGGAACAGCAGCTAGCTTATTCCCATGCCTAGTGTTGTATTGATGTCCTTCACTACGCTTCACGTACATGTCAAGATTCTCCCTAACCTACAAGGCTACCTTGTGTATTGGCTTACTCGGAAGTGTCGTGATCCCAAGGGCCTTTAAATGGGGTCTTGCCGACCTTTTCAACGATACTCCATAAATGAGGAGCACTCAAAAAAATTATCCTTCTTTACATTTATAGGAGCTACCTACCTATTTTTTCTTAATTATTTAAAACTGAATTAAAATTTGGAGAAATCTAATGCGAGCCCGCCCGTGTAGCCGTTTTATCTAACCGATTTGCTTTTTTTTCAAATGAATTTGAAATCAAGCATTTTCGCACTTCTCAAATTATTTCATTTTTTCTTTCTCAATAACTCAGGTTTTAACTGAAGTGCGCAGTTCGTTTTAGTCTCAGAACACTTGCTTGGACGAGCTCTTTCATTTGAACTATGCCTACTAAAATTGGTTGGGTTGGAGAAAAGCTAGGTGTGAACGTTTAACGCGCACATTTTCGCACACCGCGACCCGCTCGCTCGATGTCCATAAAAAAATATTAAAAAAAATAATGCTGTACAGCAGCACGCGTCATCCTCGTTAAATCATCAAATTTACTAAACGATTAGTGTCGTTGCCAAGTGTTTTATGGAAAACGCTAAACACGTTAAAAACCGATTTACATCGCAACAACTTTGCATTATTATTTTTGGTTTTTGTTAATTTTCTAATAAAGTACTACACCGATTTTGATAGAATTTATATGGGACCACACGGGAGGAAGTATTAGCTTTCAAATAAAAAAAGAATCATAAAAATCGGTTACCCAGTTAAAAGTTCTGAGGTAACACACAATAAAAAAAAAACATACAATCGAATTGAGAACCTCCTCCTTTTTGGAAAACACTATGGATTATGTACAATCATTCCTTCCGGGATAATCCTCGTGTAACTTCATCGGCCGTACTTAACACGTTCTCAAAATAATTGTAACTATTCATGCATATTAAGAGTGCTTTGTGTCTCTATTACAAAATATCGATTTAAATACGAACAATCGAAGACTGTTTCCATTTGAACGAATGCATTGTGTCCTTATTCTAACGATCAAAGGTCCGGTCAAAGCTCTTGGCAACTTCCTTTGTTTCCTTTTTTACCCGACTGTTCAAAAAGTAGGGTAATGTGTTTCGGGTGTATGTAAGTGTGTCTGTTTCTTGGGCTGAGCCTGTAGCCTCATCGGCGAGATGGATTTAGAAGTGCGAGGTGTCGTTAGATTCGTCTTGATCCCCTGAGTGACTAGGATTTATTTTTACCCGACTGTCCAAAGAGTAGGGTAAAGTTGTCCAGGTGTATGTGTGTTTGTTTCTTGGGCTGAGCCTGTAGCCTCAACGGCGAGATGGGTTTAGGAGTGCGAGGTGTCGTTAGATTCGTCTTGATCCCCTGAGTGACTAGGATTTATTTTTACCCGACTGTCCAAAGAGTAGGGTAAAGTTGTCCAGGTGTATGTGTGTTTGTTTCTTGGGCTGAGCCTGTAGCCTCAACGGCGAGATGGGTTTAGGAGTGCGAGGTGTCGTTAGATTCGTCTTGATCCCCTGAGTGACTAGGATTTATTTTTACCCGACTGTCCAAAGAGTAGGGTAAAGTTGTCCAGGTGTATGTGTGTTTGTTTCTTGGGCTGAACCTGTAGCCTCAACGGCGAGATGGGTTTAGGAGTGCGAGGTGTCGTTAGATTCGTCTTGATCCCCTGAGTGACTAGGATTTATTTTTACCCGACTGTCCAAAGAGTAGGGTAAAGTTGTCCAGGTGTATGTGTGTTTGTTTCTTGGGCTGAACCTGTAGCCTCAACGGCGAGATGGGTTTAGGAGTGCGAGGTGTCGTTAGATTCGTCTTGATCCCCTGAGTGACTAGGATTTATTTTTACCCGACTGTCCAAAGAGTAGGGTAAAGTTGTCCAGGTGTATGTGTGTTTGTTTCTTGGGCTGAACCTGTAGCCTCAACGGCGAGATGGGTTTAGGAGTGCGAGGTGTCGTTAGATTCGTCTTGATCCCCTGAGTGACTAGGATTTATTTTTACCCGACTGTCCAAAGAGTAGGGTAAAGTTGTCCAGGTGTATGTGTGTTTGTTTCTTGGGCTGAGCCTGTAGCCTCAACGGCGAGATGGGTTTAGGAGTGCGAGGTGTCGTTAGATTCGTCTTGATCCCCTGAGTGACTAGGATTTATTTTTACCCGACTGTCCAAAGAGTAGGGTAAAGTTGTCCAGGTGTATGTGTGTTTGTTTCTTGGGCTGAGCCTGTAGCCTCAACGGCGAGATGGGTTTAGGAGTGCGAGGTGTCGTTAGATTCGTCTTGATCCCCTGAGTGACTAGGATTTATTTTTACCCGACTGTCCAAAGAGTAGGGTAAAGTTGTCCAGGTGTATGTGTGTTTGTTTCTTGGGCTGAGCCTGTAGCCTCAACGGCGAGATGGGTTTAGGAGTGCGAGGTGTCGTTAGATTCGTCTTGATCCCCTGAGTGACTAGGATTTATTTTTACCCGACTGTCCAAAGAGTAGGGTAAAGTTGTCCAGGTGTATGTGTGTTTGTTTCTTGGGCTGAACCTGTAGCCTCAACGGCGAGATGGGTTTAGGAGTGCGAGGTGTCGTTAGATTCGTCTTGATCCCCTGAGTGACTAGGATTTATTTTTACCCGACTGTCCAAAGAGTAGGGTAAAGTTGTCCAGGTGTATGTGTGTTTGTTTCTTGGGCTGAGCCTGTAGCCTCAACGGCGAGATGGGTTTAGGAGTGCGAGGTGTCGTTAGATTCGTCTTGATCCCCTGAGTGACTAGGATTTATTTTTACCCGACTGTCCAAAGAGTAGGGTAAAGTTGTCCAGGTGTATGTGTGTTTGTTTCTTGGGCTGAGCCTGTAGCCTCAACGGCGAGATGGGTTTAGGAGTGCGAGGTGTCGTTAGATTCGTCTTGATCCCCTGAGTGACTAGGATTTATTTTTACCCGACTGTCCAAAGAGTAGGGTAAAGTTGTCCAGGTGTATGTGTGTTTGTTTCTTGGGCTGAGCCTGTAGCCTCAACGGCGAGATGGGTTTAGGAGTGCGAGGTGTCGTTAGATTCGTCTTGATCCCCTGAGTGACTAGGATTTATTTTTACCCGACTGTCCAAAGAGTAGGGTAAAGTTGTCCAGGTGTATGTGTGTTTGTTTCTTGGGCTGAGCCTGTAGCCTCAACGGCGAGATGGGTTTAGGAGTGCGAGGTGTCGTTAGATTCGTCTTGATCCCCTGAGTGACTAGGATTTATTTTTACCCGACTGTCCAAAGAGTAGGGTAAAGTTGTCCAGGTGTATGTGTGTTTGTTTCTTGGGCTGAGCCTGTAGCCTCAACGGCGAGATGGGTTTAGGAGTGCGAGGTGTCGTTAGATTCGTCTTGATCCCCTGAGTGACTAGGATTTATTTTTACCCGACTGTCCAAAGAGTAGGGTAAAGTTGTCCAGGTGTATGTGTGTTTGTTTCTTGGGCTGAACCTGTAGCCTCAACGGCGAGATGGGTTTAGGAGTGCGAGGTGTCGTTAGATTCGTCTTGATCCCCTGAGTGACTAGGATTTATTTTTACCCGACTGTCCAAAGAGTAGGGTAAAGTTGTCCAGGTGTATGTGTGTTTGTTTCTTGGGCTGAGCCTGTAGCCTCAACGGCGAGATGGGTTTAGGAGTGCGAGGTGTCGTTAGATTCGTCTTGATCCCCTGAGTGACTAGGATTTATTTTTACCCGACTGTCCAAAGAGTAGGGTAAAGTTGTCCAGGTGTATGTGTGTTTGTTTCTTGGGCTGAGCCTGTAGCCTCAACGGCGAGATGGGTTTAGGAGTGCGAGGTGTCGTTAGATTCGTCTTGATCCCCTGAGTGACTAGGATTTATTTTTACCCGACTGTCCAAAGAGTAGGGTAAAGTTGTCCAGGTGTATGTGTGTTTGTTTCTTGGGCTGAACCTGTAGCCTCAACGGCGAGATGGGTTTAGGAGTGCGAGGTGTCGTTAGATTCGTCTTGATCCCCTGAGTGACTAGGATTTATTTTTACCCGACTGTCCAAAGAGTAGGGTAAAGTTGTCCAGGTGTATGTGTGTTTGTTTCTTGGGCTGAGCCTGTAGCCTCAACGGCGAGATGGGTTTAGGAGTGCGAGGTGTCGTTAGATTCGTCTTGATCCCCTGAGTGACTAGGATTTATTTTTACCCGACTGTCCAAAGAGTAGGGTAAAGTTGTCCAGGTGTATGTGTGTTTGTTTCTTGGGCTGAGCCTGTAGCCTCAACGGCGAGATGGGTTTAGGAGTGCGAGGTGTCGTTAGATTCGTCTTGATCCCCTGAGTGACTAGGATTTATTTTTACCCGACTGTCCAAAGAGTAGGGTAAAGTTGTCCAGGTGTATGTGTGTTTGTTTCTTGGGCTGAGCCTGTAGCCTCAACGGCGAGATGGGTTTAGGAGTGCGAGGTGTCGTTAGATTCGTCTTGATCCCCTGAGTGACTAGGATTTATTTTTACCCGACTGTCCAAAGAGTAGGGTAAAGTTGTCCAGGTGTATGTGTGTTTGTTTCTTGGGCTGAGCCTGTAGCCTCAACGGCGAGATGGGTTTAGGAGTGCGAGGTGTCGTTAGATTCGTCTTGATCCCCTGAGTGACTAGGATTTATTTTTACCCGACTGTCCAAAGAGTAGGGTAAAGTTGTCCAGGTGTATGTGTGTTTGTTTCTTGGGCTGAACCTGTAGCCTCAACGGCGAGATGGGTTTAGGAGTGCGAGGTGTCGTTAGATTCGTCTTGATCCCCTGAGTGACTAGGATTTATTTTTACCCGACTGTCCAAAGAGTAGGGTAAAGTTGTCCAGGTGTATGTGTGTTTGTTTCTTGGGCTGAGCCTGTAGCCTCAACGGCGAGATGGGTTTAGGAGTGCGAGGTGTCGTTAGATTCGTCTTGATCCCCTGAGTGACTAGGATTTATTTTTACCCGACTGTCCAAAGAGTAGGGTAAAGTTGTCCAGGTGTATGTGTGTTTGTTTCTTGGGCTGAGCCTGTAGCCTCAACGGCGAGATGGGTTTAGGAGTGCGAGGTGTCGTTAGATTCGTCTTGATCCCCTGAGTGACTAGGATTTATTTTTACCCGACTGTCCAAAGAGTAGGGTAAAGTTGTCCAGGTGTATGTGTGTTTGTTTCTTGGGCTGAGCCTGTAGCCTCAACGGCGAGATGGGTTTAGGAGTGCGAGGTGTCGTTAGATTCGTCTTGATCCCCTGAGTGACTAGGATTTATTTTTACCCGACTGTCCAAAGAGTAGGGTAAAGTTGTCCAGGTGTATGTGTGTTTGTTTCTTGGGCTGAGCCTGTAGCCTCAACGGCGAGATGGGTTTAGGAGTGCGAGGTGTCGTTAGATTCGTCTTGATCCCCTGAGTGACTAGGATTTATTTTTACCCGACTGTCCAAAGAGTAGGGTAAAGTTGTCCAGGTGTATGTGTGTTTGTTTCTTGGGCTGAGCCTGTAGCCTCATCGGCGAGATGGATTTAGAAGTGCGAGGTGTCGTTAGATTCGTCTTGATCCCCTGAGTGACTAGGATTTATTTTTACCCGACTGTCCAAAAAGTAGGGTAAAGTTGTCCAGGTGTATGAGTGTCTGTCTCTTGGGCTGAGCCTGAAGGCTAAACGGCTTGATGGATTTAGGAGTGGGAGGTGTCGTTAGATTCGTCTGGATACCCTGAGTGACATATTATAGGATTTATTTTTAAACGACTGTTCAAAAATGAGGCAACGTTTTTTGTGCAGTTGGGTTCTTTTTTTTTTTAATAAGTTAAAGTATTTCTGAACTAAAACGAACTCTTTCTGAACTGAACTCTTGATCACTAAATTGCCCTCCTACTTAAACTTCGGAAAACCTTACTCTTTTTTTGTTCCATCAAGTCTTCGATTTTTAATTCACCAAAATCACAAAATGAGTACATAAATGACGCTGCTAAACTATGACGTCACGCCTAGGTATTTCAAACATTTTAGAACTAAATGTCGTTTTTGACAGAGGATAAAAAGGAAATCAGATGGCTAGCATTCGTCATCCCTATTAATGTGTTAATTTAATCATCTACTTCCGGAACACTGTTAGTAACCAGTATTTACATTTTGTTCTTTCTTTTTTTTTCAAAGTTCGGTATTACCCCGTCCGACAGTGCTCAAATCAGGTAGTTCTGATTTATTTATAAGTTGTTTACGATGTTGGCCCAAATCGGTCCAATTAACAATCCAAGATAATAACCTAACCATGACCCCTGTCACCTTAGTACCTAGCTAAGATTTAATCCGTATATCAAGTGGGTAAGTAGCTATATTAAATAACGTTTACTTTAGGTACAAAGTCCCATAGGAAATATAAAAACAAAATAAAATAAATTATAAAATAGTAAGTTTCCTGTCCAACACCCATAAATGAAAACACAAACTACTCACAAAATGTACTGTTTATTAAGAAATTTGCGATCGCGCTAACTTTTCAACTCACTACTTTTCAAAATTGAACGGCCAGTTTAAAAAGGAAAAGACAAGACCAATTTTCTCTATTGCACACACTATACAATTTATAGTGCCCTCCAACCGCCCCTGCTTCTCGCTGGTGCAGCACATAGTGCCCTCCAACCACCCCTGCTTCTCGCTGGTGCAGCACATAGTGCCCTCCAACCGCCCCTGCTCCTCGTTGTTGCAGCACATGTGCTCTCCAACCGCCCCTGCTTCTCGCTGATGCAGCTCGTAGTGCCCTTCAACCGCCCCTGCTTCTCGCTGGTGCAGCACATAGTGCCCTCCAACCGCCCCTGCTCCTCGCTGTTACAGCACATGTGCTCTCCAACCGCCCCTGCTCCTCGCTGGTGCAGAACAAGAGACTAGTAATAGCTGCAGATTTGTGGTGCTAGTAACCATACGTTATTTTCCACACCAAAACTTTAACTACCAACAGAACAAGACCTCTCAGTACATGTACCTACTTTGTTAAAAAAAGTTTTGCAAACTATATCATGTGACATATCAAACAAAAGGGCTTGTAAGAATTTAAAAAACACTTTTTAATTATTTTGAGATACATAGTTTTGAAGTTATTTAAGAGAATAGGCGATTTACTACTGAAACTAAGACTAAAATCTGGAAAAATGAAATTAAACAAATCCAGACGACAGACTTTAGAAATTTTATTTTTGCTGTGGGATCGGAAGAAATTAAGATTTTCTTATATCCTGTAATATACGCATTTAACCTCATATACTGTGATTTTTTGAAGTTAGGCTTAGTAGTTTCGGAAATAAGTAGGGAAAGGTCAGATTTCACCTATTTTCTTAAATAACTAAGATTCAAGATATTTATTCAAAATAGGTGCAAATTACACTCTTTCTGATAGACCTAAAATAATAATAACACAATTTTATTTGTGAAAAATCAAGAAATAAACAATCATTAGTTAATAATGTCAAAATGCAATCCTTGAAATAAACCAGATTATGTCATTAGAACATGAAAACAATATGACACGAAAAGTTATACATAAAAATTAATGAATGTCATTGATATCTTTGACAAAAGTAGGCCAGTTCACACGGACAGCACCCGGTCACGAGATTATCGCGAGAGTCCGCCATCGCTCCATCCTTCATAACTATTTATCTTAAAACCTAGTATTTAACAAAAAAAATATATTTGAGATTCCCACAACAAGCCCTTTTATTTCACATGTCACACGATATAGTTTCAATACTTTTTTTTATTTTCTAATTTAATACCAAATTTATTTTGTCAAATAAATTTTCTAAAATACCCCCCAAAAGTGGCCCCCATGTTTAAAATTCATTTATTTACGTTACACGTCCATCTTTTGGTCACCGACTTACATATGTGTAACTCATTTCAACTCAATTGGTTCAGTAGTTTTTGAGCAAATTGGCTGTTACAGGGGGACGGACAAACACACGAGTGATACTATAATTTTTCCGCTTTTACCTTTTAAAGTACGGAACTCTTAAAAGTAATCATGAAAATCGGTTTACAATCAGCAGAGAAATATCTTAACATATGTATACATACAAAAAAACATGGAGTCGAATTGTAATCCTCCTGCTTTTTTGAAATTGGATAAGTATTAATTGGAAACGTTAAACACGTTTAAAAACCGACTTCTATCGCAACATCTTAGTTTATACAGTTTTGCATTATTATTTTTGGTCTTTGATAATTTTCTAAAAAATTACTACGCCGATTTTGATATAATTTATATGGGACCAACTGGGCAGCATACCCTATCGTTATAAAAAAAAGAATCATGGTAATCGTTTCACAATCTGCGAAGATATCACGTGACAAACATACCAAAAAAAAACAGTCAAATTGAGAACCCCTCCCTCGCATTTGGAAGTCGGTTGAAAATATCTACAGGCACTTGACACACAGATTTTAACCGACTTCAAAAAAAGGAGGAGGTTTCTCAATTCGACCGTATACTATAAGTGTAAATAAATAAATAAATAAATATATATATATTTTTTATGTGTGTTCGCGGATAACTTCGTCGTTTTTTGAACCGATTTTGATGAATCTTTTTTTGTTGGAAAGAAGATATCCCAAGGGTGGTACCATGATAAGGAAACCAGGATCTAATGATGGCATCCCAGAGAAATTGAGGGGAACCTTAGTTTCCTGTTTGAAATCGGTTATTTTTTGTTCAAAATTATGTTATGCGCAGGTCGCTCGCGATCCCCGACGGTGTTGCCATGGACCCGATGTCGCCCACGGCGCTGGCGGTGTCATCCGAGTTCATGGAGCGGCTCGGCAGCGGGCTGACCCTGCTGCGGGGCCACGGGAAAAAACTGCAGAAGGTCGGCCTAAAGTCGATACTTTTTGTGAATTTTGCATTGAAGTTGCTTCCTTATTTTTTCTTTTGTTATTGATTGAGGAGGAAGGCAGCTAGGAACCACGGTCACGGAGCAAGGTCGGATAGTACAGGCAAAGTATATTATATTAGTATTAACATACAGTATGGACACTCCCTGCCGCTCTCTAGATTCCGACCTCACCCCCTCGTCACCCAGATAGATAGAGATTGGTTATAATTTGGTTCTCGAACGTAAAGGATTTAGCCCTGATTTTGTTTGCACCGTCTTTTATTTTTAGAAATCTCATTTCACAACCGTTGTATGGAGTGTCCGGAGTGTGGTACAGGTGTAGAAAGAATATAAGTTATTTAGCTAAAAAAACGTTGACGTGACGTTTCATAGAAGCCACACCATGGTCCAATTTAAATGTGGATAGACCATTTTTTGATGAAAATGGCCTTTTTAGTGTTCCAAAGGTAAAATGGCATTAAACAGAACCTCTAAAATTTCATTATGTCCGTCCATCCGTCTATCCGTATGTCACAACCTATTATCTCAGCTTACAGTAAATTAAAATCTTGTACAGAGATGTAAAATTATGACCCGGAATGGAAAATGAATTCAATAGTGGATAAAAAAGTCTCGTTTCAGTGTCGACAAGGACAGGATATTTCCTGTTAGATAAGTTAAATCGAGTTATACTGAAACGATAACAATATTGTCTAGAAAGCTTTTTACCGTAGCCTCGCCCTAATGTAACAGGAGGATGAAATATTTTGAGTTTATCCCTCGAGTAGGGTATTTGAGTTCGTTTGGCTGCACCTCACCTGATGGTAAGTGCCGATGCAGCCGAGGATGTAACACGCAAGCTCAAATACAGCGTATTCACTCTCGTCTTGAAGATTACTAAATTATACGAATCGGGGAATACATCAGACGCCCGCAGGGAACTCCTCTCCTTGGCCAAATAAGCCAATTAAAAAAAGATATCATCTTTCTTCTTGTTTATTTATTACTTAGAAGGTAGGTAGACATGTACTTGTGACTCGCCAATGGTGACGGTACAATTGGTCATTTGTTGATTGATAACGCAATAATATTGTGTCATAAGATGATTATATGTCCACCGTGTCCTTTATACAATAAATGTACCTATGGCAAAATAACAAAACAAAAATATTCGTGACCTCATCGTGAGAAGAGAGAAACTACTTTGATTTAACATAATCCAACCGCCTCCGTGGCGTGATGGTTCAATCCATTAGCTTCACATCTGGAGGTCGCGGGTTCGATTCCCGGCGGAGTCTAATTTTCTATGACTCGGTTTGGTTGGTGGAAGGACATTTTCCAAGCCCGCTATGACAGCTACCATCATCTTATCTAAGTCCTAAAAATCAGTTATGTGTTCCAGCTTGAAGATAAGAAGATAATTTGAGGACTCTTAGTAAGCCCGCTTTCATCTTCGGCATCATTGTCACTTACCATCAGGTGAGATGATGCCAAGGGCTTTGTAAATTAAAAATGGAAAAAAATAGGTTTCATAGTCATGGTAAAAAAGTAAGGTGATAAAACCCAACATAATTACACAAAAGGAAGCACGAAGCGTTACGCTTTCTCATTTATTATGCGGACAGCGATGGAGTGGAACTCCTTGACTGCGTCTGTGTTTCCCGACTCCTTACAATTTGGGAATCTTCAAGGCGAGAGTGAATAAGCATTATTTAAGTTTGCCATCCATCCTCGACTACATCGTCAATTACCATCAGTTAAGATGTAGTCAAACTCACTCAAATTTTTAATTAAAAAAAGTTAGAGCTGAGTAGTTGTAAGTAAAACACATTGTTCCGACCAATAATGAGTGACTTTCATTTCAGTACGTGCGCAAGAGTGGAAGGTTTGACTCGTTTCGAAGGTCTTGGAAGACAGTCGTGAACGTGGTGCTGGTGGAGGCCAAGGACTTGCCCGACGGCCCCATTGGTGGCTCCAACTGCGTCTACTGCAAGTTCAAGTGAGTGTTACAAACCTTATTATAAGACTCCTGCAAGTACCGGGTGTTTCTGAAAAAATTTTAACTGTGGCTTCTCCATAAAGCACTGAAGAACTTTTAACTGTGGCTTCTCCATAAGGCACTGAAGAACTTCTCCATAAGGCACTGATGAACTTTTAACTGTGGCTTCTCCATAAGGCACTGAAGAACTTCTCCATAAGGCGCTGATGAACTTTTCCTACGGAACCCATAGACAATTCGGAAAAAATTATTGGACTCAAAGATCTCAATGTGATATTGTTCCTGTAATTTGCTTGTTCACAAATTCACAATTTTCTTTGTTAGCGTTACGAAGTCAAAAAGGAACCCTTATAGCTCCTCCATGTCTGTCTGTCCTTCTGTCTGCGGCTTAGTTTAGATACTATTAGTACTAGAAAGATTTTTTTTATTATTTAATCTCTTATCTTTTTATTTGGCATAAGCATACGTACAATAGTCAAATTTGTCTAAGACTCTAACATCAAAATGAACTTTTTTGTATATTATTCTCTTTGAAAAAAGATACTGCCCACCTAGAAAATTTTAAACGAAATAAAAACTCGATACATAATGTTCGAATTACAAAAATTCAAACAATGTAATTCTTCTCTTTTACATTATTTTCGATTAAATTGGCGGCAGAAGGTTTATCTTGTTATAAAGCTTCTTCGTTTGTTGACTGGAATTTTATTTTTTTGTGTTGCATATTGTTTTATTTTTTATTTAAAATAAAGTATTGGCTTATAAGCGGTAATGCCACGCCGTCATTTAACTCAAGATGAAAGGTTACGCGCTGTGGACATGCTGGAAGCCGGTAGTACACAACGTACACAAGTTCCGGATGCCATTGACTCTAACCAGTCGGTAATTCGAAGTTTATGGCAACGTTATCGGCTTACCGGGAATACGGCCGAACGACCGACATCCAGGTAGATCACGTGTTACAACTGAGAGACAAGACAGCTTTATTCGGAATATCGTTAGGCGGGAGCCTAAAACTACGGCGCGGCATCTGGTTGCAAACTCAAAACCAGGTGACTGTCAGCACCCAAACAGCCAGTAGGAGACTGCATGAAGTCACTTTACGTTCTCGTAGACCGTTGTGGGTTGTAGCTCTCCGGCGAGGCAATCGTGCTCTACGGTTACGACGGGCACGTAATATTCACATAGAGTGGCCAGAAGATGACTGGGCTCGTGTGTTGTTTTCTGATGAATCCAGATTCGGTTTCCATCCTGATTCAAGGAGAGTACGCGTGTGGCGAGCTTCTGGACGTCACGAACGGCTTCGATGTCCTCAGAAAGTGCATCCCTATCAGGGGGGCACAATAATGGCCTGGGTTGGAATTCGTCTTGGAACTGACCTCTTTTTTATACGGGGCAACGTGAATGCATAAAAATACCGTCACGAGGTGGTAGAACATATTGTTGTTCCGCACCAAATTCAAATGGGAGAGAATTTCATGTTCATGCAAGATAATGCTCGCGCGCACACTGCAGGACCTGTTTTAAGTTTTTTCCGTGAACATGATATCACGCTCTTAGACTGACCTCCACAGTCCTGTGACATGAATCCTATTGAGCATGCCTGGGATTTACTCGGAAGAATAGCATTTCAACAGCTTTCTCAGTACTTACGAACAGAACAATATATTTTCTTACATCTTTCGCGGACGTAATTTGCTTTACTTTTTACACGTAAAGAAAAAGACAAAGACAACTGTTCTAATCCATACCTCGCCTTAACTAGTCTTTGATATTATATTATAGGTATTTCTAAGAGAGTTTTTATTTAGCATAGGTCAATATCATTATAGGTTCAATGTCAATTATACTTATTTTTCTTAATGACACGGTGCAAGTTCAACATACGGGACGTTAAGATTTTTTACCATAAAAGTTATTATTCCGTGACGTCAATGCCACAGAGATTTTAGACTTTCTGCGTCACTACTACCTATAAATAAGTATGACGTACGAGTTATAAGTATAAGTCATCATCATCATCATACCAGCCGAAGGATGTCCACTGCTGGACATAGGCCTTCCCCGAGGATTTCCACGACGACCGGTTCTTCGCTGCCCGCATCCAGCGGCTTCCCGCGACCGCGCTTAACTTACGGCCTGCTTGCGCTATGTCTTCCGGTGTGCGGTCACCACTCGAGAACTTTATCGCCCCAACGGCCATCTATTCTATGAGCTGTGTGCCCTGCCCATTGGCTCTTCAGTTTAGCGATTCTGTGTGAGCTATGTCGGTTACTTTGGTTCTCCTGCGGATCTCATGTGTGATTCGAGAGAAATCTTCTTGTTTGACTGTTGTTCATGTCTTGCAGACTCGGCGCAGAGACACACAAAAGTAAACAGGCATCAAAATCGAAGTCAACGACGACGTGGTGCGAGAGATTCAATCTACACTTGCACGAGGAGAACCATTTGGAGATTACAGTGTGGCACAAGGGGAAACAGAAAAACTTTATGGGCAGGTATAAAAACACACGTTTGTTATCCTTACTAATATTATAAATGTGAAAATGTGTTTGTTTGTTTGTTACCTTTTCACGCTTCAACGCCTTGACCAATCTTTATGAAATTTGGCATGCAGATAGCCTGTGTCACGGGGAAGGACATAGGCTACTTTTTATCCCGCGAAAATAGCATAACCTGATGCAGTTCCTGAGGGAACTGAAAAAATACTCGATTGTTGTGATTTTTTCCACAGAGATGGTTGAGTAGGTGGGAAACGACATATTTTCTAATCACCCTTAAAGACAGTCATTAAAACGATGTCCACGCGGGTGAAGCCGCGGGAAAAAGCTAGTTTATATATAATTTTACAGCAAGATCGATTAAATGTCGGTAAGTACTTGGCTTTAAGTGAGATACATATAAGGTACATTTTATTAAAGTTAAATGGATAAATTATACTCTTGTTATTGGATAAATTATACCTTTGGTATTAGGGGTCCTGCCACTTACCAATGTATTTTGGATTTTCGATTTCATATGCATGTTTACCGAGGACGCTCTTACGGTGAAGGAAAACATCGTGAGGACCTGCACACGCCTGCGAAGAAACTCGAAGGTTGTGTGTGAAGTTGACCAACCCGCACTGGGCCCGCGTGTTCGACTAAGGATGACTACTAAGGATGGCTCGAGCCTGCCCTGATTCAGGGCACGCTCGAGCTCCTCGGTGGAAGTATATGAGCTGATATGATGATTTAAGGTTCCAAGGTCCTTACGAGAAACCCTTATAAGATCGATCTGTCCGTCATATACCTATAGATACATCCAAATTGCATGTTTGGCACTAATACATTAAAGAAATAGATCTTAATCCTAAATTTTAAAAGAATATAATTTTAATATTTTTTTAAAGGGGCATGATTTTTTTTTATTTATGCATCGCGTCATGTGCCATATTGTTGAGATCTTTTGAAACGAAGTACAGTCAAAGTATATACACTCGAGAGCGATGAATCCGGGTCACTTAAAGAATCCTAAAAATCTCGGAAACTAAGAAGGCTAACTTCATGAAATAAATTGTGTTTAATAGACACTTTATTACACCTTAAATGAAAGTAATAAAATTTACGAGTCACTACATTTTATTTACAAAAAATTACATAAATAAAAAAAAAACTGCTGATCTCGCCTTAAAACAAAAATAGGAAACATGACATTTTTAAACAAAATTACGATTTACTTGAATTTTAATACTTCGTTTTGCCTCCTCGTGCTTCCATCACTGTGTTTACGCGGTTTGGCATGCTGTACACCAAGTTCCTTATACGATTTTGGGGAATATTCTCCCATTCCTCTGTGAGAGCAATTTTGAGCTCACGAAGCGTGATTGGGGCAGGGCTTCTTTGTTTTACGCATCTCCCTAGCTCGTTCCAAGCATGCTCGATCGGGTTGATATCCGGGCTGCGTGCTGGCCACTCTATACGAGTAATGTTCATCTCTTGAAGGTAGTCATTCACAATCCAACCCGTATGAGGCCGGGCATTGTCATGCATAAAAATAGCATACTCACCCAAATTGACCATAAATGGACCAACGTGTTCATTGAGGATTTCTTCCACATATCTTTCGCTAGTTAAAGAGCCGTTTTCGATGAACACCAGTTCTGTGCGACTCTCAGAAGAAATTCCGGCCCACACATGTACAGACCCACCACCGTAGGCTAATTTTTCTTCGATGCATGCTTGCTTGAATCTTTCCCTGGTCTTCTATACACTCTGTGTCTTCCATCGTGCTTGTAGAGCATAAATTTTGATTCGTCGAAGAACATAACTTTTGACCAATCTCCAATACTCCAATTTAAGTGGTTCTGGGCATATCTTAGTCTTGAAATACGATGCCCACGCTTCAGTTTAGGGCCGTTTGCAGGTCTAAGTGGTTTCAAGTTAGCTTCAGCAAGTCGTCGCCTTACTGTCCATGCGCTTGGGTTACTTCCTCCGAGGCGTCGAAACTGATTTGTAAGTTCAGTTCCTGTGAGAAAGAGATTACGAAGCATTGTGTTCACCAAGTATCGATCTTCTCGTGCTGTGGTACACCTGGTTCTACCTGTTCCTGGTCTGAATAGGTTAGAGCCAGTTTCCTCGTAACGTTGGAGAACTTTTTATACTGTTGAGAGCGACACACCGACAGTCGTGGCTGTATCGCGCTGACCCTGGCCGTTTTCCAGCATTGTGAGTATTCTGGTGCATTCTTCAGGTGTAAGCGACATGATTACTGCTTGAATAATAAATATTGAACACTATCAACATGGTTTATGTACCCACTTAAATGACAGATTAGAAACAAAAGCAAAAACAAATGTAGTAATTTCGTAGTTTCATCTTCGAAAGTCTCCCTTTTTCAATTTTGATTTTTTTATGACATAACTTTAAAATAACTAAGAAGTTTTAATGACTTCATTTAAGGAGTATTAAATTGTCTATTAAACACAATTTATTTCATTAAGCTAGCCTTCTTAGATTCCGAGATTTTTAGGATTCTTTAAGTGACCCGGATTCATCGCTCTCGAGTGTATATTAGTAGTACTAACATACAGTATGGACACTCCCTACCGCTCTCTAGATTCCGACCTCACCCCCTCGTCACCCAGATTGATACAGATTGGTTACAGGTTGGTTGTGGAACGTATAGGATTACGCTGCCATTTTGTTTGTTCCGTTATTCCTTTTTTTAAATGTTATTTCTGACCCGTTGTATGAAGTGTCCAGGGTGTGATACAGTCACACATGAAATACTAGTTACGTACAGTTCTCCGAACCACTGAGCAGTTATTGGCGCGCGACCCTGACGTGACGCTCTGGACAGTCCAGGGTTCAGATTCGCAAGAATCATACGTTATAAAAATATTTACACATAGATTTTGGCGTCTTATCACGCCAGTTACTGTTTAGTGCACAGATAAGAAAAAAAATTTGATACTTCTATTCTGTGTTCTTCTATTCTGTGGTTTAGTGGTTATATTAAAACATAGTTTTATCGGGTGAACTGTAAAAGGATAACTGTGAAGATATAGGCATGTATTTACTTATGTCACAGGCATATACTGTAATTCGTCACTTTACAATTGGTCAGGCAAATTATAAAATGTCATTCGCAGATTTCTGCATACGGCATTTTACAACTTGCCTGGCTCGGCATTTTACAATCTGCTTACAGCATTATTCAATTTGCCTGACCGTTTGTATAGGACCGTTTATATACAATTTGCATGACTATTTGTAAAAAAAACTAATCAAACATTCGCTTGGTCATTTTACAATCTGCGTTCAGCATTTTACAATTTGCCTGACCGTTTTTAAAGGACCGTTTATATAGGATCGTTTATATACAATTTGCCTGACTATTTGTAAAATGACCAATTGATTGTATGATTAGTCATTTTACAAATAGTCTGTGTAAAGCAGTTTGCAATTTGCCTGACCGTTTATATAGGACCGTTTGAAAACAATTGAGTTGAGTTCTATCATTTGTAAACCATACAATATGCCTGCCACATAGTATATACGATTATAAAAAACTTAGCGCATTTAAATAATCTTAGACCTACATAGATAAGGTGTAGTTTTTGTTCTAGTTGTCTCATTGGAACAACACGTAGGTACCTAGTTGTCTCATTGAAACAACACGTAGGTAGGTACCTAACCTAGTTGTCTCATTGGGACAACACGTAGGTACCTAGTTGTCTCATTAGAACAACACGTAGGTACCTAGTTGTCTCATTGGATTAACACATAGGTACCTAGTTGTCTCATTGGAACAACACGTAGGTAGGTACCTAGTTGTCTTATTGGAACAACACGTAGGTACCTAGTTGTCTCATTGGAACAACACGTAGGTACCTAGTTGTCTCATTGGAACAACACGTAGGTACCTAGTTGTCTCATTGGAACAACACGTAGGTAGGTACCTAGATGTCTCATTGAAACAACACATGATAACTATATCTTACAAAAAGTCAATCGTTTTAACAATTCACAATCAGTTCATAGTTTCGTACTATTCTAGGGCCCGAAGATATAAGATACTAGCTTTTGCCCTTGGCTTCACCCACGCTCACGTGCATATCATTTCATGACTGTTTTATAGGATGTGCGATACGCGGGCCACAATCTGCTCGTGAGCCTGTAAATCTGATTTAATAGGACCAGTAGAACCGAGCGTTTTTTGGAATATTTATTTTTTCGATTTTGCCCTTTTTTATTTGTTTCTTTGCTTACCGCACCTTAACTTCACTTCCAATTTTAAGTGGAAATGGGGTTTTTGAGATATTTTTTCCTATCGTTATAAAAAAAAGTAGGTAAGTATGCCAAATCTCAGCGAAATCCGTTTAGTATGAAGTGTAACAAACAGACAGAAGTGCGTACATATTTTGGATTTATAATATTACTAGAAGGTCCGCGGGGCTAAAGCTGCAAAAGGCTCGCGAGAAACTAAACATCTATACCTTCCTCATGAATCACTCCGTCTATTGATGAAAACCGTATGAAAATCCGTTCCGTAGTTTTTGAGTTTATCGCGCTCAGACAGACCAACGCAGAAGGGGGACTTTGTTTTATAATAAATATAGAAGGACGGATAAGGATAGCTGCATAAAAAGCTAAGTATATTACGTACTATCTCCCGCAACATTACACACACATTCTATTTTCAACTATTTCATATGTGTATTACCTAGTAAAATTCATATGTGTATTATCTGGTTAAATCCATATGTGTATTATATGGTTAAATTCATATGTGTATAATCTATTTAAATTCATATGTGTATTATCTGGTTAAATTGGTATGCGTATTATCTGGTTCAATTGGTATGTGTATTATCTGGTTAAATTTATATGTGTATTATCTGGTTAAATTCGTATGTGTATTATCTGGTTAAATTCATATGTGTATTATCTGGTTAAATTTATACGTGCATTATCTGAATAAATTGGTATGTGTATTATTTTGTTAAATTCATACGTGTATTATCTGGTTAAATTCGTATGTGTATTATCTGGTTAAATTCTCTGTTAAAGTCACAAATTGTCAACGTCAAAGTTCCAACGTTTCCAGATGTACAATAGATCTATCACAGCTGGAGAGAGAGAAGACGCACGATCTCTGGCAGGAGCTGGAGTGCGGGTACGGGACTCTGCACCTGCTGGTCACCCTGAGCGGCGTCGTCCGCAGTGTACCAGTAGACAACGTTCCCACCACGAACGGAGTGCATCACGCAGCGCCACCGGAGGATGATTTCGTAAGTTACCAAACCACACGAAACTTTTTTTGTAGCTTCTTTTAGGTTAGATGTCTTTCAGAATACAATATGTATTTCTCAAGTATTGACATATTTCATCATATCAGCCACAAATCGTCCACTGCTGGACAAAGGCCTCCCCCAAGGATTTCCACGACGATCGGTCCTGCGCTGCCCGCATCCATCGGCTTCCCGCGACCTTCACCAGGTCATCGGTCCACCGCGTGGGAGGCCTGCCTACGCTACGTTTTCCGGTGCGCGGTCGCCACTCAAGAACTTTACTGCCCCATCGGCCATCTGTTCTACGAGCTTTGTGCCCTGCCCACTGCCACTTCAGTTTAGCGATTCTGTGAGCGCAACCAATTCAGAAAAATCAGTTTTTACACACACACACACAAATACACAATAACAAACAACACATCTCATGTAGTCGATTGCATGCTGATGGATAGATTTGAATATTTTTTGCTAAATTTTAAGAACTTGAAATTTATTGGCATTTATGTATTTTCTAAAGTTTGATCACTGTAGATTTAACGCTGTAATTTCATCTTCAATAAATAGATAAATAAATAAAATAATAGATTGTTTACTTAGAGAGTGAGCAACTACGAGTTTTTTAAAGGCGAGAGTGTTGCTGAATGTGCTTTGAATCCAAAGCGGAGCAAAGGACTCCAGAGTAGAATCCTGAGCGCAGTGAGGGATTCAAAGTGCCTAGTCACTCGAGTTTAAAATAGTGTTGCTCCCGAGGTGGACACTACTTTTTATCACCCTCTATATGAGAAAATAAGTACTTATGTGCAACTTAAAAATAAGAATAATACGTTTATTTATTTACATATAATTAGGAACAATAAGACATATCTAACAAAGGAATGATTAGAAGTTAATGTTTATGTCATTATCACTAATTGAGAAAGGCACACTCATTTTTAAGGGTTCCGAAGTCAACAAGGAACCCTTATAGTTCCGCCATGTGTGTCCGTTTATTTCTCTGTCTTTCCATCTGTCCGCGGCTTAGCTCAGGTATGGGTATACATATTAATCACGCCAACAATGTGGTACAATAAAATCTTTAAAGAAAAAACGAGACCTACAGTACTCGCATATGATGTGTAACATGTGACAAAATACTTATGAAATTAATTAATTATCGGGTCGTACATTCACGGGCCGACCCTTCGAATAGTAGTATGTCATCTTTGCCATCACACTAGGCGGCATGGCTATGACAACCTTAGTTTTCGAGAGTTAAAAAACGTTCGCATTTCCTGTTACACATTTCCGTCCCATTTCACGAAATCACTCCCACAAATTGCAGGAAAGCGAGAGCAAAGATGTTACACATCAAAAATGTGGGGTATCGTTGTATGTCTTTCAAAACTACGGATGGTTTACTAAAATCATTTTTCGATTTCCCTGATCCCTATCGGTTTGTGAAATATTAAACTTAGAGTCGAGTGTCCTCAATACCAGCTAAACCTCTATATAAGAATACCTGAAAAAATTATAATCAATTTAAAAAGAAAACTATCACGGCAAAGTAGGCTTTCTTAGTTTAGGAGTAATAGTCGACCAACTTAAGGTGTGCAGTTGGATTTGAAAAAGTTCATAGATTTTCTATACAAAATGGTCTACTACCAACTGCAAATATAACTACTCGCCTTTGGCCGGTTTTATAAAAAAGTTTCGCGCGTTAATTCTTTTTAATTTTTTTTTATTATACAGCCAGTAATACTTGTTCATACAAGTTCGTGATTGATCTCTTTGGTGATTGGAACATGTACAATGGTGTCGATTCGATGTAACACGACTTAACTTATTTGACAGGATTAAACTAAATTAACTCATTCTGTCTTTTACTTTCTGTATCGAAAAGACAAGGATAGAATGCTTAAATTTAGTTTAGTCCTGTCAAATAAGTTAAATCGTGTTACACCGAATCGACACCATTATCCACATAATCCACATTCCAAATTGAAATCACTCTAAAGAGCTATTTCGGTCCCTGTTTACAAATAAATAACCAACCAGCTTTTTTTTAATAGATGTAATAAAAAACTATTTACCATTAACTAAAAATACGACAAAAACTTTTCAATAAGCAGTGCTACGTCTATGTACTTACTTACAACTTTAGCTATATATAGATGATCATTATGCATGCATGCGAGTGGCCTCTGAGCATGTTCGCTAAGTTCATATCCCATTAAAATCATTTTTATGTAAAAATTCGCCAAGTCTCCTGACTTTCTCGTAAAAATATATGAGATCTAAGGAGGAGCGCAGTCTGGCAGTACTTTCATTTAATTTCATGAAGATAAGATAGCCAGTTCCCCATTGCGTTGGGGAATCTTGGTAAGCCCGCTTCCATCTTCGGCAACATCGTCACTTACCACCAGGTGAGATGTTGTCAAGGGTTTACCAATTGTGAATAAAAAAAATAAAAATAAAATCAATATTCAGCAAATTACATCGAAGTTCTCTTTAAACATACTGAGTAAATAATGATACTTGAAATTTCGATTACTTAGAACTTTATTTTATCTCATTTATAAAGTCATTTTTCTGACTGACAGCCACGAAATGTAAGGAGATTCTATTCAACTAGGTGCCTTGGTTCCCTCTGTAATCTGTGTGTTATATTGATTACGGAACTCTAAAAAGCGCATAAGATACTATATCTAAATTTAGCCGGCTTAAACTAGTTACATGCCATCTATTATTTATCAGGTAAGATACATATCGGCAAATGAGAGATATTTTATTTTTTATTTTAACTGATAATATATAAAGATCCATGACAAATAAATAATTATGTATATATATTGGTATAGTATATATTCGTATTTATTTATGTATTTGTAATTTATCTTTATTATTAAGCATAAATTTTTAGTTGCACATGCACCCACCCGCTATCGTTCCACTTTCTCGTCTCATCTATTCAACAAAGGTTGGCTGGAAGAAATCGCTTAAGCGATAAGTCCGCCTTTGCATATCATTGTGTATTTTGCTAGTTAATAAGATTTTTCATTTCTGTATATTTGGTGTGCAAAAAAGTATATCTTTATCTTAATTATGTCCCATCCTAGTCATGGTACCGACTCGACAACAGTTGGAACGACGTGGGTCACCTCTCGGTGACTGTCCACGGAGCGAAGGGGTTAGGGGTGGTCGGTCTCGGCGGCAGAGCGGACGCCTACTGCGTGCTGGAGCTGGACAACTCCAGGGTCCAGACGCACACGGTGCATGGCAGCTCGGACCCTAGCTGGCACAAGAGCTACAGCTTGTAAGTTTGTATCTAAGTTATGTTTAGTCAAGGAGCTAGTCCGTGGAGGCATAGTTATTATCTTCACACCTCCTTATCACAGTCAAAGTATACATATTAGTACTAACATACAGTATATATGGACACTCCCTGCCGCTCTCTAGATTGCGACCTCACCCCCTCGTCACCCAGATTGATACAGATTGGTTACAGTTTGGTTGTCGAACGTATAGGACTTCGCCGCCATTTTGTTTGTTCCGCCGTTCCGCTTTTGAAATGTCATTTTTGGCCCGTTGTATGAAGTGTCCAGGGTGTGCCTCAGTTGAGTTGTCAGACTATGAGACTACAGATACCTACAGTGGCAGAGCTGATGCCTACAGTTCATTTGTACCGTAACTCTGAAGTCTTCTTTCGTGTGGCATAATTAACCGCGCTATCCATGGATACGTGTTGGGTATTTAGATTTACACCTACGGTCGTGTGCAACGCTTCCTTCATACACATCTGGAATCAGATGTGCAGGTTTCCTCACGATGTTTTCCTTCACCGTTAAAGCAATCGGTAAGTATATGTAAGTAAGTTTTGAAAAACTCATTGGTGCATTGCCCGTCTGGATTTGAACCCGAGACCTCTGGTTGGGAGGCCCGAGTCGTTACCGGTTGAGCCACCGACAACGCTTCCTGAACTCTGAAGTAAAAACACTTAAGAGCCCGCTGGAGTTCATAAATCCCATACAAACGTAGTAATTGCTTCATTTGTTTACCAAAGAACCGACTTTAAAATAACTTTATATCGATAATCGGATGACGTATATCTTTGTCGGTATCGCATTACTGTTTTTAAAAACGAAACAGGAATCCATTTAATTCCAATAAACTTGTTTTCCGTCTTTTACTTTAAAAACAAGTTTATTGATTAATAATGGATTCCTGTTTCGCATGATGAAATAACAATCCCAAACTCCAGCAATGCCTATTCACTCTCGCTTTGAAGATCCCCAAATTGTACGAGTCGGGAAAAACACAGACGCTGGCAAGGAGTTCCACTCTAACGCTGTCCGCACAATAACTGAGGAAACCCTTTGTGTGCGGATAGGCAGAATATAAACAACAAAGCGGTAGAACCCTCCGCGTGTCTCGTTGACCGGATATGGAATGGGGCTGGGGAAATGGGTTTGACAATTAACATTACATTGTTACATCTACTTTATCTTTTTCAATCACTTAAGTATTAACAAATTGATTCAAATATCTTCAAAGCGTCGGTGGCTCAACCGGTAACGACTCGGTCCATCTAACCAGAGGTACCGGGTTCAAATCTGGACGGCCAATGTACCAATGAGTTTTTCAAAAACTTACATACTTACCGATTGCTTTAACGGTGAAGGAAAACATCGTGAGGAAACCTGCACACGCCTGCGTAGAAACTCGAAGGTTGTGTGTGAAGTCGACCAACCCGCACTGGGCCCGCGTGGTCGACTAAGGCCTAATCGTCCTGATTCAGGGTAGGCTGGAGCCCCTCGGTGGGGACGTATATGAGCTGTAAATGATGATCTTTTTTCAGCGGTGTTAGTGACATCACATCCACATTGGACATCACATTATACGATGAATCGATCATGAACCTGAAAGAGGATGTTCTCGGGAAGGTGTCCATACCTCTCCTGCGGATAAACAATGACGAGAAGCGATGGTACGCGCTGAAGGACCGCGCGGGGAAGTCCAGCGCAAGGGGCAACTGTCCGAGGATACTGCTGCAGATGTCGATAGTATGGAACCCGGTAAGTTCCTTTTAACACGACTGCCCACAATAAAAGCGTGCCTACAGCTCCGGTACCACACCGGATATGTGGGAGCCAGCTTCTCTGGCGTCCCGAGCGGGAATCGAACCGCCAGCAGCGAAAGCCGCGGGAGGTGAGCGCGCCTACAGCTCCGGGACCTACCTGGATAGTAGGTAGTGGTTCTCTTCCACGAGGCACTCGCCTTGCAGAGTACCGGGACAAGCGTCTTGGCGGCAAGACCTACCGTAACTGGTCCTTGTCTTCACCTTATGGTGTTGGCAGGAATAGCGGCACTCACTATATGACCTTGCTGTCGGTGAGTGTGGACGCTATATGATAAACCTGGTAGTCTAGCGTATCTGGTAGATATACGAGAGGGAATGCCCACAATAAAATAGTGTATTCTTTTAGGTCTGATGATGATGATGATCTATCCGACCGATTTCGGTCATGGCGACCACTTCGACTCCTAGTCGGTTTGCCGCGCGTGCGCTCGAAAATGGCTTATGTAGCCAACCTTAGCAGCGAAACTTCTCGCGCACTGAGGAAATTTAAGTATGCCACCTTCGTAATTGTATGTAATGGTCGCAAGTGGTCGGTCCTTTAACTGGTCGCGTTTGGTATCAAGGTCAGCTTTACGCTGATCCTCAAACTCGCGCACTTGCCTTTTTTAGTTCTATGTATGTATGTTCCTTTGTTCCACAACATATTCTAAACGGCTTGATGGATTTTAGAGCGCGAGGAATCGTTAGATTCGTCTCTATCCCCCGAGTGATACGGGATACATTCGTCTCTATCCCCCAAGTGACACGGGATACATTCGTCCTTATCCCCCGAGTGACATGGGATACATTCGTCTCTATCCCCCGAGTGACATGGGATACATTCGTCTCTATCCCCGAGTGACACGGGATACATTCGTCTCTATCCCCCGAATGACACGGGACATATTCGTCTCTATTCCCCGAGTGACACGGGATACATTCGTCTCTATCCCCCGAGTGACACGGGATACATTTTACCCGACTGCAGAAGGGTAATATTTTTATGCAGTGTTGTTTTTATTAATGTCTTATTTGTGGTGTTCCCATCCATTAGCGATAGCTGCGAAACTAGGTAGGTTACATCATCATCATCTCATCAGCCGAAGGACGTCCACTGCTGGACATAGGCCTCCCTTAAGGATTTCCATGACGACCGGTTCTACTAGGTAGGTATAAACTGCGAAAATGATGTTCGATATTGTGCAGAACTTTACTGTACTCGTATGTAAGAATTTTACGGCTGATATGATGATGTAAGCGTTTACAGTTTACAATTTAGGTAACTTATTATTTCTCAAATATAGTTGGAAATTTGAGCATTATTTTGGCAACCTTCTTCGAGATAAATCGAAATTGCTGTACTTGCCCAATATATGCGAGCAGCGGCCGGCAAAAGTTGTATGAAAGTCCGTTTCTATCGTGTTTTAGCGGCCAAATAAATGACTATGTAAACTCACATAATATAACATATTATGTTGTGTTATTTAAAAATGGTACGATCTTTTACTCCAAAACATGGCAACCAATGAGGTCCTTATCAAAGGTTTTATTTTTTCGAACTGGCTTGCTAATAGGAAGCTGTTTATTGAAAAAAAAAACAAATGAACGCTGGCGGGTGAAAAATTAATTATTGTTTCAACTACTATATTATTTTCAAATAAAAAGTTTTGCCTAGGTACTACTGCTTAGTTTTAATTTCCGCGCACATTTACACGTTCGTCCATCAATGCTTCTTTTGCTGGCCGCTGCAGTAATGTACTAATTACTACCTACCTATTATTAGATATTAAGGCTTACCAAGTAATTGTATGTGGTGTCAAACGTTAATGTAATGTCATACCTACCTCCTATCATATTAGCCATGTAAAAGAAAACTTCCTGAGAAAAATGGTGTTGACTTACAGACAGACGGACAATGCAGTGATTCTATAAGCTTTCCTTTTTCCTTTTGAGGAACGGAACCCTAAAATTTTAACAAAGTTGAGATCCTTATCAACCGACTTCCAATTCGACTGTTTTAGTGTGTTTAGCGTTTTCAATTATACAAGACGATAAGACGTCAAAGTGGAAGCTGGGACATTAATTATCTATAAATCAAATACCTTTTTACACATATGACATCACTAGAAAAACATGTTTCAAATGACTTGTTTTTTCCCGTGTATAAGTAATAAAATATTATAATATGCACGTATACTAATAAGTGGTATGTTTTGCAGATAAAGGCGTCACTGCGAGTTCTAAGTCCAAGAGAGAACAAATATATACAAAAACAGACAAAGTTTGACATTCCGTTAATATACAGTAATGTACAATTCATTAAGAACGTCTTCGATGCGATATACCTGGCAAATGTGTATTACAAGTAAGTATGAAAAACGTGTTAAGGCTTGTTGTAAGTGTTGATACGTGTTAAAATAATATCGAACGTAAGTTTATTCATTTTAAGTTCAAATCAATGCGGGCTTCAACGCGACTGTTACGTTGAAACCGAACGCCCAGTTCTCGATTTTTACATGTTTTATTATCTACCTTACTTTCAAAAAAGTTTTAAAAAAATGTTTTCAATTAAAATCAAATATGTTAAAGTCACCGATTTTTGTGTGTTGGTTTCATACAACATTAACTATTTGTTTAAGAGAAATTTTGCAATTAATGCCAAAAGAGGGTCTATGGTACCTATATTTTTTAACATCAAAAGTGGTAATATTTTTAAAACTGTTTTCAATAAAAAAAAATTTAATTGTGATAGCTTTACACAGTCCTCATCAATTTGAATTGAATATTGTCATTTGACCCATCTTAAGGCCTTAATAGTAATCGCCAAAATTCAGGGTAGGCTCGATCGAGCCCTCGTAATGAAAAATAAAATAATTATAATCTTCTTTAACTATGGAAGACCTAAGCACAATGCTCGATGGCCTCAGTAAGGTCTCTCAACAAGTGGGTCTTAAAATGAACATGGACAAGACGAAAATAATGTTAAATGTCCGTGTCGCACCCACTCCTCTAAAGGTTGGAGACTCTACACTGGAAGTTGTTGACGAATATGTATACCTGGGACAAACAGTCCAGCTAGGTAGTTCCAACTTCAAGAAAGAGATCAATCGACGAATCCAACTCGGCTGGGCAGCGTTCGGGAAGCTTCGCAATATCTTCACGTCCCAAATACCGCAGTGTCTCAAGACTAAGGTCTTTGACCAGTGTGTGTTGCCAGTGATGACTTACGGAACTGAGACATGGTCGCTTACTATGGGCCTCATAAGAAGGCTCAAGGCCACCCAAAGGGCAATGGAGCGTGCTATGCTCGGAGTTTCTCTGCGTGATCGAATCAGAAACGAGGAGATCCGCAGGAGAACTAAAGTAACCGAGATAGCTCACAGAATCGCTAAACTGAAGTGGCAGTGGGCAGGGCACATAGCTCGTAGAACAGATGGCCGATGGGGCAGTAAAGTTCTCGAGTGGCGACCGCGCACCGGAAAACGTAGCGTAGGCAGGCCTCCCACGCGGTGGACCGATGACCTGGTGAAGGTCGCGGGAAGCCGATGGATGCGGGCAGCGCAGGACCGGTCGTCGTGGAAATCCTTGGGGGAGGCCTTTGTCCAGCAGTGGACGATTTGTGGCTGATATGATGATGATATGATGAATCTTCTTTACCCGGCTGCCCAAAAGGAAGGGTAATGTCTTTCAGGTGTATGTACTTATGTTTGTATGTATATGTGTCTTTCTTTAGCCTTAACGGCTTGATGAATGCTGGAGTGCGACCTGTCGTTAGATTCGTCTGGATCCCGTGAGTGACATATGATAGATTTTTACCTGAATGCCAAAAAAAACAGGCGTAGGTACCTAATTTTTTTATGGAGTTGGGCTTTTTATATTTAATTAGTTGGTAATTTATCAGCTCGCTTGTTGTCGTCAAAAAGATACTTTAGTAACGAACTCTTACAATGTATCTACATAGATGATATTAACTTACAAATAGAAATGTAATTGTTATTAAATAAGGGTTCCACGCATAATGACACATTTTGAATACGCATAACATTTGTGAAAAACTTTAAGCTTGCAATTTGTGGTCCTCAAGATTCAAGATTCAAGGTATTCATTCAAAATAGGTGCAAATTACACTTTTTCTGATAGTAAAAAATAATAATAACATAATGTAATTTGTGAAAAATCAAGAAATAAACAATCATTAGTTAATAACGTCAAAATTCAATCCTTGAAATAAACCAGATTATGTCATTAGAACATGAAAACAATATGACACGAAAAGTTACGCATAAAAAAAATTGAATGTCGTTAATGCCTTTGTGAAGAGTAGGCCAGTTCACAAGGGCAGCACCCGGTCACTAGTATAACGCGAGAGTCGGCCATCGCTCCCATTATTAGAGGGAAAGGAATGACCCGGCTCCCGATGCACCACCATCCGCACGAACATTTAGGCGAGCATGCACCACTATGTCAATGCTAAGATAAAAACTCAACTTAAATTCCAAGAATAAACATTCCAGTAGGACGCCAACACAAAACAGTCGCAAAGTGGACTTGATTGCATCCTATTCATGACTGGCCTGTGGTGCAGCCCCAGAACAGTACCACACATCTTTCCCCGTCGTGGATGTCGTAAGAAACCGGACGATGGTCAGCAGTATCGTAATGCCACATTGCACTCTGTGATCGCCAAGCAACTGCCTCCGTAGCTCAGCGGCAAAGTTCACTGGCTTTACACAGGAGGTCGCGGGTTCGATTCGTAAGACTCGGTTTGGTTGGTGGTAGGGCATTTTCTAAGCCCGCCTGGCTAGCTAACACTATTTTATCTAAGTCTTGCAACCAAATATCAATGTTGATATCATTGGTGTGTTCCGGCATGAAGATAAGATAGCCAGTTCCCCATTGCGTTGGGAAATCTTGGTAAGCCCGCTTCCATCTTCGGCAGCATCGTCACTTACCACCAGGTGAGATGTTGTCAAGGGTTTACCAATTGTGAATTTAAAAAAAAGCGTCGTGATTACGGCATAACACTCCAACTTGTGGGAGGCCTATGTCCAGCAATGGATGTCTTTTGGATGATGCGGTGATAATTTTCATCACATCAGCCAAAGCAGGTTGACTAGCATGCTATGTCCAATCGTATTAGTTCCAAACCCACCAGTTCACTGTTCTCTTATGCTGAGTCAGTGCCTTTTCATTGGCAGTGCTTTGTACGTCCTGTTTGTGTTTTAACTTGGTTTTTGATTTTGTTTTATTACGTCTTTTATTTTTAATCTTGTTTTTTTGTGTAGTTAAAATAAGCGTATTAGTATCTACCATATTACTTTTATTCTTGTAAACTGTCAATGAACAAATGAATTATCTATATATCTATCTCCTTCAGAAACCTATTTGAGTGGGACAACCGGGAAAAGTCAGCCGTGGCGTTGATCGCCTGGCTCGCCTTCTGGTACTTCATGCAGCTGTGGATGGCCCCCCTCTTGATCCTCGCACCGTTCATCTACAACTGGTCTAACTACTGGAGTTGCAGTGAGTTATTTAAATCTTATACGTACACAAACAAAGTCGGGTCAGTTATACAATTTATTATATAACTCAAAAACGGCTGGACTGATTTTCATGATTTTTGGTTTGTTGTATTCGTCGCATACCTAAGAGCAGAATAATTATTTAAAAAAAGAAAAAAAAATACTTTTTTACATACATATCCCATACATGTGTAGTGTAGTGTCAAAGTAAATATATTAGTACAGTATGGACACTCCCTGCCGCTCTCTAGATTGCGACCTCACCCCCTCGTCACCTATATTGATGCAGATTGGTTACAGTATAGTTATGGAACGTATAGGATTTCGCCGCCATTTTGTTTGTTCCGTCATTCCTTTTTTGAAATGTCATTTCTGGCCCGTTGTATGAAGTATCCAGGGTGTGCTAGTGTAGTGTAGAGTAGCTGGGTTAATCATGAGCACGGTCATAATCTGGATGGGTTTGACTGTTATCAACATTTATCTTGAAAAGGCTTTGGAGCCAGTTGCCGTCGCTGTATGGCAGTCATTAAAAGCTATAGATTTAGGTTTATTCATCACACGACACAAATTCTTAAAATATACACTTCAAATTATAAAATAAATATGTCAATGGTGAGGTGATCGTCAAATAGTAAATTAACAAAAACAAAATGTCAAATTACAAAACTTAAAATGTCAAAAAGTAAACTAAACAATGAGTAAATAAATATAAATTAATACATTGAAGTATGTCAGTATTTTATTTTAAAAAAATCGTCAAGATTCAAGACGTTTATTCAAAATAGGGGCAAAATACACTCTTTCTGATAGTCATAAAATAGTGATTACATAATTTCATTAGTAAAAATCATAAAATAATCAATCATTGGTTAATAACGTCAAAATCCAATCCGTGATATAAAAAAAACAAATAATGTCATTAGAACATGAAAACAATATGACACGAGAAGTTATACATTAAAATCATTGCATGTCATGAACGCCTTTGACAAGTGTGTCCAGTTTACACGGACAGCACCCAGTCACGAGTATAACGCTAGAGTCAGCCATCGCTCCTCTCAACCATATTAGAGGGAAAGGAACGACCCGGCTCCCGATGCGCCACCACCCGCAAGAACATTTAAGCGAGCGTGATTGTCGTCATGCGTCAATTGATTAATATTCGTTATCCAACAAGAAGTTTTTCAAATGGCGCCTAAATGTTTTGTCCCGCCTTACTATATTACGGGTCTACCACTCTAGCCCTACAACCTCCACCAACCTGGACTTGCCCCCCCCCCCCCCCCCCCCCACGTTAGTCCATTCGCTTCACACCGGGTCGAATGTCGAATGTGGAAGGTCGCGGGTTCGAATCCCGGCGGGGTCAACTTTGTAAGACTCAGTTTGGTTAGTGGCAGGTTTCATAGACCGCCTTGCTAGCTATCACCATCTTATCTAAGTCTTGCAGCCAAACATCATCTATAATATAATAAAACTGTAACGGGGCCGTGTCTGTACATGAAATATTTTTGGAAAATAATAACTGCGGTGGACATTACTATCGATACAGAGGCCAAAACAACAACTTTTGGAATTTTTGTCTGTCTGTCTGTCTGTATGTTCGCGCATCACGCAAAAACTACCAGGCCGATTTTGATGAAATTTTGTTTGGTGGTTCCTTATAGCCCGGGTTAACATATAGGATACTTTTTATCCCAGAAAATTCAAGAGTTTCCGTGGCAAAATCAAAAGTATTCATTTATAGAGTGGCTCACCACGCAAATGTGGCTTGACTTATTACAATCAAATTTTACACGTTGATACTAGGGTTGCCAGATCTACTATATAATATAGTATCTTACTATATTTTGGGCCAAGATACTATATACTGTTGAAAAAATATATAGTAGACAAATCTACTATATTTTAGCCATACAGCGACGTGTCTGTCGTACATACTTAAATCGAGTTAAAAAACTCGCGTTCAGAAACGAACCCCGAAATCCTAAACAAAACTGAGCAGATCATATCATAAGTAAAAATCACATTGTTTGTGTTTCTGAACGCAACTTTTAAAAGTTATGTCATGTAACTGTCAAGTGTCAATGTCAAATATCATTCTGTCTGTATGATGTCCTAGTACCAGTTCTTTGTACCTTTATTGTTCGGTTCGCCTCTTTTGTGTGAAATATACTTACAAAATGAGTGATTTAAATGCTGAAAGTGGAAGTTGAAGAAGATACAGATAGGGAATCAAAGTTAACTGGGCCTACCCGGCGGAAAAAGCGATTAATAATAAACTCATTAAAATGGCCCAAAGTTCCCAAAAATATAATTACATGAAAAAATAAAGTCTACTATATATTTTAACTGGATACTGTTTTCTTTTGACCCCCTAAATGGAAATCTCCTATATTCTTCTTGAATTTTTCTGGCAACCCTAGTTGATACCCTTATCGCGAACTAAAACTGGGACAATGTGAATCTCAAAAAAATTAGGGTTCCTACAGGAATGCAAAAAATTGTATCTTTAGAATGACTCGACGTAACAATATGAAACCTTTACATTGGGATGGGGTGTTTTGACCATCATTGTATAGTCGGGTATTCTTCATCCCGGAAAACTAAAGAGGTCCCGTGGGAAATTATCTTACGATACTTACAATAATAATAATAGAGAAATTTTTTCTGTATATTAGCTACACATACCAAACATTATAATCATAGTAGCAGAATGTCAATAGATGGCACTGCAGGGATAATAAAACGCGCTTAAGTTGTATTAAAACATTAAAATATTATTTCATACTTTTGAGTGGATTTCTTTTATGTATTTTTCAGCATACGCTACTTTAAACTCTGGAACTATGGTACGTAGCGATGTGTTTCATAGACGAACAGAGAGGTATTTTTTTACAGATTCCAATCGTGTAAAATAATAAAAACACATAAATCGAGTTTAACATCTTTAACAGGAGGCACAGATATGGGAACTCTTCTGACGGCGACTATTTGCGTGTGGCAGTTGCTCTCCGCCTGCAATATCAATATCTGTGAACCTCATCAATGTACTTGCGGGTCCTCGGTGGAGGCAATTGGCCATCACTCACTGAGTTGCAGTCGTTTTTGTGAAGATTCCCACGCCACCAATTCCTTAATGACCTCACTCGGAGGGCACTGGTCTCGGCCAGATGGAATATTCCATCTTTGATGCAGCCGCCGCCCGGGCTTTAGTCGATCTGATGGCAAAAGGCCGGAGCGTTTAAACAGGTGCTATGGCAGAGAGGAACGTGTCTGCTTTAGGAAGCCACTTTTTCTGCCTCACTCCTCACCCGTACGGTACTGCTGCTCAATTTGCGGTGAGAAAGAAGCATAATAAGTACTCGGTCTTGGAGGCAAATTACTGCTTTGTGCCGCTGGTCTGTGAGACAATCGGCTGCTGAATCCTCAGAGGCCTTTGCCTTCACAAAGAAGATTGGCCTTCGTCTTCGAGAGAGGAGATGTGACGTGAGGTCCTACCTGCTGCTAAGGTTGTCTATTGCCATCCAGCGCGGCAACGAGAATTGCGTCTTAGGCTCCTTTGGAGCTGATACGACTTGAGGATTTGACCCATATTAATATTGTTAGGAAATTTTATTACTAGATTGATACCTATAATGTATTTGAATTAGTTTTTTGATAATATAGGTATATGTGTTATTTCTTCATATCAGTTTATATACGTCCCCACCAAGGAGCTCGACCTGCCCTGAGTTAGGGCGATCTGGCCTTAGACGATCACGCGGGTCCATTGCGGGTTGATTGACTTCACACATAAGCTTCGAATTTCTTCGCAGGCGTGTGCAGGTTTCCTCACGATGTTTTTCTCACCGTAAGAGCGTTGGATAAACGTACATACCAGTATGAAATCGATATTCGTATAGATATTGGTAAGTGGCAGGATTCGAACCACGGCCTTCCGGACAGGAGGTAGTGGCCCTAACCGTTTTGCCACCGACGCTCTATATTTTATTTAAGATTTAGAAATCCTTACTTAATATTATTAATGTGAAAATGTGTTTGTTTGTTTGTTACCTATTCACACTTCAACACCTCTACCACTCTTGATGAAATTTGGCACGTAGGTAGCCTGTATCACTGGAAATGAAATAGTCTACTTTTTATCTGTGGAAATTATCATAGCCCGATGCAGTTCCTGAGGAAACTAAAACAATACTCTTTGTTCGTTAAGTTATTTAAAATCGTAACGAAAAAATGGATTGGTGTGATTTTTAGCACAGAGATGAGGTGGAAAATTATATAATTTACTAATAAGTATATCCTGACATAGTTCCCGAGGGATCTGGGGACAACTGTTTTCTACGCTAGCGCACGTCGGTGGCGTCGCAACGGAGCAACGGATTAAAGTGATTTTTTGTATAGAATTTGTTGAGGGGGTGGGAAGTGACAAAGACTGCTAATCCGAATAGCCCTATACAGTTCCTGAGGTCCTGGAGAAAACTCATGTCCACGCTTGCGAGCTGATTGCGGCTGGCGCACCACTCACCCTCAAAAAGAGTCATAAATCTATGTCCACGTGGGCGAAGCCGCGGGCAAAAGCTAGTTGTTAATAACTTTGAGTGTTCCGGCTTGAAGATAAGATAGCCAGATGCCCATTGCGTTGGGGAATCTTGGTAAGTTTGCTTCCATCTTCGAATCATCGTCGTTTACCATAAATTTGTAGTGGTGAGATGATGCCAAGGGTTTATCAATTGTGAATTAAAAAAAAGAGTTTTTACTTTCGAGCGACAAAGGAGTGAAGGTGAAAGTACTCTTTATTGTACTGTGGTGAAGGCATTGTGATGGAAAAAAATTCGAAGTTGAGATTTTAATGGGGATCGATTGTCTTAAATTAGTAGAGTATAAAAACCAAAAAAAAAACTGTGTGTGTGTGCGTGTTTGTGCGTCCGTCCGGTGCTCTATTTCCTAAACTACTGGACGTATTTTGGAAAAATTTGTATTAGAGCAACATTATTTTTATATCTTCGGCCGTTTTTTTATTTTATTTTATCTTGATTTTTAGGGTTACCGCCGTAGTAAAAAGTGACTTGATTTTTTTAACTCTAAAATGGCTATAACGATTTTGATGAAACTCTGTATTTTTTACAATTACTTTACATGTAGCGGTAGTTCCAAGAATAAAGTACCTACCGTACATGTCCAGGTTTTTTTGTTACTTTTCTCAACAAATGCTTTAACGATTTTAATGAAACTTTGTGATTAACTAGGCAATGGAGCGTGCTACGCTCGGAGTTTCTCTGCGTGATCGAATCAGAAACAAGGAGATCCAAAGTAACTGACATAGCTCTCAGAGTTGCTAAACATATGGCTGTTTGGGCAGTCAAGTTCCTGAGTGGCGACGGCGCACCGGAAAACGTAGCGTAGGAAGGCCATGGACCGATGACCTGGTGAAGGTTGCGGGAAGCCGCTGGATGCGGGCAGCGCAGAACCGGTCGTCGTAGAAATCCTTAGGGCAGGCATAGGGCTGGACATAGGTTCAGCTGTGGACGTCCTTCGGCAACCCTAAAAAATCAAGACAGGAGAAATTAAAAAAAAACGGCTGGAGATATAAAAATCATGCTGATGTATTTTTTACATATATTACTACAGAAGTTTAGGCACCAGAGCACCCGACGGACGTTCAGACTGACACATATACATTTATTGTTTTTAAACTCTATTAGTGTAAGACAATAAAAACGGCCAAACCTATTTAGATGTGGTTTTCTTTATTTCAAAAAGTTCTATACACCAAAGTGTTAATGTCAAATTAAAATGGAAGCATTAATGTCTCTCTGCAGATAACTCTAACGTAGCGCCTGTGTTCCCGTCGGACGACGAGCAGTCCGAAGATGACGACGAAACAATTAAAGTAAGTCATCATCATTATCATCATCATCATATCAGCTCATATACGTCCTCACCGAGGGGCTCCAGCCTACCCTGAATTAGGACGATCGGGTCTTAGTCGACCACGCGGGCCCAGTGCGGGTTGATCAACTTCACACACAACCTGCGAGAGATAAGAGCGTCGGATAACCGTAAATATGAAATCTAAATTCGACAACACATTGGTACGTGGCAGGATTGGAACCACGACCTCCCGGACAGGAGGCGGCGGCCCTAGCCGTTACGCCACCAACGCTTGAAAGTAAGTATCTGCATAAAAATAACATTCATTACTCATAATTTTTAACACGATTAGTAGCGTAATGTTTATGAGTTATAAAATTATTCTATTTTTATGAGTTATTAAACTATTCGTGTTTAAATAAGGAAGTCGTATAGTAGGCAGAGAACCAAGGTAACCGACATAGCTCACAGGATCGCTGAACTTAATTGGCAATCATGGGCGAGGCAACAGACGATCGTTAGGGCAGTAAAGTTCTCGAGTGGTGACCTAGCATAGGTAAGCCTCCCACTCGGTAGACTGACGACCAGGTCAAGGTTACGGGATTCCGTTGCATGTGGGCAGCGCAGGACCGGTCGTCGTGGTAATCCTTGGGTAACGCCTTTGTCCAGCAATGGACGTCTTTCAGCTGATATGACGATGATGATAGTAGGTAACTTATTGTTTCAAAAAAGTGACCAAGTGCGTTTTAGACCACGCGTAAAGTAGGGTTCTATAGTCATTTAAAAAAATAGATATTTTCGCACAGATCTCAAATAACTCCTAGGTGGGCTGTTCCAAAAATAGTTAGTCAATCAATCAATCAAAACATTTATTTCGGACAACGTTATCCATAGAGTGTTAGTACAAGAAAATATTATAAATAAAATAAAATTAGGGTTAGTAAGGTTGCACAAATTAAAAATAATAAAATTACTTTACATGCAGTCGTACCAAATGCCACAAGATAGGGCAGTCGGGTCGGCTAGCCACAACGCTCAGGATGCCGTTGCTGCTGCCACGAACACGGCTTAGCAACGAGGCGGCTCTCTTTCTTAAGATGGCATGAAAGCCATCCGTTCGAGCTTCAGCAAACATGCCTGATGCGCTGCAGTACCTTGGCAGGCCCAACAGCATCCTGAATGCGTTGTTATACTGAACGCGCAAGGCGTTGATTGTCTTCTGCGTGTAGTTGACCCACAGACTGCACGTATAAAAAGATTGGCAGAAAGCTTTAAATAAAACAACTTTAACAGCTTTGGTGCAACGTGCAAATCTGCGAGCCAACATATTACATCTGACAGCCAACGCCCGGCGCTCCCTCTCTATATCCTCATCATCAGAGAGATCCTCCGAGACCCAGTGACCCAGGTACTTGAAATGAGAAACTCTCGGCAAAGCGACTCCGTTCAAAAAATATAAAAAAAATAAAAATAAAAAATATGAAAAAAGTTTATTTAGAGCTGTTCAATATATTATTCTGCAATCCCTATGCTCTAATGCATTCGAGTAATACAGCTTTCGAAACATTTAAAAAAGTATCTTGAGGAGGTCGAAAAATAACCGCCGTAATTCTTCGATGGCCTCGTCTGCAGTGTTGAATTTTCGCCCACGAAGTACTTTGTTACCGTGGGAAATAAAAAAAATATCGCATGGAGCTAAATCTGGGCTGTACGGATGATGGGGTTACATTGATACCCCCGAAGTTGTCAAATAGTCCATGGTTCTAACAGCTGTGTGAGCGGATGCGTTATCTTGGTGAAAAAGAATGCCACGGACGCCGCTCCTTGGGCGCTCGCTATTCAACTCCCCGAAAGCTTGAGGCAGGCAATTACTAGTAACGGTTTTACGGTCTTCTAGCGGAATTATTGCCACTGGTACACTACGTCGAATAAAAACCGCTAACATTTTTTTATTAACGCTCCGACCATGAAACAACTTTTGTGGGCAACTGGTCCTCTTCAAACAGCCCTTGCGTGGGTTTCTGCTTCGTGAGAGGATTCTAGATGTAGATCCAAGATTCGTCAGATAACCGTCGAGGAACCGTTAAAGTTGGACGGACAGACTGACACACGAGTGATCATTAATGGTTCCGTTTTTAGCTATTGAGGTATGAAACCCTAAAAACCACAACAGGACTGTTAATACCTATCAATAAAGTAAGCTGAGGATAGGAATCCATTGTGGATGATCCGACAAAGGCACCTCTATATGGACATGAACAATGCGACTGCATTAGGTAATTGATTTTATTCACATTTAAGGAAAAATAATTAAAACTATGAACTCTGCGCAGACAAAGTCATGCGCAAGTTACGTAATGAGTACTGATATGTGAATATTTAAAAAAACCGACCAAGTGCGAGTCGGACTCGCGCAAAGTAGCGTTCCGTAATATTTTCGAAAAATGTGTATATTTTAAAAACAAAATCATATTTACAGGTGATAATAGAACATTTGGTATGGAAAGTCTATGAACTTAACCGTGATAATTTTCCTTTTTATTTAATTATTTATCATTTTTCCTACTATTTTCAATTTTTTTAGTTGTCCTGAAACAGCAGTTTAGCTGGTGGGGAGGAGGGGGGGGGACCTTTGACTAACAAATTTAGCATTTTAAAGCTTACTATTTCGCAAACCAATCCCTGAATCAAAAAAATGGTTTGATAAACCTAGTTAGTTAGTATTTTTGAAAGACCTATTCAGATGAAAAGACCTAGACAGATGGCCGTTGGGGCAGTAAAGTTCTCGAGTGGCGACCACGCACCGGAAAGCGTAGTGTAGGCAGGCCTTCCACTCGGTGGACCGATGACCTGGTGAAGGTCGCGGGAAGCCGCTGGATGCGGGCAGCGCAGAACCGGTCGTCGTGGAGATCCTTGGGGGAGGCCTATGTCCAGCAGTGGACTTCCTTCGGCTGATATGATGATGATTCAACGATACCCGACACGATAGGGTAAACAACGAAAAAAAAATCACTCCCTCTTTAGGAGGTCATCATCATCATATCAGCCACAAATCGTCCACTGCTGGACAAAGGCCTCCCCCAAGGATTTCCACGACGACCGGTCCTGCGCTGCCCGCATCCATCGGCTTCCCGCGACCTTCACCAGGTCATCGGTCCACCGCGTGGGAGGCCTGCCTACGCTACGTTTTCCGGTGCGCGGTCGCCACTCGAGAACTTTACTGCCCCATCGGCCATCTGTTCTACGAGCTATGTGCCCTGCCCACTGCCACTTCAGTTTAGCGATTCTGTGAGCTATGTCGGTTACTTTAGTTCTCCTGCGGATCTCCTCGTTTCTGATTCGATCACGCAGAGAAACTCCGAGCATAGCACGCTCCATTGCCCTTTGGGTGACCTTGAGCCTTCTTATGAGGCCCATAGTAAGCGACCATGTCTCAGTTCCGTAAGTCATCACTGGCAACACACACTGGTCAAAGACCTTAGTCTTGAGACACTGCGGTATTTGGGACGTGAAGATATTGCGAAGCTTCCCGAACGCTGCCCAGCCGAGTTGGATTCGTCGATTGATCTCTTTCTTGAAGTTGGACCTACCTAACTGGACTGTTTGTCCCAGGTATACATATTCGTCAACAACTTCCAGTGTAGAGTCTCCAACCTTTAGAGGAGTGGGTGCGACACGGACATTTAACATTATTTTCGTCTTGTCCATGTTCATTTTAAGACCCACTTGTTGAGAGACCTTACTGAGGCCATCGAGCATTGTGCTTAGGTCTTCCATAGTCTCAGCCATGACCACGATATCATCAGCGAATCGGAGGTGGGATATGTACTCGCCGTTGATATTGATGCCGAGTCCACCCCAGTCCAGAAGCTTAAAAACATCTTCCAAGTTCCATCTTTAAGTGTTCGCGAGAGATCTGTCTGTTGGACAAAGCCAACTGACCAAGCTGAAGACTGAGGACGGCAGGACCATATCGTCTAAGACTGAGTTGCTGGAAGAAGTTGAGAAGTTCTATGGACAATTGTACACGACCACACGTTTGCCTGTCAGTGATCTGGCTGAAGACCCAAGAGCCAGACTAACCCGACACTATACCGAAGATATCCCGGACGTCAGCCTGTACGAGATTAGAATGGCTCTCAAACAGCTCAAGAACAACAAGGCACCGGGTGATGATGGAATTACGGCTGAACTTCTGAAAGCAGGTGGATCACCGGTACTAAAAGCTCTTCAGAAGTTATTTAATTCCGTTATACTCGAGGGACAAACGCCTAAGGCATGGCACAGAAGTGTGGTCGTGCTTTTCTTCAAAAAGGGCGACAACACCCTGCTGAAGAACTACAGACCCATCTCACTTCTGAGCCATGTCTACAAGCTGTTTTCGAGAGTCTTTACGAATCGTCTCGCACGCAGGTTTGACGACTTCCAGCCTCCCGAACAAGCCGGTTTCCGAAAAGGCTTTAGTACCATAGACCACATACATACGCTGCGGCAGATTATACAGAAGACCGAAGAGTACAATCAGCCACTATGCTTGGCGTTTGTGGACTATGAGAAGGCCTTTGATTCAGTCGAAACCTGGGCTGTGCTACAGTCTCTCCAGCGGTGCCAAATTGACCATCGATACATCGAGGTGTTGAAGTGTCTGTATGAAAACGCCACCATGTCGGTTCGCCTCCAAGACCAGAACTCGAAACCTATCCAGTTGCAGCGAGGGGTGAGACAGGGAGACGTTATATCTCCGAAACTGTTCACCGCCGCCCTGGAAGATGTTTTTAAGCTTTAGGAGGTACCCTAAAAAATTGTTTTTCGAGATTTTAGTGTACAACTTTGTCGGTGTAATTACGTAGGTGGGATGATAAGTAATAAGCCTTTAAAACTTAGCTATTTAAAACGTTTGAATACAAAAACTGCCTTATTTAAAAATCGTGTCTCTCGCTATCTGTGTTCTAAATTTGAATTTGGTGGCCCAAATATTTTATTGGTTTGCTGTCATTTGAAAATATTTTATGTCGATTGTTTTTAAAATGGATAAAATTGTGTGTATACCTATACCAAATTACAGCTTTTCAGTACCAATAGTCTCTGAGCTAAGTCGCGCATCCTCCGTTGGACGACTGTATGGATTCTTAGACTGTACTTAAAGTATGAACGGTTTTTTTTTTCAAAACCTTAAGGGCAACTTACCCCAGGGTATTAGAAATAGTGTTAACCAAGAGAACCATCACCCGAAGTCACTAGCACCAGCTATGCTTACATATACAGTCATAAAATTGCTTATATTTTGTCACATATATGTTCCTACTATTTGCAATAACACTATATAAAAAAATTAAAATAATTTAATATACAGAACTAATAATAATCTATATATATTTTTGTCGAGTTCCTTATTGTCAGGAGAAGGTATTTTTATGTAGGGTAGGGTAGGGTAGGGTAGGGTAGGGTGTAGGGTAGTGTAGTGTGTAGTGTAGTGTAGGGTAGGGTAGGGTAGGATAGGGTAGAGTAGGGTAGGATAGTGAAGTTTAGTGCAGTGTAGGGTAGGGTAATGTAGGGTAGGGTAGTGTAGTGTAGTGTAGGGATAGGGTAGTGTAAAAGGTGGTACGAAGTTCCCCGAGATAGCTAGTTAATTAAAATAATCTGCCCATAATCGTTCCTGGCACAAAGGTTCCTATTAGTCATAATAAAATAAAAGTTAAAACAAGTAACACGCGACTACGGAAAAGTATGAAAACAAGATTTTCCTGCCTGAAATCATAGCCTTTGTTTTTCCCTCCATCTGGGGTAAAAGCCGTGGTAGCAAGCCATAACTTTTGATTACGATAGGGCTTGCGACCACGGCTATTACCCCAGATGAAGGGAAAAATAAAAGATATGATTTCAGGCGGGAAACTCTTGTTTCCATACTTTTCCGTAGTCGGGTTTTAGTTTTTTTTAACTTTTATCTTATTTTTTTTATGCTTAGAGAATAACGCCACCCCACCTCGCTACCCGCGCGCCCCGGCCGCGTGTCGCGTGTCGTGTCGCTTGATTGTAGCGCGCGTACATTGAGCCGTCTCATAATATCGCTTGTGAGACCATTGGCTAAGAAATTAAAAATATTTGCAAGTCTTTTAGTGAAACATATGTAATGTATAATTATATACTTATTTAGAATGTGCTCGCCAAGACCTTTCTTTTGATACCAAACATGATTTTATGAATATAAAAAAATACTTTTTTTGGTTGTATAATTCACAAAATCCGCCATGTTGACTTTTTTATTTTTTATAACCTTTATATCATAATATGACACGCGGAGTGATGGCACAAATCCAAAGACACCACAATTGTCAAGATCGCTTAAGTGGTTTAGGAAATACGAGGAAACAGATGAACATCATACATACATAGACTGTCAAAATCATAACCCGCCTTTTTGCGTAGTCGGGTAATAACCCTCGTTTTTTCGTCGTCTGGTAAGAACTATATCTACCCGGCGGGCAAACGCCAGTAATAAAGAAAGCGCGCGATCCTATAGTACTCGTGATCTGTTTCATCATTACAGCTCATATACGTCCCCACCGAGGGGCTCGAGCCTACCCTGGATCAGGGCGATTAGGCCTTAGTCGACCACGCGGGCCCAGTGCGGGTTGGTCGACTTCACACACAACCTTCGAGTTTCTTCGCAGGCGTGTGCAGGTTTCCTCACGATGTTTTCCTTCACCGTTAAAGCAATCGGTAAGTATGTACGTAAGTTTTTTGAAAAACTCATTGGTACATTGGCCATCCAGATTTGAACCCGGTACCTCTGGTTAGATGGACCGAGTCGTTACTGGTTGAGCCACCGACGCTTATCTGTTTAGTTTTGAAATATTCAGATTGAATTCTCGTTGATGTCTTTCAGTAAAACTTGTTTGTTTTTGTTGAAAAGAGTTCAACGAAACATACAAATATTCTAATTTTAGCTCTAAAAGTTGGTCGTTGTTCAGTCTTATATAAGGCATGTCAATAAAAAACCATTTGGAGATATATTAATGATTTTATACTGTACAAAGTTGAGTTTGGGCTAAATTGAGTTGTCTCGATAAGTACCTACTTTGGGCACAGATCATGTCCGGGTCTAATAGTGGTATCGGAAAGGTGCTCTAAGCTTTTTTTAAAAAAAAACGTTTTACTCATTTGTACTGGTTTTAACCGCCTCCGTAGCGTAATGGTTAAATAATGATGATGAAATAAAGAATACAGTACTTGTACTTGTTCATAAGCTTCACGTCAGGACGTCGCGGGTTTGGTTTCCGGTGTAGTCTAATGTTGTGAGACTCAGTTTGGTTGATGGGGGGGCCTTTTCTAAGCCTGCCTGGCTAACTACCACCATATTATTATCTAAGTATGCTGCTATCAATGTTAACAGTATTCATGTGTTCGGGCTTGAAGATAAGGTAGCCAGGCGTTGGGGATTTTTGGTATCTCGCTTCCATCTTCGGCATCATCGTCATTTACCGTGCGATGATACCTAGGGCTTATTAATTGTGGATTTTAAAAAGATATACCTGCGTCAAACCTCCAGTTTCCCTTCAAAACTACAATAATGACTTTTTTACTTCAAAAATTTGTGATGTTTTGTTTATTTCTGAAGTGGATACTTCTTTGTCCAAGGTTACAAACACCAGGTTCAAAATTTATACGTCACATCCGGGACGATTAATCATTATTTTTAAAGCAGTACAATTAAATTTCTAATTATAGATCATTACTTTTTTAAACAATCTTGATTGGCCATTCGTTATTATTCATGTTTTGTTAGTGTTTATTTGATCCAAATAATAAATCTTTGGAAATGATCACAATAAGTACAGGAGCGCAAAGAGACGGGATATGAAGATTCCACTTATTTAGTTCGCAGTTGTGTCTCGAACACAATCCGCTGCTTTTTAGGGTTTCGTACACCCAAATGGTGACCAACGGGACCCTATTACAAAACCTCCGCTGTCTGTCCGTCTGTACGTCTATTAGTTTGTCTGTCAGCGGGCTGTCATTTGTATTTCATTAAGGAGCTAAGATCACTCAATCCGAGCAGGTTGATACGTGTTTCATTAATATCGAACGTAGTCTATTCATTTTAAGTTACTCGGCTGTTATGTTGAAACCAAACGCCCAATTCTCGATTTTTACATGTTTTTATTACTTTTCATCACTTTCAAATAAATTAAAAAATAAAATAAAAATGAAAGGTCTTAAAATCACCGATTTTTGTGTGATGGTTTCATTCAACATTAACTATTTGTTGTCGAGAAATTTTGCAATTAATGCCAAAAACAGGTCAACAGTATATTTTTTTACATCAAAAGTGGTAATATTTTTAAAATTGAATTCAATTTAATTGATTTTCTATTACTCTAAGTATATTATTTAATTTTTCCACGGTGATAGCTTTACACAGTCTTTCAATAATTTGAATTGAATATTGTCATTTAAACCATCTTAAGGCCTTGACCGTAATAGATAAACAGTTGAAATTTTCACAGAATGTTTTTCCCTTCCCACTAATATGGTTGATGGGAGCGATGGCTGACTCTCGCGTTATACTCGTGACCGGGTGCTGTCCGTGTGAACTGGCCTACTCCTCTTAAATGCATTCAATGATTTTTATGTATAAATTTTCGTGTCATATTGTTTTCATGATCTAATGACATAATCTGGTTTATATCAAGGATTTTATTTTGAAGTTATTAACTAATTATTGTTTATTTCTTGATTCTTCACAAATGAGATTGTTATTATTATTTATGACTATCAGAAAGAGTGTAATTTGCACCTATTTTGAATTGAATTCTGCCGCTATGATAGCAAAAACAAAGAAATTTAAAAATAGTGAAAAAATAAGGGGGTCTCCATACAAAAAACGTGTTTTATAGGTATTTTAGCAGTATTTTTGATTTAGCTCTATCGCAGAAATGGTAATACACACAAGCGTAAAACTTAGTGTGATTATAGTACTAATCCTGACGTAAAACAAACAACAAATAATAAAAACCGGCTAAGTGTGAGTTGTACTCGCGTTAAGGAGTCCGAACAAAAACAAATTTCTATCGTTCGTGTTGATGTATTTTGTTGGTAATGTGAATAGGTATCACATGGTATGGTATTGGTTTTGTAGGTATCATTGTCATAGTTGTAGTGGTACGGAATCCTTGAAGCGCAAGTCCGACTCGCACTTGGCCGGTTTCATATTATATTTATCTATGTATTATGTGTTTGCAGTGGTGCCAAAAATAAAATTGTCTATATGTATGTACAAACCGACTGACTCGGTGGCTCAGTGGTTAGTGCCCTTGACTACTGATCCGAGGGTTGTGGGTTCGATCCCCACCCAGGGCAAGCATTTGTGTGATGAGCAGATTTGTTTGCTCTGTGCCTGGGTGTTAAATATATCTATATATGTATTTAAACGTATATAAGTATGTATAACAGTCTCTGGTAACCCATAACACAGGGAATCCTACTTTGGGGCCAGATGACCATGTGTGATTTTTCCCAGAATATTTATTTATTTTATTTAAACCATCTGAACTTAAAAACCTTGGAGTGAAGAAAACTCACAAAATAAATGAATAAAAAGATGCAGACAGAATATAAACAGAACTACTCTGATTGTTATGCGTATGCTGTCGCAGCTAAGTCCACTATTAGATATTCTTTGCACATCGTAAGATCGTACTTCATCATATCAGCCGAAAGACGTCCACTGCTGGACATAGGCCTCCCCCAAGGATTTCCACGACGACCGGTACTGCGCTGCCCGCATCAAGCGGCTTCCCGCGGCCTTCACCAGGTCATCGGTCCAGCAAGAGGGAGGCCTGCCAACGCTACGCGCGGTCGTCACTAGAGATCTTTACTGCCCCAGCAACCATCTGTTCTACGAGCTATGTACCCCGCCCAGTGCCACTTAAGTTTGCAATTCTGAGAGCTATAATAGTTTAAGATCATACTTATCGTATCGCTAAATAAATGAGCTAGCACGAAGCAGTCAACTGCCAGAGCGAACCATCTTCTGTGTCTACGAGAGCAGCTTGCGCAGTGTGCAGGGATTGTGGGAGGAGTAGGAAGGCTGCCAGCCGCAGCACCACCATCGTTCCTTATCGAGACTCCACATCGAGACTGTGTACGTGTCGCAGCCATATTGTAGACTTAGCCGTTTTCACAAAACGACCCGCTGCTTTAACTCCGAATAAAACCGAGACGAACGGACGGACGGACAGACAACGGAGCCGTCCCGTCTAACTCGGTTTTATATTAGTTTTCAAAGCGGCACCCTGTTTTGTAAAACGGCTAATTCTTCGATATGGCTGCGACACATGCGCATAGTGATTTTTGCTTTCACTTACTTTGCGAATATCAGTGCCATTAAACAACAGCTATGGTTCGATCCTACCACGTAACAATGTGTTTTCGAAATTTGATTTGATATGTACGTTTATTCAACGCTCTTATACGGTGAAGGAAAACATCGTGAGGAAACCTACACACGCCTGCGAAGAAACTCGAAGGTTGTGTGTGCAGTCGACCAACCCGCGCTGGGCCCGTGTGGTCGACTAAGGCCCGATCGCCCTAATTCATCAATTCAATAATTCATGTGTTTATCTAATGTAAGGAACAGATTTGTTTTAATATTTTTATTGTAATTATTTTGATTATGTAGGTTATTTTTATTTTATATTTATGTCTACTTCATTTTTATTAAACTTTGACATGATATAAGTACCTAATGGATTCTTGATGTGTATCTATTTTTGATATGTTTTTGTTAACTGACGTAGGGAAATTATTTGTTTTAATTTTTATTTTATTCTAATTCGATGAGGTTATTTTAATTTTACAACTATAAAATTTTTCAGCGCAATGTATGTTGCTTAGAAATAAATGAACTTGAACTTGAATTAATTAACTTGAATTCAGGGTAGGCTCGAGCCCCTCGGTGGGGACGTATATGAGCTGATGTGATAATGAAACAACAGCTATACAGTCCACTGTTTTCCTTCAATCATTTGGAACCTTTACATCTTACAAACTAGTAAACAAGGTAAATGAAATGTAAATTTATTTTTATTTTACATTTTTTGTAGGATGACAAGACGATTAAGACGCGGCTTTACAATCTGCAGGAGCTCACCTTTACGATCAAGGACAGCATCGACTACATCGTGTCGCTTCTTGAAAGAATAAGGAAGTACGTTTAAAAATAAAAGTTTACTAGCTTTTTCCCGCGGCTTCGCCCGCGTGGACATCGTTTTTATGACGGTCTTTGCGGATGAGTGAGCGTGGACATTAGTTACCTCTAGATCCCTATTCCAGATCAGGCTATTCTGATTAAGAGTCTGTGTCATTTCCCACTCCCTCAACCATCTCTGTGAAAAAAACACTATTATCCATTGTTCCGTGGTGATGTTAAAGAAATTAACCCAATTTTTTTTTTAGTTCCCTCAGGAACTGCATCGGACTATGTTATTTTCACGGGATAAAAATTTACCGTGACACAGGCTAATTGCATGCCAAATTTCATTAAGATTGGTCAAGGTGTTAAAGCGTAAACAGGTAACAAACAAACAAACAAATTTTTACATTTATATTATTAAGACGGATAAGTTTCTATAGGTAATTGCCGACACGGGGAAGGTATCACTACGAAACAATACACGGATGAAATGTCCTGATCCAAAGAAATACGATGAGAAATAATGAGTTTTTTTATTGTGGGTTCCATCAATCGGTATGTTTAAATTTTTGTAAGTTCGGATCCATTTGGAGGTAGTTGATTTCATACAGTATTTTTATATTTTCCAGTGGAAAAAGTTAAAGATTAATTTTAAAATCCAAAAAAAACTTCAGTGACCTTCATTTGACCTGCAAAGTTCACAGAACATTAAACCAATGCGAAGAAGATAAAATGTTCGTTTTTCTTGTATAAAAACCTAATATTTATGGACGAGGTCGTCCAAACATTGATAATTAAATGACACAATATCTTTGTTGTTAATAATGTCTGTTTCAGTTTGTGATTTGTGAGCAAATACGTCATTGTAATACAAACTTTAAAATTTCCTTAAATATTACAAATGATTAAAACCAAAAAACATATAAATTAGTTTAATTTAAATAATCTATAAATTTCTAATTCTAAAAAATAGAAAAAAATAACATTTTTTTTGACATACCCAATTTCCTTAACTTGTACAATGATAGCAGCTTAAAGACAGAGAGGTCACGAAATAATTTTAATTGCAATATCAAAGTTCAGTTAACCCGGACACTCCATACAACGGTTGTGAAATGACATTTCTAAAAACAAATAACGGACCAAACAAAATCACGGCGAAATCCTACACGTTCAAGAACCAAACTATGACCAATCTGTATTAATCTGGGTGACAAGAGGGTGAGGTTGGAATCTAGAGAGCGGCAGGGAGTGTCCAACTGTATAATAGTACTATTATATTTACTTTGCCTAAACTTTCTTTTTAAACCGCCTACGTGGTGTTATGATTATGTCCATTAGCTTCACATCAGGAGCTCGCGGGTTCGATTCCTGGTGGAGTCACACTTTGTATGACTCGGTTTGGTTGGTAGAAGGGCATTTTCTAAGCCTGCCTGGCTAGCTACCACCATCTTATCATAAGTCTTGCCGCCATCAGTATCGATGTGTTCCAGCTTAATATTAATTAATAAATGCTCCTTTATAAATATAGTGTGACTAGCTGTCCCGGCGAACTACGTACCGCCTTACATTACATTACACTGCCCTACCCTACCCTACCCTACACTACACTACACTACCCTACCCTACCCTACAATACACTACCCTACCCTACACTACCCTACCCTACACTACTCTACCCTACACTACACTACCCTAACCTACACTACCCTACCCTACACTACCCTACCCTACACTACCCTACCCTACCCTACCCTACCCTACATTACCCTACCCTACCCTACATACACTACACTACCCTACCCTACACTACCCTACACTACACTACCCTACACTACACTACCCTACCCTACACTACCCTACCCTACCCTACATACACTACACTACACTACCCTACACTACACTACCCTACCCTACACTACCCTACCCTATACTTTCCTACCCTAAACTACACTACTCTACCCTACACTACCGTACCCTACACTACTCTACCCTACCCTACATATACTACACTACACTACCCTACCCTACACTACCCTACACTACACTACTCTACACTACCCTACACTACACTACCCTACCCTACCCTACATACACTACACTACACTACCCTACACTACCCTACACTACACTCCCCTACCCTACCCTACACTACCCTACCCTGCCCTACACTACCCTACCCTACCCTACACTACCCTTCCCTTAATCTACACTACCCTACCCTACACTACACTACACTACACTACACTACACTACCCTACCCTACCCTACCCTGCATAAGAACCTTCTCCTGACAATAACGAACTCGACAAAACAAGAATTAGCCAAATCGGTTCGTGCGTTCTGGAGTTATAGCGTCTGGAAGGAAAACCCGACTTATTTTTATATAGTAAAAAAATTATAGTACTAATCCTGAAGTAAAACAATAGATAATAAAAACCGGCCAAATGTGAGTCTCGCGCTAAGGAGTCCGAATGAATGAAAGTTGCTCGCGTTGATGTCTTTTGTTTACAATGAATAAGTATCATTGTTACACGTGTAACTCCACTGACTCCACTTGGTTGGTTTTTTAACTGACTTCATTATATTTACGTATGATTTCTGTCAGTGCGGACGTCAGTAAACATCCCTGAGGCACTTCAGATGCAGAAGCGGATTATAAATATAGCAGTGTCTTAATGTAGTTTGTTTTTTGGCAGCCTGAGCAACTTCACGGTGCCGTACTTGAGCTACCTGGCGATCATCGTGCTGGTGGCGGCTGCTGCAGCTCTCTACCTCATACCCATCAACTACTTGTTCATGACCCTCGGTAAGCAACTTCACGGTGCCGTACTTGAGCTACCTGGCGATCATCGTGCTGGTGGCGGCTGCTGCAGCTCTCTACCTCATACCCATCAACTACTTGTTCATGGCTCTCGGTAAGCAACTTCACGGTGCCGTACTTGAGCTACCTGGCGATCATAGCGCTGGTGGCGGCTGCTGCAGCTCTCTACCTCATACCCATCAACTACTTGTTCATGGCTCTCGGTAAGCAACTTCACGGTGCCGTACTTGAGCTACCTGGCGATCATCGTGCTGGTGGCGGCTACTGCAGCTCTCTACCTCATACCCATCAACTACTTGTTCATGACCCTCGGTAAGCAACTTCACGGTGCCGTACTTGAGCTACCTGGCGATCATAGCGCTGGTGGCGGCTGCTGCAGCTCTCTACCTCATACCCATCAACTACTTGTTCATGGCTCTCGGTAAGCAACTTCACGGTGCCGTACTTGAGCTACCTGGCGATCATCGTGCTGGTGGCGGCTGCTGCAGCTCTCTACCTCATACCCATCAACTACTTGTTCGTGGCTCTCGGTAAGCAACTTCACGGTGCCGTACTTGAGCTACCTGGCGATCATCGTGCTGGTGGCGGCTGCTGCAGCTCTCTACCTCATACCCATCAACTACTTGTTCGTGGCTCTCGGTAAGCAACTTCACGGTGCCGTACTTGAGCTACCTGGCGATCATCGTGCTGGTGGCGGCTGCTGCAGCTCTCTACCTCATACCCATCAACTACTTGTTCGTGGCTCTCGGTAAGCAACTTCACGGTGCCGTACTTGAGCTACCTGGCGATCATCGTGCTGGTGGCGGCTGCTGCAGCTCTCTACCTCATACCCATCAACTACTTGTTCATGACCCTCGGTAAGCAACTTCACGGTGCCGTACTTGAGCTACCTGGCGATCATCGTGCTGGTGGCGGCTGCTGCAGCTCTCTACCTCATACCCATCAACTACTTGTTCATGGCTCTCGGTAAGCAACTTCACGGTGCCGTACTTGAGCTACCTGGCGATCATCGTGCTGGTGGCGGCTGCTGCAGCTCTCTACCTCATACCCATCAACTACTTGTTTGTGGCTCTCGGTAAGCAACTTCACGGTGCCGTACTTGAGCTACCTGGCGATCATCGTGCTGGTGGCGGCTGCTGCAGCTCTCTACCTCATACCCATCAACTACTTGTTTGTGGCTCTCGGTAAGCAACTTCACGGTGCCGTACTTGAGCTACCTGGCGATCATCGTGCTGGTGGCGGCTGCTGCAGCTCTCTACCTCATACCCATCAACTACTTGTTTGTGGCTCTCGGTAAGCAACTTCACGGTGCCGTACTTGAGCTACCTGGCGATCATCGTGCTGGTGGCGGCTGCTGCAGCTCTCTACCTCATACCCATCAACTACTTGTTCATGGCTCTCGGTAAGCAAGTTCACGGTGCCGTACTTGAGCTACCTGGCGATCATAGCGCTGGTGGCGGCTGCTGCAGCTCTCTACCTCATACCCATCAACTACTTGTTCATGGCTCTCGGTAAGCAACTTCACGGTGTCGTACTTGAGCTACCTGGCGATCATCGTGCTGGTGGCGGCTGCTGCAGCTCTCTACCTCATACCCATCAACTACTTGTTCATGACCCTCGGTAAGCAACTTCACGGTGCCGTACTTGAGCTACCTGGCGATCATCTTGCTAGTGGCGGCTGCTGCAGCTCTCTACCTCATACCCATCAACTACTTGTTCATGACCCTCGGTAAGCAACTTCACGGTGCCGTACTTGAGCTACCTGGCGATCATCTTGCTAGTGGCGGCTGCTGCAGCTCTCTACCTCATACCCATCAACTACTTGTTCATGACCCTCGGTAAGCAACTTCACGGTGCCGTACTTGAGCTACCTGGCGATCATCTTGCTAGTGGCGGCTGCTGCAGCTCTCTACCTCATACCCATCAACTCAACTACTTGTTCACGGCTCCCGGTAAGCAACTTCACGGTGCCGTACTTGAGCTACTTGGCGATCATCGTGCTGGTGGCGGCTGCTGCAGCTCTCTACCTCATACCCATCAACTCAACTACTTGTTCACGGCTCCCGGTAAGCAACTTCACGGTGCCGTACTTGAGCTACCTGGCGATCATCTTGCTAGTGGCGGCTGCTGCAGCTCTCTTCCTCATACCCATCAACTACTTGTTTGTGGCTCTCGGTAAGCAACTTCACGGTGCCGTACTTGAGCTACCTGGCGATCATCGTGCTGGTGGCGGCTGCTGCAGCTCTCTACCTCATACCCATCAACTCAACTACTTGTTCATGGCTCTCGGTAAGCAACTTCACGGTGCCGTACTTGAGCTACCTGGCGATCATCTTGCTAGTGGCGGCTGCTGCAGCTCTCTACCTCATACCCATCAACTACTTGTTCATGACCCTCGGTAAGCAACTTCACGGTGCCGTACTTGAGCTACCTGGCGATCATCTTGCTAGTGGCGGCTGCTGCAGCTCTCTACCTCATACCCATCAACTACTTGTTCATGACCCTCGGTAAGCAACTTCACGGTGCCGTACTTGAGCTACCTGGCGATCATCTTGCTAGTGGCGGCTGCTGCAGCTCTCTACCTCATACCCATCAACTCAACTACTTGTTCACGGCTCCCGGTAAGCAACTTCACGGTGCCGTACTTGAGCTACTTGGCGATCATCGTGCTGGTGGCGGCTGCTGCAGCTCTCTACCTCATACCCATCAACTCAACTACTTGTTCACGGCTCCCGGTAAGCAACTTCACGGTGCCGTACTTGAGCTACCTGGCGATCATCTTGCTAGTGGCGGCTGCTGCAGCTCTCTACCTCATACCCATCAACTCAACTACTTGTTCACGGCTCCCGGTAAGCAACTTCACGGTGCCGTACTTGAGCTACTTGGCGATCATCGTGCTGGTGGCGGCTGCTGCAGCTCTCTACCTCATACCCATCAACTCAACTACTTGTTCACGGCTCCCGGTAAGCAACTTCACGGTGCCGTACTTGAGCTACCTGGCGATCATCTTGCTAGTGGCGGCTGCTGCAGCTCTCTTCCTCATACCCATCAACTACTTGTTTGTGGCTCTCGGTAAGCAACTTCACGGTGCCGTACTTGAGCTACCTGGCGATCATCGTGCTGGTGGCGGCTGCTGCAGCTCTCTACCTCATACCCATCAACTCAACTACTTGTTCATGGCTCTCGGTAAGCAACTTCACGGTGCCGTACTTGAGCTACCTGGCGATCATCTTGCTAGTGGCGGCTGCTGCAGCTCTCTACCTCATACCCATCAACTACTTGTTCATGACCCTCGGTAAGCAACTTCACGGTGCCGTACTTGAGCTACCTGGCGATCATCTTGCTAGTGGCGGCTGCTGCAGCTCTCTACCTCATACCCATCAACTACTTGTTCATGACCCTCGGTAAGCAACTTCACGGTGCCGTACTTGAGCTACCTGGCGATCATCTTGCTAGTGGCGGCTGCTGCAGCTCTCTAACTCATACCCATCAACTCAACTACTTGTTCACGGCTCCCGGTAAGCAACTTCACGGTGCCGTACTTGAGCTACTTGGCGATCATCGTGCTGGTGGCGGCTGCTGCAGCTCTCTACCTCATACCCATCAACTCAACTACTTGTTCACGGCTCCCGGTAAGCAACTTCACGGTGCCGTACTTGAGCTACCTGGCGATCATCTTGCTAGTGGCGGCTGCTGCAGCTCTCTTCCTCATACCCATCAACTACTTGTTTGTGGCTCTCGGTAAGCAACTTCACGGTGCCGTACTTGAGCTACCTGGCGATCATCGTGCTGGTGGCGGCTGCTGCAGCTCTCTACCTCATACCCATCAACTACTTGTTCGTGGCTCTCGGTAAGCAACTTCACGGTGCCGTACTTGAGCTACCTGGCGATCATAGCGCTGGTGGCGGCTGCTGCAGCTCTCTACCTCATACCCATCAACTACTTGTTCATGACCCTCGGTAAGCAACTTCACGGTGCCGTACTTGAGCTACCTGGCGATCATCGTGCTGGTGGCGGCTGCTGCAGCTCTCTACCTCATACCCATCAACTACTTGTTCATGGCTCTCGGTAAGCAACTTCACGGTGCCGTACTTGAGCTACCTGGCGATCATACACAGTGGTGGTGGGTGGATCAACTACACAGTGGGTTATAAAGAATAATATATCACATTCAACACTTACTAAAAGATAATAAAAAAAGATATGCTTTACCAATGGATTCCCGTACTCTCCTTAAAACTAACAATAGAAGATAAACGTTACCACTGTGGGCACAGGACATTATTGACATAACCAGAGCCATTTTGCATCCTACACTGTCCACTCTTGATCTATTATAACAACTTTAAGAAAATTGTATCCCTAGCTCGCTCTATACAAGCGTAGTTTGGTTCTTCATCATCATCATATCAGCTCATATATACGTCCCCACCGAAGGCCTCGAGCCTGACCTGAATTAGGATCGGGCCTTAGTCGACCACGCGGGCCCAGTGCGGGTTGGTCGACTTCACACACAACATTCGAGTTTCTTCTCCGGGGTGTGCAGGTTTTCTCACGATGTTTCCCTTCACATTGGTACGCGGCACGATTCGAACCACGACCTTTCCGGACAGGAGGTAACGGCCCTAGCCGTCACGCCATCAATGCTCTAATTATTACTCAGCACTTAATTAATTAATTAATGTTATGTCCTATGTGTGGAAAATCGTATTTTAACATTAAATCTATTAAATAATAATATTTACTGTAATTATTTTCCTGTGAATTCTTCATCACGATGACCGGTGACCTGGCGGAGGTCGCGGGAAGCCGCTGGATGCGGGTAGCGCAGAACCGGGCGTCGTGGAAATCCTTGGGGGAGGCCTATGTCAAGCAGTTGACGTCCTTCGGCTGTTATGATGATGATGAATTCTCCACAAATATAATGAATAAATTACAAATTTTCCAGGTATCTACAAGTTTACACGCAAGTTTTTAAATCCCGAGAGAACTCCCAACAACGACCTACTGGACTTTCTGTCGCGGGTTCCTGACACTAAAACTTTGGTAAGTTAATAAAACTCCGAAAGTTTGTACGGAATCTTATTTTTCCATTATTTAACTACAGCTTGCCATACTAATGCGATATTACCAATATTTTTTGTATTTGATTTTTCATTAGGTTTACTGCAATTATTAATATAATCAATATCCTTACTAACTTTTGCCCGCGGCTTTTTTTTTATTATTTTTTTTTATTAAGAATTTGAGTGCGTTTGACTGCAACTCACCTGATGGTAAGTGATGATGCAGTCGAGGATGGTACACGCAAACTCAAATAATGCCTATTCACTCTTGCCTTGAAGATCCCCAAATTATAGGAATCGGGAAACACTGACGCAGGCAAGGAGTTCCACTCCTGCGCTGTACGCATAATAAATGAAGAAGCGTAACGATTCGTGCGAAAAGGTGGAACATCAACAACAAAGGGGTGCAACCCCTCCCTGCGTCTCGTTGACCGACGGTGGAATGGAGCAGGGGGAATGAGGTCGTGAAGTTCTTGCGCGCACTCTCCGAAATGAATTCGATAGAATACCGATAGACAGGCGACTTTGCGGCGATGCTCAAGGCTTTGGAGCTTGTCATTGACTAGCTCGTCGTCACCAATGAGTCTCCGTGCGCGTCGGTCGATGGCGTCCAAGGTATCCAGCTGATAGCGGGCTGATCCATCCCATAAGTGTGAACAGTACTCCATACATGAGCGGACCTGTGCTTGATACAAGGTAAGCAGCTGTCCAGGTGTGAAGTACCGTCTCACCTTAGAGAGAATGCCCAGCTTCATTGCAGCAACTTTTGCCTTGGACTCAATGTAACGACCGAAGTTAAGATTGGGTGTTAAATCCACGCCGAGGAGATCCAGGTGGTCAGATATCTGAATCGGTTCATTCCGGAGAGTTGGAGTCAAGGTGAATGGACTCCTTTTGGCGGAAAAAAGACACGCCTGTGTTTTAGAGGCATTAAACCTTACGAGGTTGGAATCACCCCATTCAGACACTGTCTGAAGTGATAGGTTTATGCGCTCTATCATGGCCTCTCTCAGAAACAGCGTATCAGCGCTGTTAGCTCGTGCACTGGACAGGTATCTTTCTACAACCGTGCTATCGTCTGCATAACCAATAATACCGGGTTTCAGCAGATCGTTTATGTGAAGCAGAAATAGTGTTGCGGAAAGAACAGATCCCTGAGGTACCCCGGCATCAATCGCCAATAGGTCTGAGGAACAGCCATCAACGACCACTCGAATAGACCGTTCCCTCAGGAAATCAGCTACCCAGTTACACAATCCCAAATGAAGACCATAAGAAGGAAGCTTGCCAATAAGGCTAGCGTGCCAGACCCTATCAAAAGCCTTCGATATGTCGAGTGACACAGCGAGAGCTTCGCCATGCTTCTCGATGGCCTCACCCCATATATGCGTTGCATACACTAGAAGATCTCCAGTAGATCGACCTCGGCGAAATCCGTATTGTCGATCGCTAAGGAGGTCATTGTCTTCTAGGTATGCCAGAATGCGGGTGTTCAATACACGCTCCATAATCTTACAGATTACGGAGGTGATTGCTATAGGGCGGTAGTTTGCGGGATCGGCACGACTGCCTTTTTTGGGCACCGGCTGCACGTTGGCCAGCTTCCAGGACTTTGGGACTATACCTGTTTCAAGAGAGAGGCGGTACAGACGTGTCAGAACAGGAGACAACTCAGGAGCGCAGTTCTTAAGCACTATAGCTGGTATACCGTCAGGTCCACTGGCTTTGTTCACGTCAAGATTGCGAAGTGTTTTGAGAACCTCCTTTTGCTTGATACGAATAGGGGGCATTGTAGTATCGCAAGGAGATAACTGGGGTGGTATTCTATTCGCTGTATCGAGACGTGAATTTTCGGCAAACATAGAGGCAAACAGACTAGCCTTCTCAGTTGCCGTGTGAGCCAATGATCCATCAGGTTTCAGCAGTGGAGGCAAAGACGAGCGGCAAAAGTTCGCCTCGACCGATTTAGCCAAGGACCAAAACGCCTTACTCCCAGAAGGGTAGGAGGCAAGTTTTGATCCGATACGGCTTATATGGTCGAGGCGTGCCCTACGCAGCGTCTTTTTGTAGGACTTGGCGGCTTTATTAAAAGCTTTCTTTTTAACTCGGGTGTCCGGAGCTTTACGATTTCGAGCATCTGCCCAAGCCTGGTAAGCTGAATGCTTTAGTGCTTCGGTCACTGAGCAATCAGCATTAAACCACGGGCGAGCTTTGCTCTCGAGAGGAATGTCAGAAAACGGGATATAATATTCCATCGCCTGACATATGACCCTCGAGATTTCTGTCGCACAGCTCGACGGATCACTAGAAGAAAAGCACATTCGCCGCCAAGGATAAGATGCTAAGAAGTGGCGCATCTCATCCCAATCTGCTGACTTGTACTGCCATACCCGTCTAGAACCCCTAGGGCTGGGATCAGGTGGTGAACAAGACAGTACAGACTTCACCAGACAATGATCGGACGTACCCAAAGGTGACGATACTGACACGTTATAACGGTCTGGTTCTGTTGTCAGCAGAAGGTCCAAACAATTTTCCGTTTCGCCTTCAACGTCCGGCACACGCGTCGCCTGGTCTACCGCTTCGCCCGCGTGGATATCTTTTTTTATTTATTCACAATTGGTAAGCCTTTGGCATCATCTTACTTGATGGTAAGTGACGATGATGCCGAAAATGGAAGCGGGCTTACCAAGATTCCCCAACGCAATGGAGAACGTTTTCATAACTGTCTTTTAGGGTGAGTGGTGTTTGACGTGAGTTTTCCTCAGATCCCTCAGGAACGATATCGGGCTATTCTGATTAGAAGTCTATGTCACTTCCCACCCCCTCAACCAATTCTATACAAAAAACCACGTCAGTCCGTAGCTCCGTTGCGACGCTGACGTGCGCGAGCGCGGAAATGAGTTTTCCCCAGATCCCTCGGGAACTTAGCTCGGGAACCAAGTCAGGATATGCTAATTATTAAATTATGTCATTTCCCACCCCCTCAGCCATCTCTGTGCAAAACATCACAGCAATCCATTGTTCCCGACATTTGAGAGTATTCGAGAGCATTCCACTAGAACATCCCAGATCATTTTGGAACATTCCAGAACACTCTCAAGTGTTGTCGAATGTTCTGGAACATTGTCATTCGCCTTTTTTGTATATCAACACCCTGAGCGAAGCTGGGTACCCAAGCAAGTATTATTATAACAAGGACTGATGGAAAAACCAAAGAATTAAAAAAGGGGGTAGGTACCTTGTACTGTCACAATCATTCATTGGTTTTACCAAATTACGTAATGATTTTGTTTTTTTTTACCCGACCTCCCAAAAGGAGGGTCATGTTTTTCGAGTGTATGCATGTTATTTTCTAAGAAATACACTCGAAAAACATGACCCTCCTTTTGGGAGGTCGGGTAAAAAAAAACAATATCATTACGTAATTTGGCATTTATATTTAGTATTTATGACTGATTTGGCTTTTACAAATACCAAAAACAGACATAATTACTGTTTTTGGCCAAAAACAGACATAAATACTAAATATAAATACCAAATTACGTAATGATATTGTAAGAAAATAACATGCATACACTCGAAAAACATGACCCTCCTTTTGGGAGGTCGGGTAAAAAAAAACAATATCATTACGTAATTTGGCATTTATATTTAGTATTTATGTCTGTTTTTGGCTGTGTCTGTAGCCTATACAGCTTGATGGATTTTGGAGTGCGTGGTGTCATTGGATTCGTCTCGACCTCCTGCCTGAGTGACATCATACATTTAAGCTGTCGTGTTTACACTTTTATTTAAATTCGTTAAGCTATACAACAGATTATCCTTATTTTTTACAATTTACTGTAAGGATAAGCGCCCCAGGTAAAGTTCTTGGTGGACCGACGACCTGGTGAAGATCGTGAGAAGTCTCGGGATGCAGGCAGCGCAGGACAGGTCGTCGTGAAAATCCTTGGGGGAAGCCTTTGTCCAGCAGTGGACGTTTTTCGGCTGATATGATGATGATGAAGCGCCCCAATAGGGTTGTTCAAACTTTTTGTTTTTTTTATGTTACAGAAACAGTGGCGAGAACTGAAGGTGCCCGAGCCTAATCAAAGCAGGTCTGGCTCCATGAGAAGAAGATAAACCACTGCTGGTAGACTTTTAAACAATTTATAGAGTACAGAACTAATAGTAGACTGATTGACAGCCTGCAGATTCAGAATTTTATTTCTACCGTTAGTTCGTGCTCTGTGACTCTGGGTCTGATGTTAGGCCAAGTGATATTCCACAAGACTGTAGTGCCATAGTGTAGCATTAGCGGTGTAACGGTGTAACAGGTCCATCACAATGTATTTTTATTTAGTTAAGGTTCGCTCAATATGAAATGTGATAACTATTTTAATTATGTTATGTACTTACAAACAAATACTTGTATTAAAGCATTTTCAGGGTCCCTAAATTACTTTTTTTATCTATTAGAATATAATATGAGTGTCTGAGTAACGGAGTCCTAGATGTTTCAATAATAACCAAAACCAGAAATGATTAAAAATGGAAAAACATTAAAAAATATTTATTAAATTTATAATTTACATTGGTACATGAAACTAAATACTAATTAGTGATAATTATACAGCGTGTTACAAAATTGGTGTAGGTCGCTGTAACTTTTGTTCTACAAGTTTGCTGAAATCGCAAAAAAAATATTTGAACTCTTCATACAAAACGATCAGCTGATTGACCAATTTTGTGCATTTTTGGACGGAGCGATGAAATATTTTTTTTGCGAATTGAGGAGTTCCTTGGGGAAAGTTGTTTAGTATGATGAGTAGAAGCCCCAGTTGACGGGTCCTAAACCAATTTTTTACACCCTGTATAGGTAGGGGACTGGTACATAAGTGCAAACTTTTTAACTGGTGGTTCATTTCATATAGAACTAAACAACTTTTGTTCTTCAAGGTTGCTGAAATCGCCAAGAAAAAGTTTGGACTCTTCATAACCTTAGCTCACCGGCTGACCAAATTTTTTTTTCAAGCAAAATCAGCTAAGTGTTCAATTTCATGGGTAGAATTACTAGTTACGAAAACTGCAAACAGTTAAGGCTTATACCGCCGCCAGCGACCAACCTCTTAACCACTTTTTACTTTAACTAAGGATTTTTTATCGAAAAAAATCGTTTTGTAATTTACAGGATATGAGGAGTGATTTTGATTTCCTCGAATTCTATTTTAATACACAGAACTAAATAAAAATCATAATTCACCCTTTTTTTCTAGTTGTATGTAACCATAGAACTGCTGCAATTTTAATCGAAACATTCTGATAGATAACTTATGAACTTCTTCACAAAACAATATAAAATAATTTTGTTTTCTTACTTTTTGGAAATTCTTCATAATTTATTTATAATGAATTTAAAACAACAATTTTTGCACGTTTCGTCTGCAGCGATTGACGTAACAGCCACGTTACAATACGAGCTGATAAGAACTTTATTATCAAGCTATATCGTTCGATCTTATATCGTGAATCGAGTTGCCAATTTTAGGGACGGAGGAGCCTTAAGTATCAGTCACCCTACATTATAAATAAAATACACAGTTCTTCTTTTATAGCGTGCAAGGCTTTACGGGTAGGCTCTACTCATGAAACAAAACAACGTTACAAGAAACCCATACTTAATTAGGCAAAAAAAATCGACTGACCGATTTGTATGGATAGACACAACTTTTTTCTCGAATTTGGCGTGAGTTTCGAGGTAAAGGTTGTTCAGTTTCTTGAATAGATCGCGGCATCTAAGTTGAGCTGTGCGCAGTGACTTGTTTTCAGGGCTCAATCGAAGTGCGGTACGAGTGCTTACGCGGGGGTCGCGAGCACCGAAGGACGCTAGCACCCCGTGTAACCCTCGCTACCCCGGCGCGGATGCCTTAAAATAAAATCTATTTGTTTGGAAATGGCCAAACATGTAAACAAAACTTGAAGTGTTTTCTTAAAAATAATCTAGTTGCAATTTGTATTTAAGTCTAAAATTAACTTACCTACACACAGTGATTAAGTGAATAAAATGCTTGTAGGAACATGCTCGATGTCCCAATGTAAGTGATTATGGCGACGCATTGGAAACTTTGGCCGCAGGGATCTCGATTTTTCTCAGCAATTACAAAACATATAAAGGTGATATTTTTTAACCCGATTATTCATTTCATTTTATCAGTTGCAGAAACACGATTCGTAAACTTTTATAACAGATTTTTTTATCAAAGAAACCTCTTTTAAAACAGATATTTGCATTCTAAAGGCAAACCAGACCGATTTTGTACCTAAAATTTTCTTATTAGATTATTCTTAATACACGCTTTAATATGACAGTTGGTTTTACTATTTACACGTAAAGAAAATGACAGAGACAACTGTTCCAATCAATGCCTCGCCTTAAGCAAAGTATACATATTAGTACTAACATACAGTATGAACACTCCCTGCCGCTCTCTAGATTGCGACCTCACCCACTCATTACCCAGATTGATACAGATTGGTTACAGTTTGGTTGTCGAACATATAGGATTTTGCCGCCATTTTGTTTGTTCCGTCATTCGTTTTTTGAAATGTCATTTCTGGCCCGTTGTATGAAGTGTCCAGGTTGTGCCTGAAGTTAAAATGATATAGGTACCTAATGTTTTGTTTACACGTTTGGCCATTGCCAAACAAATAGACGATACCTGCGCGAACGATCGCCGTTTGTGTTCAACTTACACGCCGCGGATTTGTTCTCGTAACCACACGCACACTATTAAAAAACATCCTGAATTTGTTGAATCATATTGAGTTAGAGGTATTAACAATATTAGTTTCCACAGTATCTGTAGAAGTACTGTTGTTATTGGGTTCTGGCACTTTGATTTCATTCCAATCTTTCTGCAAGAAATTAATGTATTGGTTAAAAACACGAAATCCTATCCTATAATTGTAATTGTAACGTGTAATTGTTTGTCATTTCTATGGTTCCGTACCACGCTGTCTTTTCGTCCGTCTGTCTGTTCGACTTTTAAAAATCTTTGGAACTGTAAAAGTTAGGTCACAGAATGTGTGTTTTCATGGGTATACAAGAAACGTGTTATAAAGGTTTTTTGACGTGACAAAGTCTTATAAATTGATGACACGGGCTGCATACACGAAAAAGTGTGACGTCATTGTCACGTTACGCCAGTGTGACGTCATTGTCACGTTTCGCCTGAGCCGAGCGTGCAAGCGGGAGTTGTATATTTTTGGTCGCTTACGTTGATGTCATTGTTTGTAAAGAATAGGTACCTATGTGTGGAGAGGCGTGGTGGGTGGTGGTACGCAACCCTCGGTGCATGATTACGACATATACCTAATTAGCAGGTTTTTTCATGTTAAGATAACAAATTAAAAAACGGCTTACCAATTGTGGATTAAAAAAGACATGATTCCCTAAACATACTTATAATAGTTAGTGATAAAAATTTACCTACTTTTATTCCCGAGGTAACGGTTCATATTTTCATGTCAACGCACCCCGGCGCCGGCGCAAGCGACTAGTACTCACACAAACTAAAAACAAGAAAATTATAACTTACCAAAATCTCGTTATCTGGAATCCTCGATATAAAGTCCAATATATCGTTGTTCAATATTCTTTCTGGGTTCAGATACTTTCTAGTATATTTGTACAAGCCTGAAAATAATCATTGCCAGTGAACTTTGATCTGAATACGATTATATCAAGTTAAGTAGAATTTAAAATAAAATTATACATAACTACTAGCTGTCCCGGCGAACTACGTACCGCCTTACATTACATTACACTGCCCTACCCAACCCTAACCTACACTACGCTACACTACCCTACCCTACCCTACACTACACTACCCTACCCTACACTACCCTACCCTACACTACCCTAACCTACACTACCCTACCCTACATACACTACACTACACTACCCTACCCTACACTACCCTACACTACACTACACTACCCTACACTACACTACCCTACCCTACACTACCCTACCCTACTCTACATACACTACCCTACACTACCCTACCCTACACTACACTACCCTACCCTACATACACTATACTACACTACCCTACCCTACACTACCCTACAATACACTACCCTACACTACCCCACACTACACTACCCTTCACTACACTACCCTACCCTAAAATAAAATAGATGTTGGCCGATTCTCAGACCTACTCAATATGCTCACAAAATTTCATGAGAACCGGTCAAGCCGTTTCGCAGGAGTACGGGAACGAACATTGTGACACGAGAATTTTATATATAAGAATAGTTGCAGTTAGGGCTCTAGGGGCAACAGTGCATCGATCTACTCTTAGTACAACTTGGTAAAAGAGAGTTTGAGGTGGTGACAGATGGAACTAATTTTTTTTAATGGCAACACTAGTTCGCTGTCAACGGATTTGTCGAGAGGAGATAAGATTGAGAGGGATAATAAATTAGTGAAGATAGAAAGAGAGATACTATTTATTTTTGCTTAACAAAATCGGTTACCAAGGGAAAAAATATCGGTTGTCAAAACAAACAAAAGATATAAAAGATTTGATCATTTTCAGAGGATAATAATACTCTTTTCACAAACTGTCTATGTCTATACCTCCATATGACAAAAAAGATTTGATTATTTTCTGAAGACTAAGTATTTACTTTCATACATGAGGGGTATAGAAGCAAAGTGACCTCAGTTCTATGTCACTGAAAATCGAGTATCCATCTTTTCTGTTTTCACATGAATACAGTTTGTATTGGAATGAGGCGTGTTTGCTGCTAATGTCGTGTTATAAAAAAGATTTACTCGAGACTGTAGCGTATTTGCACCTAAAACTTTTTGCTGACATATAGCCATAGACACAAAGATAAACTTGACATTCACAGATTAAAAACCACCAAATATGAACTGAGGTCACATTGCTTTTACACCCCTCACATAAATGGAGCATAAGAAGTTTTACTTCAGTCGTGTGGTTTAACGCACACTCGTATTTTTTTATAAATTTCATTGAATTGCGCAATTATTATAGGTGTGAAAGAACCGCCCTCATTTTCTCCAAACTCTTTTTTGCCAGGCTGTACGATAATCAGGATGATCAATCATCATATCAGCCGAGAAACGTCCACTGTTCCTCGACTGCATCATCACTTACCATCAGGTGAGTTGCAGTCAAACTCACTCAAATTTTTAATAATAATAAAAAAAAAGGTCTCCCCAAAGATTTCCACGACGACCGGTCCTGCGTTGCCCGCATCGAGCGGTTTCCCGCGATCCTCACAGATTGTTTACAATTTACAAAAGGCAATGCTGTTTAGAGTGTTATAAAATTGACCATTGCCTACATATTTTTGATTCATACACATGCTCAGTACATATACAAGACTTCGATGGAATAGACTATCGTAGTAAGGATACGTTGGTACAATGCGTGCCACTAAAGAAGAGACTTGAAACACCACGTAAAACATTAAAAAAAAAACAAAGTAAGAAGTGTACGAATCCATAATAATAGATATCTGTTATCCTTTGCTTCTTTTGACATATAGATGTAAACGTCTTATATCATCTTCATACTTTGTCTTTTTAATGCTTTACGTGGTGTTTCAAGTCTCATCTTTAGTGGCACGCAATATGTACCTTTGCACTTGACGTGAGTGTGTCACTTACCGAATGCCATCACTAAGTAGTTGAAGGGAATCAAATAGAACATCACAGATGCTGCAACCAACAACAACACCGTGAGGTAGCTCAGGAACGGAACTTTAAAAGACACTAAACTGAAAAAAAAAACACCAAAGAAACGTGAGTGACTGCCAAAATATTTTTGAGGTTTCCTAAATCTCAGGTTAATTATATTTTTTTCAATACAGTTGGTCGAAAAGTGGTACTTTATATGCTAGTTTACTGTGCGCAAAATTGATTTTAGCGCACGCGTGCTTTTACTTTGATACTTTTTTTTAATTTGTAGTTTTGAGAAACTGACATTTCTAGCAAATAAAAAAATATGATTACCAAAGATACAGAATGTTAAAGATTATTGAAAGGAGAATTTAAAAAAAAGATAGTTTGTTCCTCCGTGAGGTTAGTACATAACGCTAGCTGATTAGATTCTCTTTGGATTACTTATGTCTTTGTGAAGAAAAGAGAATAAATATGAATGAAGCGCATAGATTACAACCAAGGAATGGGTCATCTTTTCCAAGAAGGTTTTAATGCTTACAGTAATTTTATCCCAAGCCTTATTGTAATCTATTTATGTTAATATTGAAAAAACTTACGCATGCGTGTGTGCCAATTAAATTAATAAAACGCAATTTCCGTAAAGCTGAATTAAGTTGTTTTAGTTGTGCATTGTGAACATCAATAAAATTATGAATAGATATTATACGTGTAATAAAAATATACTTGTGTGTATTGAGCAGAAAAACACAAAGTGAGATTACTTCCCGGACACTTAAAATGATCTTTGATTGCCGAAACCTTGATAGATTTGTACCCATGTATTTTGTTTTTCTGCCACGGTCTTTTTTTTACCTTTTTTCTCACAACTGTATTGAAAAATGTCGTATGATACATGGGTGTAATAGGAAATGAAAAACCCGTGTCGATGGTAAAATTGCAAATTGCAAATGTCACTCGTTTGTTATTTACCTTTTTACCACCCTTGTATCATAAATAATTATAACTGCACTTACTTGTACAATCTCTCTACTAAAGACACTATGTACTCGACAGAATTGGTAATAACTATTGTGAGTTCTGGCACACCCTGTATCTTCTCTGTAAGTGTGCTTCCATTCTGGAAAAAAAAACATTTTTTGGTTATTTTATATTTTCAAGTAAGTAAAGCAAAGAACACATTCTTCATATCAGCTCATATACGTCCCCACCGAGGGGCTCGAGCCTACCCTGAATTAGGGTGATCAGGAAAGAACACATTAATTCAAATTTCATTATTTAATAATGATGATCATGTTTTTTGAATAAAAGAAATTCACTAAATGTCATTTAGTAGAAGTTATATACATATATTTTAAAATACAGGTATCGAAAATGATTTGTAAACGTAGCCTCACTTCAAAAAGGAAACAAAAATATAGGTACGTACATTGTGGATCGTGGACCGCTAAATATGGGCAGGAGGTGTTGTTCAAATTATTATTTTTTATTCAAAATACGTGCAAATTACACTCGTTCTGATAGTCATAAGATAAAAATAACATAATGTAATTTGTGAAAAATCAAGAATAATAATAAGAATAAACAATCATTAGTTAATAACGGCAAAAGTAATCCTTAAAACAAACCAGATTGTCATTAGAACATGAAAAAAATATGACACCAAAAGTTATACATAAAAATCATTAAATGTCATTGATACCTTTGTCAAGAGTAGGCCAGTTCACACAGACAGCACCCGCTCACGAGTAAAACGCGAGAGTCAGCCATCGCTCCAATCAACAATATTAGAGGGAAAGGAAATGGAAAGGAACGACACGGCTCCCGATGCACTTCAGGACTGGCGTGGCGGACTTGGCTTGCTGAGGATATCGCAGTCATGGCTATGACCCTGGAAACCTTGCCTCAACCATATTAGAGGGAAAGGAACGATTTTGGAAAAAGTGAATTATGAAAACCCCTAGCTCGCTTCGCTCGCACAGCTCTCGCGTTGTCTGTCATTTCAACCTACCATAGCCTGTAGCTACAAAAAATACAAAATACAAAACAATTTATTTCAAATAGGTGTTTACACACACTTTTAAATAGTCAAAACAAAAAAAATACAATAAAAATAAAATTACAAATAATGTCATAATTCAGATTACAGTCTCAGGTAAATGGTATTTGTTATAGAATCAACATATATATATATATATATCTTTGTCATTTACATAATCTATTATTTTATAATATCCTCTAGAGCACAAAACTTTTTTGACATGAGTCTTGAATTTATTTAGCTTTGCTCCTTGTTACGCGACCTAACCTTTGATTTACGATAACCGCTTTCCGTACCCAAAAGGTAAAAACGGGACCATATTACTAAAACTTCGCTGTCCTTCCGTCTCTCACCAGCCTGTATTTCATGAACCGCGATAGGTAGACAGTTGAAATATTCACATATTATGATGTATTTCTGTTGCCCTGTTGCCGATATTTTACAAAAAAAATTAAAAAGAGAAAGTCTCCGTACTAAAAAATGTGTTTTTTTAAACGTGAAGAAACTATAGCGCCATCTAGTATATGATAGTACGCAACTGAAGAAACATGTAATATGATGGTACGGAACCTTATGTGTGCGGTTCTGCCTCGCAGTTGGCCGGTTTTTCTTGCCCCATGCGCCCCTAATTTATTTCCTCTCTATATTTAACAACAAAAGTTTGCTCGAGGCTAAAAAAATGATAAAACTTGTAGAAAATTACGATTTTCAAAAATGTGTATGTTTTTAAAAACTACTAGAATTCTCAATTCTACACTACAGCGTAGGGGGACTCTTAAAAGGAAGACTTTTCCAACAAAAAATCACCAATTCCCAATTCAGCGGTTCACAGTGTACATTTTGGCTAAATAAAAAATTACAACAAATGGTTTTAAAACGAAATGTGGCAAACTTATGTGAAATGGAAAAACTTGAAAACGTGAATTAAAAGGCAGCTTGAGTTCATAAATTCCATACAAACGTAGTCTTTGATTAATTTGTTAACCTTTGTTAATTTGCCAAGTGCTAATCGGACTCGCGCACGAAGGGTTCCGTACCATTATCTATAAAAATCACGTTTATTGTATTAAATATTTATTTTATTTTAATTTAATTATTTATTTTTAAAGTGAACGCAGGTGATGTGAACTTAATATTCTGTGAATATTTCAAGCGTCGTGCCGTTATCAATATCGAGCAATAAAGAGCAAAAAAAATTACAGTTGTTGTATGGGAGCCCCCCTTAAATATTTATTTTATTTTTAGGTAATTATTTATTTTAAAGTGAATATATAACTAAATATTCTGTGTATATTTCATGCGTCTACCTGCTGCCGTTATCAAAATCGAGCAAAAACGACAAAAAAATCACGTTTGTTGTATGGGAGCCCCTTAAATATTTAATTTATTCCATTTTTTAGTATTTGTTGTTTTAGCGGCAACAGAAATAAATCATCTGTGAAAGTTTCAACTGTCTAGCTATCGCGGTTCATGAGATACAGCCTGGTGACAGAGGGACAGACGGACGGACGGACGGACAGCGGAGTCTTAGTATTAGGGTCCCGTTTTTACCCTTTTGGGTACGGAACCCTAAAAAAGAGATTCAGGATTTTGTTGCACGTCGGAGCTGACACGCATACCTTTTTTTAGGGTACCGTAAAAAAAGGAACCCTTATAGGATCACTCTGTCCGTCCTTCTGTCACAGCCAATTTGCTCCGAATCTATTAAACCAAATCAGGTGAAATTTGGTGGAATGGTGTAATTCTATAACACATACACAGATGTGCAAAGTAAATAAATATTTTTATAAAGAGTCATATCGGGGGACAAATTAGGAAATAAAAAAAAGGGTTGCAAACCTTACTGTGTCATATATCAAATGAAAGTTATCGTTATGAAGATCTCAAATATATTTTTGTTATTATTGTAAAATAAATAGTTTTGATTTTATTCATGAAAGAAGACGATAATTGACCATTCCCCCCCCCCCCCCTGATCTTCGAAACTAGTGAGCCTAAAATTTTGAAAAAAAAAAATATAGTTCATTGCTTGTAGATTACAGGAAAACCTATAGGAATTTAGTTATTGAAAAACAAGTCGTAAACTCAATATAATACGTTCACTTACGGAAAATAGTTCACTAGAACACCCCTAAATAGCGCTAGTAGAAGTTAAATCGCGTCTTACTGTTAGGATTTCAAATGTGATATTTTTTATTTGATTCTGGCATTGTACGGAACCCTATCCACGCGAGTTCAACTCGCACTTGGCCGGATTTTACTAATGGGGGCGCCACTTAGCCTTCAGGAGCCTCTTACATAGTTTGTGAGACAAAATCATACGAAGCGTTATGTGAAATAATACTTTTTTAATCGTTGTGTTGTCTTTTAAAAATGTATTAAATAACTTTTTGTCCAGTGACGAATGTTTATCATATTAAACCAACCTTAGTTTCCTCCACTTGTGGCGCAGCTGCACGGGCTGAATCATTGATATATGATCGCATTATAGGTCTCTCCCCTGAAAATAATTCATAAGGTTTTTTTATTATATACAGTGTATTACAAGTAAAGACAGATGTGTACGTGAACCCATCCCTTGGAAATCGCACGTGTTTTTATCACGCTTTTATTAGCTTCACTTGTAACTATGTATGTAAGAAAATCTTGGAATCTTAATTTGACCCACTTCCCGGTCTTCGATTAGGATGAGATTTTGCACACGCTCTGAGTTCTGATGACAATACATGACTAGCTAAGAAACGTCATTACAAATCCAATATGGCGGCCTCTCCAAGTTGGCGGACTGGCTTTTTGAAATCCACCCCCATGATATGGGTATCAAATGAAAGGGTTTGTTGTCAGGAATACGAAAAATAGTCACGTGACTTAAATCCAACATGGCGGACATCCAAGATGGCGGATTGGCTATTTTGTAGTTTTTAGTGCGTGCTAAAAGCGTGTTTTTTAGTTTTTTTAACTAATTTAAAGTTATTAATCATTACTTTATTAAAATCACAAAACAAGAACATAAAAGAAACTCTAGACATATGATATATAGACATAGCTAACAGAATCGCTAAACTGAAGTGGCAGTGGGCAGGGCACATAGCTCGTAGAACAGATGGCCGATGGGGTAGTAAAGTTCTCGAGTGGCGACCGCGCACCGGAAAACGTAGCGTAGGCAGGCCTCCCACGCGGTGGACCCATGACCTGGTGAAGGTCGCGGGAAGCCAATGGATGCGGGCAGCGCAGGACCGGTCGTCGTGGAAATCCTTGGGGGAGGCCTTTGTCCAGCAGTGGACGATTTGTGGCTGATATGATGATGATGATGATGAAAAGAAACTCTAATATTACTATACCTAGACTATTTAAATCAATTTTCCTCAATCCTTGCTCAGTTAATAAAGTGATTGTTAAGATAAAATCTCTTAACAACACTAAGGCTGAGGGTTACGAAAGCATCTCAACAAACGCTCTTAAGTCTTGTGCTCATGTTATTGCTCCAGTACTATATCATTTAATAAATGAATCTTTTATTCAAGGGAAGTTTCCGGAAAGGTTAAAATGCTGTATAGTTAAGCTCCTGCACAAAAAAAAGTTAGCTAGAATTGAACAAATATCACCCTATAACACTGATTCCTGTGCTGTCTAAATTATTTGAAAAATATTTCATGACAGGCTTATCTAATTCCTAGATTAGCAGAGTGTTATATATATATAACACTGTTATAGCTATAGCTAAGGAGCCAAATGGGTTCCAAAGAGGAAAGTCAGCTACTCATGCTTGTTTCACGTTTATAAAAACAATAACAGAAAAAATGGATGAAAGAATTCCAGTGAAAGGATTATTTTTTTGACATGAGCAAAGCACTTGACTTTGTTAACCATGAGATTCTTTTAAACAAATGTGGAAAATACGGAATAAGATGACCAGCATTGTCTTGGCTCAACTAATATCTTACTTCTAGACACCAATGAGTAGAAATAAGTAGTATTAATCGTTACAATGTTCTGGAGGCTTACAGATCGCAATATAATACTGTTAGTTCTGGTGTACCCCTAGGAAGCGTTCTTGGTTCTCGATTGTTTATAATTTATATCAATGACCTACTAAAAATAATACAACATCAGTTAATACTATTTGAAGATCGACATTTCGGTAATTATTCCTAATGATGAAAAAAGTGACATTAACTCTAATAAGTACAATGACAACATAAATTTGACTCCAACTCCATTCGGTTCTTAAATTACAACTCAGTGAAGATTAAATTAAATGTGAAATACCAGGGCAAGACAATTAGTGAGACAAACCAAACCAAATTCTTGGGTCTAGTAGTGGATCAACATTGTCACTGGAAGTCACACGTAGAGAATGTCTGTAATCGACTAGAACGGTTTGTATTTGCACTCAGGAAACTCAAAGCTGAAGCTGGCAAAGAAACAGCTCTCACAGAGTACTATGGTTATGTGGCATCCGTGTAAAGGTATGGCCTTATTATATGGGGCAATTGCACTGATATATTACAAGCCTTTATTTAACAAAAAAAGTGCATCCGAGCTGTTTGTGGTTTGGGCCACACTAAACACAGTTACTTTGCCGTGCATGTATATTCTTGAAATTAGTATCTTTGTTATGCAAAATGCAACTTTGTTCAAAACGTCTGTGGCTAATCCTAGACAGTGCAGTGTTTGAAACAAATTTGCTTCTGCGTGTCAATAAAGATATATAACCGATTGCCAAGTGACATAAGACACTCTCCATCTAAGTTTTTAAGAAGCAAACTTTATAAATCGCTATCAGAAAAATGCTTCTACTCAGTTAAATAATTTATGGACCATAATGTTTAATTTATATATATTAATATTTGGACTTTCTTCATCATCATCAGAGTTCTGATTGCCCCCCTAAGCTGAGAGGTAAAAGTTATAACAACAGCATACAGTCAAATCAGAAATATTTTTGCACGTGTGAGTGCACACTGATAGTGTACCTGACTCGCCAATCATTTTGGTGCAACTTAGTATCTTATGTTATGTTTACTTTTTTAGAAATGAGCTTTTTAATTTCTACAGTTATCTATCACAGCTAAAAAGTCGGCATAATACTAATCTGAAATTAATTACCTTGGCCTCTTTTGACCCAAAAGTAGAAGAAAGGCGGCAGCAACAGGAGAGGCGCCGCCCATGGGCGGAAGTGGTACCAGAAGACGAGCCAGATCACCAGCGCTGTCGCGCTGAGTTCCCGGTTGTCCCATTCGAACAACAACCTACAACAACAACAAATTTGAATAGTTTACTGCATCAAAAAAAACCTAACCACTCCGGGAATGCCGACAGAAGTGAAAACTTGTTACAGTTTTATAAGTTTTGTCCCTCCGAGTGTTCCTGGTTTCGGTAACGGTAACAGGTAACGGGAACAGTGTCGCGTGTTCAATGGTTTTTTTCTCATCTGAAATACAGTTTAATAACTTTTGACCCTCCGAGTGTTCCTGGTTATGTTAACGGTAACAGTGTCGCGAGTTCTATGGTTTTTTCCATCTCAAAAAATGCCCAACTTTTTACTTCAAAAATGAAATTAAGAGCAGGCACCCAGCGCGGCACTGGCGAATAACCTATTATTTAACCTTATTAATTCAGCTTTACAGTTGAATGTCGCGTGAGTGTCTTAACGCGACTTATGTCCTTTACTTCGGGCGTGAATGCATATTTTCGTTTATTGCAAGCTTAGTAAACATTCTAGGAAAATTTCTTCTTAGCCGTTTTATTACCTTTATTCTCTTCTACCAATATTTATTTCATGCGCCTAACTTATGTAATGTCGGAGAAATATCTAATGATCTCTCAAAACTACATAGTTTTACAAAATAAAGAGTATCGAGTGAAAACTAATAAATCGTGTTTTTGTTTTAGCCGTACAAAAGAAAAATGATCATTGAATCAGATGTGTAGTTTTCACGTTCAGCAAGCTTGCGGCTGACTCAAAATATCCTAGCAAAAATGCACTTATTTTGGGAGCCTGCTCTTAATGTGTGTCACAGCGCAGATTTTTACCTACAATGGGATCCGTACAGTCGTCCAACGGATACTTTATAGACAGGGAAATCGTGTGAGGTGCGAGGGGGGAGACTGGGGAGGTCGAGCGCCAGATTCCAAAGTCAAATCTCGGGACGGTTCAAACATTCGGGCGCAAGTGGGTCAGGAGCACATGTTCGTTACTAGTGATGTCGGGTTTGGCGCAATGATCAAAGGCGTTGGATCACTGTATGGATATGATACACTGTGGCACAGGTAAGATACTAGTAACTTGGACTGTGGTATAGATCGCGGCATTTAAGTTGAACAGTGCGATCGAAGTGCGGGATGTGGGGGTCGCGCGCACCAAAGGACGCCAGCCCCTCGCGCAGCCCGCGACACCCACGCGTAGGGTTACCACCTGACCGGATAAATCCGGTCTAGTACGGATTTTAAGAAAGTAGACCGGTTTCAGCCCGGATTTCATTCGAGACCGGATTTTTCGTCATACCAGTAAATAACAGGCGCCGCCCTCGCAAATGTAAAGAATTTTACATTGAAATTTCTACAAAAAATATTTTTGAAAGCTGTTGTTAAGTGGACAGAAATATAAGCACAATTAGTACAAATAATATAATTATAAAGCTTAATATAACGTATTTATAATCTACTAAGTTTTATTTCGGCCAAAGACCGGATTTTTTTTTACAAAATTCAGGATTTTTTTAACATTTGCAACCGTCTTTCCGATTTAAAGTCCTGGTAACCTTACCCGCGTGCTCTCCCTACCCCTGTGATCGGGTGTTCCACCTCAGAATGAGGCTGCTGCAAATACTGTCAAGAACTCCAGAGAAGATTTGTAATGCACTGGCATTAGCATTTCAAATCTAAAAAGAAATGAAGACGAAAAATTAAGACTGTCTCAAAAGGGCTGGTACCCAGGGACGTTAATATATTCTAACCAACCAGCTTTCTCTACCCGCGCGAATGACCGCCATTAGTGTGTATCTAATACGCCGCGAATTATATTATCAAGTAACATACTAAAAGCGTCGGTGGCTTAACCGGTAACGACTCGGTCTTCCTTACCAGAGGTCCCGGGTTCAAATCTGGAGGGCCAATGTACCAATGAGTTTTTCTTAACTTAAGTACATATACTTACCGATTGCTTTAACGGTGAAGGAAAACATCGTGAGGAAACCTGCACATCAGATTCCAGATGTGTATGAAGGTCGGGTTGCACACATCCGTAGGTGTTAATCTAAATTCCCTACCGCGGGAAAGTGACCGCGGGTGATGCTAAGTGCAACACCAGGCAACCGCCGTCTATCCCTTGGATAGCACGGTTAATTGTGCCACACAATAAGAAGAAGAAGACTTACTTAAATTGCTCATTAACTTCTAGCAGAAACTGAAACATGTCTTTTAGGAAAACCAGGTTGCTGTAGAGGAGTCCCACGTGGAACTTGGGCGCTTTTTTAGTGTACACCACTGGTTTGGGCTGAAACAGTCTGCACGCTGCTTTCACCTGCAACCAAAATATTGTTTTTTATTATGTTTGACCTATTTAAATTCTTTGCAGTACCGAGAAAACTTTATTTTATTCTCAATTTGTCAACCCTTGGTATCATCTCCCGGTGTGATGGTTAGTCCATTCGCTTTACACCAGAAGGTCGCAGGTTCGATTCCCTGTGGGGTCAACTTGTAAGACTCGGTTTGGTTGCCGTGTTAGTTCATCATCATCATCGTCATATCAGCTCATATTTATCTTCACTTAGGGGCTCAAGCCTACCCTGTATTAGGGTGATCGGGCCTTAGTCGAAGCATGCGGGCCCAGTGCGTGTTGGTCGACTTCACACACACCTTCGAATTTCTTTGCAGGCGTGTGCATTTTCCTCACGATTTTTTCCCTCACTGTAAGAGTGTCGGATAAACGTACGAAAACGAAATTCGAAAGCACATTGGTACGCGGCAGGATTCAAACCACGACCTCCTAGACAGGAGGTAGCGGCCTTAGCCGTTACGCTCGTTAGTAAGTTTGTGACAAATCTTGAAGGCTAAATAAAACCGCTTCCCAGTTTCCGATTGAGCTGAAATTTTGCATACACGTTATTTTCAAACGACTTCAAAAAGAAGGAGGTTCTCAATTCGAATGTTAGTTTTTTTTTTTGGTATGTTTGTTACGAGATATCTCCGCAGATTGAGAACCGATTTTCAAAATTCTTTTTTTATTCGAAAGAGTATACTCCCGAGGGAGTCCCACTGTCACCGCAAGTTAGGATCTAATGATGGTATCGCAGGGAAATTGAGGGAAACCCTCAAGTTTTGTAGGCACGTATTACGTGTTTCATTTGTTATCTAAAGCTATTAAATTATTTGCGTCTGGTAGTCATCATCTCATGTTGATGATCTGATATAAGAAGGTACAACTCCTTAACGGCTAGGAGTTGGAGAATAATTCTTTAAATATTATACGTTTTAAAAATACGTAGTTACACATAGACCAATAGTTGTATTCTTTCAGGTTATCTGGATTAGCTGATGATTTAAGATTTAACTCCTTGCTGCTGAGATGATGATGGAAGCAACAGGATTCTTTATCTGTAAATGAAACACATATTTCGATGATTCCTATTGGCGAGTAGGTGATTGGATTTAACGTTGTTAGATTTATCACTATAAATAAAGAAAGTAAAAATAAAAGTTAAAAACCGACTTCAACATGAAATTCACTCAAAATTATGAAATAATATTATATACTTAAATACACGACATTAACCAATAATAACGCAATCAAAGGTGGTTACAAATTAAATTAGGGGCTTAAAATTTTTTTTCAGGCTGGTGTCAGCAAATTATCGAATCGAAAACAATAGATACGCAAGTAACTGTGTGCTGGTACCGATCTCAAAATAAAAATTTTAACCCCTTATTTAATTCGTACCCACCTTTGATTGCGTAATTGTTTGTTAATGTCGTGTATTTAAGTATAATATAATATTATTTCATAGTTTTGAGTGAATTTCATTTTGGAGTCGGTTTTTAGTTTTAGCTAAGTGACGTCATTCTAAATCTAATCGACTCGCGGATTCAAGAGAGGTTTGCTGATTGCTGTGAAAAATACAAAATATTAAAATTATTTTCTAATTAAAGCTTGTAGGTACCCAAAAGTTTTCAGGTTTTGCCAAATTTTTTTTTCATTCTGTTCGGCTTCTTGAGCATGAGTACGACTCACACTTAGCCTTTTATCTGGTACGGAACCCTAATATTTTATTGATTTTAAATAAATTAAATTAAATTCAGTTTGTTTTCAGACAATTACAGTCCATAATATGTTAGATACAATTTCAAAAAACTATGTTTGTAAAACATAAATTAATAAATTAAATAACTTGATTATTAAGTAACATATTATTGTTTTGAACTTGAATATACAAAATGTTTACTTACTGGATTCCAAAACACCGTGATCTCGAGCAGGATGCGGGGGCAGCTTCCCCTCGCGATGTTCCTTTTACAGCGATCCTTCAACGCGTACCACCTCTTCTTGCCATTGATGACCCTGAGCAGGGGGATCGAGACCCCTCCCAGGGTCTCTATGGTGAGGTAGTTCATCAAGGAGTTGTCGCATACCTCGAGGTCTAGTGTCGATGTGATGTCATACACATTGCTGTAAAAAAACACCATCATAAATTCTATAAAACTTACTAGTGGGTGTCTCGCGGGTCCGCCCGCAATTTGAATTTGGTCGGAAAATTCCGGTGTGTGTGTGTATGTGTGTGTGTGTGTTTAATACTTCTTCCCCTATTTTGATGTTTTTTAGGGTTTTGTTATGTTTTTTTTTGTTTTTTTTACCTATCTTTTTTAAAATTCTCCTAACAAAAGTCACAAAGAACATTCTGATTCTTTGGTTATAATAATTTTTAATTGTTAGAAATATCTTGTTTCTCCGAGCTAGAAATGCCCTATAAAGGGCTTGTTGTGAGAATCGCAAATACAATTTTTTATAATTTTAAGACACATATTTTTAAGTTATTTATGAAAATAGACGAAAATTGGTCAATTCATTACATGTCCGTCTTTGCGTCACCGATTTACATATGTGTACAAAATTTCAACTCAGTCGGTCTAGTAGTTTCTGAGCAAACTGGCTCTGACAGACGGACGGACGGACGGACAGACAGACGTACGAGTGATCCTATAATGGTTCCTTTTTTATCTTCGAGAGGTTACATACATACAACGCTAGTTGGTTACATTCTGTTTGGGTTATATCTTAATGAAAAAAGGAGAATAAACACCACCGCCGCTCGCGCCGGCTGCATATTTTCTGGGAGTATATTTTGGTAAAAATCTTAAGGTCTGTTTTTTCGGACGAACACAAAAACAATTGTCACGGCGAGATCAACAGGAAAGTACGTTCCGCCAGACATGAAGTGGTGAATAATAATTGTTTTTTTGTTTACTTGCAACTATGAGTTTTATTTTTAGATGCAGATTTTTCCATATATATACTCTTAAAAGTAAGCATTTAGCTATCTTGTGACATTTTGTTTTGCCCTCAGACCAATAATACACCAGTGTTCTGAGACTTTATCCTTTTAAGGGTTCCCTACAAGGTATTACTAAGCCTACGCTGTCTATCTGTCTGTTTGACTTTTAAAAGGCTGTATCTTTTAAACCGTGATATTCTTCTTCTTATTCGTTCCCTCACTGCTGAGCATCGTGACCACATGGTGTCCTCCACTTGAAGCGATTTTGGGCCAGGTGGACTGCACGGTGTAGACTACCCCCCCGCCTTGCCCTTTATAACATCGGACCATCTGACTGGTGTTCTTCCTCTTTCCCTCTAATATGGTTGATGGGAGCGATGGCTGACTCTCGCGTTATACTCTTGACCGGGTGCTGTCCGTGTGAACTGGCCTACTCCCCTTAAATGCATTCAATGATTTTTATGTATAACTTTTCGTGTCATATTGTTTTAGTGTTCTAATGAGATAATCTGGTTTATACAAGGATTGAATTTTGACGTTATTAACTAATTAATTATTTTTTATTTCTTGATTCTTCACAAATGACATTGTTATTATTATTTTATGACTATCAGAAAGAGTGTAATTTGCACCTATTTTGAATAAATATATTGAAAAGAATTGAGTTGCGCGTTTTCCCTCAATCTGTCCCAAAATGATTGTCCTCTCCAGATCATGCTTGTGACGCATTTATGTGACCGAAAAAACCCAGCACGCGTTCTTGGCATATCGTTGGGAGACGTTTTTTGATGTGTAGTTCCTCAAGTATGGAAACACTCGTTCGCATTGCCGTCCACGGGATTCTTAGCAGACGTCTCCAACACCACATCTCAAATACATCAATCTTTTTTGTTTTTTAATTGGAGTGCGTTTGACTGCAACTTACCTTATAGTAAGTGATGATGCAGTCGAGGATGGTACACGCAAACTCAAATAATGCCTATTCACTTTTGCCTTGAAGATCCCTAAATTATATATTTATCTTCTTACATTCACGACTCTTTACGCACCAGGTCTCCGAGCCATAAAGGAAAATTGAGAACACCAGCGTTCGCACTAGGCGCACTTTTGTCTTGGGACGAAACAGTGATATACCTACTACTATAACTATTATAGAATATGTATTATGGGGGATCTAGTAACAAATAGTAGCAAGAACGGACGGACGGACGCACGGACGAACGGAATTCAGATATTCGGTTTTTCGGTGTTGATATTAATACTTCCTCTATACCGTAACTTACTATTATTATTAACTTACCGTAACTTAATATATAATAGTACTAAAATACAATATGGACACTTCCTGCCGCTCTCTAGATTGCGACCTCACCGGCCCCTCGTTACCTAGGTTGATTCAGGTTGGTTACAGTTTGGTTCTCAAACGTATGGGATTTCGATGTGATTTTTTTTGCTCCGTCATTTGTTTTTAGAAATGTCATTTCACGACCGTTTGTATGCAGTGTCCAGGGTGGGACGGGGTCGAGAAAGTAAAAATAGAAAAAGTGAAATCCCCATACAACAAACGTGTTATTTAAAAAAAGGTTTATTGTTTTTGCTCTATCGTAATAGCGGTTATGCATACAATCGTGAAACTTAATGGGGTTTCAGTACCTACTAATCAATAAACAAAGAAAACTGGCCAAGTATGAGTCGAACTTACGCCATTGAAGAATTATTACTAATTCTTGCGCTAAGGAGTCTGAACTGAATGAGCAAAAAAGCATTTTTCTGTTGATGTCTTTGTTTCAAATGAATAGCTATCATCGTTGTACTAGTTTGGAGAGGTGTATGGTAGTACGGGACCCTGAATGCGCTAGTTCGACGCGCACTTGGCCCGTTTTTTGGATGTTGACTAACCAACCGACTGGTTATAATTGTCCAGTAACGATCGCGGGTAGTTCAATAAATCTTCATACAACAAGATTTCAATTCGCATTGGTAAATCTACCTTATTACTTTATGTATGCAAAACGATTTGTATGAAATTTTGTATTCGGGTAATCTATAAAGGTTGTAACAAGATTGGTGTAGGTCTTCTAGGTTAACTGGGGCTTCTACTCATCATACTGAACAAATTTTGTTCTACGACTTTGCTGAAAACATAACGATTTTTTTACTCTTCATACAAATCGATCAGCTGATCGACCAATTTTGTGCATTTTAGTTTGGAGGGTTCAATTTTTTTTAGAGAATTAACTATGGGTTCCTTGGAGAAAGTTGTTCAGTATCACGAGTAGAACCCCCAGTTAACGGGACGTACACCAATTTTGTTACACCTTGTTTAAATAGATGCCGTTCCTGAGAAAATCATTTTTGAGACCAAAACATTTATTGTTAATGCAATAGATACGCCAGTAATATATATATATATATATATATATATATATTACTGGCGTATCTATTGTTTAGTTTACACTTCAGATGCCTACGAGACTCTGAGCGACGCCGCTCGGTGCTCGCTCCTCCAGCTTATTATAACCTATCCACTTTATATAAATGAAAGATTTCAACCGCCTCCGTGGCGTAATGGTTAGTCCATTCGCTTCACACCAGGAGGCCGCGGGTTCGATTCCCGGCGGGGTAACTTTACAAGACTCGGTTTGGTTGGTGGTAGGGCATTTTCATAGCCCGCCTGGCTAGCTACCACCATCTTATCTAAGTCTTGCCATCAAACATCAATGTTAACATCATTGATGTGTTCCAGCTTGAAGATAAGATAGCCAGATCCCCATTGCGTTGGGGAATCTTGGTAAGCCCGCTTTCATCTTCGGCATCATCGTCACTTACCATCAGGTGAGATGATGCCAAGGGCTTATCAATTGAGGATAAATAGTTATGTAGGTAGGTACTCACAACACGAATGTCTTGTTCCACTCCGGCTCGGAGGAGAACTTCACGCTGGGCGTCTGCACCCTTTCGTTGTCCACCTCCAACTTGCAGTACGCATTCGGCTTGCCGTACAAACCCTTCGCTGATATCACTTTCACCACCATTTGTCCCACCACCCTCCAGTCTTCCAACTTATAGAACGTCTGTAATTTTTTTATAGTAGAATTCATAATTTCGAATGAAAATTGCAACTGCTTCAATGCATCTATTCTATTTTAAGCTCGATTTATGACTAACAATATCACGCCACTATAAAACTGGAGTTTTATTTTAAATTAGCATTCGTAATGTTAATTTTTGTTATATAATTAATTAAATCACTATAGGTACCTACAACAATAAAACACGACCGTTCAAGTTCAGACCTCAAGCGATACGATGTTGACACCGAGATGACGCACACGCACGCGCGCCATTCGAGACCGGACTAATGACTAAACATGTTTTATCTGCCATTGCTGTTACAGTTAATGACAATTGACAATCGCGGTGAAATATAAATACCTACCATCAAAATGTAATATTCATCTCGTAAGATGCTCGGAGTTTTCCTACGTGATCGAATCAGAAATGAGGAGATACGTATAAGAACCAAGGTTACAAAAATAGCTCACAGAATTTAACAAATGGCTGCTTGGGTAGGTAGTAAAGTTCTCAAGTTGCAATCGCACACCGCAAGAATTTTTTTTCGAAAGGACAAACTTGTTGTTGGCCTTTACAACTTCACCGGGCAGAGGAGGCGAGTGCGGAGGGCACTCAACCTAAATGCAAAGCAAAAAGATGCAACTGCCTAAGGGCGCCCAGGTGGGCATGGACCTCGGCCAAAGTATATATATTAGCCTTGGCTTAGGTCGTTGCTTGGACGGGGGAGGATCGGAGAGAAGCGGCCTGGTATGTGCCGGTAGCGCTGGTTACCACCAGAAGCGGGGGGACGCCACCCTCCCCGGCGAGGGCAGAATGTCGGTGCGGTGGTCGGGTCGTCGGGGTCAGTGAGTACATGTCTGACACCGCAAGACAGTTGTTGGCAGGCCTCTTATACAGTGAACTGACGACCTGGACAAGGTCACGGGAAGCCGCTGGATGCGGGCAGCGCAGGACCAGTCGTCGTGGAAATCCCTGGGAAGGCCTTTGTAAAATAGTGGACGTCTTTCAGCTGATATGATGAAATATGATGATGAGATTACGAAAATAAAATTTATCTCCTAAATGATTTTACACAACCGATAAGGAATGTTTAAGTTAAATAACTACGAAAGTTACCAATCAGTGCAGTGTTTCCAGCTCTTTTGTGGCAGTGAAGATATGACTTCAAAATTTAAACTGTCTACTCACAAATCGATCTTTTATTTCTTGTAAGTTCTTTTGAACAACTGGCATCAGCTCTGTGCTGGAGAAGCCGACGGTGCACACTGTGACGTTCAGATGTATGGCTCCAAAGCCTTCATCCAGCTCTTTCCAGATCTCGTGCGTGCGATCCCTCTCCAGTAGTGACAGGTCGATCACACATCTGGAGGAAAACACTCAGAAGAGTTTTAAGGGTTCAGTACACCCAAAGGGAGACCAACGAGACCCTATTTTTATATTATGATGGCCGCCGCTGTGCGTTTGTCCGTCTGCCTGTGTCCGTCAGCGGGTTGTATTTCATGAACCGCTAATAGGTAATAGACAGTTGAATTTTCAGGGAGTGTTTTTTTGCTTTTGCCGCTTTAACATCAAATAACAAAAATTAGAATTATTTAAAAATTTCCTCATATAAAAACCAGTTTATATAGGTATTTTAGATGTGGCCGGTTTGTATACAGGGTGTAACAAAGTTGGTGTAGGCCCCGTTAACTGGGGCTTCTATCCATCATACTGAACAACTTTTGTTATAGGACTTTGTTGAAAACGTATTTTTTTTTACTTTTCATACAAATCGATCAGCTGATTGACCGATTTTGTGCGTTTTAGTATGGTTCTATCCATCATACTGAACAACTTTAGTTATAGAACTTTGTTGAATACCTATTTTTTTTACTCTTCATACAAATCGATCAGCTGATTGACCGATTTTGTGCGTTTTAGTATGGAGGGTCCAATTTTTTTTTTGAGAATTGACTGGGTTCCTTGGAGAAAGTTGTTCAGTATGACGAGTAGAACTCCCAGTTAACGGGACCTACACCAATTTTGTTACATCCCCTGTATAATATGTTGTTTTAATTCAGAATTAGTACTACTTATAATCACACCAAGTTTTAAGCTTATATGTATCACTGTTTTTACGATAGAGCTAAATCAAAAATACTAAAGTATTTTTTTAGTATTTATGGTATAAAGTGTGTCATTATCGCGCTAAGGAGTTCAAACTTTTTTTTTTTTTAAACCATTTTTTCTGTCGTTCGCGTTGATTGTCATATTTGTGTGGAGAGATGAGGTAGTACGGAACCCTCGGAGCGTGAGGCCGACTTGCACTTGGCCGGTTTTTTAAATCCTATACTTAAGGCGGTAATATTAGAGATTTTCGTTATTTTTGAAGTCAATTACTCCTAAACGGTAGAAAACCCAAGGTTGAAAAAAAAATCCTTATTGTTGATGATGTTCTATAAAGTCAAAAGCTATTAGAAACACGATTGAGCAGTTTTGGCTCTTAAAAAAATCCCAAAGATAGGTCTACGCCGTTACTTTCAACTCTAGTTATGAATAATCTTTTGAAATACAATTTTTTTTAAATTTACAATATTTGTTATGATAATACAAAGTGAGTAATGTTTTTTTATACTTTCATTCAGAAAATTGTAACTAAACGAAAAAACATTGAAAAAGTGCAAAAGTGTGGTTATTTTCTTTACTCTTTACACGTAAAGAAAAAAACAGAGACAACTGTTCCAATCAATGCCTCGCCTTAAGGTAGGTAGATATAAGGCGACTAGGCAAATAACTTTTACACAGAAAAAAATACAAGTTTTATGCTGTATTAATTCCATGGCTGTCAACCTTGGATTAAAGAACATAATTGCAACATGCTCTATAAAATTATGATTATTAGTTACAAATAAACCTGAAATACTTACAGGAAATAAGGGTAACAAAATATTTTACATTATATTGTCAAGTTGGGTTTGAGTAGGTACTGGTACTTATCCACCATTTTCAATGGACTTCAAATAATTTTAAACAAAAAATGACTACTTCAATCAGGAAACTAAGGTTCCCCTCGATTTCTCTGGCGTACCATCATCAGAACCTGGTTTTCTTATCATGGTACTATCCTTGGAATAACTCCTTTCAACAAAAAAAGAATCATCAAAATCGGTTCATAAATGACGAAGTTATCCGCGAACGAACATAAAAAATATATACGGTCGAATTGAGAAACCTCCTCCTTTTTTGAAGTCGTTTATAAAGAAAAATATTCTAAGTCGCTAAAATCACTCAATCCAAGCAGGTTGATAGGTACGTGTTTTAATAATATCGAACGTAAGTCTACTCATTTTAAGTTCAAATCAATGCGGGCTACAACGCGGCTGTTACGTTGAAACCGAACGCCCAATTCTCGATTTTTACATATTTTTATTACTTTTCATTACTTTCAAATAAGTTTGAAAAAAATGTGTTCAATTAAAATGAAAGGTCTTAAAGTCACCGATTTTTGTGTGTTGGTTTCATTCAATATTATTCATTTGTTTTCGAGAAATTTTGCTGTTAATGCCAAAAACAAGGTCCTACATCATATTTTTTAACATCAAAAGTGATAATATTTTTAAAATTGTGTTCAATTAAAGAGATTTTTTGTTAATTTAAGTATATTATAATTTTTTCCATAGTGATAGCTTTACACAGTATTTCAATAATTTGAATTGAATATTGTCATTCGACCCATCTTAAGGCCTTAAGTCGACCCGTACATTTTTTATGCACGACCACGCATAACTATCAAAGGCAATGTCTACAAAAGAGCCGTCAGACCAGCTCTCACATAGGGATCTAAATTGGCCAATGCATCGAAAGTCGAAACGTATAATATGCTCAGATGGGCGAGATGAGCGGGAGGTGTTACTCTGTTAGACAAAGTAGGGAACGAGTATATACGTAGTTCATTCAGGGTGGCAGACATAAAAGACAAATAATATTCGAAGGACCTAAAAACTTTTAGGTACAAGCTTTCATTTGGAAATTTTCAATTATTTCGTACTAGCTGTTTCCCGCGGCTTCACCCGCGTGGACCACGTTTCTATGACTTTTCGAGGGTGCGCAGTGCGCGATCCGCAAGCGGCTCGCGAGCGTGGTAAAAAGTAGCCTATGTCTTAATCCAGGTCCTAATCTGTCTACCTACCAAATTTCAGCCAAATCCGTTCAGTAGTTTTTGCGGGAAAGCGTAACAGACAGACAGAGTTACTTTCTCATTTATAATATTAGTAGGGATAGGGATTCTTCTCAGCAAACACTTTTATTTGATACTCATATTGTAGGGGTGCATTAAAAATAACTAGTCAGCCATCTTGGGTGTGCCGCCATGTTGGATTTAGAATGACGTTATACTCAGTTAACCGTACAATGGTGTCGATTCGGTGTAACACGATTTAACTTATTTGACAGGACTAAACTAAATTTAAGCATTCTATCCTTGTCTTTTCGGTACAGAGAGTAAAAGACAGAATGTGTAAATTTAGTTTAATCCTGTCAAGTAAGTTAAGTCGTGTAACACCGAATCGACACCATTGTCATCCAAACTGAACGTGTATAAAAAAATTCAGCTCAATCGGTTGAAAATTGAGTTGCAAGATTCCACCCGAACAAACGTACATATATTGTAAGTTAAATAGAAGCTTGTAACAAAGAGGAACTGCTTGCGTTGGTACGGTCATGTTTGGCGCAGAGACAAGAACCATATGACAAAAACTGTTTTGGATCTCTCGGAAGGCAAAAGAGGACGTGGACGCCCCCAACGACGTGGTCTAGTACCGTTCAGAAGGACATGAAGACGATGTGTCTCACCCCAGAAATGGCAGGTGCTAGAGAAATATGGAGCAAAAAGGAGCCGACCCCAGGGCCGACCCCAAAGGCCAGGAGTGATGATAATGACCACGCGTAACTTTTTACCGAGTAGTCCGATTTTGATGTATATATTTTTAATTAATAGAGCATGCCTCAAGGTTGGTCCCTTAATTATTAAAATCCGTTCAACACTTTTTTAAATTTGCAAACCCGTAGCGATTGAAGTCGGTTTTAACGTATTTAGCGTTTCCAATTGTGATGAAACTAAATTTAAAAAAAAGAAAATAAAAAGAAATTAAAAAAAATATATAAAAGTTTAGAAAGCCCTCTTACTAAAATTTTGCTGGTTATCACCTGCCCATGAAATGTGTGTTCTTCCCTCTGTCCCACAGGGATACTCGCAGCAAGTGTACTTTGGTCAGACGAAGCTTCAACCTCTCTCGCCACGCCGGCTGGTGTGAACTAGGAACGGCCTTCGTCTTCACGGTAACTGAACCCAATCTATAATTTAAATTAGAGAAATAAATACCTAGTTTAACAGACATCTAGGCTAGGTAGTCTCGTCTTAAGCATAAAGGGTCCTAAATGCCTCATCATCATCATCATCATATCAGCCGAAGGACGTCCACTGCTGGACATAGGCTTCCCCCAAGGATTTCCACGACGACCGGTTCTGCGTTGCCCGCATATCCAGCGGCTTCCCGCGACCTTCACCATTTCATCGGTCCACCGAGTGGGAGACCTGCCTACATTACGTTTTCCGGTGCGTGGTCGCCACTCGAGAATTTTACTGCCCCAACGGCCATCTGTTCTACGAGCAATGTGCTCCGCCCATTGCCACTTAAGTTTAGCAATTCTGAGAGCTATGTCGGTTACTTTGGTTCTCCTACGGATCTCCTCGTTTCTGATTCGATCACGCAGAGAAACTCCGAGCATAGCACGCTCCATTGCCCTTTGTTGGGTGACCTTGAGCCTTCTTATGAGGCCCACAGTAAGCAACCATGTCTCAGTTTCGTATGTCATCACTGGCAACACACACTGGTCGAAGACCTTGGTACTAAGACACTGCGGTATCTGGGACATAAAGATATTGCGAAGCTTCCCGAACGCTGCCCAGCCGAGTTGGATTCGACGATTGATCTCTTTCTCGAAGTTGGACCTACCTAACTGGACTGTTTGTCTCAGCTATACATATTCGGTAACAACTTCGAGTGTAGAGCCTCCTAAGTGCCTATGTTATAGAAAAAAAAACTCCCTATACCCAGGAGTAGGTGAGTAATATCATAGAGTAAGCAATATCTACGTCGAAAAGTAATGAGGCTACTAAACTACTGTTTATCGTTTATTCATTATGATAGTTATGATGTCAAGGACTTATTAAATTAAATTTTTCTATAGGTAGTTACAAAGATAAGAATGTAACTATTTAGAGGCACGGTAGTGCCCCCGCCAAGTCGAGCGCAAAGCAAGCACTGTCGTAATACCCTTTCTTACACCATTTCAGACGATTTTCGAGCCCTTTATACACTAGGAACAATAATTCATCATCATCATATCAGCCGATGGACGTCCACTGCTGGATATAGGCCTCCCCTAAGGATTTCCACGACGACCGGTTCTGCGCTGCCCGCATCCACCGAGTGGGAGGCCTGCCTATGCTTCGTTTTCCGGTGCACAATCACAATCAAGCACAATTTGGGTGACCCTGAGCCTTCTTATGTGGCCCATAGTAAGTGACCATGTCGCAGTTCCGTATGTCAGTTCTACTAGCAAATGCACACTGGTCGAAGACCTTGGTCGTGAGACACCACGGTATTTGTGACGTGAAGAGTTTACGAAGCTTCCCGAACGCTGACCAGCCGAGTTGGATTTGACGAATGATCTCTGTCTTGAAGTTGTACCTGCCTAACTACGAGTAGACTGTTTGTCCCAGGTTCACATATTCGGCAACAACTTTGAGTGTAGAGCCTCCAACTTTCAGAGGAGTAGGTGCGACACGGACTTTTAAAATAATTTTCGTCTTGTCCATGTTCATTCTAACACCTACTTGTTGAGATGCTCTACTGAGACCTTCGAGCATTGTGCCTAGGTCGTCCATAGTCTCAGCCATGACCACGATACCGTCAGAGAATCGAAGATGGGTGATGTACTCGCCGTTGATATTGATGCCGAGTCCACCCCAGTCCAAAAGCTTAAAAATATATTCCAGGGCGGCGGTGAAAGTTTCGGAGATATGACGTCTCCCTGTCTCACCCCTCGTTGCAGCAGGATAGGTTCCGAGTGATGATCCTGGAGGCGAACCAAAATTGTGGCGTTTTCATACAAACACTTCAGTACCTCTATATATCTATAGTCAATTTGGCACCGCTGGAGAGACTGTAACACATTTCAAGTTTAGACCGTATCAAAGGCTTTCTCATAGTCCACGAACGCTAAGTTAAGCTTGTTCGGGAGGCTGGAATTCATCAAACCTGCTTGCGAGACAATTCGTAATGACTCTCGAAAACAGCTTATAGACATAGCTCAGCCTTCTGAGCCATGGTTCTGTAGTTCTTCAGAAGGGTGTTGTCACCCTTTTTGAAGAAAAGCACCACCACACTCCTGTGCCACCGCAGACGTTTGTCCCTCGAGTATAATGGATTTCAACACCTTCTGAAGAGCTTTTAGTACCAGTGTTCTACCTGCTTTCAGAAGCTGAGCCGTAATTATTTAGCCGGATTGCTGACAGGTAGACGTGTGGTTGTATATAATTGTCCGTAGAATTTCTCAACTTCTCCCAGCACCTCCGGCTTTGACGATAATATAATAATATAATACATGATAGACAGATCCCGTATACAGGGTTACAGGTTAAGTCGACCTAAATCCTTTAGGACGATAAATAACATCTAATTTGCAACAAAAAAAAGTAATATTAACTGGGGGTCGGAAATCAGCGGTTCTCAAGTTAAAGCTCATTTAATTTTAAAATTTTGTATGAAAAGCGCATTTGTTTTTAAATGTTTAATTATATCCTAAAAAAGTTATACTACAGTTGGCGTGCAAAATGCGGTAAAAACTTCCTCATTTTATCAGCTTTCCAACAAAGTAGAAAAGTAAAAAAAATACAAATTAGTTGAAACAAAATACAATGATTTCTGTCAAAAGGGTGGCTCAAGTCCCATACAAATTTTTAAGAAACATTTATTTTATGTTTTTTAACTCCAAGGTTTATCATGTTTTTCGCATTAACAGAAATCTCCCTCTAGCATCATTGACTAACTTTAATTCACAAGCTCATCCAAAAAATTCAAACTTGATTTTTTTCCATAGAAAATTGTTGGATAATTGGTATGGTATTTGAGCCACCCTTTTGACAGAAATCATTGTTTTTTGTTTCAACTAATTTGTATTTTTTTTACTTTTTTTATTTTGTTGGAAAGCTGATAAAATGAGGAAGTTTTTACCGTAGTTTGCACGCTAACTGTAGTATAACTTTTTTGGAAAATAATTGAACATTTAAAAATCAAATGCGCTTTTCATACAAAACTTTAAAATTAAATGGGCTTTAACTTGAAAACCGCAGATTTCCGACCCCCAGTTAATATGACTTTTTTTGTTGCAAATTAGATGTTATTTATCGTTCGAAAGGATTTAGGTCGACTTAACCTGTAACCCTGTATATAGCGTCTTCAGAGGACTTCAGAACCAAACTGCGTCTTTCTTCCGTGAGTTTGTTGGTAAAGTCCGATATATTTTGGTTCCGTTTGAACGGCGAGTTTTAAAAATCTTAGACCCGACTTTTTGGAGAATTTTTACGTTTATACCTTAGATGTTTTTGAAGATATTTTGATGGAATAATCCTGCTAATTTAATTCTCACTGACTCACTGATCTATAAGTCATCAAAACAGAACTAGTAGGTACTTCCTGTGTACCTATAGAGAGCTGAAATTCGGTACATGGTACTTACACAAAGGGATAACTTTCGAAACGAGGATTTCATCCCTCTTTTACCTGATGGACGAGAAACCAAAGGGAGAACAGCTAAACTATTGGAGATAAAGAATTGCCGCCATAACTAATTTTATAATTGTGATGGGCATTTAAAAATTGGGCAAGTGCCAGTCGAACTCGCCCACCGGGTTCCGTACAAATTTGTAGGTATACATATAAGAAGGAAAAAGATTATTTTTTTCATTCTTCGTCATAAACCAAAAGTATACATCATAAAAATAATTAAATTTTACGTTAACTTAGAAGTTTTTTTTTCACAGCTTCAAGGGACTGTAGACCGGAGTATACGAGTATATATGTTTTTGTTTCAACTCGATACTTCCATGCATTTCCGAGATAAAGGGTCTTGACAGACAGACAGACGGACAAAAGGTGATCCCCTAAGGGTTAAGTTTTTCTTTTGAGGTACGGACCCTAATAACATCAATTTTCATCCTGCAGAAAAGAGCTATCCGCGCAATCTATCAGATGCGATCACGTGAGTCGTTACAGAATAAGTTTAAAGAAATCAATATTTTAACTGTTGCTAGTCAATTTATATATGAAAACATCATGTACGTTCGTAAGAATTTGCATTTATTTCCTAAAAACAGTGACAGGCATAATTTGAATTTAAGAAATGTAAATAAAATAGATATAGCCTTTTCGAGACTGAGTAAGGTTAAAAAGTCATTTGTGGGGCAGTGTATAAGATTCTACAATAAAATTCCAGAAAATGTAACTAGTTTGTCAGAGAATAAGTTCAAGACTCATGTCAAAAAATTTTTGTGCTCTAGAGGATATTATATAATAATAGATTATGTAAATGACAAAGATATATATGTTGATTCTATATCAAATACCATTACCTGAGACTGTAATCTGAATCATGACATTATTTGTAATATACTGTCATTTTTTTTTTGTTTTGACTATTTAAAAGTGTGTGTAAACACCTATTTGAAATAAATTGTTTTTGATTTTGATTTTTGATTTTAGCCAAAATTGTTCATCATTGTGATGGCAATGAAAAAAAAACAGAAATTAAATATACAGAAAATAGAATGTCCCTACAAAAAGAAGTGAAATCTCAACAAAACATTATGTAAAAACTTAGCAAGTCCCGATTAAGATTACTTGGCCACAAAAAGTAGTGATCTAATAAAGAGCCAAAACCGCGAAGCCGCGGGCAAAAACTAGTAAGAAAATAAAATCATCTCAAGACTTACAACTTTTACAGAATATTTGAGGGCCAGGTCCCTCGTTTTGCTTTTATTCACTGGAGACTTGGCTCTTTATTTGGTCTCAATACTTTTTATGGCCAAGTTATCTTGATCAAGACTTGGCATGTTTTTAGAGAATAATTTTGTTTGAATCATCATCACATTATATCAGTTCATATACGTCCCCACTGAGGGGCTCGAACCTACCTACCCTGAATTAGGGCGATCGTGCCTCAGTCGACCACTTAGTAGCCTTTGTTGAATATTATTTATATTAGTACTTAGGCGACCGGACTTTGCTCGGTGATGTAGCGCCATCTGTTATCTGATGTTGTTACTTACTGGAAAATTAAAAATATTTTTTGTGTGATGATGTTTTTTCTGAGATGACTCCTATCTAAATAGATTTATAAAATAAAATATTATCTAAATACAAGATGTCATTCAAATTGTTAGAGCTGTTTCTGAGAACTGAATTTCAAAAAATTACTCACGGATTATTATAACAATAAGGATACATTTCGGAGAGTGTGCCCTGGAGCTTCACGACCTCATTCCCCCCTCTCCATTTCATCATCGGACGACCAGGCGCGGAGAGCGGTTCCACCCCTTTGTCGTCAATGTTCCACCTTTTCGCACGAAGTGTTTTGCTTCTTCGTTCATCATGCGAACGGCCAAGGAGTGGAATTCCCTTCCGACGTCTGTATTCCCCGATTCGTATAATTTAGGAATCTTCAAGACGAGAGTGAATAGGCACTATTTGAGCTTGCAGCCAAACGCACTCGAATTTTTAATTAAACCGTTGGGGCAGTAAAGGTATCGAGCATCGACCGTGCACCGGAAGACAAAGTGAAGGAAGGTCTCCCACTTGGTGAAGGTCACAGAAATCCATTGGATACGGGCAGCGCAGGACCAGACGTTGTAACAGTCTTTGCCCGCAATGATCATCTTTCTGCTGATGTTATTATGATGATAATGGCGCAAGCAAGCAAAGGAAAGCCAAAACTCTGACGGGATCAATAGTACACGCGTGTTCATTAGGGCTACTAACATTAATCCTCGGTTGGTCGCGCTTTTTTTGTGACACCATCGGTCGCGTGGGGTTTTTAAAAGTCCGATATTAAGGTATAGGCTTTAAATATAATCCTATTTTTTAAAATATTAGATTTGAAGGTTTCAAGATGTTTATTTAAAATAGGTGAAAATTACACTCTTTAAATATTTTTATTTTATCATTATTTATTATACACTTTAATGTCGGAGGCCAAGATCCACTTTGGGTCGCTGAGCCTGCGAAGTATTAGTAGTAGTATTATTGATAATTATTTAACTATTTTTATATTTTTAGTAGCCTAGTAAAGTTTTGAATAAAACCCATAGTGTGGTTTTATTTAGATCACTTTATTGATAGGAAATAATTTTGAACAAATATATTTTTTTGCACTAATTAACAGTTCAGTATGTTTTAGGAAGCTACTCTAAGGTAGAAATTTGTATCTTTAATATGGAACAAAATAAAGCAGTTTTTGTAAACGTCGGGCTATTAAAGACCCCACGCGACTAACCGAGAGTTAACAAGTACTTGTTTGAATAGGTAGAGGTGTTCGCTAGTGTCTACTTACTGGATCCTACAAACGATAGTATGAGTGTCTGATCCGTCTCCTGGGGGGTCAGGGAGATCCTTCGCCTCCACTACTACGATTGTCACCATGGTACCCAAACTTTTCTTACTGTTTATTTTGGTAACTTCTTTCTTTACCTAAAACATTTAAAACATATGTAGTAGGGATGACGACAGCTTCAGAAATAAATTATGAACTTTTGATCACTAAATTGACCTGCTACTTAAACTTCGGAAAACCTTACTCGTTTTGTTTTCCATGAAGTCTTCGATTTTTAACTCACCAAAATCACACAATGAGTACATAAATGACGCTGCTAAACTATGACGTTACACCTAGGTATTTCTAACGTTTTTAGAACAAAATGACGTTTTTGACAGATGATTAAAAGTAACTCAGATGACTAGCATTCGTCATCCCTAGATTTAGTTTTGATCACAAAACTAATATACTCACTGTATATGGGTGGGTACCCAGGGATTTATTCTCCAATAGCTTTTGCTCGTGGCTTTGCCCGCATGGGTATCATTTTTATGAACTGTCTTTGGGACTGTGGTGTGCGAGACACAAGTTGCTTGCGGGGGTGAAGATTGCATTTTTATAGATCCCTCGGGAGCAATTCATTTTTCCGGAATGGCTTTATAAGCGTCATTGCCCGTGTGGATATTGTTATTAATTTATGACTGTCTTGTTTTAACAAAGCATGTCTATTACTTGAATAAATAAACGCAACTCCCCACGGAGAACGTACCTTTTCGCAGGAGTATCTAACATTGTTCAATTTGTATGGGAAGTACCTTTTTTAAGGGTTTTCCTAGATATAATACTGACAGCATTATGTATGATAGACGTAACGCTAGTAAGATCTCTTGATTGCGTAAATTTGATAAATAAGTGACCACAGTTTTAGAGAAAAAATATTTTTAAACTTGATTTGTATGATAGGTAGATTTTTTTTAGTTTTCCTAGATGTACCACACATGAAATATTTAAGGAGTTATTAAATAAGGTTGTCAATAACAAAAACTTGGAAAACATCCTTAACACCGTTTTCGAGAAATAACATTTTTACTTTTTGTGTGCGACAGGTAGTCGTAAAATTTTTAAATTAAAAAAGAAACTACAAACGAACGGCAAAAAAAAACTAAGTTCAAAATTTCATCCAAATCGGTCTAGCATTTTCTCCGCAAATCAGGGTTACGGACTTAAGACACAAACACATACACGCATACACACAATATTTTCTCAACCACTTTTTTGGTTTTTATAAGTGATTTCAGAGTAGGTACACGTTCGTCAAATCTCTTAGTTGGTTTTTCGGACAATCACATTAAAATTGCTTCATCGTCACTCGTCAAGTTAACAAGAGGTATTACATTATTAATTCACAAAAATTGATAATGTCCCACCAAAACATAAATATGTAAGGGAGCCAAGTTCGATACAAAAATGTACAAGATAGTCGGCTTATGTCTTCGCCAATAAAAGAAGTGAAATTTAAATGGGTACCCAGTTCTACAGTAGTTTCATAAACCTAGCTAGGTTCGTATAATATTTATTTCAGACTTGGTACCATGGTTTTCAGTTTCTTAAAATAAAGTAATGTTCTATTAAATCTGTGCTACTAAATAGTATTTAGTAAGTTTAAATAATCAAACAAGCAAAGCTCACTTTTTTTTATTCACAATTGGTAAGCCCTTGGCATCACCACTTTTTTAAACAATATGAATATAGAATATGTATAATTAGGTAGTTAGTGAAGGTTAGATAGTTAGGCTAAGATGTTATAGACACGTTCTAAGGCGCGATAAAGAACACATGACCAGGACACCTTCCTGGTGGATATGGAGAAGGGGAGGAGAGGACCAAGGAGGCCTGCAGTGACTTGGCTATGTACCATACAAAATGACATGAAAGAGAGTGATGTAGACTCACAGACAACGAGCAATAGAATACTTAAAAAAAGGCTTACGCCGAAGGCTTCATCATCATCATCGTGTCAGCCGAAAATGGTCCACTGCTGGACAAAGGCCTCCCCCAAATAAAACGGGACAAGATTCAGGAGAATGATGATGAGTTAGTGGAATTTTGTCAAGTTAGTACACAGTATAAGTAGCACAGAATATAACAAATTTTCTTTTAAGGAACTGAAATCTGTTTTACATTTTCTATTATTTAGAGAAGTCTTAAATAAACACTTAATTTTCAATTTCCGTGGCTATATAGAACTTGATACCATTTAGATCATACTTCTTTTGTTCAAAAAGCCCTTAGCCGAGTAACTTGCACATTTTTCGTACGAACTTTAACAGTTAAGTTTCGGGTGGAATAGTGCTTTTACAGATCCCTCGAGAGCTGCTTTTATTTTCCGGAAATTAAAAGTATCCTAATTTCTTGTCCTTTTCTATAAATAAAAGAAATTTTTTCCATAAATAAATAAGAAAAGAGTTGACAACAAATTAGGATACTTTTAATCTCTGAAAAAAAAAGTAAAAACCGACTTCAAAATAAAATTCACTACACAACATTAACCAACAATAACGAAATCAAAGGTGAATACGAATTAAATAAGGGGTGAAAAAAAATTCTGAGGTCGGTACCAGCACACAGTTATTTACGTATCAAATGTTTTAGATTTAATAGTTTGCTGACACCAACCTCAAAAAAAATTGAAACCGAATAAAAAATAATTTTGAAAATCGGTCCACAATTGTCGGAGGAATCGGTGAACATACATGAAAAAATTATATACAGTCGAAAATAGAACCTCCTCCTTTACTGAAGTCGGTTAAAAATGAAAGCAGCTCTCGAGGGATCTGTAAAAGCACTATTCCACCAGAAACATAACTGTTAAAGTTCGTCGAAAAATGTGCAAATTAGTCGGCTAAAGAAGTATGATCTAAATGGTATTAGGTTCTATAGTGGTTTTTTAAATTTTAGCCACGGAAATTCAAATTAAAGTGTTTATTTTAGACTAGCTATACGCAATGTTTTGCTAAACATGTGTAGTAGTTTTCACGTGAGAAAGTAAAAAGCATACAAAAAGACAGACACACTTTCGGATTTATAATATTGGAATTTTGTAAAGGATAAGAATATACCCACTCTATTAGAACTGATGATTCTAAGGTAGGTAAATGTTTTAATAATAAGTAATTATAGTTACCTAAGTATATTGCAACAATTTATAAGAGATTATAGTTACCTTATCGCCTAAGTCTGGGTTTGTGGAAATATCTGGATTACTGTTATCATGGCTACGGAGGACTTCGATTGATGAACTCCTTGCAAGAGCCCTGGACAAAGTGAAGGCCCCCGACCTCCTGGAGGTAACCACGTTCAGCAACGAACTGGGACGCCATCTAGGAAAAACATTTTACTCATGAAAAAAAAAGGTCAAGTGCGAGTCGGACTCGCGCTCCGAGGGTTCCGTACCACCACACCTCTCCACACAACTATGACAATGACCTATTCACATTACAAACAAAGGACATCAACGCGTGTGACAGAAATATACTTTTTAGGGTTCTGTACGCCCAACGGGTGACCAACGGGACCCTACTACTAAGCCTCCGCTACCATTACGGTAAGTCTGTTAAAATTTTCACACAATGTGTATTTCTGTTGCCATTATAACAACAAATATTAAAAATCAGAAAAAGTGAAAAGGGAAGGGAAGGGGGGAAGGCCAAACAAAAAACGTGTTTTTTTATAGGTCTAGAAGTATTTTTGATTTAGCTTAGACTTAGAGCGAGTACGACTCACACTTAGCTGGTTTTTATTTTATATGTTTTACTTCAGGATTCATCGTTACAGCTCATATACGTCCCCACCGAGGGGCTCGAGCCTACCCTGAATCAGGGCGATTAGGCCTTAGTCGACCACGCGGGCCCAGTGCGGGTTGGTCGACTTCACACACAACCTTCGAGTTTCTTCGCAGGCGTGTGCAGGATTCCTCACGATGTTTATCGGTAAGTATGTACGTAAGTTTTTGAAAAACTCATTGGTACATTGGCCGTCCAGATTTTGAACCCGGTACCTCTGGTTAGATGGACCGAGTTGTTACCGGTTGAGCCACCGACACTTTATCATCACTTCAGGATTATAGTAAAATAATTAACTTAAACCAAGTTTCACGTTTTTAAGATTGTATTACCGTTTTTACAATAAAGCTAAATCAAAAATGCTTACAAATAATATATAATATTATAAGTGCCTATACAAACACGTTTTTTTGTATCGAGGACCCCGCTCAGTATTTTATTTTCTTAATTTTTTGTTTGTCCTTTCAGCGGCAACAGAAATACACAGTTTGTGAAAATTGCAAATGCCTACCTACGATTATTACCAAAGTAACAGTATATAATATATTAGTACTAACATACAGTATGGACACTCCCTGCCGCTCTCTAGATTGCAACCTCACCCCCTCGTCACTCAGATTGATACAGATTGGTTACAGTTTGGTTGTCGAACGTATAGGATTTCGCCGCCATTTTGTTTGTCCCGTCATTCCTTTTTAGAAATGTCATTTCTGGCCCGTTGTATGAAGTGTCCAGGGTGTGCTATTACGGTTCATGAAATACAGCCTGCTGACAGACAGACGGACAGATAGCGGAGGCTTAGTAATAGGGTCCCGTTGGTGTCACCCTTTGGATTTACGGAACCCTAAAAAACATTCAGAACGACCGGAAGGCGTATTGGTAAATACCCGACGCGTTAGTCACTCGGGATGTTTCGGGGCTGCCGCTTGGTCGCTCGTATTTACCCGACGACGTGTCGTGACGACCCGTCTCGTAATTACGACTCATCGATCAGTATTGTTGAGCGAGGGGAGCGAGCGATATTAGCTTCGTTAGGTTCGATTGATTATACTGTCGAGGAGCCTCGTGAAGTGAGAAGCGTGGCGGATCTGACAGTTACGAATTATGATAGTATAAGACTCGTCATTGAGCGAGCGAAGCCAGCGATGTTAGGTTAGACTTACCAGACGCCAGGATTTGTCCTGACATGTCAGGAATTTTAGGCACCCGTTAAGATTGCGGCCGGACTTTGAAAATGTCAGGATTTTTTGGACTATTTAGGTGTTTTTGGGTCTTCATCAAGGTTCTGTTGCAACCCATGGACTTAAATTAATGGTATTTTTTAAATCCATGACTCTGCGTCGTCAAACCGCGCGCGCTAGTTTCAGTAAAATGTCAGGACTTTTCGAATAAAATCAGGCTTTTTGTCAGGATTTTTCAATTTAACATCTGGTAACCCTATGTTAGGTTCGGTCAGGTTTGATTAATTATACATTCAAAGAGCCTCGCCCTTGGGTAGCAAAAGCAAAACGCTTTGAGTGTCGGAAACTGACTAGTTACGGAAACTGGCAAGTTCTGTAAACTGACCAGCCATAACCCGACTCTTGTAAATAGCTGACGCGTTAGCAAAGTATATATATTAGTACTAACATGCAGTATGGAGTGAATGGACACTCCCTGCCGCTCTCTAAATTGCGACCTCACCCCCCTCGTCACCCAGATTGATACAGATTGGTTACAGTTTGGTTGTCGATCGTATAGGATTTCGCCGCTATTTTGTGTGTTCCGTCATTCATTTTTTGAAATGTCATTTCTGGCCCGTTGTATAAATGAAGTGTTTAGGGTGTGGCGTTAGACTGTCACGTCTGCTATGTACGAAGCAACTTCGGGTATCTAACGAGCGACCGCCGAAACTTCCCGAGTATCTAACGCGTCGGGTGTTTACGAATATTCGAACGGGAGAGTACCTACACCTTATATTATTTACTAGCTGTTTCCCGCGGCTTCACCCGCGTGGACCACGTTTCTATGACTTTTCGAGGGTGCGCAGTGCGCTGAGCCGCAAGCGGCTTGCAAGCGTGGTAAAAAGTATCCTATGTCTTAATCCGGGTCCTAATCTATCTACCTACCAAATTTCAGCCAAATCCGTTCAGTAGTTTTTGCGGGAAAGCGTAACAGACAGACAGAGTTACTTTCGCATTTATAATATTAGTATAGTAAGTATAGTAGGGATTAGTAGGGATTACTCTAATAATAGGATATGCCCCCCTGAAGATACAACTATGTTTACGTAGTAACTAATTAGTAATCTGTGACTATGTTATTTGTGTTGCCTAGCAACCTCAGTTCGCGCCTGCGTACGCTGTGGCTGCGCGCTCGCCGCGTACCCAGTTCTTGGTGCTAATTTTATTGTAAATTGTATGTAAACCTCTGAGTATATTATCTAAGAGAATATGTAGAATATATTTATTGTTATTGTAAAATATAGTAAGTATTTAAATAAAAAGCATTTTCTATGATTTTCACGGGTCTGTCAAACTTGGTCAGTTTTTGGGTTGTGTCTATAGGTTTAGACACAAACCAAAAACTGACCAAGTTTGACAGACCCGTGAAAATACCAGAAAATGTTTTTTTATTCAGTTCGGACTCCATAACGCGAGTACGACTCACACTTAGCCAGTTTTTATAATTTTTTGTTTTGCTTTAGCATTAGTACTGTTATCACACCAAGTTTCACGCTTGTGTGTATTACCGTTTTTACGATAGAGCTAAAAAAATACCTCTAAAATACCTCTAAAAAAATGTTTATTGTATGGAGGAGACCCCCTTATTGTTTCACTTTTTCTAATTTTTAGTCATCTCATATCAGCCGAAGGACGTCCACTGCTGGACATAGGCCTCCCCCAAGGATCTCCACGACGACCGGTTCTGCGCTGCCCGCATCCAGCGGCTTCCCGCGACCTTCACCAGGTCTTCGGTCCACCGAGTGGGAGGCCTGCCTACACTACGCTTTCCGGTGCGTGTGCTAATTTTTAGTATTTTTTGCTAAAGCGGCAATAGAAATAAACATTCTGTAAAATTTTTATACTTTGTACCTATTACGGTACATGAAATACAGCCCGCTAACAGACAGACAGACATAATAATAATATAATAGGGTTCGTTGGTCACCCTTTTTGAAAATCGGTCCACAATTTGACAGAGTAATCCGTGACATACTCGTACATAAAAATAAAATTTTACGTACAGTGGAACATAGAACCTCCTCCTTTTTTGAAGTCGATTAAAAAGACATCAACGAGCAATGAGAGACATAAAACATAGCTCTGTTAGCAGACAGAGATAGAGACATATATATTCTATTTTTATGTTGTTTTTAATCATTTATAGACGTTCCACAGATAAATAAATATACAAATTACATATGGTCATCAGGCCCCAACCCAGGCTTCCCTGTACCTACTATGGGAACCAGAGACATACAATAATAAATAAATAAATAATAAATATTCTGGGACAAATCCCTCATGGGCATCTGGCCCCAAAGTAGGATTCCCTGTGTTATGGGAACCAGAGACTGATATAAATACTTTATATACATTAAAATACATACATATATAGATATTTAACACCCAGACACAGAGCAAACAAAGCACACAAACGTTTGCCCTGGGTGGGGATCGAACCCACAACTCTCGGATCAGTAGTGAAGCGCACTAACCACTGAGCCACCGAGTCAGTCATATACATATACATACTTATAAGCACCTTATATGGGTTTTCCAATAAGAGGTGTTATTTTGGATAGCCCGCTATTTCGGTAGATGTCACTTTTGAAGCTGTAATTTTTTGACATTTGCCAAGTAGAAACTACGCCATTAATAATAATGGAACGATACACGCCACAACAACGCATTGAAACTTTTAAAATTCACTATAAAAATGGTGCAAATTTAGCAGAGACAGTTCGTAAAACTCGAACATATTTGGGTCGTCGTGAAGCACCTTGTCGGACCGCAATACAGAAATTGGTAGAAAAATTCGAGTTGTTGGGACAAGTTAGTGATGTGAAGAATAAAATCCGTGCACGTCGCTCAAGAACAGCTGAGAATATTGCTGCTGTAGCCGAAAGTGTTGAAGAAAACTCAGGTTTGTCCATTCCTCGTCGTTCTTTAGAATTAGGCATTCCACAAACGTCATTACACCGTATTTTGCATAAAGATTTGGGTCTTAAGGCTTATAAAGTTCAGTTAACACAAGAAATCAAGCCAGCCGATCATCAAAAGCGTCGTGTCTTTGCTGATTGGGTCGTTGAAATGCATGAAAATGATCTGGAATTCAATCGAAAAATCATCTTGAGTGATGAAGCCCATTTCCACCTCGGTGGCTTCGTCAACAAGTTGTCGCATCTGGGGCTCGGAAAACCCAAGAGTTGTTGTTGAAAAGCCTCTCTATCCTCAACGTGTTACTGTTTGGTGCGTTTTATGGTCCGGCGGAGTCATTGGACCTTACTTTCTCGAAAATGAGGCTGGAGCAACAGTTACGGTGAATGGATTGCGCTATCGAGAGATGATTAATGATTTTTTATGGCCACACAAGCAACGAAACCATTGATCTTTTGCGGGAAAAGTTTCCGGAACGTGTTATCTCTCGAAGAGGTGATCTCAATTGGCCACCGAGATATTGTGATTTAACACCTTGCGACTTCTTCCTTTGGGGCCACGTGAAAAAGAAGGTCACGCCAACAGCCCAGCGTCGATTCAAGACCTCAAAGATGGAATTCGTGAGGCTATCGAGGACAGAGGGCAAAATATTTTGCATGCTATTTTAAATACTAGCTAAACATGAGTTCTATATACATATTTTAAGATCTTTTTGTACCATGTTTAAGGCAAATAAATTATTATGAATTATGAAAAAACTTTGCGATTTGGTTATGGAAAATTTCATAAAAAGGATATGGTCCTGTAAGCGTGGTCGTGGTGGTCATTTGCCTGATGTTATTTTCCACTATTAACGGCATACCTTCTTCTTTATAATGAAATAAACATCCGATCATTTATATTAAAAAATGGCATTTTTCTTTGAATATCAAAATAACACATCTTATTGGAAAACCCTTTATATGTACATGATACATATAAATATCTCGTGTCACAGTGTTTGTGTTCCTACTCCTCCGAAACGGCTCGACCGATTTCCATGAATTATTTTATCTTTTTTTGTTTTTTTTTATTCACAATTGGTAAACCCTTGACAACATCTCATCTGTATTTGGTAGGTATGGGAATAGGTCGTAAAGTATATTTTATTATCGAAAAACATCGTTTGCCGGTTCAGCTAATACATATAAAGATATTTAACACGCAGCCATAGAGCAAACAAATCTGTTCAACCTGATCAAACCCACGACCCTCGGCCCAGCAGACCAGGAGTGCTGCCATTAGACCACAGAAATCGGAATAATACATTAGACCAACGGATCAGTCAATATACGGCAGTAGATCTTATATATTTACTGACTCTCCCTTTTTCAAAGCCGACCACACATTTATTTATTAACTAGCTTTTGCCCGCGGCTTTGCCCGCGTGGACATCGTTTTTGTGACTGACGTAGAGGGTGTGCGAGGGTGCGCAAGCGACTCGCGAGCGTGGACATGAATTTTCTCCAGATCCCTGGGGAACTATGTCAGGATATGTGTTATTTCCCACCCCCTCAACCATCTCTGAGCAAAAATCACACAATCCATTGTTCCGTTGCGATATTAAAGAAATTAAGCAAAAAAGAGTATATTTTCAGTTCCCTCGGGAATTGCATCGGGCTATGCTAATTTCACGTGATAAATAGTAGCCTATGTCCTTCCTTGTGACACAGGCTACCTGCAAGCCAAATTTCATTAAGATTGGTCAAGGCATTGAAGCGTGAAAAGGTAACAAACAAACACATTTTCACATTATAATATTAGTAAGGATTTATTTAATGGGTAAGAGGGACCAAAGGAGGGTTCAAATGGATCTCCGCGACCTCAGAAGATGTATTGTGATCTCTGCTCCTGTTATATAATTTCCTCAAGGCCAATAGTTCTGATGAACAGTACGATGCACTTGTGATCAAGCTCTCTGATGACCTCTGGTGCTACCTTTGGTCCACGAAAGCAACTCTTGACTTGGACGAGTGCCTCCCACTCACAGATTAAATGAAGAGGTGTTTCCTCTTCTTCAAGGCAAAATCGGCACTCGTCTGAGACTGTAAGCTTGATTTGATTAAGGTGCTTGCAATGGCCAGTCAGAGTGCTGACGAGAGCTCGAAGTCCAGGCTTTTGCAGTCGCAATGCTCTTGATGTAGGCAAACCCTCGTGAGAAGACAAAAATTAGCATTTTTGAATGCTTTTGGCTGGAGCATTTGCCCAGAGTACCTTACTCTATTCATTTGCCCACCACAAATACTCCGAAGTCGAATTCAATTATGTTATCAACCGACTTCCAAAAAGGAGGAGGTTCTCAATTTTATGTTTTTTTATGTGTGTTACCTCAGAACTTTTGACTGGGTGAACCGATTTTTATGATTTTTTTTTATTTGAAAGCTAGTGTTACCCGTGTGGTACCATATAATTTTTATCAAAATCGGTTCAGTACTTTATTAGGAAATTAACAAAAAACCAAGAATAATAATGCAAAAATGTACTAAGTTGTTGCGATGGGACGGGAGTCGGTTTTTTAACGTGTTTAGCGTTTTCAATAATTCTCTTTGTCAACACTCACATGTTCAAACGCCGAGGCCGCGTGGGCGCCAGTGCATTCGTGGTCACATCATCACACGCCGACCGCGCAGATGAATCTATCGCACGCCGCAAATGAACTTCGTTATCCATTTAACAGTACATTAAGCGCCAATAACAAACTGTATTAAATTGTACACATCCGAAAAATAAATAAATATTTGATTCTTGGTCGCAGCTCTTGCTTGAGCGTATCGTAAGAAACGTGCGATAACACAATAATCGCTGAATTACACTGATAGGTATAGATCGGTGGGTAATATCGTATTCAAAATACAATTTATCTTTCTTATCATCTAATGATGAAATTACATTTGATACCTAAGTATTGTTTAAAACAACTAAATCTAATTAAAAGAATAAAGACAGATAAATGGAATTAACTATCTTTAGATAGGTAGGTACCAGTGATCAGTGGCGTAGTTAGGGGGGAGGGCCGGGGGAATGCAGATGTGGGGGGCGACACGCTGGTGAACCCTGAGTACGGGCAACCTCGGAGGACCTTCAAAGCTCGAAGAACTTCCCTCAGTCAAATCTCGTAAGAAGCAGTTTGGAGTGAGAAGCCGAAACAAAAAAATTAAAAGTGGTACCTATATTAGATATGATTTAAGAACTAAAGAAATAATGTTGTATTGTGTTTCCAATTAAATAGTCATGGATTTAAACATATAGGACTGTAGACTCTAATCTGAATCATGACATTATTTATATATATTTTTGACTACTTAAAAGAATGTGTAAACACCTATTTAAAATACATATTTTTGATTAAATTTGACATTTCTCTGCACCTACTCAATGTTAACTTATATATAATGTTAGCACAGGCAATTTAAACCCCAAAAACCTAGCAGCAACACACCTTTTGGAATCCCCTGAAAACATAAAATACAATAAAAAAAAACCTATCCAATCCGGAAGTGCCGACAGAAGTGAAAACTATTTACAGTTTTATAGGGTTTGACGTATCGTATCTTATCTTATCGTATTGTATCGTATCTTATCTTTTCGTATCGTATCTTAACTAATCGTATCTTCACTTATCGTACCTTAACTTGTCGTATCTTGTCGTATTGTATCGTATCGTATCTTATCTTATCGTTTTATAAAGGTAAGAAAAGTTTTAAAAGTTTCAGTAACATGTAACAGGTAACGGTAAGGTGTTTCGAGTTCAGTGGTTTTTCCAATCTCAAATACAGTTTTATACGTTTTGTCCCTGGTGCCCAACGCGCCTAATTAAGTTTTCACTTCAAAAATTGCAGAGATCTAACTGGATATCAAATTGTTTGATAGTTTATGTATAGCTACGCTACGGAAATTCAAACTGAAATACTTTTCACTACCTTCGCGTGGCGTAATGGTAAAGGCCATTAGCTTTACATTAGGAGGTCGTGGGTTCGATTCCCAGCAGAGTCTATCTCTGACTCGGTTTGGTTATTGGAAGGGCATTTTCTAAATCCGCCTGTCTAGCTACCACCATCTTATCTAAGTCCTGCCGCCAAACATCAATGTTAACAACATTGATTTGTTCCGGCTTGAATATAATAAGATAACCAGTTCCCCATTGCGTCGAGGAATCTTGTTTAGCCCGCTTCCATCTTCGAAATCATCGTCACTTACTATCAGGTGAGATGATGCCAAGGGCTTACCAATTGTGAATAAAAAATATATAATATATACACGCTTTTGCCAACGGCTTGGCTCACATAGTTTCTATGACTACCTTCGAGAGTGCGCAGTGCGCGAGCCGCAGGGGGCTAGCGAGCGTGGAAAAAAATAACCTATATGATAATCAAGGACCTAATCTGAATACCAAAATTCAGCCAGATACGTTCAGTAGCTTTTGCGTGAAAGAGTAACAAACATCCATACTTACAAACTTTCATCATCATATCAGCTCATATGAGTCCCCACCGAGGGGCTCGAGCCTACCCTGAATTAGGGCGATTGGGCCTTAGTCGACCACGTGGGCCCAGTGCGGGTTGGTCGACTTCACACACAACCTGCGAGTTTCTCCATAGGCGTGTGCAGGTTTCCTCACGATTTTTTCCTTCACCGTAAGAGCGTCGGATAAACGTACATATGAAATCGAAATTCGAAAACACATTGGTACGTGGCAGGATTCGAACCACGACCTCCCGGACAGGAGGCGGCGGCCCTAGGCGTTACGCCACCAACGCTCTATACAAACTTTCACATTTATAATATTAGTAGGATTTATTTCAGACTTTTTCAGGTAATAGAGCTGTACCTACATGTACTAGCCTCTCTTCTCTATACCGGGCCTTTTTAAAGTATTATTTTTTTTACCTTTGACCGTGCTACGCCCTGAGCCCCTTTGTGTTGTGAAATATACAAAACTTTTCAACCGACTTCAAAAAGGAGGAGGTTCTCAAATCGACTGTATATGTATTTTTTTTTTGTATTTTTGTTACGTGATATCTCCGCCGATTGTGAACCAATTGTCAAATTATTATTTTTTTCGAAAGAGTATACTCCCAAAGGGGTACCATTGTCACCAAGCCAGGATCTGATGATGGGATCCCGGGGAAATCGAGGGCAACCCTTTAATTTTATAGGCACGTTTTACGTATTTCATATATTTTCTAAAATTATTAAAGTATTTGCGTCTGGTAGTCATCATCTCATGTTGATGAGCTGATGAAGGAAGATACAACTCCTTAACGGTTAGGAGTTGGAGGACAATTCTTCATGTATTTTGCGTAGGTACGTATAGACCGATAGGTAGTTGTATGCTTTCAGATTATTCAGATGAGCTGATGATGGAAAATTTAATTCCTTAACTTTCATGCTGTTGAGATTACGCCATTGGGATGCAACCATGTCCACTTGCGCTGTTTAGGCTTTTTGATGAAGGAGTTCATCATAAAGAGGTTCTCCCTCTCCATAAAATCGGCCAGCAGCTTATCAAAATCTCCATATCCAAATTGTCCCACTCTCAGCTCACCATCACTTCGTTTGCCCAGTTTCGCGTTAAAGTCCCCCATAACAATGGTGTATTGAGTCCGGGAGCTATTATGTAGAGCTCTAGAGATATCCTCATATAGGAGCTCCACTTCGTCGTCGGAGTGTTGCGCGGTCGGTGCATATACCTGAATAACTTTCAGCGAATACCGTTTGGTAATTCGGAGAATAAGGTACGCTACCCTCGTCGAAACACTCTCGATCCGGACCACATTGTTAATGAGGGACTTGTGGACTAGAAACCCGACACCACCCTCGGACAGTTGGTCACCCTCCCGGAAATAGAGCAGGTTTCAGGATTTAAGGATTATGGTGTCCTACCCCTCTCTTCGGACTTCACACAATCCTACGATGTCCCATCGTAACCTGCTCAATGCTTCCTCGAGTTCTGTAAGCTTTGCGTCGGTTCGCAGTGTACGCGTGTCTTTTAGTTTGTTAGCCTGGCATCTGCCGGGATTCTTCGCACCCCATGCCCCACCGTTATCTTGACCGCTACCAGAGCCAGGAATAGCGGGGACGCCGGGGACTAGGGGCCGTTTTTTGTTTGAGACAATCATTGGGAGGTATTGCCGTAATCGCCACGCTTGGCATAAGCGGGTTGGCGATCGCAGTATTGTTGCAGATTGGCTGCAAGTCACGGAAAGACGCTGCTGCCCATCCTCCGGTTTGAGTCCCTTAGTCGACTCTTACGACACTTATTGAAAGAAATAGGATGGCCCTATTCTAAGCCGGGAGCCATACGGCCTAATTGTAATTTGGTTAATTGTAGTTAATTCCCTTTCACCGACGCCGTATCAAGTCCCTTCACAAATTAAATTTATTTGGTCATCGGTGAATCCCTCCTCTTCAGAAGACCCGCAGCAATTCCTTTTCAGAAAAACTCCATAGCTGTAGGATTTCTTCTCCCAATTCTCAAGTCAGAATTCTAAGCAAAATGGAAAGGCTCTCCTGAGGCGACTTGGTAATAGGATTCTGGCAGGCACCAGCGCCTTCAGATCGGTCAGAAATCGAAATGGCCTCGTCATACTGCCGAATCATGCAAAATTGCAAATGCAACTCATCTGTAAATACTACTTGCTTTCCCCTAAAGTTATCAAAACCAAGGTATTAAACCCAGAGAAGGATTTAAACCTGCAAGACAATGTTAGACGTACAATACCAATACTGAGACTTTTCCTGATTTTTACGACTTTCCCGCCAAAGAACTATAAAAACTTTTTCAAAATAAACTTTCAGCCTTCAGAAATACTTGTTACTGCCTAACTTATTGGGGTAATTTTTACGCTTGCCACCCTAAACAAAACAAACGGTATTGCATTACCACAGGTAGTGCCACACTGGAAACGAAACGTTCCTTTTAAACGCAGAATCAAAACGTTAAGTCAAATCCATTGTGCCAGCATAGCAACTTGGGTTAATAAAAATAATTATTAAGGAAAGGCTCTCCGTGACACCGCATATGAAACTTTAGCCCCTTACTTGGCTGATCTATTCAACACTTGTATTGATACTGGAGTGTTTCCGGATCTCATGAAATTTAGTAAAGTTGTTCCACTCTTCAAGTCCGGAGAAAAGAAAGACTTTAGTAATGATAGGCCTGTTTCTGTGCTACCAGTTTTGAGTAAGGTTTTTGAAAAAATTACATTGAATCAAATGTTGACTCACTTTAACATCAATAAATTTCTCGGTTCGGCTTTACAAAAGGGCGTTCCACAACGGACGCGTGAGTTGAACTCATTAAAAACATATATGATGCTTTTGTGAAAACCCAAAAAATCTTCTGCGACTTGTCAAAGACATTCGATTGTGTGGAACATAAAACTCTGCTTGTAAAACTGGACCATTACGGTGTTAAAAATAAGACTTCAGATCTTTTAGAATCAAATTTAGTAAATAGGACACAAAAAGTACAAATAAATGGTACGAAATCAATGGGTTCTTGTGTTAAGATGGGTGTGCCCCAAGGTTCTATTTTAGAACCTTTCCTTTTTTAGTTTATACTAATGATCTAACATTCATGGTTGAATCACTGTAGAAAATTGTGTTGTTTGAGGATGATACATCACTAGTTTTTAAGATTGACCGAAAAACTGATATGTCTAACGAAGTAAACGACACTCTTTCAAAAGTATACAATTGGTTTACTATTAATAACTTAGTCTTAAACGCAAAAAAGACCAAATGTTATTGAATTTACATTACCTAATGATATTGAAGTAAACAACAATGTATCCTTAGCTGGTATTAGAATTTGTAAATCAAAGCGTGTTTCTAAGATTAACTGTAGATTCAAGGCTTCAATGGGGCCCTCATATAGAAACGCTAGTTGGCTGGCTTAGCTTAGCCGCATACGCAGTCAAAGAAATCAGAATCCTTACAGATATAGACTTCGCAAGACTGGTATATTTCAGCTACTTCCATAGTATTATTTCTTATGGGATATTTTTGTGGGACATGCATCTGATATAAATACCATATTTGTTCTGCAAAAAAGAGCAGTTCGCGTGATGTATGGAATGCGTTCTCGTGAGTCGCTCCGAGATAAGTTCAAAGATATTAATATAATGACTTTCCCCTGTCAGTACCTTAATGAAAATATAATGTATGTACGTAAAAATCTGCATCTCTTTATAATGAATAGTGACAGGCACAGTCGTAATCTTCGGAATAGAAATAAATTTCAAGTAACTTAAACCAGACTTAGCAAAATCAATAAGTCCTTTGTGGGACAATGCTCACTCATGTATGTAACAAATTACCCGATGATGTCTTAAATTTCACAGAAAAACATTTTAAAAATTGTGTCAAAAGAACTCTTTGTAAAAGAGGTTATTATAATGATTAATAATAATAATAAGACATCCGAATATTTAAATAAAAAAATGTATGGGTAGACAGTGTTTCTTCTATCAACACTACTAATCATATTTAATAGTAATAAAATGACAACCTCAGAACTGACGTGGAAGCGACAAGACATGATAAGTCTAGTACTTCTTTTGCGACAAGACATGACAAGTTTAGTACTTCTTTTAATTATTGTTTTTTAACACACTTGCTCATAAAGTGGCTCTAATTTCACCGCATTTAGGCACATGATTAATGACACCTGTAAGCAAACTGTGATTTATTCATTGCTATTACTCACAAGTGAGTTTTTATTTTATTTTATTGGTTGAGTTGCTTTGTTCTTAAAAAAGTTTCGATACCAAAAAGATCGTGTTCAATAGTACAAATAAATTAATGGAAAATTATAGTCATTTATTAATTAAAATTAATAGAAATTATAGTTATTTATTAATTATAATGTATACAGTACAAGTTATGAAGGAAATATACTTATGTTGTACACCGCCCGAATAAGATGTGAAGCCCTTAACGTTATGGAAAGTTTACTATACCTGAAAACTCAAAGGATGATTTTTTATTATTATTTTCTTCACAAGTGTGTTGAAAAATGTCGTAAGATACACGTTTGTATTGATGATTACCGTCCTCGGCTCTCTTAAGACCCTCACCTAACGGCTAGGGTCTCAATGGCGCCTCAGCGGTGATCACCAATATTACTCACTTGTACCATAATGTACATGCAATTGACATGAGTGGTGCATGCTCTCTTAAATGTTTGTGCGGGTAGTGGCGCATCGTGAGCCGCGTCGTTCCTTTCCCTCTGGTATGGTTGATGGGGGCGATGGCCGACTCTCGCGTTATACTTGTGACCGCGTGCTGTACGTGTGAACTGGCCTACTCTTGTTAAAGGGATCAATGACTTTTATGTATAACTTTTCGTGTCATATTATTTTCATGATCTAATGACATAATCTGGTTTATTTCAAGGATTGAATTTTGATATTATTAACTAATGATTGTTCATTTCTTGATTTTTCACAAATGAAATTATGTTATCATTATTTTATGACTATCAGAAAGAAAGTTATTTTGTACATACCTATTTTCAATAAATACCTCGAATCTTGAATCATTGCGTCGGGGAATTTTTGTAAGCCCGCTTCCATCGTCACTTACCATCACACTTACCGTCACATACCATGAGATGATGCCAAGGGCTTATCGATTGTGGATTAAAAAAACGTCTGGTGCTCTATCGCTTAATTTACTGTAAGGATTTAGGTGAAATTTAGGAACAATAGTACAATATATGTTTTTTGACTCAGAAGTGGCTCTAAAGAATTTTATGCAACTCTGTCCATTTTATAAATATAATATTTATGATTATTTTTACTTAAAAATAACAACAAATGCTAAAAATTAAAAAAAGTGAAAGTCTTCATACAAAAAACGTGTTTTTGTCTAAACGTGAAGAAACTAGCGCCATTTAGTATCATAGTGCGGAACTGGAGAAACTAGCGCCATCTAGTACGGAACTGAAGAAACTAGCGCCATCTAGGAAGATAGTATACGGAACTAAAGAAACTAGCGCCATCTAGGATGATGGTGCTGAACACTGTGTGTGCAGTTCTGACTCGCAATTGGCAGGTTTTTAAAAAATCTTTAAATCCATTTTAACTTATTTTCAAACAACGGGCCAAGTGCGAAGCGGACTAGCGCAATGTAGGGTTCCGCAGTTTAAAAAAAATGTAGGTACCTACCTATGTTTTATAACGCTAAACACGTTAAAAAACCGACTTCCATCGCAACAACTTCGAACAATTTTGCATTATTATTTTTGGTTTCTATTAATTTTCTAATAAAGTACTACACCGATTTTGATAAAATTTTCATGGGACAACACGGAGGTTAGTATCGTTTTGTCTAAAAAGCAGCTGGTCTATGTAGCATCTGGTCTAAAAAGCAGGTGGTCTAAAAATCAAATCGTCTAAATAGCAGCTCGTCTATGTAGCATCTGGTCTAAAAAGTAGTTTGACTATGTAACAATAAATAAATGAGCGAGCGATGTTAGGTTCGGTCAGGTTTGATTGATTTAACAGTCAAAGAGCCTCGCGAAGCGAGGCTCCCCACCCTGTGTACCAAAATACTTTGCAGCAAAAGAAATCATCGGAAGATTAGACCAGTTGCTATTTAGGCGAAAAGCGTTTTAGACTAGGTGTCAAGTGCGTTTTAGACGATTTGGTTTTTAGACCACCTGCTTTTTAGACCAGATGCTACACAGACCAGCTGCTTTTTAGACGAAACGATACTAACCCACACACATTAAAAAAAACATACAGTCGAATTGAAAACCTCCTCCTTTTAGAAAGTCGCTATAAAAAAAATATTTGGCAGTTGGAACTAGAACTTTTACAAATCCAGAGCACTTTTTAGTTGTACGACTAAACCTGTGGTAAAGATATTTTGCTTGGTGCGACATCTTTTGTTGAGGAGAAATTACCTATTAGTAGTTCTACTCAACAAAAGATGTCGATTCTTTGATTGCAGACAGATATTTTTGGTGTTGCCACAATTATAATTTGTTTAAAGTTTATAATGTTTCCAACTAAATCAAACCGAAACTGAAAGCCTACTTTGTCAAATGTAAGTAGGAACTTGGATTTCATGACTGCACTATATTTTATTTGGGCAAAAGTTACATTCGAGTGAAATCTCTGTAAATCAGTTTCAAAGTGCAAGATCACTTGGTCTCAACTATGGCCTCAGAAGTGGCACATACAAATGAGTTTTATTATTTTTACATTTTTCGCAAATCGGCTTCAAGAAGAAGAATAAAAAAATGAGTTACCCACCTCTATGATCAGTAAATTTAGATGCATCGCATCTATACCATTTCATATTTTCAATATTGTTATAATGTAGATATAATGTACCAATTGACGTATCTAATATATAAAAATGAATCGCAAAATGTGTTGGTAAGCGCATAACTCGAGAACGGCTGGACCGATTTCGCTAATAATTCTTTTTTTGTCGAGTTCGTTATTGTCAGGAGAAGGTTTTTATGTAGGGTAGGGTAGGGTAGGGCAGTGTAGTGTAGTGTAGGGTAGGGTAGTGTAGGGTAGGGTAGGGTAGGGTAGTGTAGTGTAGTGTAGTGTAGTGTAGGGTAGTGTAGTGTAGTGTATGTAGGGTAGGGTAGGGTAGTGTAGGGTAGGGTAGTGTATGGTAGTGTAGGGTAGAGTAGTGTAGGGTAGGGTAGTGTAGTGTATAGTAGAGTAGTGTAAGGTAGGGTAGTGTAGGGTAGGGTAGTGTAGTGTAGGGTAGGGTAGTGTAGTGTAGTGTAGGGTAGGGTAGGGTAGGGTAGGGTAGGGTAGGGCAGTGTAATGTAATGTAAGGCGGTACGTAGTTCGCCGGGACAGCTAGTATCTTATAAAAATGAATTCAGCCTGTAGTATCTGGAAAAGCCCAAACTTAGTACCTATGTTTTTAAAATGTTTTGTGTTTTTATTTACAACAAGTGATTTTAATGTAATGAATGATGTACCGTAGTATTAGACTTTGATATCCTACAAAATAGGTTTCAGAAAAAAACACACAAAAAGAACATGACGTCATAACTCCAAAGGAAATATTTTAGGAAAATTGCGGTTCAGAAATTATTATTTTAACCTCAAATAAACGTGTGCCAAGCCAAACGGCTAGTCTGTCCATCGATTTGCGGTTTTTTGTGTACACGTTTTACTAGTCAGTTTTTTAAGTTCTCATCTTAAATTGCCTGGTAACACTTGTTTGTTGGTCATGGGTGGATAGTACGTACGGTACCAAAATGGGAAAGGTAGGTGGCGCTGTTGTGCCATTGTGCTGCATTCATGTTTGCTTTGCTTTGCTGATTGTTCGTTTGTTCAATCTCGTTTTTGCATTTTTCAAGAAAATGAATTCAAGTGTATAAATGGGTTTAGGTTATTGAAATATTTTTCAGTTTCAGTGCATTTATTTGTGATTTCAAAATGGAAAAAAGAAAGGACATTTTGTCTTCTCTAAAACAATGCAGGTTTTGTTTGGCCGACCAGTTTGTAGAGTTGCAGAGCTTGTACTACAGGAATCGACAGTCTAGGAATACAGTGACTCTGCCTATGAAAATCTTGTCATCTGTTTCTATGGAGGTATACTATTACAATTATTTTAGTTTGATTTCAAAGTAATTGGGCTCATTTGTTTGGTTGGTTGTAATTTGGCGTCAATGCTCAGGGGGCAATGGCGATGGCGCCTAAACTTATTTCCCGGTGTAGTTTTATAGCAAAATTAGAAAAAGTAAAGCTGTCATTAGTAGAAAACACGTAGTTATTACGTGATATGAACGAAAAAATTATAATTATACGTAATATTTCTATGAAGATAACCAAAGTAATGGTCTATAGTTAAAGCGCCCTCTGGTGGTAGGTACATAAAAGTCAGTTGAACATTTTCTCCACTTGTTTATTTTTTTATTGTAGGTTTTTCCTTCTGACAAAATGCCAACATACATCTGCAGACGTTGCTCCTTCTTCATGGATGTTTGCTATGAGTTCAAGCAGGTTTGCCGGCAAGCGGACGAGTCTATATTCAAATTCATACAGTCGGGAACAGCTTTAGAACCAGTTGTTTGGCCATCTTTACTTTCCAGGGTATGTTTACATGTTCAATTTTATAGAACCAAATGTACACAAAATTTTAAAGTACATTGCCTTAAAATATTTTTTTTTGTAGGCATTTAAAAATGGAGCTAAGAAACCTTCAGGTTTGAAGACTACAGTGGAAGATGGCACTAAAGTGGAGGTTACTCCTCATTATATGTCCGAAAGTGAGGAAGATAATGAGAATGTCTACAATGTCAAGGTAGGTTATTGTCATTTCCACAGCATGCAAAGGCAAACAGACAAAAATAATAAGATAATTCATTGGTTCAAAACTATACTTGTAAATCTAAGCAAACCCGTTTTTATTTTAATTTAATAGATTGAAGATGGTGAGGATGAGGAATCTGCAAGAATCAAGGTTGTTACTGGCAGTAATGACTCAAAAAAGAAATCTAGAAGTCGCAACAAAGGTAGGATTTGAATTTTTCCTTTATGTAGAAAGTCAAATATTGTGTCTAGCTAGGCAGTCCTTATTGCGTGTGTTCATAGCTTTAAGTTATTTTAGTTTATTTTTGCACTATATCTGTTGTATTGTTCAAAACCTTAAATAATGCAGTGCCTTTTTAATTTTCCAAACACGTTCAGAGCCTACTGCTCCATCACATGAAAACAACCTGCACAAAAAAATATTTTTCATATCCTCCTAAGACTGGTGGCCGTTTTTGCCCAGTTGTGACTAATGCCTAAGGTACTTCCCATAGAACTAATAATTATTATTAATCATTTATTTTCAGGCAATTTAGTACTAAAGTACAGGCCCATAGGTATATAAAAATTACATTACATAGATACTATAAATAAAATACATTATTAGGCATGTTAGGCATTTAGTTGGGTATTTAGTGTCACCAACCTTGCAAATTGTCAACAAAGGAAGCCGCTTGGCACAGGTATACCTAGTGGTCATCTGAGCTGATTTAGCCCTGTACCCACGTGGTACCACCCTGCAGGTAGGTGGGGGAGGGGGTGAAAATTCCATCTGCCGCGCTGCACTCTTTCGTCCATATCTCCGTAAGTTTAGCAAACAAGTCGTGTTTGGTATCGTTTTCGTATAATTTAAGAACGAAAAATTCATTTCTGGAACAATATTTTCACTTGTTCATAGAAGAAAAAAAGATTAGGCGCAAAAATAGAAAAAATAGAAATAAAAATTATTACAAAATCTATGCCTACAATTAAACCAGGAGACTATGTTTTATAAAAAAAATATAATTTTGTAGCCCTGTTTATCTAAAATATATAAACATAAACTTTCTTAATAGATTGAACTAGTAAATGTGTCAAAAAAAATTATTGCCTCGTGCGGTGGAGCTGCGACGGGAAAAGTAAGTATTTTTGGATAGGATTTGACACTAAATTGTAAACAATTATTAAAATAATGAGCAATGAAACTAATTAGTATAGGTGTATCTATATCTAGAGATAATATTCTTGAAGAAATATCGAGAGTAAATATTGTTAATATTGTAAATAATATTAGAGTTCATAACATTAAAATAATTGTAACCCTAAATTTCAGCTTATTTTAATCATGTTAGTTGTAATAGGGATTCCTATTTTAATTGTAATAATGGAATAAAGAATCAAAGGTCTATTTTAGTAAATAAGACAATTTATTGACCGTTTCCGGGTGTAAGTGGTCCAATAAACATCTTTAGAATCTAAGCCGACCTCACCTGCTCGTGGTGCACCCTGCTAGGCTACAAACGAGGCTCTGGCGAAACTGGTTACCTTCGGGGTTTTGGGAGTCAGACGGCAGTCGCTCCTTATAATACCTGAAACCTGTCATTTATTGTGAAAATGTCGGACAAAGACCCTGTCACAAGTCGGGACAAAGCTAGGTAGAAGAAGAAGATTCACAGTTTCCGCTGCAGCCACACAGTTCGGTGCACCTTATCTCTCTTTTTAAACAATTGCACCTTCCTGCGCATTTTTTCTTGCATTTACATCGTATTAACTCCATGCAAGCAGCGGCTGCTGGCGGTAGGGTGGTCCAAACAGGCTCCCATTTGCCATTATTTTTTGCCCAACCGCAGTCAGCAGGACATGGCAGGTTTTGTGTAGGTTGCAAAAGTTGACCCCATATATGTCCTCCCTGATAAATTGCTCGCAAAATATAGTTGCGCAGGGCATCTTTAGTTGGTGGAAGATTCTCCAGCTGTCTGTGCTTTTTCGTAAATAGTAGTTTTCTACACTGATTGATATCAGTGCACGCGCCAGATCTAAAATGAAACAAATTGTACACAACATGCATTCCAATAATTACTTAAATCATTTCAAATGACAAAAGCCAACCACCACTTAAATCAATTGTCATTTATAGAATTGACAATTTTTTCTAGTATTGGTAAAGCTTGTTCCACATTTCCTTCTTTAGCGCTTGTGAACCCCTCCGTCGTAGGTAGATAAGCGCCCCAAGCTTCGAAAGCACTCTTTTTCCCTTTACCAGCAAAAGACGAAACGGTATCACACCCGGAAAAGGCGTGGAACATTGGCAATAATTCTGCCTTTTCTGGTCCTAAAAGAAAATAAACTAGTATATAGCTGAATTACTTTCAGATTTTAAAGTGTAAATATATTATATTTATTTAGGTTACCTAATGAAGCTGCAATAGCATGGCATGGCAAGAACTGATTTTTTCCCGTGCCAATATGAACCCACAGTTCCTCAAGCTGTGGCAATTGTGACACACATGAAACCGCAAGGACAACAACATTGGTATCCACTGTACGCACCATGATTTTTGTGTGTCCTTGGGCTGCAGCGTCACCAATGTGGACCATTATGCGCGTATCTGCTTCCTCATGGTTGCATGGTTCCAGGGCTTTTTTATCACTGGGGCTGTTGCTGAAAACTGTTGGTCCATCTGTCGTATAAAAGTCTTTGCCAGCTAAGAATTCTGTAGCTTGGCACTGTAGAGCTAGGAAATGGAAAAGTTTCCTGGAATTATCCCTGAGAAAATTTGCCCAACCCTTCGGAATTCTAAAATTTGAATTAAAACGTGTTCTTTATCCGGTGCCACGTAATAGTCTCGTTTTTGAGACTGTCAGTGTCGTATCTGTCCCAAATCACATCTAATCTTGATACAGTGACAAGCTCTCTGTTCGCGAAAGGTATAAATACTTTTTCAGCAGTTTTGCTGAGTCCTGGAGCCCTTAAGTTTAGCAATTCTGAGAGCTATGTCGGTTACTTTGGTTCTTCTACAGATCTCCTCGTTTCTGATTTGATGAAACTCCGAGCATAGCACGCTCCATTGCCCTTTGGGTGACCTTGAGCCTTCTTATGAGGCCCATAGTAAGCGGCCATGTCTCAGTTCCGTATGTCATCACTGGCAACACACACTGATCGAAGACCTTGAGATAGGTACCTACTATATAATAACTTATTAGTAGAAATAAAAAATGTTTTTTTTTTTAAGATAACTGGTCGGCTGTCTTCTTCCTGAATCCATCATCGGACCCTCCTCACCTAGTGTAATATATGGGACTCGTCAAAACCATCCAAATGAGCCCAAACTCAAGAGGGTTACCAGTAATACTAGAAGAGTTTCACTGTCCACCTCCTGACTTCATCATCAGGCCCAGTTGAGACTACCATAATACTGTTTCGTTACTAGCACCCCACGTATGCAAAGTTTCATAAGAATCGATTCAGTACAACTGAAAAAGCTTTCACAAGATTTGAAACAAAGAAAGGCATAAATATAAGTTAAGTCAAATAAAATCGTTTAAAAACATAGTAAATCTAAATAAAATCGTTTAAAAACATAGTAAATCTAAATAAATATGTACTTACAATTCTCATATCCTATGAAAAAAATATACTAGTTTGATAGTTTATCCTCCTGAAAACACTTGAAAAGTTCAAAATACGTGCTTGCGTTATGTAGTGATCACTGAGTAAGATGCGAACCGACTGAACTGAGAACACGCGTGTATGATCACTGAGCGCTCCGCGCAGCGGTCGAGTTGAACGAGCCGCTAAAACGCAGCTCCGCCGTGCGACGCTAATGATTTTTTTTACACATTTATAAGTTAAATTTATTAAGAAAGTTTATGTATGTATTATCAAAATAAACAGGGCTACATAATTATATTTTTTTTATAAAACATAATCTCCTGGTTTAATTGTAGGCAAAGATTTTGTAAGAATTTTTATTTCTATTTTTTCTATTTTTGCGCCTAATCTTTTTTTTCTTCTATGAACAAGTGAAAATATTGTTCCAGAAATGAATTTGTCGTCCTTAAATTATACGAAAACGATACCAAACACGACTTGTTTGCTAAACTTACGGAGATATGGACGAAAGAGTGCAGCGCGGCAGATGGAATTTTCCCCCCCCTCCCCCACCTACCTGCAGGGTGGTACCACGTGGGTACAGGGCTAAATCAGCTCAGATGACCACTAGGTATGCCTGTGCCAAGCGGCTTCCTTTGTTGAAGATTTGCAAGGTTCCCATACAAATCAACACACTAAATACCCGACTAATTAGGCTACCTTAACCTATGTTAGTAATTTTAATGTAATACCGTTACAACAAGGAGTGTAAAGATGATTTTAGTGCAGGTTAGAGACTGTAGAAACATATAGGGGCGATTTATGTAGAAATTCACAACAACTAGGTTCTTTCTTTAGGACTTACAGTCTTTTAAAGTTAAAAACGAGTGAAAAATATTTCCATGAAACAAGCATAAAATTTTTAATCGAGTAATCTCTTTCAATTCTTTACTTAACTGTCATTAGAAACAAATAACAGAAAGTAGTTAATACCAAATATCTAATTGATTCTATTACAACTGGTCCGATAAAGCTATTAGTTACAACCAATGGTCCTTTTCAAAGAACTTTATATGTTGACCTATATTTTTGTAAATGAATTTCTAACAAATTAATAGTTGTCGATTTACTGATGATGAAATCACTCAATGGAAACATGAAATAATCATGATAGGATCTAATTTTAATAACAATCATCAAAATGTACAGCTACAACTGAGGATCCTTTACAAAGAACTATCAGTTGTCTGTCAACTTCTTATCCAATGTCTTAAAGTCAATCACTTGAAAGCCACAGACAAAATTCATAGTCTGGGTTGCCACTATTGAAAAACCAAATTGAGCTGGCAGGAAATTAAGTGCAGCTGTGATTTTTTGGTTCCATTAAAAGTGCCTTAGGTCATGAAGAGTAAAAACTTGAAAAAAGATATGATAATAAAATAAAAAATTTAAATTAATTTTTTTAATTACTTTTTTCTTCATATGTTTGCTATTGTCATTAAGTATGATAAGAATGCATGTAAAAAATAATTTATTTAATTTTGTGTCAGCATGTCATTTGGCGATGTCATTTGTGTGATGAACAGGTTTGTTTTCTCTGTGTCTGAGTTATATCTATATACATATGTATTTAAACGTTATATATTAACAAGTATGTATGTGACACATTGAGATGGGTCAATATGGGGACTTCTGAAGCTATGAGAGATAGAAGAATAAGTTTTAAGGAATGATGCCTTCGATCTAGAGTTAAGAAAAACTCAAATATTTTTATTTTTTTTATTTATAGTCCTAACCGGAATTCGAACTGGCAAAATGTGAAAATTAATAAAATGAAAGGTGGAATTTGTTTTCAAATAAGACTTCATTTTATTTAAAAAAAAATACAACTGGATTTAATGATCTTTGGAAACTTGCTTACATAAGCCAGGAATTGAAGTGGCAAAATGTGACAAAATAACTAAATTATGGTGGTCCTTTGTTTTGTGAAACAAAGCTTGTTAGAAGAAACTGATGCTTATGATGATTGACCTTTTCGATAGGTGGCATAAAAATACAGGATGTAAATACAGATGAGATTAACCCCCTCCATTGTTAGCATTAAATTACAGCATGACTTTTACAGAAATTTTGCCTTTAATTAAAAAAAATATTAATGCACTTTATTTGACTATAAGTGCAAGTATAGAAGTTCTTAAGATATAAATCGGTTTTATACAATTTACCACGTTAAGTAGTGTAGTCATAATGTTAAGTGAAATATCACAATATCATGCACATGATAGGCGTACATATTATGCTTTAGAATTTCATTACTAAAAAACACTTAATAAAGTTTTCCTTATCTCTTTTATATTTGTTCTCTAGAACGTGTTGTTGAAGTGAAATCTTCTTTAGGCGCGTTGGGCACCAGGAACAAAGTTTTGAGATGGGAAAAACCATTGACCTCGCGACACCCTTACCGTTACCTGTTACCGGATAAGATACTATAGGATACGATTAGGAAAGAATTAAAAGAAAATAACAATTGGTCTACAAGTTACAAGACTTTAAGGTGGTTGGTTTTTACTTCTGTCAGCACTCCCGGAGTTATTAGGTTTTTTTTATCTCTGTTAGTTGGGAGGTCTCCATACTGAACTATCTCGATGTGCCACCCTGCATATCAGTCTCTGGGTCATATAGTAAAGGAAATCCTAGTTTGGGGCCTGATAATTGTGTGTGATTTGTCCCTGTATATTTATTATTTATTTTATGTCTGCCAAAATGCAGGGTTTTATGATGTGCATCTAGATGACGAGGACGACTTGGGCGAGAGTGGTGGCGGAGGCGACGACAGCTTCGTGGAGGGCTGCTGGGCCTGCGACGAGTGCGAGTGTGCGTACCCGCTACAGCAGCTCCTGGAGCTGCACAAGATGCAGAAGCACCGCGCGCGCAACTTCCCCTGCGATCAGTGCGACTCGTGAGTTGCCTCTCGCTTTATTTTACAGTCGACTCTCGTTAATTCAAACCTGCGATAATTCGAACCTCTCCATAATTCAAAGTTAACACGAGTTCCCTAGAAAATCTCTTTATTTCGAACTAAATCAATCAATACATACATACACTTGGTAGTTCGAACGAAAATATCATTGTCAAGTAACAAAACGACGCGTTAATTCGAACTCATCGGCGTCAAACACTCGACAGTTGAAAGTTGCAGAGAGAAAGAGACAGTATTTATTTTATCTGGTCAATAGTAGTCTCCACCTAGGCACAGAGTATCAAAATGTTAGATTCAATAGCCCACAAATAACTGCACAATTTATCTTACCGTTTCCGTGTTTGGCAATGCTCGTTGCGCTGTTAGTGCCGGTTGCTATCACAAGGTGGCTTATCTTATGTTATCTTTGTAAGTGGGGGCTACAGTTGCAGCGACACTTCGACCCAATGGAATCTTTTGTGTCTACCCCTATAACCTTTGCACCCCAATCTACTCGAAGATGTGCTGCATTGATGCAGCAATTCCGCTGATTGGAAGGTGTATGTAGTCCTCCGGTTTTGGGTAGCCATCACCTTGGAGGTACATACGCTTGCTAGCCAGGACATCGCAGTGACACAGTAAGTGTTCCATTGATTCTATATCTTCACCACAGGCCCTGCTAGCGATCCTGTTCGACACTAGCCCTACCCTCGTTAAGCCGTGTCAGATGGCTTGTAAACGCGGCTTGAAAATCTGTGAGGTTCGACACTAGCCCTATCCTCGTTAAGCCGTGTCAGATGCCTTATAAAAGCGGCTTGAAAGTCTGTAGGGTTCGACACTAGCCCTACCCTCGTTAAGCCGTGTCAGATGCCTTGTAAAGGCGGCTTGAAAGTCTGTGGGGTTCGCTTGGCCTCCGTGTGGAGTATGGCCTAACCTTCCTAAGTTTGGGAGGAGACCGGTGCCCCAGAAGTGGGAACGTTTATAGGTTGCCAACAAATGTTAATTAATTAATTTCTATCTTTTCCAGGAAATTTTTCTCCAGTAACGATCTCTCAGCCCATAAGATGTGCCATTCCAATCAGTTGCCCTTCCAATGTGTCGCATGTGGCAAGAAATTTAGAAGACTTAATTTACTAAAGCGACATGAAAAGGTATATTGTCTGAATTTATTTCCAAATATCAAGAATAGAATCACAGAATCTTTTTCTGAATCACAGACAACTAACAATTACTACGTATTTCATCATCATATCAGCCGAAAGAAGCCCGCTATTGAACAAAGGCCAGTCCTGCGCTGCCGTCACCCAGCAGCTTCCCGCGACCTTCACCAGGTCGTTGGATTTAGTATTTACTGGTTCCATAAGGGCTTGTGCACAAATCACGTGAGGCTCGATAGGGGGCTGGGGGGGTCACGAAAAAATCACGACAGATCACGTTGGGGGAGGGGGGCATAAGGAGACCTACGTGTATTTTTCAAAAAAGTAAAAAGTAGCCAAAAAAACCTCGCGTGATTTGTGCACGAGCCCTAATTAGTGGTGAGATACTAAATAAGTATATTAAGTAATATGTATTTTTTAAACCACCATTGATGGTACTTAAGTTGAAGGGATGGATGAAGCAAGCTTATCAAGATTCCCCAATGCAATGAGAAACTGGGTAACTGATCTTCACGCTGGAACATATCAATGCTGTTAACAATGTTAACATTGATGTTTGATGGCAAGATTTAGATAAGATGGTGGTAGTCAGCCAGGTAGGCCTAGAACCAACAAAATCGACTTTTAATAAGTAGACCCCGCCGGGAATCGAAGCCGTGACCTGATTCACACAATACTGACCACGACGCCACGGAGGCAGGTAAAATGTCAAGAAATGCTGGTTTAAACTCTCGAGTCGTGTTTGTAGACGGTGCACGCGGACCAGCCTCAGAAGCCCTGCCCCCGCTGTCCAGCGACGTTCTTAACTGACATGGAGAAGGAGGAGCACCTGCTCAGCCACACGAAGGAAGCCGACCGACAGTATTCATGCGAAGATTGCGACAAAAAGTAAGTAATTTAAAAAAAAACCTGCAAAGTACGAGTCGGACTCGCGCAAAGTGGGGTAGCATCATCATCATCATATCAGCCGAAAGACGTCCACTGCTGGACATAGGCCTCCCCCAAGGGTTTCATAGTCTTTTTAAAAATAATTGTCGAACTGCACACCTTAAGTTTTTGACTATTACTCCTAAAACAGTCCTCGCTGTACCACCGCGGCGAACTAACGCGCCTACCTGACTGTTATCGTTTTTTATCTCAAGTCAGTGGTTCTCAACTTTCTGTGTACCTAATCGCGTAACCCTTACCATGGAATCGAAGAAGTGCCCGCATTGTCAAGAACCAGTAACTGACGGCGCCCATTGCTACGCCTGTAACTGTGATGTGCACTTCAAGTGTTCATCAACTACAGAGCAAAACTACCGTAAGCTTGGTGAGCGGAGGTTAACTTGGCGCTGCAGCAAATGCAAACAGTCTGGGCAACCACTCCTGCCAACTAATGCCGCGCCTGCCGCGGCTGCAACTCCCAGCTCCGACTGCAGCGCAGAGCCCCCGACTTCTGTCCTCTTGGCTGAAATCAGGTCTCTAGCAGCCAAACTAGCGCCGCTGGATTCATTGACCAAGGAAGTCAAAGCACTTCGTCAAGAATTCGCCGGTCTTCAGGCGACAGTCAAGATGGCCAACGATTCCATCAATGAATTCGCTCAAAGGGTGAATAAAGTTGAGGACAGACTTTCTCAACTAGAAAACGCAAAGAAGGATCAGATGAACCATATTCAGAGTCGTCTGGACAAGATAGAGGAGGAAATTTGCGACAAGGAGCAGTGGTCTCGTATGAACAATGTCGAGATCAAAGGTGTACAGCAGATAAAAAATGAAAACTTATTTAACATTATCACTACCATTGGATCCAAAGTGAATTACCCGATACAAAAAGCCCTTATCAACTTCGTCACCAGAGTGCCAACACGCGATCCAGAGCATACAAAGCCTATTATCGTATGTTTCAACAATCGCTACGCTAAAGATGACTTTGTCGCCGCTGCAAGGGTAGCTATAAAAGAATCGCCTCTCACAACCTCCTCCTTAGGCTTTGGAGGCAACTCCAGTGTTTATATAAATGATCACCTTACAACACACAACAAGGCGCTCCTTGCCAAGGCTAAGAAGATAAAGAACGAGAGGGGTTTTCAGTACCTATGGGTAAGGCACTGCAAAATTTTCACGAGGAAAGACGACAATTCACCTGTCATTCGAATCAAGACCGAAAAGGACCTGAGCAAGTTGGGGAAGTTTACCGGCTGAGGTGGCCTTTTAAAATATCTAGTATATTATCTGTAGTTACCGAAAATCTGCTAAACCTGCTACTTTTGCTTTGTACCTTAAAAAATACCTTTATGTTTATAAGTACTAACAGTTTGAGAAGCTTATGCGTTCGACTGGCTTCCTATTGTGCGATGTGTTGCTGGGCAGAAAGGCGTACAAAACTTGTTTACGATCTCATTACTGCGATGATAATGATCTCTATTATTGATAGCTTTGAATTGCATTTTCTATGTCAACGGATCTCGTTGGCGTTACCGCTCATTAGACGGAGCATTATTTTGTCAGGAGACTTAAGACTACCCTCCGGCCGTCGTCACCGACCGGGTGTAGTAGGCATTGAATTATTATTACTGGGTGTGGTTACTCGTGATAAATGTTACTTCATATTTTTATTAATTGATTATACATACTGGCTCCGATTTTACTTTCTAATTCTATTGAAATTATTTAATGGATTATATTGTCATTGTGTAGTTAATGTCAAAAGTTGCGCCTGTTAACATTTATTACCAGAATGCCCGTGGCTTGCGCACGAAAACGAACAATTTTTTGAGAAATGTGTATTTGAACACCTATGACGTTATTTCTATAACAGAAACGTGGTTACTAGATGGTATATGTGATGCTGAGTTGGTAGACAACCGCTACCTGGTGTGGCGGCGCGATCGGAACTACTCTCGTACGCGCCAGTCCAGGGGTGTAGGAGTTATGGTCGCAGTACGCCGCGACCTAGCTGTTACTGAGAGGACTGAGTGGCGTAGCTCAGCGGAGGATCTCTGGATAACCATCTCATTGTTTTGTAAACAACCTGACGTTTCTTATAATATCCATATCTGCACATTATATCTAGTCGAAGAAAATAATGGTAACTCATATAAAACACAGCTAAATAATTTCCAAAACAAATTAGTTGAGATAGTTATGACTCATCCTCAAGATAAATTTATTATATTAGGGGATCTTAATTTTGGTGGCAACATTAATTGGAGTTCGACTACTGGAGACCTAGATCTTACCCCGACCGATATCACCGGTGACCATTTTGTAGATTTCATAGACGTCCTTAATTCCTGCTGTCTTAGTCAATTCAATTCTGTGCGTAACCATATGGGAAGAATACTTGATTTAATTTTGGCAAACTCGCCAGTTAGGGTGAGCGCTTGTGAGCAGCCTTTAACTCCAGAAGACTCCTATCACAAAGCGCTCTGTATTCAATCGGATTTCGTACAATTACATAATCTCGAATATAAGCCTAAACTTAAGTATTTATTTGACAAAGGCGACTATGATGCCATACATTCCCTACTCGATAATACCGACTGGCATCAACTGCTGAGTGTAGGTGATGTCGACAGCGCTGTGTCCCAATTTTATAGTATCCTTTACGAGTGCAGAGATAGGTACATACCTACCAAATCGATTAGACCAAATTCTTATCCTCCCTGGTACAGCGCTTCATTAATAAAGACACTCAAAGAAAAATACACTTACCATAGGAAATACATGGTCTACCGAAACGTATCGGACTATCATTCCTTCTCATTTTTGCGTAGTCGAGCTAAAGCCCTGGAAAAGAAGTGTTTTGATTCCTACATGGAACGCATCGAAACCTCAATTGCTAATAACCCTAAAGCTTTTTGGTCATATGTTAAAAGTAAAAGCAAATCTAGTAGCTACCCCAGTGTCATGAGGTACCAGGATGCCACTGCAGACTCGGGAGAGGCCATAAGCCAATTATTCTCACATTATTTCCAATCTACCTTCCTCTTACCGGAAAATAATGTTGATATACACCCACTACCTGCAACTTCCGATCGTGCCTCGGCGAGTACCTGTAATATTGGGACAATAGAAATCACCTCGTCGGAAGTCCTCAGGCTATTAAGAGGGTTGGATCTTTCCAAGTCTGCTGGCCCTGATAATATACCCGCTTCATTTATTGTTAATTGCGCTGATAGTCTGGTTACCCCGCTATCCATATTGTTTAAACGCTCCATCTCGGAAGGAGTTGTACCATCTACTTGGAAGTCAGCGTTTGTTACACCTATCCACAAAAAAGGCGATAAGTCAGATGTACAAAATTATAGACCTATCTCTAAGTTATGCCTCTTCTCGAAAGTCTTTGAAAGGGTAGTATATAATCAATTGTACTCTGCGCTTAAATGTTTGTTTAGGGATGAGCAGCACGGCTTTCTCAAAAAGCGTTCAACAGTATCCAACTTAATTTTGGCTAACGACTTTATCACTAAGGGTATGGACGATGTGGGTCAAGTGGATGTCGTCTACACTGACTACAGTAAATGTTTCGACCGGATAGACCATCGCATACTGTTGGATAAATTGGCTGTGGCTGGCATCCACGGCGACCTCTACAGATGGTTTTGCTCGTATGTTGACAATCGTACTCAGTCTGTTGTGTTGAATGGTTTTGCGTCTGACTGGACATATATACCCTCTGGAGTACCCCAGGGCTCGTTATTGGGGCCTCTTCTTTTTACTATATTTATCAACGGTGTCCATGAATGTTTTCATAACTCGAAGATACTTATGTTCGCGGATGATATGAAAATTTTAAAAGTTATTCGAGGCATATCTGATATCGACGACCTGCAAGCTGACTTATCTAGGTTTGTAACGTTCTGTTCAGCCAACAAACTAGATCTTAACGTTGCCAAATGTTATTACGTGTCGTATACGAGAAAGCTTACTGTCCTTAATAAAGGTTATACTTTGAAAAATGTTAGCATCTCAAAACTATCGGTGATTAAAGACCTTGGAGTGATTCACGACAGTAAACTCCTATTTGACAAACATGTGGACCATATTGTCAAAAAATCATCAAAGGCCCTAGGATTTATTATGAGAACGTCAGCTGTATTTCGTAATTTAAAATCAGTCAAAATTCTCTACTGCTCGTTCGTTCGAAGTCATCTCGAATATGCCTCACAAGTTTGGAACCCCCAATACGAGACTTATAAGTCTCGTATTGAGTCTATTCAAAAAAGATTCCTACGTTATCTTGACTACAAAGCTCACCAAAGATCTGTTGATTACGAGCACCGATGCAAACGGTATCACTTCCTACCACTCTCACTGCGCCGTCAAGCTAGTGATATTTGCTATTTAATGAACATAGCCAATGGTTCCGTGGACAGCCCTGACCTACTCTCAAATATTGGAATGCGATTTAATGTGCCACGCTTGAGACAGCGAATAAGGTTAGCTGTGCCCCTAGCTAACTCTAACTATAGACGTAACTCATTTTTCCCACGAGTTACCACTGAGGTCAATAAAGCTAATTATAATCTCGATCTTTTCTGCTCCAGCGCCGCATCCGTTAGGAAAAGCATTGCGAACAGCTTCTTTTGTAACTAGTTTATTTTAGGCTCCAAATTGTTATTAATTTTTATTAATTAATGTTGCTCTTTCTTGTTGCTATACATAGTTACATACTAAATACCTTAGTAATTTGGAACTTTGTAAATATTAAGTCGTTTTCTATTTTTGTTGCATATAGGTGGAGACTTGTTATTAGCATCGTCATGTATATTTAGTTACTAATTGTAAAATTTTGCTGTAAGACTCCCAAATAAAATAAAATAAAAAAATAAAAATAAAATAAAATAAGAAAGCCTACTTAGCCGTGATAGTTTTCCTTTTAAATTGATTATATGTCCTACTATTTACATTTTTTTTTTCACAAAAAAATTCACCCCCTCTGTATATATGTATAGGGGATGTACCCTATTTTTTTTTATTTAAGATTTTATTGTACCACTTTGTCAGCGTTATTAATACCCATGTCAAATTACAACTTTCTAGGAATCTTTGATTGATGTAACCCGCGGTCAGGCAGACAGACATGACGAAACTATAAGGGTTCCTTGTTGACTTCGGAACCCTAAAAAATGTTCTTTTGGCAACACCTCACCTGATAGAAAGTGACGATATTGCCGAGCATGTATCACGCAAGCTCAATCATAAATATCTCTTGGCCGTGAATCACCATGGCAGACAGGAACATAAGTCACTAGTTAAGCATAACCATAATACGAGGACAATTGACGCGAGTAAATTCGTTGTACCTACAGTTTCCGACTACTACGGCGACAGAACACTGAGAAAACGTTTACCATATCTCATGAACAGTTTGCCCGCGGCTATTAGACTCGAACATAAAAAAAGTAAATTTAAAAATCTGTTTTTTTTTATGAACAGCCTTTAAGGGAGTTTGGCTCTTGCCTACGACGACGTACCGAATCGTACTACCGATTCACTTAGAATCTAGTTACCACAGTTACGTCTTATTTATGATTGTAATGTATAATTGTGAGACTGTCGATCCCACAGACAAACTGCCCATTCAGTTTTGTGGGTCTAATGTTTACCTATGTACTCATTTTTTCGATTAATAAATAAATCAATATTAATAATAATTAGACCCGACGACCTGGTGAAGATCGCGGGAAGCCGATGGATGCGGGCAGCGCAGGACAGGTCGTCGTGGAAATCCTTGGGGGAGGCCTTTGTCCAGCAGTGGACGTTTTTCGGCTGATATCATGATGATGAAGCTCAAATAGTGTATATTCACACTCGCCTTGAAGATTCCTAAGTTATACAAATTGGGCAACATAGATGCCGGCATTGCATGATTTAACAACGAAGCAAGACGCTTCGTGCGTAAAGGTGGAATATGAATTACAAAGGGGTGGAAGCCCTCCCTGGGCCTGTTCACTCGATGATGTAGTGGAGATGAGATTCCACAATGAGATACGTAAACGTGGATAAGTGGTGTGTGAGATCGTTATGGAGTGAAGTGCTGGCTCGCAATCAGCTTTTAATTATTTAATCAAAAAATTCCCAAGTGGTCATTATCTTTTGTCTTGAATACCACCAGTCGAGTTTACAATAAGGGAATATTCAATTCAAAATATTTATTTCGGACATCAAAATCCTTAGTGTTTAGTACCAAAACAATATTCGTAATTGTTTCTTGTTTAGCAGTTATTATAGCAGGCTCCACAGTTATACAAATATGAAATAATTTTGATAGTGTAGGTACAAGTTGAAAAATGTTTATTTTGGCACTTACAAGGTATAAACACATTTAACCAAGCCCTAATTTCCAAACTAGTCGTTACACTATGTCTTAGAAACTAGTTCCTTCCCTTTTTAATGAACTACAATAAGCTAAGTACCTATACTTATTTTAAATTACAGTATCCTTGTTTATTAAAATTTAAAGAAGTGTATGTATGTGTGTGTGTGTGTCTACGCACGTGTTGTGTGTACACCATATAACTTAAACTACTTTTTAGAGTAATATTTTTTACTCTTTGTTTAAAGTAAGTGGTTAGACAGAGAAGTCCGACATGGCTTATGTTTGACGTCATCAGCTAACTCCGCCATATAACTTCCATACTAAAAGTGGTTTTGTAGAGATAGACAGATACGTTTGTTTAGTAACGCTATATCTCAGCCGTTTTACCGACTGCCCTCTTGTTTTAAGGTAATGTTTTTGGGGTGCATATATATTTTATATATATATATAAATATAAAATATAAGCGTCGGTGGCTCAACCGGTAAAGACTCGGTCCATCTAACCAGAGGTATCGGGTTCAAATCTGGACGGCCAATGTACCAATGAGTTTTTCAAAAACTTACGTACATATACTTACCGATTGCTTTAACGGTGAAGGAAAACATCGTGAGGAAACCTGCACACGCCTGCGAAGAAACTCGAAGGTTGTGTGTGAAGTCGACCAACCCGCACTGGGCCCGCGTGGTCGACTAAAGCCTAATCGCCCTGATTCAGGGTAGGCTCGAGCCCCTCGGTGGGGACGTATTTGAGCTGATATAATATATATATATATATATATATATACACACACACATCAACTTTGCCTAGGGATATTTTTTTAGACTTTTCATATAAAGCCAATTCCCCATTGCGTTGGGGAATCTTGGTAAGCCCGCTTCCATCTTCGGCATAATCGTCACTTACCATTAGGTGAGATGATGCCAAGGGCTTACCAAACTATAAAAAACCCCCTACAAAACCTCTAAAATGTAAAAAAAATAATATGTATTGGCCCTTTGAGTTTAATTTAAGTAGTAATATTTGGATCCAAGAGTGATCGCGTAGGGGGACACTTCTCGTTTGTCTGTCTGTCTGTCAAGACCCTTTTTCTCAGGCATGCGTAGAGATATCGCAGTGGAAATTAATATCAAATACGGTCCTTTGGAGCTGTAAAAAAACTCAAACTTCTAAGATAAATATATTTTAGTAACTTAAAAATCCGAAAATTTTAAATTTTATTTTTATCACAAACGAATCTATTTTGCGATTACAAACTTACATTCGCAGTTGTAAAATTGATCGTGACTTATATCGATGTACGGGAGAACATTTTTTCAACTGCAAAGTTAAGTTTGCCCTTTGATCCGTCTGTTGCACTCGTTGATGTTGTTTGTAAGGTTCGTAACCAAATGTTTTGGTACGGAACTCGTATTTGACGGGTTTTTTTCTTCACTGTGGGTATTATACTTTCGTGTATTTTTCGTTGTAAGGTTCGTACCCAAATGTTTTGGTACGGAACTCGTATTTGACGGGTTTTTTTCTTCACTGTGGGTATTATACTTTCGTGTATTTTTCGATGAATTGTGCAGATTACCAATATATAGGGTCCTAACAATGGCACGCAGTTTTTTTTTAACTGGAACTTGTACTCGTGAAACTGAACAACTTTCCCCAAGAAACCTATGGTCAATTTGCAATTATTATTTTAAATTAAATTATCAACTGCTCAGAATACAACTCTCAGCTGGTATCCGCGTATTGACAAAGTTCAATGACCGCGCCGGCCCGCCACGCTGCCGCGGCGTATTCTGGCGTGTTACGCGCAATTGAATAATTTTAATTAAAAAACAAAAGTGAATCGACCCTGGGTTTCTTGGGGACAGTTGTTCAGTTTCATGAGTACATGCTCAAGTTAAAAAAAGTGCGTACCTTTGGTAAGACTCTGTATAGTTCATGCATATTATCAGAAAAACTATTTTGATAGATCTAGTGTCATTTATTTCGTGGATCACTATTTTTATAAAATATCTGTTTCAAAGTGCAAAATTTTATTCGAAAGTGGCGCTAACTGTCACAAGTAGCTTTTTTATCTTATTAACTTTTTATTTTAGTTTATCTGTACCAACAAAGTCAAGTTTTGTGCCACTAAATTAAATTATTAACATCTACATGACTAGGAGGAGATTGCTGAAGAATTGATAATGAAGTTGCCGACCCTGTCGACTTCTTTCACACCATCCAAAAAAAGTATGTTAAGAAACAGAAGTTATCCAAACATTTTTTGTCCACAGATTCTCCCTACAAACTAGCCTTCAAAAACACGTCGCCGCTCTACACGGTGAGAAAAAATGGGCCTGCCATTATTGTCCACTGAGTGAGTCCCTTTGCGCCACCTCCGGCGTACACCACTACACCACCAAACTATTCACCACAACAATAATACACTAAGCTATGAACATGCGCAAACTAGGTATAAGATTAAACGTAAATGTGTCGCGTTCGAGGATCTTAATGCGTGTACGATTTATTGCAGGGTTTTCATCGGCCGCCAACTTGACCAAGCATGTGCGGACGCATGCAGGAGAGAGGCAGTACCCTTGTAAATATTGTGATAAAAGCTTTGTGAAATCACACCACTACACAAGGTAAGAGAGACTACTGTATACAAGTTTGCGTTTAAATATCAAAAGTATAGATAATCTACATTACAACATGCAGTGATACACAAAAAGAAAACATTAAAAAGAAACCGGTTGTCTGTAAAGTTACGGACGATAACTTTGCGTGATAACAAGTACCCGTCCAAGTCCAAGTCTAGCACGTCAAAAATACAAGGAATCAAAATGGACTTTTGTGTTTCCTCACACAGAATCGACCGCATTGGAACTCCTCTTGTAAGCTCCTGGCAGCCTAGTACTTTTAATCCATTGACACACTGAGGTTAGCTATAAGAAACGCCACTTTTTAGTATGACGGTTTTCCTCACAGAGAATCAGCCGCATTGGAACACCTCTTGTAAGCTCCTTGAAGCCTAGTACTTTTAATCCATTGACACACTGAGGTTAGCTATAAGAAACGCCACTTTTTAGTATGACGGTTTTCCTCACAGAGAATCAGCCGCATTGGAACACCTCTTGTAAGCTCCTTGAAGCCTAGTACTTTTAATCCATTGACACACTGAGGTTAGCTATAAGAAACGCCACTTCTTAGTATGACGGTTTTCCTCACAGAGAATCAGCCGCATTGGAACACCTCTTGTAAGCTCCTTGAAGCCTAGTACTGTTAATCCATTGACACACTGAGGTTAGCTATAAGAAACGCCACTTTTTAGTATGACGGTTTTCCTCACAGAGAATCAGCCGCATTGGAACACCTCTTGTAAGCTCCTTGAAGCCTAGTACTTTTAATCCATTGACACACTGAGGTTAGCTATAAGAAACGCCACTTTTTAGTATGACGGTTTTCCTCACAGAGAATCAGCCGCATTGGAACACCTCTTGTAAGCTCCTTGAAGCCTAGTACTTTTAATCCATTGACACACTGAGGTTAGCTATAAGAAACGCCACTTTTTAGTATGACGGTTTTCCTCACAGAGAATCAGCCGCATTGGAACACCTCTTGTAAGCTCCTTGAAGCCTAGTACTTTTAATCCATTGACACACTGAGGTTAGCTATAAGAAACGCCACTTTTTAGTATGACGGTTTTCCTCACAGAGAATCAGCCGCATTGGAACACCTCTTGTAAGCTCCTTGAAGCCTAGTACTTTTAATCCATTGACACACTGATGTTAGGTATAAGAAACGCCACTTTTTAGTATGACGGTTTTCCTCACAGAGAATCGTTCGCATTGGAACACCTCTTGTAAACTCCTGGAAGCCTAGTACTTTTAAACCATTGACACACTTGTTTGACATTTCGTCCGTCCGTCCAAGTCCAAGTACAACTCTCGCTTGCACGCTCGGCTCAGGCGTAACGTGACAATGACGTCACACTTTTACGTGTATGCAGCCCGTGCTTAGCCCGGGTCATCAATTTATAAGACGTTATCACGTCAATAACAAAAACTAATTATATCTATGCTTAGGTGTTAAAAAGTGGGTAGATACATAAAATTGTGCTGTAGCTGAGAAATGGCTCTGACTCAGCATATGCTGCACGTAATTATAGCCTTCAGCGCTGATATTCTGCTATATTTAATGTACTTTTGCTATTTAAACGCATTGAGTAGATATGTAAACCAGTCTCTGGTCCCCACAGTACAGAGAGTCCTAGTATGGGACCAGATCATGTCAAAACATACATGACACTGGATATTATTACTAGCTTTTGCCCACGGCTTCGCCTGCGTAGATATCGTTTTTAGGGTTCCGTACCCAAAGGGTAAAAACGGACCCTATTACTGAGACTCCGCTGTCCGTCCGACCGTCCGTCTGTCTGTCACCAGACAATATTTCATGAACCGTGATAGCTATACAGTTGAAATTTTTACAGATGATGTATTTCTGTTGCCGCTTTAATAACAAATACTAAAAAACAGAATGAAATAAATATTAAAGGGGGCTCCCATACAACAAACGTGACTTTTTTGCTTGTTATTGATAACGGCAACAGGTAGACGTTTGATATATTCACATAATATTTAGTTCTATATAAGGTCTAATAAAATTAGGTGAAACTATTTTAACTTGTGATTGTACCCATGAAACTGAACAACTTTCCCCATGGAACCCATAGTCAAAACTCAAAAAAAAATTTGAACTTCCCATACTAAGTTGGCTGATCAGCTGATCCGAGTTAGTATGGAAGAGCCAATTTTTTTTTGCGATTTGACTATGGGTTCCATGGGGAAAGTTGTCCAGTTTTATGGGTAGATGCACCAGTTAAAATAGTTTCAGCTAATTTTGTTACACCTTATATACTCTTTAAAAATAAATAATTAAATTAAAATAAAACAAGTATTTAAGGGGGGCTTCCATACAATAAACGTGATTTCTTCGCTCGATATTGATAAAGGCAACAGGTAGATGTTTGAAATATTTACAGAATATTGATTTGTATTATTCACTTTTTAAAAAATAATTAAATTAAATGAAACAAATATTTAAGGGGGGCTCCCATTTACAACCGTAATTTTTTTGCTCGATTTTGCTAGATATTGATAACGGCAACAGGTGGATGCTTGAAATATTCACAGAATATTTAGTTAAACGAGTATATTCACTTTAAAAAAAATATCCCATACAACAAACATGATTTTATAGATAATGGTACGGAACCCTTCGTGCGCGAGTCCGACTCGCACTTGGCCGGTTTTTTTGTGACTGTTTTTGAGGGTAAGTGGTACGCGAGCCTTAAGCGGCTCGCGAGTGTGAAAATTAGTTTAATTTAGATCGCTCCGAAACTGTTAGGCTATGCTAATTAGTGGTCTTACGCGACTTCCCACCTCTTCAACTATATCACGTGAATCCTTTGCTTTCTTGCGACGTGCGCGAGCATTTTAATAAGTTTTCTCTGATCACTTGGGAATTATGTCGCGCTATGCTAATTAGTATAGAGAAATGAAGGAGATAGTGTGGGAGAGAGAGACCTGGAAAGAGCTACACCGACAAGAGCACGGTTCTTAAACTGTGATGATGATGATGCTAATTAGTAGTCCCACCGCCTAAATTATCTCTATGCGAAAAATCACGTCAATTCGTTGGTCGTTTCTCCATTGTGACGACCGGGAGCGTGGAGATGATTATTCTGCAGATCCCTCGGAGACTATATTGGGCTAAGCTAATTATAGTCCGTCAACTTGGTGCGCGGCACGCCTGCGGTATGGGCGGGTAGGCTCCTGTCCTTCCCCGCTAGCCTCAAGCTCCCCCGCGGAGATCTTGCCGCACACACCGCCTCAGTTGCTCAGGCGTATCGCGCACGAAGTTGACGGGATATAGTATTGTCACTTCCTACCCCCCGACTATCTCTGTGCAAAACACGTCAATCCGTTGCCACATGAAAAAAATCAACTGAAAAAGTTTTTTTTTTTCATCTCCAGGAAATGTATAGGACTATGCTATTTTTCTGAGATAAAAAGTAGTCTATGTCACTTCCCATCTCCTCATCTATCTCCTTGCAAAAGAACACGTTGATCCGTTGCGATATGAAATAAAAACAAACACACTTAGTAAGGATATTGTTATTTGCCTCTGGTCCACATGTCTCCATGTCGATGTTTCCATGCCTTCTGTACTACTCGTTTCGACCTTCATCAAATACAATAAATATTATTTTGCCTTTATTCGCAGACACCTACGTGTTAAGCACCAAGACTCGGGTGGCAATCCCGAGCAGTACCGTTGTGAACAGTGCGAGGACACGTTTGCAACACAGGACGAGCTCATCTACCACTCCGCCATCCACGCCACGCAGAACCTCACGTGTCCTTTGTGCCAGGAGAAGTTTAGGGACGTTGACGCCGTCACAGCTCACATCAAGTCACACGTCACAGGTAAGACTTCGGCATAGGAAGATTGGTAATAACTCATCTGCCACTTCGCTTTTCACGCAATCGACACTACGCAGGATCTCGTCTGCTTCTTAAGCTACACACGGCGCAGATAATATATCTGTATCCGATGACTTTGCCATACAATTAAAAAATATATATTATCGGCGTCGTCTGTGATGATGGTCTATTGAATTGTATGGCGAGCGATATTTACATTTGCAAATAAAAAGTAGGAAAGTAAGCGACCGGGAAAGTAAGCGATTGCTGAATAAGTATAGTTCAATATTACAAATCCAGGAATTGTCGTTCAGGCCGAGGCCTGTGTAGTGCTGTAGGAACGGATTTGTTCCTACTATTGTCGGGGGCAATAGGAGATATCTCCGCCAGGCGAGGTGGTGTCGGTCCGGCCGTGGACCAACCGTTGATGGTTGGTAGTTGTGTAAATACTCAGTGGCGAAGAAACTTTAATATCGCATTCTGGATGGTAGCTGCCGCCACATTTACTCCCCTTCGCGACAGGAGGTCGATCCATTTTTAGGGTTCCGTTCCGTACACCCAATGGGTGACCAACGGGACCCTATTACTGTATTACTAAGCCTCCGCAGCCTGTCTGTCAGTGAGCTGTATTTCATGAACCGTAATAGGTAGACAGTTAAAATTTTCACATAATGTGTATTTCTGTCGCCGCTGTAACAACAAATCCGTTCCGTTCCGGTGGCGCACTGACCAGAAGTTCTTCTGCAGGGGTATCGATATCAGTGCAAAAAGGAGAACAGTCTAGGCTAAAGCACCCGTCGCTATGAACGTATCCCCCGTAGATGGGCCTGGCATGAGACGGTACTCCTGAGTAAATGCGGTCTGCTACCTCAGATTCCCGCTGTCTCCTACCAGCTACATCTGACGGTGGCCACGCCAACAGTGTCTGTGGTGTATCAGCAATCGCTATCTGCCATTATGCAACGGAAATCTTCCCGAGACACCAGTGGCCACGTAGATGCGATCAGGAGTGTAGGGTGTTCGCAGTTAGGACGGGACTGAAGGGAAGTTGAGCCGACAAGTATACTAGCAACGAATCAGCATATTAGGAGGATAGATATTATACTTGGTGTGTCATATATACAGGGGAGGATTACAACTGCGTTTTTTGTAACTAACATTCTTCTGGTAGTCTCTCTTCTCGTTTGATTGTTTGTTTTTTGACCCGGTTTCTTTGTCCATGTGTTGTGTGTATGGGGTTATCATTGTTCATTGCTAAGTTGTTCCGTGGCTTCGGAAGATTCTAGTTCTGGTTCCGATTCGGTATCTGTCTCTTGAGTCTTGTAAATTAAGTCCTCGGCAACGGTTTTTATTCCGTCCCTGGAATCTGCAATAAGTTCCCAATATTCTATTGGCCTGTTTGTGTACTTGAATGAGTCCTGGTTCAAAGAATCCTCCCATGTGAGAAAGGGGCGACCCACTTTTCGCTTATTCTCCTTGTAATCTCTCGCCGCGTGTAGGATGTGCGGTCTTTCGCGTCTAATGATGTGGCCCAGGTAACACATTCTTCTTAGTTTAAGAATTTTTGTTATTGTTTTTCCTTCTAGCATGTCCTTAATTTTAGTTCGTGATTAAAAGTTAGATAATAAGCTGTATTAATTTGATCAGCTAGAGCTCGGAACAGGCAGTTGCCTGCTTTGGCTATTTTTTAAATTTTCATAATTGCCGGAGTTATTGTTTGGCGCAGACAGTGGGTTGGTCTCGAGTTCAGTGGATGGGTGGTGACGTCCTTTGTTTACTTTTTTTTGTTTGGTTAAGAAAGGCAATGACTTTGTCGAATTTTTTTGTGCTGTCCCTTCTAGCAGCAAAATGTTTCACAGATGTTCGGGCGGGCTATCCGACTTTCGATCCAAGTTATGAGAAATCTGTCTATGGGGAATTTATGGCCGCTGTGTTTTTTTTTTCCGAATGTTTTTATTCTCTATAGGGAAAGACAAAGGCACCTCCGGCCAAGCGCGAGTCAGTCCAGCACTCCTGGAGGGTTCTACGCACCAAGTCCCGCGCCCCTATGCACCGCCGCTTCTAAACGCTGCCCAACCGAAAGTACCTCTAAAGATCCACAAAAGAAGTCGCAGACGGACAAACGGACTCACAGCGGGGGCCGAGCAACAGGGTCCCTCCGGACCGATGGGCTCACGAAACCCTAAAAATGATGGCTTTGAGATTTTAAAGTTCGGGAAACAAAAAACTCAATTACAATAGGTATTTTGGGGGAATTATGTAATTTCGATGAGGTTTGTACTGGGTGTTATTATTGTGGGATGATAGATAAATGTAGGTAAGTGCCCGGATTTCTGTTATTTGTATGTGTGTTCGTTATACCGATGGGTAGATTTGTTGGGAATTTGTGTAGGTTGTTGGGTATGTAAGTCGGAGTATTTATTGGTATAAAATATTTTTTATACCAATAAAGTGATTATGATTATCTGGCTGGTGACTGTGTGCGCGTATGTCTTAATTATATTAAAGCAGTATTGATGTTGTTGATGAAGGCATGCAGGATTCGAGATAAGAGAGAGTTTAGGAACGATCTCACCGGGATTGCTGGCTGGAGTCTTCTTGTGTGTCTGTTGTAGTCCCACGGCTCTTGCTTGGGTGGTGTTTTATGGTTGTGAGCTAGATGCACTTGAAAAACACTGATCTGTATGAGGATGGTGTCTCTCAGGGCGGCGTATCCACTTAACGGTAGCACAACCGCTTGTAGTTATATATAAAATACATATATTATTGATGCGTGATGAGCTAGGTTCTCTAACTGAACTCTGATGAACTAGGACTCTCCGCGATATTTGGGTCCGGTCGGATGAAGGCGACGCGCGCGTTTAGCAATAGGACCATAAAGTAATTTATCTTAGAAAGTCGGGATAACGCGTTGCAAGGCGCACATCTGGTGTATGCGTGTGTTCGCTACGGCGGTTCGAACAGAACTCTCGCCGCTGTAACAACAAATCCAAAAAAATAAAAATAGTCAATAAATAAGGGGTGTCTCCATACGAGGCATGCGTTTTAAGTTTTGTCGTTTGAAGAAAAAAACACAACTAGAACCTTAAAGTACTTTTTATTGTTTTTCAAAGTATTCACCACGGAGCTTAATACACTTTTCCATTCGCTCAAACCAGTTATTATAACATTTATTCCACTTTAAAGTGGGGCGTTCAAAATGGCTGACTTGAAAGCGTCGACTGCTTCTTCATCGGACTGGAACCTTTGACCACGAAGACTTTTCTTAATTTTAGGAAATGTAAAGAAATCGTTAGGGCTTAGGTCAGGACTGTATGGGATGGTCGAGAATTTCTACTTTTTCCTGCTTCAAATACTCAATCGTTTGAAGAGCGCTGTGTGAGCTTGCGTTGTCGTGGTGCAGGATGATGCGTCGCTTTGAGTTAGATTTTCAAAGTTCGGTTACACCATCTGACGCGGGCTGCCTTGTGATCGTCGGAAAGCAGATGCGGTATCCAACGGCAAAGTAGCTTTCTCACACCAAGCGCTTCATGCAAGATCTTCTGACTGGTTGTCCCTGAGATGCCTAATAGAGCCTCTATCTCTCGATACGTCATATGACGATCTTCGAGAATTAGTTGTCTCACAGCAATGATGTTATCTTCAGTGAAGGCGGATTTTGGGCGTCCTTCGCGAGATTTGTCACTAACACTAGTATGTCCACGCTGGAATTCTAAATACCAGCGTTCGACAGTCCGCAGACATGGGGCTTCATTATTGCACGAACATTTTCCTTAGAAAGATTCATTTTCGTGCGTAACCTGACAGATTCCAATCGACGCTGTGACTTAATAATAGCATTAATCGTAATACTTTCAACTGTTTTGAGATTCAAAATTTAAACACATTCGAATATAGAACAGTTCCAAATTCAAAATTGCCGGAAAATATGGAAACGACAGAACTTAAAAGGCATGCCTCGTATAAAAAGTGTTTTTTTTACAGGTAAAATACCATTTCGAGGAATAGTTTCTGTAATAAATGATAATCTTCCAATTACTAGATTTCAGAAATTTCAAGTTATTTGGTAAAGAACCACGTACCAAAAGTATGGAAAATGTGGTTTCAGTTAAATATTCTGGGATTTTGATGTAATATAGATTTTAACGTCCTGAACAAAAGTCTCTATGGGGGCTACCACTGTTGCCGAATCCCTTTCAGAGTTACGACTGATTTTGTACCCTCAAGGAAATCGACTCTAGTACCAATTCGCACCTTGTCACAGTGACAGTAATATCAGTAATATGACACCTCCAGCGTCTTTCTCAAGTGCAAAATAAATCATTTCATAAATATTTTACTAAGTTCTTATTACAACGACACACAGATCATTGGAACATATTTTTGTACATTTTAATGCACGCATATTTTTACAGTAGTACCAGACAAAACTAATTTTTAATAACGGGTATAATGAAAGAAAAATAGTGTTACTCGTTAAATCTTATTTAATTAATAAGAGTCAATTGTTTAAATAAATAGTTTGTAATTGCATCTAATTATTGATTTGTTGTCTGATACAAAATCAGTCGTAACTCTGAAAGGGACTCGGCAACAGTGGTAGCCCCCATAGAGACTTTTGTTCAGGACTTTAAAATCTATATTACATCAAAATCTCAGAATATTTAACTGAAACCACATTTTCCATACTTTTGGTACGGGGTTCTTTATAAAAATGTGATTGGCCTTTAGATTTTTTACAAGGCAAATAAAAGAACCATTTAGAGATATTATACTGTAAATATATACTAAATAACGAAATATTATTCATAATCGTCAATTGAAATTAGTATTTGGGCCTGTGGTGAAGTCATCACAAACATTTTTTTTAAACCAATGAATTAAAATCGCAGCGCAGGACCGGTCGTCGTGGAAATCCTTGGGGGAGGCCTTTGTCCAGTAATGAACATTTTTCGGCTGATATGATGACGATGATGATGATGAATAAAAAGAAATATCTTTTTTTAACTGTGCCAATTGACGCAGGACGTGACATGTCTGAAGAGGGAAATTCGTTTGCGACACTGTCTAAGGTCCGTTATCCATTAAATCGGGTGGGAGTGGAATGTAGACAAGACGCCGTAAATGAACAACAGGATTTCGTTACATATCTCCTCTCCATTAAGCTTCAGTGACGTCTGTAAAGTATAATTTGTTGCTCAGAAATTATTCGAGCAACAAAATTCTCATTAGGGCAACTAATTAGCAATAATTTTATCACTACAAATACATTTTGTTGCTTGAATAACAACCGAGCAACGTAATTACATTGCTAGATGGTGTCAATGCTAGCTTTACAGGCATCAAAGCAAGCATTGACACCGTCTAGCATTGTACTTTGTTGCTCAGAAATTACATGAGCAACAAACAATTAGCAATAAATTTACCACTACAGATACATTTTGTTGCTTGAATAACAACCTAGCAAGAAATTAAAATGCTAGACGGTGTCAATGCTAGCTTTACAGGTGTCAAAGCAAGCATTGACACCGTCTAGCATTGTACTTTGTTGCTCAGAAATTACTTGAGTAACAAATTTCTCGTTAGGACAACAATTAGCAATAAATTTACAACTACAAATACATTTAGTTTCTTGAATAACAACCGAGCAACAAATTACAATGCTAGACTGTGTCAACGCTAGCTCTACAGGCGTCAAAGCAAGCATCAACACCGTCTAGCATTGTACTTTGTTGCTCAGAAGTAACTCGAGCAACAAAATTATCATTAGGGCAACAACTAGCAATAAATTTATCACTACAAATAAATTGTGTTGCTTGAATAACTACCGAGCAACAAATTACAATGCTAGACTGTGTCATTGCTAGCTCTACAGGCGTCAAAGCAAGCATCGACACCTTTTAGCGTTGTACTTTGTTGCTCAGAAATAACTCGAGCAACAAAATTCTTATTAGGGCGACAATTAGGAATAAATTTATCACTACAAATAAATTTTCTTGCTTGAATAACAACCGAGCAACAAATTACATTGCTAGACGGTGTCAATGCTAGCTTCACAGGCGTCAAAGCAAGCATCGACACCGTTCTAGCATTGTACTTTGTTGCTCAGAAATCACTCGAGCAACAAAATTCTCATTAGGACAACTAATTACCATAAAAAGAAGCACTAAACTCATCTCTACAAACAAATTTTGTTGCTTGAATAACAACCGAGCATCAATTACAAATGCCAGACGGTATCAATGCTAGCTTTACAGACCTGCTTCGGTAGACTAGCTAGCACACACCTCTGCTCCGCTCCGCTCTTGCCAGTACAAATCTCTGCTCAGCTTTGGTGTATAGACCCTAACCACTACTCCTCCCCTCTCAGCCCCTCTCCGCTATAGTGGATTGCAGGCCTAAATCATCTATAACAGTTTCAGTACCAGCATTGTAACAAACCAGCTAGTTCACCACTTTGCAACTTATATTGAACTTTGCGAATAGTTTCCACCGTGTGCCTTGTGTTGTGTCCCGTCGACCCCTAAGTCTGCTATTGTTGTTCGTTTCAGAAGAAGAGTTCATGTGCGACTTCTGTGAGCTGGTGTTTACCTGCAAGGAGAAGCTCGACGCACACACCTCGGCTGCGCACGACGACGAACTACAAAATAGCATGGTAAGTTTAATTTTAATAGTAGTTCGGGGAACAAATGTTTTGTATGCAAATTCTAACAGGGCGGACAAAACGAGCTGCATCTTGAAACTTAAGATTTCCATACTGGAAACGCTTGAAACAAGTTTGTGCTATCAGCAGCACTAGTTTGATACTGCATTAGGTCCATAATCAGCACACATTTTATTCGCGGCATGTGTTGCATTTTTACCTTTTTTTTTACATAATATTTCAAAATGTAGCATATTTTTCGTTACTTTCACTTAATTTCAGACAGAAAAAACAATTTTGAAATGGCGAGTTTTTTATTAAAATTTTGAAAGTTCACTTATTAATTTTATTATAACCAGCCAGTTACAAATAATACAAGAAAAAAGATTTGATTACAAATTTATTATTACAAAATACGAAAAAACTTTTTCTCCAACCTATTACGCAAAACAAATAAAAGTATATTAAATGTGCTACAATATAAGGTCTACAATTAATTGCTTCTCATCCTTCTAATGATTCTCTAAGGACCCTATGATAATTAAAATTAGACTTCCCGCACAAAGTTGTCACTAGTTGTACTGCCGTGCCAGCCGACCGATTTGTATTTACTTACTCCGCTGGTTCAACGACCCAAAGTATGTCCCCAAGCCTCCGATACGAGATCTCGCCATTTGTCCCGGTCTTGTATCAAGGTCTCGCTTGACGCCCCGCGGTCAGTCGGCCCAGCTATCGATATGCTGTAAATGCGAACGTTTTTTTTGAGGATTGACTATTGGTTTCTTGCGGAGACTTATTAATAATCACTAGTAGAAGCCGTGCTTAAAAGGGAGAAAGCTAATATACTCGGGACATATTTAATATAGTTACATAAAACACTTTTCTTTCTTATTAAACTAATGAACTTTATTAAAAATTAAAAACTTGCATTCGGGCAAATAATTATTAATTAATGTTACTCAAAGGATTTAGATAAATGTAACGACACCTCGCACTTCAAAATCCATCGAGCCCTCTAGGCTACAGGCTCAGCCAAAATCCATCTATCCCTCTAGGCTACAGGCTCAGCCAAAATCCATCTTGCCCTCTAGGCTACAGGCTCAGCCAAAATCCATCTTGCCCTCTAGGCTACAGGCTCAGCCAAAATCCATCTTGCCCTCTAGGCTACAGGCTCAGCCAAAATCCATCTTGCCCTCTAGGCTACAGGCTCAGCCGAAATCCATCTTGCCCTCTAGGCTACAGGCTCAGCCAAAATCCATCTATCCCTCTAGGCTACAGGCTCAGCCAAAATCCATCTTGCCCTCTAGGCTACAGGCTCAGCCAAAATCCATCTTGCCCTCTAGGCTACAGGCTCAGCCAAAATCCATCTTGCCCTCTAGGCTACAGGCTCAGCCAAAATCCATCTTGCCCTCTAGGCTACAGGCTCAGCCAAAATCCATCTTGCCCTCTAGGCTACAGGCTCAGCCAAAATCCATCTTGCCCTCTAGGCTACAGGCTCAGCCAAAATCCATCTTGCCATCTAGGCTACAGGCTCAGCCAAAATCCATCTTGCCCTCTAGGCTACAGGCTCAGCCAAAATCCATCTTGCCCTCTAGGCTACAGGCTCAGCCAAAATCCATCGAGCCCTCTAGGCTACAGGCTCAGCCAAAATCCATCTTGCCCTCTAGGCTACAGGCTCAGCCAAAATCCATCTTGCCCTCTAGGCTACAGGCTCAGCCGAAATCCATCTAGCCCTCTAGGCTACAGGCTCAGCCAAAATCCATCGAGCCCTCTAGGCTACAGGCTCAGCCAAAATCCATCTATCCCTCTAGGCTACAGGCTCAGCAGGCTCAGACAAAATCCACCTTGCCCTCTAGGCTACAGGCTCAGCCAAATCCATCTTGACCTTCTAGGCTACAGGCTCAGCCAAAATCCATCGAGCCCTCTAGGCTACAGGCTCAGACAAAATCCTTATTGCCCTCTAGGCTACAGGCTCAGCCAAAATCCATCGAGCCCTCTAGGCTACAGGCTCAGACAAAATCCTTATTGCCCTCTAGGCTACAGGCTCAGCCAAAATCCATCGAGCCCTCTAGGCTACAGGCTCAGACAAAATCCTTATTGCCCTCTAGGCTACAGGCTCAGCCAAAATCCATCTAGCCCTCTAGGCTACAGGCTCAGCCAAAATCCATCTATCCCTCTAGGCTACAGGCTCAGCAGGCTCAGACAAAATCCACCTTGCCCTCTAGGCTACAGGCTCAGCCAAATCCATCTTGACCTTCTAGGCTACAGGCTCAGCCAAAATCCATCGAGCCCTCTAGGCTACAGGCTCAGACAAAATCCTTATTGCCCTCTAGGCTACAGGCTCAGCCAAAATCCATCGAGCCCTCTAGGCTACAGGCTCAGCCAAAATCCATCTATCCCTCTAGGCTACAGGCTCAGCCAAAATCCATCTATCCCTCTAGGCTACAGGCTCAGCAGGCTCAGACAAAATCCACCTTGCCCTCTAGGCTACAGGCTCAGCCAAATCCATCTTGACCTTCTAGGCTACAGGCTCAGCCAAAATCCATCGAGCCCTCTAGGCTACAGGCTCAGCCAAAATCCATCTATCCCTCTAGGCTACAGGCTCAGACAAAATCCTTATTGCCCTCTAGGCTACAGGCTCAGCCAAAATCCATCTTGACCTTCTAACCTACAGGCTTAGCCAAAATCCATCTAGCACTCTAGGCTACAGGCTCAGCCAAAATTCATCTATCCCTCTAGGCTACAGGCTCAGACAAAATCCTTATTGCCCTCTAGGCTACAGGCTCAGCCAAAATCCATCTTGACCTTCTAACCTACAGGCTTAGCCAAAATCCATCTAGCACTCTAGGCTACAGGCTCAGCCAAAATCCATCTATCCCTCTAGGCTACAGGCTCAGACAAAATCCTTATTGCCCTCTAGGCTACAGGCTCAGCCAAAATCCATCTTGCCCTCTAGGCTACAGGCTCAGCCAAAATCCATCTTGCCCTCTAGGCTACAGGCTCAGCCGAAATCCATCTTGCCCTCTAGGCTACAGGCTCAGCCAAAATCCATCTATCCCTCTAGGCTACAGGCTCAGCCAAAATCCATCTTGCCCTCTAGGCTACAGGCTCAGCCAAAATCCATCTTGCCCTCTAGGCTACAGGCTCAGCCAAAATCCATCTTGCCCTCTAGGCTACAGGCTCAGCCAAAATCCATCTTGCCCTCTAGGCTACAGGCTCAGCCAAAATCCATCTTGCCCTCTAGGCTACAGGCTCAGCCAAAATCCATCTTGCCCTCTAGGCTACAGGCTCAGCCAAAATCCATCTTGCCATCTAGGCTACAGGCTCAGCCAAAATCCATCTTGCCCTCTAGGCTACAGGCTCAGCCAAAATCCATCTTGCCCTCTAGGCTACAGGCTCAGCCAAAATCCATCGAGCCCTCTAGGCTACAGGCTCAGCCAAAATCCATCTTGCCCTCTAGGCTACAGGCTCAGCCAAAATCCATCTTGCCCTCTAGGCTACAGGCTCAGCCGAAATCCATCTAGCCCTCTAGGCTACAGGCTCAGCCAAAATCCATCTATCCCTCTAGGCTACAGGCTCAGCAGGCTCAGACAAAATCCACCTTGCCCTCTAGGCTACAGGCTCAGCCAAATCCATCTTGACCTTCTAGGCTACAGGCTCAGCCAAAATCCATCGAGCCCTCTAGGCTACAGGCTCAGCCAAAATCCATCTATCCCTCTAGGCTACAGGCTCAGACAAAATCCTTATTGCCCTCTAGGCTACAGGCTCAGCCAAAATCCATCTTGACCTTCTAACCTACAGGCTTAGCCAAAATCCATCTAGCACTCTAGGCTACAGGCTCAGCCAAAATTCATCTATCCCTCTAGGCTACAGGCTCAGACAAAATCCTTATTGCCCTCTAGGCTACAGGCTCAGCCAAAATCCATCTTGACCTTCTAACCTACAGGCTTAGCCAAAATCCATCTAGCACTCTAGGCTACAGGCTCAGCCAAAATCCATCTATCCCTCTAGGCTACAGGCTCAGACAAAATCCTTATTGCCCTCTAGGCTACAGGCTCAGCCAAAATCCATCTTGACCTTCTAACCTACAGGCTTAGCCAAAATCCATCTAGCCCTCTAGGCTACAGGCTCAGCCAAAATCCATCTATCCCTCTAGGCTACAGGCTCAGACAAAATCCTTATTGCCCTCTAGGCTACAGGCTCAGCCAAAATCCATCGAGCCCTCTAGGCTACAGGCTCAGCCAAAATCCATCGAGCCCTCTAGGCTACAGGCTCAGCCAAAATCCATCTATCCCTCAAGGCTACAGGCTCAGCCAAAATCCATCGAGCCCTCTAGGCTACAGGCTCAGCCAAAATCCATCGAGCCCTCTAGGCTACAGGCTCAGCCAAAATCTATCTATCCCTCTAGGCTACAGGCTCAGCCAAAATCCATCGAGCCCTCTAGGCTACAGGCTCAGCCAAAATCCATCTATCCCTCTAGGCTACAGGCTCAGACAAAATCCATCGAGCCCTCTAGGCTACAGGCTCAGACAAAATCCTTATTGCCCTCTAGGCTACAGGCTCAGCCAAAATCCATCTATCCCTCTAGGCTACAGGCTCAGACAAAATCCATCTATCCCTCTAGGCTACAGGCTCAGACAAAATCCATCTATCCCTCTAGGCTACAGGCTCAGACAAAATCCATCTATCCCTCTAGGCTACAGGCTCAGACAAAATCCATCTATCCCTCTAGGCTACAGGCTCAGCCAAAATCCATCTATCCCTCTAGGCTACAGGCTCAGCCAAAATCCATCTTGACCTTCTAGGCTACAGGCTCAGCCAAATCCATCTTGACCTTCTAGGCTACAGGCTCAGCCAAATCCATCGAGCCCTCTAGGCTACAGGCTCAGCCAAAATCCATCGAGCCCTCTAGGCTACAGGCTCAGACAAAATCCATCTATCCCTCTAGGCTACAGGCTCAGCCAAATCCATCTTGCCCTCTAGGCTACAGGCTCAGACAAAATCCATCTATCCCTCTAGGCTACAGGCTCAGCCAAATCCATCTTGCCCTCTAGGCTACAGGCTCAGACAAAATCCATCTATCCCTCTAGGCTACAGGCTCAGACAAAATCCATCTATCCCTCTAGGCTACAGGCTCAGACAAAATCCATCTATCCCTCTAGGCTACAGGCTCAGACAAAATCCATCTATCCCTCTAGGCTACAGGCTCAGACAAAATCCATCTATCCCTCTAGGCTACAGGCTCAGCCAAAATCCATCTATCCCTCTAGGCTACAGGCTCAGCCAAATCCATCTTGACCTTCTAGGCTACAGGCTCAGCCAAATCCATCTTGACCTTCTAGGCTACAGGCTCAGCCAAATCCATCGAGCCCTCTAGGCTACAGGCTCAGACAAAATCCATCTATCCCTCTAGGCTACAGGCTCAGCCAAATCCATCTTGACCTTCTAGGCTACAGGCTCAGCCAAATCCATCGAGCCCTCTAGGCTACAGGCTCAGACAAAATCCATCTATCCCTCTAGGCTACAGGCTCAGCCAAATCCATCTTGCCCTCTAGGCTACAGGCTCAGACAAAATCCATCTATCCCTCTAGGCTACAGGCTCAGCCAAAATCCATCTTGCCCTCTAGGCTACAGGCTCAGCCAAAATCCATCTTGACCTTCTAACCTACAGGCTTAGCCAAAATCCATCGAGCCCTCTAGGCTACAGGCTCAGCCAAAATCCATCTAGCCCTCTAGGCTACAGGCTCAGCCAAAATCCATCTAGCCCTCTAGGCTACAGGCTCAGCCAAAACCCATCTAGCCCTCTAGGCTACAGGCTCAGCCAAAACCCATCTATCCCTCTAACCTACAGGCTTAGCCAAAATCCATCGAGCCCTCTAGGCTACAGGCTCAGCCAAAATCCATCTATCCCTCTAGGCTACAGGCTCAGCCAAAATCCATCTATCCCTCTAGGCTACAGGCTCAGCCAAAATCCATCTTGCCCTCTAGGCTACAGGCTCAGCCAAAACCCATCTAGCCCTCTAGGCTACAGGCTCAGCCAAAACCCATCTATCCCTCTAACCTACAGGCTTAGCCAAAATCCATCGAGCCCTCTAGGCTACAGGCTCAGCCAAAATCCATCTATCCCTCTAGGCTACAGGCTCAGCCAAAATCCATCGAGCCCTCTAGGCTACAGGCTCAGCCAAAATCCATCGAGCCCTCTAGGCTACAGGCTCAGCCAAAATCCATCTATCCCTCTAGGCTACAGGCTCAGCCAAAATCCATCGAGCCCTCTAGGCTACAGGCTCAGCCAAAATCCATCGAGCCCTCTAGGCTACAGGCTCAGCCAAAATCCATCTATCCCTCTAGGCTACAGGCTCAGCCAAAATCCATCGAGCCCTCTAGGCTACAGGCTCAGCCAAAATCCATCGAGCCCTCTAGGCTACAGGCTCAGCCAAAATCCATCTAGCCCTCTAGGCTACAGGCTCAGCCGAAATCCATCTTGCCCTCTAGGCTACAGGCTCAGCCGAAATCCATCTATCCCTCTAGGCTACAGGCTCAGCCAAAATCCATCGAGCCCTCTAGGCTACAGGCTCAGCCAAAATCCATCTATCCCTCTAGGCTACAGGCTCAGCCAAAATCCATCGAGCCCTCTAGGCTACAGGCTCAGCCAAAATCCATCTAGCCCTCTAGGCTACAGGCTCAGCCGAAATCCATCTTGCCCTCTAGGCTACAGGCTCAGCCGAAATCCATCTATCCCTCTAGGCTACAGGCTCAGCCAAAATCCATCGAGCCCTCTAGGCTACAGGCTCAGCCAAAATCCATCTAGCCCTCTAGGCTACAGGCTCAGCCGAAATCCATCTTGCCCTCTAGGCTACAGGCTCAGCCAAAATCCATCGAGCCCTCTAGGCTACAGGCTCAGCCAAAATCCATCTATCCCTCTAGGCTACAGGCTCAGCCAAAATCCATCGAGCCCTCTAGGCTACAGGCTCAGCCAAAATCCATCGAGCCCTCTAGGCTACAGGCTCAGCCAAAATCCATCTTGCCCTCTAGGCTACAGGCTCAGCCAAAATCCATCGAGCCCTCTAGGCTACAGGCTCAGCCAAAATCCATCGAGCCCTCTAGGCTACAGGCTCAGCCAAAATCCATCGAGCCCTCTAGGCTACAGGCTCAGCCAAAATCCATCTTGCCCTCTAGGCTACAGGCTCAGCCAAAATCCATCTAGCACTCTAGGCTACAGGCTCAGCCAAAATCCATCTAGCCCTCTAGGCTACAGGCTCAGCCGAAATCCATCTTGCCCTCTAGGCTACAGGCTCAGCCGAAATCCATCTATCCCTCTAGGCTACAGGCTCAGCCAAAATCCATCGAGCCCTCTAGGCTACAGGCTCAGCCAAAATCCATCGAGCCCTCTAGGCTACAGGCTCAGCCAAAATCCATCTATCCCTCTAGGCTACAGGCTCAGCCAAAATCCATCGAGCCCTCTAGGCTACAGGCTCAGCCAAAATCCATCTTGCCCTCTAGGCTACAGGCTCAGCCGAAATCCATCGAGCCCTCTAGGCTACAGGCTCAGCCAAAATCCATCTAGCCCTCTAGGCTACAGGCTCAGCCGAAATCCATCTTGCCCTCTAGGCTACAGGCTCAGCCGAAATCCATCTATCCCTCTAGGCTACAGGCTCAGCCAAAATCCATCGAGCCCTCTAGGCTACAGGCTCAGCCAAAATCCATCTATCCCTCTAGGCTACAGGCTCAGCCAAAATCCATCGAGCCCTCTAGGCTACAGGCTCAGCCAAAATCCATCTAGCCCTCTAGGCTACAGGCTCAGCCGAAATCCATCTTGCCCTCTAGGCTACAGGCTCAGCCGAAATCCATCTATCCCTCTAGGCTACAGGCTCAGCCAAAATCCATCGAGCCCTCTAGGCTACAGGCTCAGCCAAAATCCATCTAGCCCTCTAGGCTACAGGCTCAGCCGAAATCCATCTTGCCCTCTAGGCTACAGGCTCAGCCAAAATCCATCTATCCCTCTAGGCTACAGGCTCAGCCAAAATCCATCGAGCCCTCTAGGCTACAGGCTCAGCCAAAATCCATCGAGCCCTCTAGGCTACAGGCTCAGCCAAAATCCATCTATCCCTCTAGGCTACAGGCTCAGCCAAAATCCATCGAGCCCTCTAGGCTACAGGCTCAGCCAAAATCCATCTTGCCCTCTAGGCTACAGGCTCAGCCAAAATCCATCGAGCCCTCTAGGCTACAGGCTCAGCCAAAATCCATCGAGCCCTCTAGGCTACAGGCTCAGCCAAAATCCATCTAGCCCTCTAGGCTACAGGCTCAGCCGAAATCCATCTTGCCCTCTAGGCTACAGGCTCAGCCGAAATCCATCTATCCCTCTAGGCTACAGGCTCAGCCAAAATCCATCGAGCCCTCTAGGCTACAGGCTCAGCCAAAATCCATCTATCCCTCTAGGCTACAGGCTCAGCCAAAATCCATCGAGCCCTCTAGGCTACAGGCTCAGCCAAAATCCATCTAGCCCTCTAGGCTACAGGCTCAGCCGAAATCCATCTTGCCCTCTAGGCTACAGGCTCAGCCGAAATCCATCTATCCCTCTAGGCTACAGGCTCAGCCAAAATCCATCGAGCCCTCTAGGCTACAGGCTCAGCCAAAATCCATCGAGCCCTCTAGGCTACAGGCTCAGCCAAAATCCATCTTGCCCTCTAGGCTACAGGCTCAGCCGAAATCCATCGAGCCCTCTAGGCTACAGGCTCAGCCAAAATCCATCTAGCCCTCTAGGCTACAGGCTCAGCCGAAATCCATCTATCCCTCTAGGCTACAGGCTCAGCCAAAATCCATCGAGCCCTCTAGGCTACAGGCTCAGCCAAAATCCATCTATCCCTCTAGGCTACAGGCTCAGCCAAAATCCATCGAGCCCTCTAGGCTACAGGCTCAGCCAAAATCCATCTATCCCTCTAGGCTACAGGCTCAGCCAAAATCCATCTATCCCTCTAGGCTACAGGCTCAGCCAAAATCCATCTTGCCCTCTAGGCTACAGGCTCAGCCAAAATCCATCTTGCCCTCTAGGCTACAGGCTCAGCCGAAATCCATCGAGCCCTCTAGGCTACAGGCTCAGCCAAAATCCATCTTGCCCTCTAGGCTACAGGCTCAGCCGAAATCCATCGAGCCCTCTAGGCTACAGGCTCAGCCAAAATCCATCTAGCCCTCTAGGCTACAGGCTCAGCCGAAATCCATCTATCCCTCTAGGCTACAGGCTCAGCCAAAATCCATCGAGCCCTCTAGGCTACAGGCTCAGCCAAAATCCATCTATCCCTCTAGGCTACAGGCTCAGCCAAAATCCATCTTGCCCTCTAGGCTACAGGCTCAGCCAAAATCCATCGAGCCCTCTAGGCTACAGGCTCAGCCAAAATCCATCTATCCCTCTAGGCTACAGGCTCAGCCAAAATCCATCTATCCCTCTAGGCTACAGGCTCAGCCAAAATCCATCTAGCCCTCTAGGCTACAGGCTCAGCCAAAATCCATCTAGCCCTCTAGGCTACAGGCTCAGCCGAAATCCATCTTGCCCTCTAGGCTAAAGGCTCATCAAAAAAAATAGACAAACAGACGAAAATAAAAACCCTCCTTTTTTGGGCAGTCTGGTAAAAAATAGAATACATAAAAGCTTTTACTTAAACATGCTTGGAAATTTGAGCATTATTTTGACGAACTTCTTCGAGATAAATCGAAATTACTGTACTGGCCAAATACATGCGAGCAGCGGCCGGCAAAAGTTGTATGAAAAATATATTACTAGGTAACTTATCAAAAGTTTTCTTTAAATTTCGAACTGACTTGCAAATAGAACGCTGTTTATTGAAAAAAAAACGTATAAACACTTTGGCGCGTGAAAAATTATTGTTCGTTATTGATTTTGAAAAGTTTTAATTTCCGCGCATTATTTGAGAAAAGTACCATGCAAGCCTTGGCCACAACTATACATAAATAAATAAAATATTAAATAAATATTCTGGGAAAAATCACACATGGTCATCTGGCCCCAAAGTAGGATTCCCTGTGTTATGGGTTACCAGAAACTGATATACATACTTATATACGTTTAAATATATACATATATAGATATAATTTATCACCCAGACACAGAGCAAACAAATCTGCTCATCACACAAATGCTTGCCCTGGGTGGGGATCGAACCCACGACTCTCGGATCAGTAGTCAAGGGCACTAACCACTGAGCCACAGAGCCAGTCAATAGATAGACATAACATAGATTGACTTACCCTATCTTACCTCGGCTTCGCCTCAGCCCACATTTACACGTTCGTCCATCAATGCCTCTTTTGCTGGCCGCTGCAGTAATGTACTACAAATTAAAATTTATTTGTTGTTACAGACTACTATCTTCAGCGTTATGCAAATGAACCTTTCCATGTATGTTACACAAATTAATTAATATTATGGTTTCTCTGTAGGAATTCGAGGAAAATGAATCTTCCATGGACATGGATGCTGAACCGGAAGCAGAGGAGGATGACCCTCCATTCAATCGTAAGCTATTTGTTTTGACACTTCTTACTTAAGAAATTAAATCGTATAGCCATGCTGTGCGTACTTTCTCACGTAGCCTTCACTATTTGGCTGCCAAATGGTGAATGAAGGCTATGATGAGAAAGTATTTCAATATTCATCTGTATACATACAGGGTGTAACATTAAGGTGCAGTGATACTTTGAGGTGGGATTGCACTCATCAAACTGAACACCATTTTTTTTTCTACAATTTGCTGAAATCGCGTTTTTTTTATTTTCCTTACAAAACGGCTGATTGGCCGGCTTTGTATGAAAATCCAAAAAAAGCGATTTCAGCAAAGATGTAGAACAAAAGTTGTTCAGTTTGATATGTACAAGCCCAACTTAATGTATCACTGCACCTTAATGTTACATCCTGTATATGGAAGGAAACCGTGACTGACTCACTGACTGACTGAGTTATCTATCCCGCACAAATCAAACCACTTGGAATCGGGCTGAAATCATACAGGTAACAATTATGACGTAGGCATCCGCTAAGAGAGGATTTTGGGGAATTCTCACGGGAATGGCAAAAACGGGTCTGCACGGCCGTCGCCGCTGGGCATCCGCTAGTTGGAATACTAAAGGACCCTATTGCTAAGCCTACGCTGTCTATCCGTCTGTCTTACCTTTAAATGCTGTATCTTTTGAACCGTAATATGTCGCTATATGTTTTTTTCAGAATTATTATTGTTGATTATAAGACAAAGATCATATATTAGGTCGGGGAAAAAGTTTTTTCGTATTTTGTATGCAAACTCAAACAGGGCGAACAAAACGAGCTGCATCTTGAACGTTCAGATTTCCATACTGGAAACGCTTGAACTAAATTTGTGCTACTGATTGATACTGCATTAGGCCCATAATTGGCACAAATTTTATTCGAGGCCAGTGTAGCATTTTTACCTTTTTTACATAAAATTTCAAAATGTCGCTACTTTTCTCGTTAATTTCACTCATTTTCATAGCCAGAAAAAACTATTTTAAAATACTTTTATTTTTTATTTATTATTAAAATTTCGAAAGTTCACTTATTTAATTTTATTATAACCAGCTAAGTACAAATAATACAAGCAAAGAGATTTGATTACAAAGTTTTAGTTACAAAATACGAAGAAACTTTTTCCCCGACCTATTAGTAACATGAAGTTTCACATAATCTACCTGAAGAAGAGGTATACGAGGGCAGTTTGACAACTCAATGACTTTAAGGTTGAATAAAAACTTTTTTAATATATTTTTTTTCGTCTCATATTTGGAAACTCACTACGAAGCGCATGCCGTTCTTTTTCAAATCTGGCGCGAAAACAACCTTTTTAGAAACAAAGTTAGGCGACTTCTAAGTATTCTTTGAAAATGGAGAAAAGCGAGTTTCGAGTGCTAATTAAACACTATTTTTTACGTGGTAAAACAATTAAGCAGACCGAAGACAAATTGAAAAAGTATTATGGTGATTCTGCACCTTCTCATGGGATGGTACATAAGTGGTTCACTGAATTTCGTTGTGGACGTACTACTGCTAATGACGCGGAGCGCCCATTAAGGCCGATTGAGGTCACTACGGAGGGCATGGTTAATAAAATACATGATATTGTTTTGGCAGACCGTCGAGTGAAGATACGCGAAATAAGTGATGCTGTGCACATCTCGACTGAACGAGTTTTTTATATTTTGCATGATATTCTGGGCATGAAAAAGCTTTCTGCAAGATGGGTGCCGCGTTTACTAACAGTCGATCAGAAACGAAATCGTGTAACAGCTTCTGAGGAATGTCTAGCCATGTTTAATCGCAATCCGAGTGAGTTTATGCGTCGGTACATAACAGTTGACGAAACGTGGGTCCATCATTATACACCAGAGACTAAGCAACAGTCGAAGCAATGGACTTCTACCGGGGAACGTGCCCCAAAGAAGGCAAAAACTGTTTGCTCGGCTGGTAAAGTGATGGCCACAGTCTTTTGGGACAGCCAAGGGTTTATTTACATAGATTTTTTGGATAAAGGCAAGACAATAACCGGAGCTTACTATGCTGCATCGTTAGATAGATTCAATGAAAAGTTGATCAAGAAACGACCGCATCTAGCAAAGAAAAAAAATCTATTTCATCAGGATAATGCACCGGCCCACTCGTCTGCAATCGCGACATCAAAAATTGACGAATTAGGATACGAATTATTGCCACACCCTCCGTATTCGCCAAATTTAGCCCCCTGTGACTTTTTCGTCTTCCCAAACATGAAGAAATGGCTTGCCGGCAAAGATTTTCGTCAAACGAAGAGGTGGTAGCCGAAACTCAGGCCTATTTTTCAGGGTTTGACAAAAAATATTTTTTTGATGGGTGTAAGAGGTTGGAACATCGCTGGACTAAGTGCGTAGAGTTGAAAGGAGATTATGTAGAAAAATAAAAATATGTAAAAAGAGTGTTTCTTCTTTCCAAAGTCATGGACTTATCAAACCGCCCTCGTAAATTTAAGCTGCACAAAAAAAAAATATTACTAAATAGCAAAATATCTCGGACATATCAAAATATACGTTTAAATTTTAAATTATGGAGTATTTAGTTACAAATAATAAAGTCCCCATATGAGAAACGTTTTTTTTTAAGTTATTCTGTTTTTGCTCTATCGCAAAAATATCATTCAAGCGTGAATCTTGGTGTGATAATCCTAAAGTAAAACAACAAATAATAAAAACCGCTCAAGTGTAAGTATAAAAATAATATCATGTTTCTGTCGGTCGCGTTGATGCCTTTTATTTGAAATGAATAGGTATCATTGCTATTCTTTGTGGAGAAATGTGTGTGGTTATGGTGTGCGCAAGTCCGACTCGCACTTGGCCGGGAGTTTTGAAGTGAAAACTTATTTAGGCGCGTTGGGCATTTTTGAGTTGGTTAAAAATCATTGAACTATAGCCCGTCAACTTCGTGCGCGGTACGCCTGCGGTACGGGCGGGTAGGCGGGGGCGAGGTGACACGATCTCACGAGCCTCGTGTCCTTCCCCGCTAGCCTTAAGCTCCCCCGCGGAGATCTTCCCGCACACCTCGCCTCCGCTGCTCAGGCGTATCGCGCACGAAGTTGACGGGCTACAGCGATACTCTAATGTAACCTGTCGGTTCCTTACCAGGTACACTCGTAGGGTCAAACTTATAAAACTGTAAAAAGTTTTCACTTCAGTCGGCACTCCCGGAGTGGTTAGGTTTTTGGCTTAATTTTATCCCGCTAATGTAGTATTGAAATATTAATTTGTTTTCAGTTAAAGAAGAAGGGGGCGAGTTGCTTTTAGAAATAAAGAAACCAGAAGAGTTCATGGTAAGATATATTACATCATCATCATCATCATATCAGCCGAAGGACGTCCACTGCTGGACATAGGCCTCCCCCAAGGATTTCCACGACGACCGGTTCTGCGCTACCCGCATCCAGCGGCTTCCCGCGATCTTTACCAGGTCATGGGTCCACCGAGTGGGAGGCCTGCCTACGGTATGTTTTCCGGTGCGCGGTCCTACTAGTTATATGCCCCGCCTACTGCCACTTAAGTTTAGCAATTCTGAGAGCTATGTCAGCTACTTTGGTTCTCCTACGATATCCTCGTTTCTAATTCGATCACGCAGAGAAACTCCGAGCATAGCACGCTCCATTGCTTTTTGGGTGACCTTGACCCTTCTTATGAGGCCCATAGTAAGCGACCATGTCTCAGTTCCGTATGTCATCACTGGCAACACACACTGGTCGAAGAGCTTGGTCTTAAGACACTGCGGTATTTGAGACGTGAAGATATTGCGAATAGGTTAAGATATAATACAATCAAGTTTTATTTCACGTTTCAAATGCGATATCTATATTATAAAAATCTCGTGTCACGGTGTTTGTGTTCGCACTCCTCCGAAACGGCTCGACCGCTTTCCATGAAATTTTTATGTGTATTTGGTAGGTATGGGAATATGTTATATATATAAGTATATTTCATTACGGCAAAACGAAGTTTTCCGGGTCAGCTAGTTTTTTTTTATATTTGTCCACCGCTGGGATCAATCAATCCAAAACATGCATTCAAGCGTTATCTGTATTTGTTGTAGGTACAAGGAATTGAACAGGAAAACGGTCGTAGTTGAAGCTAGAATTCAGTAAATCTCATGTCTCAGCCGCACTTTCCTACATAAAATTCTTACTTAATATTATAAATGTGAAAATGTGTTCGTTTGTTACCTCTTCACGCTTCAACACCTCGACCAATCTTGATGAAATTTGGCATGCAGGTAGCCTGTATCACTAGGAAGGACATAGGCTACTTTTATCCTGTGAAAATAGCATAGTCCGATGAAGTTCCTGAGGTAACAGAAAAAATACTGTTTTTTTTGGTTAATATCTTTACCATAGCAACGGAACAATGGATTGTTGTGATTTTTTTCACAGAGATAGTTGAGGGGGTTGGAAATTACATAATTTACTAGTTATCATATCCTGACATAGTTTCCGAGGGATCTGGGGAAAACTCAAAAGTCGGCGTCTCAACGGAGTAACGGATTGAAGTGATTTTTTGTATAGAATTGGTTATGGGTGAGTATAAGCGTCGGTGGCTCAACCGGTAACGACTCGGTCCATCTAACCAGAGGTACCGGGTTCAAATCTGGACGGCCAATGTACCAATGAGTTTTTCAAACACTTACGTACATACTTACCGATTGCTTTAACGGTGAAGGAAAAACATCGTGAGGAAACCTGCACACGCCTGCGAAGAAACTCGAAGGTTGTGTGTGTAGTTGACCAACCCGCACTGGGCCCGCGTGGTCGACTAAGGCCTAATCGCCCTGATTCAGGGTAGGCTCGAGCCCCTCGGTGGGGACGTATATGAGCTGATATAATAATAATAATAATGGGTGTGGTAGGTGACATAGACAAAAAATCAGAATAGCCGAATATAGCGGGCGAACCCGCGGGCAAAAGCTAGTAAACTTTTAATTGCAATGATAAAGTCTTGAATGATAATTTATGAACTCTTGTTTACAGCTTTCCAATACCCGACATGAAGTGGAAGAAAGGGGCGACAATACTAACTCTGAAGGTACGTGTGATCTGTTAATATTGCCGCTTTGTAAGAACAGAAAAACCGACCAAGTGAGAGTCGGACTTGGGCGCCGAGGATTCCGTACCACCACACCTCTCCACACAATCAATATCCATACATTTTAATCAAAAGACATGACCGAGAGCGGCAGAAAAATGTTTTTTTTATTATTAATAATAGCTAGCCGTACGCCTGCGGCTACACCCGCTTTGTTTTCGATTTTTTCCCGTGGGAATAATACGTTTTCCGGGGGTAAAAAGTAGCCTATTTCCTATTCTGTGAAAATTTCAGCCAACTGTTTAAAAGATAAAGCCCTTTAAAAGTCGGACAGACAGAGAAACGGCGACGTAGGCTTTGTAATAAAGTCCAGTTACGGAATGGACTGTCTGGTACTGAACAATAAGGAAGTCGGTTAAAACAGTATTGAGTGTTGTATTTCATCACACATCACAACTATATTTTTTGCTATGAGTGTATTTACAAAATTCTTTTCCATACAAACTTAAAATTACTACTTCTTGAAAATGGATGGGCCGATTCTAATGAAACTTTATACACATAAGCAAGTCACGAAATTCTAGTTTGTGGATAGATTATATTTTCGAAATACTTTATTTCAAAAAAGATTATTATTAAGTGACAGCAATTTTTTTTGAAAATGTAATCTATCCACAAACTAGAATTTCGTGTCTTGCTTACTTTTCAAGAACTAGTAATTTTAAGTTTGTATGGGAAACGATTTTTTGAATACGCTGTCTTACCTTAATGCTGCCCTAGTCACGTCGATGATTTTTCGCAGGTTATCTGACCTTACCTGGATTGGTTTGACTGTTAGTGGCATCGCTATCTGACCTTACCTGAATTGGTTTGACTGTTAGTGACATCTCTATCTGACCTTACCTTGATTGGTTTGACTGTTAGTGGCATCTCTATCTGACATTACCTGGATTGGTTTGACTGTTAGTGGCATCTCTATCTGACATGACCTGGATTGGTTTGACTGTTAGTGGCATCTCTATCTGACATGACCTGGATTGGTTTGACTTTTAGTGGCATCTCTATCTGACCTTACCTTGATTGGTTTGACTGTTAGTGGCATCTCTATCTGACATTACCTGGATTGGTTTGACTTTTGTGGCATCTCTATCTGACATTACCTGGATTGGTTTGACTGTTAGTGGCATCTCTATCTGACATTACCTGGATTGGTTTGACTGTTAGTGGCATCTCTATCTGACCTTACCTTGATTGGTTTGACTGTTAGTGGCATCTCTATCTGACATGACCTGGATTGGTTTGACTGTTAGTGGCATCTCTATCTGACATGACCTGGATTGGTTTAACTGTTAGTGGCATCTCTATCTGACATGACCTGGATTGGTTTGACTGTTAGTGGCATCTCTATCTGACATTACCTGGATTGGTTTGACTGTTAGTGGCATCTCTATCTGACATTACCTGGATTGTTTTGACTATTAGTGGCATCTCTATCGTTTCCGTGTTCGCCAGGCACGTTAAGGTGACAGTCCTTAAGCCATCTCAGAAGGTCCCGTAGGCTGCTTAAAAACTCCTAACTGTGGGGTTTTCCACTAGCTCTATAGAGCTATATAACCTCCACCAATCCAGAGTTGGCCTCCGTATTTGCAGCATGGCCTAACCTTTCTGTGTCTGAGATGAGACCCTTGCCCCAGCGGTAGGGACGTAACATGTTGTTAATGATGGATGATGAACGATATTTCAGAGAGCGAAGCCGAGGCGAATTACACGGAGATGGCCACTTTGGGCACATTGGCTATGGAGAAGCCTGGACCGATGCCACCTCTGGTGCCCGCGCCCGCTTTTACCGTCGCCGCAGCAGCGCCCGCCTTTAGTGTCGCCGCAGCAGCGCCCGCCTTTGCTGTCGCCGCAGCAGCGCCCGCATTTGCTGTCGCCGCAGCAGCGCCCGCCTTTACTGTCGCCGCAGCAGCGCCCGCCTTTACTGTCGCCGCAGCAGCGCCCACCTTTACTGTCGCCGCAGCAGCGCCTGCCTTTACTGTCGCCGCAGCAGCGCCTGCCTTTAGTATCGCCGCAGCACCGCCCGCCTTTACTGTCGCCGCAGCAGCACCACCCACGCCCACATCCGTATTGGCCAAGCCTATTGTCAACCAATCTCCGGTCAAGATCGTAGTAAGCGCACAGGTAAGCAGTAATGTAGTCGGTCAAGAAGTGTTGAAAGCGGATGTCGTTACATCGACAATCTGAATTTTCATGTGATCAGACTTGTCTGTAATTGCATCTAAAGAGGAAACGAAAGAATTATGAATATCGCTGTATTTGCGGTTACATGCTGTCATAATAAAATTAAAGATTTCAACTGAGTATTTCTGCGTTAGTGGAGTGGTGCGTAAGGGGCGTGGTGACGTCACGTGATTGACGCAAGACTGTAGTCAAGCGCCTGCATCCCCCCCCCCCCCCCCCTTCCCGCACCGCTAGCTATCGCCGGAACCTAGACCTTTACATGGCGGACACTAACGTTATTTCGCGTTTTCCCTTGTTGACGAGATAAATTGGCCACTCTAACGAAGTCTGAGCGCTGTTGTGTCCTTGTTAATAATTTTCAACGCAAAGGTATCATTTTTGAGAAGATTCTTCGAAATTGATAGTTTCTTAACCATTTCACCGCCAAATTCGGCCATTGCCGACACATTGAGTAAACATGCCATGTCACATGTACGCCAATGTCGGGATATCACGTCAAGAACTTTGTCTGTTTATTGTGTCTGTATTTCAACCCCCAATAACACACACATCACGAAGAAATGGGTTGCATGCTCATGGTTGTACGGTGGCGTGGAACAGATGGCGCACCGTCTGGGTGCGTGGCTGTCTCAGGTGGCTGTTAAAAGATTAATATTGGTGTTTTTTTTTTCAGAATTTAAGAAAAGCTGAAATAATAAAACGCAAAGTAATTCAACAACCCCCAAGAGAAACAGGTAATTCGTCTTAATAGTGGTGCTATGTTATTTTTATTTATTTAAACAGGGTGTAAAAAGTACTAGAATAATATTTTAAGGGTAAGTTCATTAGCTTCACTTCCAGAGGTTGCGGGTTCGATTCACAGCGGAGTTCTTTGTAACACTCGGTTTGGTTGGTGGAAGGGCATTTTCTTACTACCACCATATTATCTAAGTTTGCCGCCAAACTAAAATAAATTTACAGGTACATAGGTACATTTACATTCGGCCCATAATAAAAAGGGGGATTCAAAGCAGGGTTCGAAGTAATAATTATACCGTTAATAATAATTATCTTGTAATTATAAAATTAATTCCAAAAACGTAACAGTAATATCATAGTTATCTTTAACAAAACGCTAGCCTTGCGCTATGTCCTGTAATGTTTATCCGAACACGATGACACGTTTCTTGACGTGACGAAACGTGTCAAACCTCGAACTCGGAAAAAGGTCACAAAAACGAAATTGTTGATTAATAACCGTGATGAAACTTACACTTAAACAATTAAAAGTTATTTTGTCTACATAATACTTTTATATTTTAATTTTTAGTAAAAAATTAAAGATCCAAAAATAAGAATCAACGTGATAATTTTCGGATAATTATTAAAGAAAATAATTATCTTGATAATTTCCAACCCTGATTCAAAATCGACACGGGAAAAAATGTTCTATTTAAATATTATATTTTTACTAGTGTTTTTCCGTACTGTTATAGCAGGTTTTTATAGAGAGTTTTTATTTTCATTTCCTGAGTCGATTCTGAATCGCCCCTTTATAATTTTACTTGTACTTTTTATACACCTGTATATCAAAATCAGGAGACATCTTGTAGACTCTTTTTATACACATCTATATCAAAATCAGGAGACATCTTGTAGACTCTTTTTATACATACCTGTATATCAAAATCAGGAGACATCTTGTAAACTCTTTTTATACACCTGTATATCAAAATCAGGAGACATCTTGTAGACTCTTTTTATACACATGTATATCAAAATCGGGAGACATCTTGTAGGTAGACTCTTTTTAAACACCTGTATATCAAAATCAGGAAACATCTTGTAGACTCTATTTATACACCTGTATATCAAAATCAGGAAACATCTTGTAGACTAGATGTTAATAATTGCAACAATTCAAGGTATGTAGTGTGTCGTAGAAAATGTGTCGCTGTAACGAGATCATATTGTTTACAGTTCCAGCAAAGAAAGACAAACCTGCATCGAAAGCAGAAAACAACAATAGCGTAGGAGCCAGCGATAAGTCCTTACGGTTGCTGGAAAAAGAACTTCAAGAGCTGAAGAGGGTAAGTGTCTATTATCATCATATCAGCCAAAGGACGTCCACTGCTGGAAGGCCTCCCCCAAGGATTTCCACGACCAGTTCTGTGCTACCCGCATCCAGCGGCTTCCCGTGACCTTCGCCAGGTCATCAGTCCACCGAGTGGGAGGACTGCCTACGCTACGTTTTCCGGTGCGCGGTCGCCACTCGAGAATTTTACGCTATGTATATGTGTCTATAGTAGGTGCCATATGAAACTCATTGTCACTCAAAATAAGCGGTATTATTATTCTGTAATTTTCTCGAGCCTTCTTATGAGGCCTGTAGCAGGCGACAATCTCGAAGTTCCGTATGTCATCACTGGCAACACACACTGGTCAAAGACTTTGGTCTTAAGACAGACAGTGTGGCATTGGGGACGTGAAGACATTGCGAAGTTTCCCGAACGCTGCCCAGCCTACCGCGCACCGAAAGACGTAGCGTAGGCAGGCCCCCACACGGTGGACCGACGACCTGGTGAAAACTATATTTATTTTTCAACTTTTAGTTCAGGATAAAGAGATAAACTTATGAAATTATTGTATTGTCACTGATTCTTGATAAATGTACAAAGTTTGAAATCAATCTGTCCGTTTAAAGTGGTTCAAAATCGAGTGCAAAGGAGTCGGTCGGTTACAAACAAACAAACACATATACAATTCAACGCACGTAAAAAGAGCTCCGAGCGACCTACCTGCGCAGTGAATGAATTGCGGGCCAAATTGGTGGTAAGGGGTGAGGCGCGACGGGGGAAACACGCGTCTCTCTTGTTTGCTGTCGCGTGATTGGTTCGCCAGTTGTCATTTGTTTCCCGCCTGCGCAAACACATTCCCACCACTTGACCACTGGAGCTCTTTTTACGTGCGTTGAATTGTACATACAGGTGAAGCTAATAAAAGCGTGATAAAAACTGCTAAGTTGTGAAATCATTAGAATTGGTTGTAGTAAAGATGTATTCTGTTTTTATTTTATTAACTTAGCAGTGGCGATGACAATAAATATCAAAATATAACTACTTATATTAAACTTAAAGGGCCAAGATATATTAAGATTTTACTATTTAGCGGTTTTTTGTCGGGGTTTTTAATTTTTTTATTTAAGTTTTATTTCATGCTTTTTAAACTTTACGTATCCCAAACAAAATACATTTGCTGTAAGTTGGTAAGGAGTTGGGTATACTGCAGATACCAGGAGATGCTGCAGCATCAGGTCAAGGTTACCATGTTATATCTAACACTTGTTCATTGTGACTTCCAATGAGCCCAAATACGATTCCTCTGCTGTAAGTTGGTAAGGAGTTGGGTATCCTGCAGCATCAGGTCAAGGTTATCATGGTTTTGCAATATTATTACAATAAAATGGCACCAAATTTCGAATCGACCAGACTTATATAAGTTGCACATGTACGTTTATCCGACGCTCTTACGGTGAAGGAAAACATTGTGAGGTAACCTGCACACGCCTGCGAAGAAACTCGCAGGTTGTGTGTGAAGTCGACCAACCCGCACTGGGCCCGCGTGGTCGACTAAGACCCGATCGCCCTAATTCACGGTAGGCTCGAACCCCTCGGTGGGAACGTATATGAGCTGTTATTATGATAATTATTAATGTAGGCCACCCTTAATTAGATATGATATTTAAGGCATCTGTAAAAGTGAGTAAAAGGTCGGTTAAAATGCGCTCGAGTGTCACTAAAATCATTATTTTTTACATACCAGCTCGAGTGTCACTAAAATCAGTATTTTTTACATACGAGCTCGAGTGTCACTAAAATCAGTTTTTTTTACCATGAATAATGGTAAAAAATACTGATTTTAGTGACACTCGAGCGCGATTTAACCGACCTTTTACTCACTTTTAAAGATGCCTTAAATAGTTCGCATGTACATCAGTTTTAAATACCCAAGGGTGGAAACTGTATTCATGGTCCATGAATACAGTTTTCACCCTTGGGTGTTTAAAAGTGACTTGCTAGTCATTAATGGATACGTAACGGGTATTGCAGACGACAAGCCGCAACGAAATCCCCAAGACGCCAGCCAAGTCGGCAGAGCCCCTCAAGACCGGCCGACGACCGCAACTGCACACATCAACGCCAAAATCAAGGTCAATAAACAACGTATTATGCAAATTACGAAATGGGAGTAGAAAAACTATTATGTATGGTGCTAATTATTTTTATTAGTACTTACTCGATATTTTAACAGGGATGCTACTCGTGATTCTAAACGAATTTCACCTTTAAAAAAAACGCAAAAAAAATGGAACATGAAATAAATCGATCAGGTGGTCGACCAACTCTGTGTTTGTAGTTAGATTTTTTCTGTGATTTGGTTACATGTTCCTTGGGTAAAAATTATTCAGTCTCGAGAGCCCTGTATAAAATATTGAGCAATAATAAATTGGGGTGAATAGAAACGATTTTATCATTTGACTTGAATTTGTCTTTTTTATCTTGTATACCTAATCGGTTTGTGTGTGTGTCAAATATATATTTTTTTCTATTGTCTATTTTGAAAAATTAAATGACCTACCCAGAATTTCCATTCATCCCACTTAGGGTCAATAGAAATTTCAGTTCAAATTGTTTATGGCCTCTATTCACCCCAGAAAATAGGTGGCTTTATGTTCCTTATAAAGTTATGTCCCTTACTGTATTTAAAATTTAGATTTTAACATTGAGGACAACGTCGAATGTATTCAAACATTTCCACAGACCAACCGAAGAAAAGAAAAATGTAAGCACCAAAGGTGCTGAAAAAAAATTATACGAAAGACGGTCAATAAGAGAAAACAAAGAGGCGAAAGAAATCAAAGATACTAAAACAAAAGATGATAGTAAAGATACTAGAACAAAAGATGATAGTAAAGACATCAGAACAAAAGATGACATTAAAACTAAACAAGATGAAAAGGAGAAGGATCTCAAGGAACCCGAAACTCCAAAGGTAAGATTTTCTATAATAACAAGGCCATTAAAAAAACTTGATCCTTTTTCTAAATACACTCGTGTAGGTTCTTATTCTTCATGTATGTATGTGTGTCTTCAGCTGAGTCTGTAGTCTAAACGGCTTGATGGATTTGAGAATGCGAGCTGTCGTTAGATTCGTCTGGATCCCCTTTTATGCCAGTAGACGAAGGCTACTTGAGAAAGTATGCACAGCGTACAGTTTATTTTTATTTATCGCTAGTTTTTGCCCGCGGCTTCGCCCTCGTGGACATCGCTTTTATGACTGTCTTTTAGGGTGAGCGGCTCGCGAGCGAGGACATAAGTTTTCGTCAGACCTCGGGCGATATCGGGCTATTCTGATTAGAAGTCTATGTCACTTCGCACCCCCTCAACCAATTCTATACAAAAAAACCACTTCACTCCGTAGCTCCGTTGCGACGCTGACGTGCGCGAGCGCGGAAATGAGTTTTCCCCAGATCCCTCCGGAACCATGTCAGTATATGCTAATTAGTAAATTATGTCATTTCCCACCCCCTCAGCCATCTCTGTGCAAAAAATCACAGCAATTCATTGTTCCGTTGCAATGTTGAAGAAACTAACCAAAAAAGAGTATATTTTCAGTTCCCTCAGGAACTGCATCGGACTATGCTATTTTCACGGGATAAAAAGTAGCCTATGTCCTTCCCAGTGACACAGGCTACCTGCATGCCAAATTTCATCAAGGCTGGTTTAGGTGTTGAAGCGTGAAAAGGTAACAAACAAACACATTTTCACATTTATAACATTTGTAAGGATTTCATCCATTCTATTTGTTGCAGAATGTAATAAGTAACGGTGATAAGAGCACCCCCGAAGAAGGCCCCGTGCGGCGGTCGACGCGGCCCTCCAAAGTTAAAGATTACGCCAAGATGGTTCGCGATAGGTAACCTAATAATTATCCACAGAACATCCTGAATCTGAATACGTATTTTAACCGCCTCAGTGGCGTACTGGTTAGTCCGTAATTAACTTCATTTCGGGAGGTACCTGGTTCGATTCCCGGCGCAGTCTTACTTTGCAAGACTCGTTTTGGTTGGCGGAAGGGCATTTTCTATCGCTTGGATATCTACCTAAGTCTTGTTATCAAACATCAATGTAAATAGCATTGATGTGTCTGGCTTGAAGACAAGATAGATTTTGGTAAACCCGCTTCCATCTTCGACATTATCGTCATTTACCATCAGGTGAGATGATGGCAGTGCTTACGAATTGTGGATTTAAAAAAACGGCTTAAAAAAATGCTCATCAAGTAGAAATGTTTTTTCCAGTAGTTTTACAAGGCATCACTGTCTGGCGCTAGCTAAAACTTCATAAGAAGAAGACGAAGATTGTATTCATGATAAATGTAATTTTGTGATTGTGCACGTACCACAGATGACTAAGGAGATACTAGTGGCAAAGATGACCTATTACTACTGCCACCAAAATACATTAATTAGGTTAAAAAGAGGAGCAATTATTACTTGTATGTTTTGTTGTGAAACACGATCCAAATAAAAAATGCTTTTATCGATAAAGACCAAAAATTTTATGGCACTATAAATGATTTTCATGTAAATGTATTTCGAACACATCCTATTTGAAATATAAAAATAATGCTTTTAAGTCAGAGATTTGTTACCATAGATGGGTTATGCACTAACAAACCACATTTGAAAATCGAATCCATTTACACACACATTATAATAGGTACCTACCGAATGCTACTATGAAAAGAGATGCCAATTGGCATCTTTTTTTTGCTTCACTTTTAGGATGCATGTAACCTATCTACCTCCCCTTATATATAGCATAATCTCTGTTTTAAGTGGAATATTTAAAAATACAAAATACATTTTACGTGTGTATTTAAAATACAAATAATTTTCAAATATAGGTACAAGTAATACAAATTCTGCCCAGCCTTGATTATATTTAGTTATTTCTTTTATCATCTGTGTAATCAAATTTCGTTCTTGCAGATCTCAAGAGGCCTCCGATGATGATGATTCAGATGATGGTGACGAAGAATATGTAGATGAAGAGAAAAATGAGGTGAGAATATTGGTAACCTGTGCCCAGAGTAACAAAAAATAAAAACGTACACACAAAAGATTACCTTAAAAAGTTTTTATGATCGGAGTTGCGTAGTTTCCTTACTAGCATGCTACTCACGTTTCCCTTTCCATACCGCCGTTAAATTAGGCCACACTCCAGAGACTCAGGACTTAATTTGGAGGTTGTTTAGTCCAAGTATAGCTCAAAGCCATAGGGCTCCCAGCTTAGAATCCATCCCATCTCTAAGGGACTAAACCGCAGGATGTACAGCAGCGTCCTCTCGGCGTACTGTGCGATCGGCAACCCGCCCGCCAAGCGTGGCGATGACAGCAAAATCCTCCAAATCGGGGTAATAATTTTTTACTATTATTACGTAAGTTGGAGCTCCTTAAGTGAATTAAGGGCCATAACTTTTAAATTATCAGGACTATTGAGTTGAAATAAACACAGAAATGATGGCAAATGAGAAATAATGGAAAAATAAACCATAAGAAATCGAAAAAATCACACAATTTTTTGTAAAGCTTTTTTTTTTCAATTAAGTGAATTTTCTTGTAATAACGACCACATAACTATTAGAATTACTACAGAAAAATTGAGTTATTCCTCTTAATTTTTCTAAATAACAGTGATTGATTTCTTATGGTTTGTTTTTCAATTATTTCGCATCACAGATTATTTTTCATCATTTCTGTGTTGAAATAGTAATTGAGTTGAAATAACTCATATTTGTGATAATTTAAAAGTTATGGCACTTTATTCACATAAAAAGCTCAAAATTTAGTGAAAATATTAAAAAATCTTCTTAAAAAAGTACCGAATATTTATGGTTTTCTTTTACGATAAATTTGAGTTCCGTCTCACTCCCTTTCATTTGTGCACATGACTGGCATCCTGAACAAGTAACTTTCGTAACTCAATTCTCGGCTCCAAATGTTTTATAAAACTATCCGTAAATCTAGGATTCCAACATAATTATCTTTAATTACATTTTTACCCAAGACGCCACGGAACGGAGGAGGGGTATGCGTTTAGGGTGAGTGGTTGTTTGTTTGTATGTGCAAACGAATGTTGCCATTTATATCTAAAACTACTGGTCCGAGTTCCTTGCGTTTTTTGCATTTAAAAGTTTCAGATAATGTTCTTAGCCATGTTTTATGACGGTAGACCACCAGGGAGAGCTGCAGCAGCCAGAATGATTGACGTTAATGTTGCCATTTATCTCGAAAACTTCTGAGCCGAGTTCCTTGCTGTTTTTTGCATTTAAAAGTTTCAGATAATGTTCTTAGCCATGTTTTATGACGGTAGACCACCAGGGAGCGCTGCAGCAGCCAGAATGATTGAAGTTAATGTTGCCATTTTTCTCGAAAACTACTGGACTGATTTCATTGCAGTTTTTTTTGCATTAAAAAGGTATCATTTCAGAGCAGGTTCTTAGTAATTATGTTTTATGGCAGTAGACCACCAGGGACCGCTGCAACAGTCGGGATAGTTGGTGCTTGAGGGCTTCTTAGAAATTATTTAGTCAACTCCGATGCGTTTTTTTTTGCATTATATAGGTGTCATGTCAGAGCAGGTTTTAAGACATGTTTTACAACTGTAGACCACCAGGGGACACTGTAGCAGCCAGGATAGTTGGCGCTTGAGAGCTTCTCATGAACTATTCAATCGATTCCGCTGCGGTTTTTTGCTTTGATTATGTGTAATTTTTACCAGACCAAGTAATTAATGTAGTTTTTGATCAATATAAATTGCTATATTTAAACTGAGGATTTTCTTGGATTTAAAAAAAAATATCTTTCGTTTCTTATTTCCTTCTAGTACTTAGACTTTAAAAAAATGACTTAACCCTTATTTAATTACGTTTTAACACCCGTCATGGGCTATTTTTTAGTATTTTTAATTTGACTTGGTTAAACTCGGTCTCAATGAAAGACAAGGACAAGTATTAAGTTTGAAGCAAAACCGGATCTTGATATAACCTAGCATGAAGACTACTACTATTACTATGAAGGTTAGCCATCTATTCTAAGAATAACATCTAAGAATAATCTTTGAGAGCACCGTCGTCTTGAGTAACCTTCTCTTGCATTGTCCTTTTTAGGGTTGCGTATACCCAGCGGGACCCTACTACCAAAGTATAAAGTCACCCTATACTTTTAATTAGTTCTTGATAGCAAAGGATATAAATGTACTCGTGATTACAAACAACTTTCCCAAAGAAACTATATGTCAAATATGAAAAAAAAAATTAGTCCTTCATACATTTTTGCCGATTAGAACTTGTTATGTACCGAGGAACTAAAATTTTTTTTCTGATTCGACATATAGTTTCTTTGGGAAAGTTGTTTGTAATCACGAGTACATTCATATCCTTTGCTATCAAGAACTAATTAAAAGTCACCCTATATATTAGTACTAGCATACAGTATGGATACTCCCTGCCGCTCTCTAGATTGCGACCTCACACCCTCGTCACCCAGATTGATGCAGATTGTTTACAGTTTGGTTGTCGAACATTAGTTTATTGAAATGTCATAGTCATTAGTTTTTTGAAATGTCATAACAGTGAAAAATTAGGGGGTTGTTTGTACATAAAATGTGTTTTTTATGTCTTTAGGAGTATTTTTGACTTAGCTCTATCGTAAAAACAGTAAAACATACAAGCATGAAACTTGGTGTGATTATAGTACTGATACTGAGGTAAAACAACAAATACTAAAAATCGGCCAAGTGCGAGTCGCACTCGCGCTAAAGAGTCCGAACTGAATAAAAAAAAAGCATTCTTTTGTAGCTCGCTGTCTTTTGTTTGTGATGCCAAGGGCTTACCAACTGGGAATAAAAAAAAACATTGTCATTATTACTTTGTAGTTGTGAGGAAGAGGTTAGGCGGTACGGAACGCTCGGACTGCTAGTTTGAATCGCACTTGGCCGGTTTTTTATTATTATTATGGCTTTTATGGCTAAATGAACTTAAATATAGTTGTTTAATTAAGATTATTTCAAATTTAATAAATATGTTCTTATAGATTGTATTTGTATTTTGATTGACCCTGCTCCGACATCAGCTTGTTATGTGTCAGTTGCCGCCAGTTTGGTCCCGCTATTTCTTTCAGATCGTCCTCCCATATTTGTCTATATCTTCCTCTTCTTCTTTTTCCAACCCCTGGGTACCATTCTGTAAAGTCCTTTGTCCTCACCCTTGAATTATTTCTTGCAGACTCAGCGATCGCGGCGCGGCAGCATGCGGCCAGTAGCAAAGCCGACGCCCGCCAAGATTGGCCCGCCCAGGAAGAGGGGCCGCCCTCGCAAGTCCGCCGTCAAGGAAGAGCCCGAAGTGTGAGTGACTAAACCTAGACATTCTCTTGCTGCAACGGGGCCATAATAGACATTCTCTTGCTGTAACAGGGCCATAATAGACATTATATCGCTGCAACAGGGCCATAATAGACATTATCTCGCTGCAACAGGGCCATAATAGACATTCTCTCACTGCAACGGGCCATAATAGACATTCTCTCGCTGCAATAAGGCCATAGTAAACATTCTCTCGCTGCAACAGGGCCATAATAGACATTCTCTCACTGCAACAGGGCCATAATAGACATTCTCTTGCTGCAACAGGGCCATAATAAACATTCTCTCGCTGCAACAAGGCCATAGTAAACATTCTCTCGCTGCAACAGGGCCATAATAGACATTCTCTCGCTGCAGCAAGGCCTTAATAAACATTCTCTCGCTGCAACAGGGCCATAATAGACATGCCCTCGCTGCAACAGGGCCATAATAAGACATTTATTGATTCCTTGTCACCAATAATTTTACAAGCCTAGCTTTTGTTCTGCCTGACAACCTATCACAACTTAGTCCAAATTGGTTAACATTCAAGAGTTAAAAATCGTTAACGCCGTTTGTATGAAAAGTCGCAGCTTCACAGTCCTCTTTTTTAGACGTGCAGTTTATGTTGTCCATACAAAATGTTCTATTACCAAGTTTAAAAACAATTTTGTTTTTTAAAATATAGGTGCATTAATTTTTTGAAAAGTCTAACCCTACTTTACGCGAGTCCGGCTCACAATTGGCCGGTTTTTTTTCTTTCCGAGTGACGATTGATAGCTAGCCTAGCCCTACTATAGACACTCAACACGTGTGGGGACAGTCGAGTGTCCCTGTAGTAGTAGGTACATAAACTGCTCGTAGTGTGGAGTGATGTGTGGGTGGTTCAAGACCCCAGACAAAGCTACTGCTTAAAGGAGCTGGCGCGAAGTACTTTCTGACATGTTTCCTCTATTTGCAGTGCTCCTAAAATGAGGAAAGAGCAAAATGTAGAAGAACATAAAAGTGAAAAGCAAGATGAAACAGAAAACGTAAAATTGAAAGAAGATATCAAAATCACCGCCAAAGATCCGGTTGCTAAGGAAAACGATGAAAACAAGGCGTCTGTTGAAAGTGTCAATACTGTAAGTAGCTATTTTTTGATACATACATGATACCTTCGACCAATATAACAGCTATGGACCGGCCTACGCGAACAGTGGTTATAATGCCTATAGAATGAGCGAATTCGCTCATTTCGTCTCAGTCTATCAGCATTCCCCAAATGGTTGAAGGTTGAAGTGAGTGATTTTTTTTATGTCATTCGTGCTATACTCCGAGTATGTCTCTCTATCTCTGTCATTCTTTATATTTGAACGAAACTCGGTAGACTATAGTAGTGTGTGTCTGCGTGTAGTTAGGTTTGACTCTTTGCCTGCGTGAGTGTTTCCCGATTCCTTTAATTTGGGGATCTTCAAGGCAAGAGTGAATAGGCATTATTTGAGTTTGCGTGTACCATCCTCGGCTGCATCATCACTTACCATCAGGTGGGTTGCAGTCAAACGCACTCAAATTTTTAATAAAAAAAAGACTCATTTTTTGTAAGATTAATGTATGGATAGGGCCGTTCCATTATATTTGGTCGAAGCATGATAGCAACTTAAATATAAGAGTAGTAGATAATACTTTTTTTTTCTTATTTTAGGGCGCAGAGAAAACCGTTGTGGATAGTCCAAAGAAAGTAGACTTGTTAGTGTCGCCCACTGGCGCGACTCTGAAAAAAGTAAGTTATAATTACACACCCACTAGTCAAATATTCTAAAAATTAACTCATAAAATATTGTATTAATGTTTACTTTTTCAGGTGGGCACTTTGCCGCCGGGTATCAAAGCGTTGCCTTTACTCAAGCCCAGAGGTAACTCATTCCTACACCATACACAAGGTGGGCCAAGAGTAATCACCCAAATCACATTGTAATAGCTTATATTTTTACAAATGGCGCCTCCTGTTACACTGATATTGAAAATTATAAAAGATATTGTATTAGTAAAGAGCGTCGGTGGCGTAACGGCTAGGGCCGCCGCCTCCTGTCCGGGAGGTTGTGGTTCAAATCCTGCCACGTGCCAATGTGTTTTCGAATTTCGATTTCATATGTACGTTTATCCGACGCTCTTACGGTGAAGGAAAACATCGTGAGGAAACCGTGTGCAAAAACGGAAAAACTCGCAGGTTGTGTGTGAAGTCGACCATTTGGCCCGCGTGGTCGACTAAGGCCCGATCGCCATAATTCAGGGTAGGCTCGAGCCCCACGGTGGGGACGTATATGAGCTGATATGATGACTAATATTAAAACTAGCCGTTCGCCCGCGGCTACGCCCGCGTTGTTTTCGATTTTCCCGTGGGAATAAGACGTTTTCCCGGGGTAAAAAGTAGCCTATGTCCTATTCCACAACCTAATGTATATGTGTGCGAAGTTTCATCCCGATCAGTCCAGTGGTTGAAGCGTGAAAGATCCATACATCCATACATAAAAACTCTCACGTTTATAATATTATTAAGAAGGATGTGAAAATGTGTTTACCTTTTCACGCTTCAACACCTTGACCAATCCTTATTAAATTTGGCATGCAAGTAGCCTGTGTCACGGGCAAGGACATAGGCTACTTGTTGTCCCGTGAAAATAGCATAGCCCGATGCAGTTTCTGAGGGAACTGAAAAAATACTCTTTTTTTGGTTCATTTTTTTAACATCGCAACGGATTAATGGATTGTGTGATTTTTGCACAGAGATGGTTGAGGGGGTGGGAAATGACATATATTAATCAGAATCGTCCGATCTGGGATAGGCGTCTGGAGAAAACTAATGTCCACACTCGCTAGCCGCTTGCGGCATGCGCACCACTCACCCGCTAGGACAGTCATAAAAACGATGTCCACGCGTGCAAAAGCTAGTTATTTACTAAACTAATGTAAAATTCACCACAATAAAGATGGACCGCTTGTACAGCGTGCGACACTGTGGACTTGGGGAGAGACTTCTGCAGGCCGTGTTATCTCCCGTCTTGGCGGTTTGCCTTGGCCGGCAGGATCGCACGATTCAGTGACGAATTTTGCCTTTGAGGTTATTTGAAATCTCTGGTGTATGTGAACAAGCTACAGACTCGGAGCCCTAAAAGAAAACATTCAATAAGAATATATACGCTAAGTCCACTAAAATCCATTACGAAAATCCATTGATGGATCTTTTTTCACTTTTATGTCCACTTTGCTCCATGATCCAGGATGCCCTGCAAGTGTCGCGATAACTTATGGAAAATATTATAAACAAGGTTCAATTTTCATCAACTCTTAATTAAGAGACATCATCTACAGGTCCAAATGGGACGAGTTTTAGTTGTCTTAACTAAGATCACATATAAAATAACTAGATTAACGGTCGCACGGTCAGAAGTATCCGAACATAAAGTCCTCCTTTTTGTTTCCTGAGGTGTACTTTCGCGGTTCTCACTCTCTGTCTACCTATTTAAATATTTATATATTTGTGTTTTGTCAAATAACTGTGCGGACGTTTCTTGAAGTTTGTTTTAAGATCTAGTTCCTTTGTATGTATGTAATTATACATACAGGGTGTAACAAAATTGGTGTTGGTCCCGTTAACTTGGGCGTCTACTCATCATACTGAACTACTTTTGTTCTACAAGTTAGCTGAAATCGCAAAAAATTAACCCTTCATACAGATCGATTAGCTGAATGACAAATTTTGTGAATTTTTGTATGGAGGGTTCAGTTTTTTTATTTGTCTTAGACTATGGGTTCCTTGGGGAAAGTTGTTCAGTATGATGAGTAGAACCCCAGTTAACGGGACCTACACCATTTTATAAATCATCTATATAAGAAACATAATCATCGTTTGTTTTTTAATTTAGAAAAAAAGTTATAGCTGAAACAAATAGGGTCATAACTTTTGGTTTATTTACCTTGTCGTTAAATATTGTTTTTTAATAATGTATACACCCGCAAGCGTTATAGCCGGCAATAAATTATTTCCTTACAATATTCCAAATTTTAGTTAATTTATTGCTTTTACTTAAATGTTGTTTTTATTTATTACTAGCTGCGGTACCCGTCTTCGCTCAGGGAGTTGATATGATACGTTTAAACCCACGGCGGATCTTGCTTTGTATACCTCTACTACAAAAAGGCTTCGAATCGTCCACTATGTTCCAGAACATTCCACAACATTCGAGTGTTCTGGAATGGTCTGGGATGTTATTCTGGAATGCTCTAGATTACTCTTAAATATTCTGGACGGCTCTAAAAAATTTTAGAGGGCGAATCTTCCAACTCTTATATCTTCAAAATCATGCCCTTCAGGAAAAAACGGGAATCTTCTTCGTGGATGGGGGATAGAGGGCTACCACACCATGTAAGTCCCTTGATCGTGCCGGGACTCGTTTCTGAGTTTTAGCGGCACGCACACTGTACACTTACTTTTATAATATATCTTGAGAATAATGATTAAATCAATTTCTCGTTCTATATCCAAAGTTAAGCTTCCAAACTGCCCTGCGCTGGGTTTTAACGCTTACTTTTTTTTATTCCTTGTTTGAACTGCTCTGTTTTCTTCCAGCGATGGGGCCGGGGGAGCTCTGCGAAATGCAGATCGGCAAGAAAGTGGTGAAGGTCCAAAAAATAGTGATGACCAAAGCGGAAGTAGAAGCGATGGCTAAGCAGGGGCTTTTGGAAATGAAGGTCCGGAAACCTTTTTTTTCTTAGTTTTAACATACATAGTCATTTTTTACATCATGTACGTTAAAGGTCGCCAGGTGGTACGACTTTCGTACAAACAAAAGCTATATTCGGGATCGAATCCCAACTTTGAAATACATATAATGTCAGTTACTTGTTTTTTTTTATATAAAACAGAACAAAATAAGAGCGTGTTGAAACTTATAGTACAGAGGTCAGCACATCAAGTTAGACACTCGTAGTGCGATTCTGATACATACGCATACGCATTAGACCGGTACAAAGTGTCTAGCTTGATGTGCTGGCCTCTGTACAAAACAGGTTTAAGCGTTTATTTAGTTCTGTTTAAATGGTTCGATGTCTAAAAAATTGTACACATCGATATATGTCATTTTGATATATTTACAATATTTGGATTTGACCCGACATATCGGTTTTGTATTAAAACTTTGTATGGAAACTCGTGCGTGCTATGCTTGTAGTTTTTCTCTGCGTCATCGAATTAGAAACGAGGAGATCCGTAGAACCAAATTAACCGACATAGCTTTTAGAATTGCTAAACTTAAGTGGCAGTGGGCGGGGCACATAGCTCGTAGAATAGATGACGACCGCGCACCGGAAAACGTAGCGTAGGAAGACTCGGACCGATGACCTGGTGAAGGTCACGAGAAGCCGGTGGATGCGGGCAGCGCAGGACCGATCGTCGTAGAAATCCTTGGGGGAGGCCTTTGTCCAGCAGTGGACGTGCCTCGACTGATATGATGATGATGGAAATTCGATCCTCCTGGTGACTTTTAACAGGAATTAACCCGTGATTCCAGTCACAATCGTGAACTCCTATTTAAAAGTGCGTGGAACACCTTTGAACAAGTTTTGGTTCTAATAATAGTCCGTTCTATTCCAGGATGGCACAATGGTATTAAAACAAGGCATCAAATTGCCCGCTAAGGAGCCAGTTGCTTTCAAGTCTAGTCTAGCGGGAGAAGGTGTGTATACTTTACTATCTTTCTATTCTAATTACTAATTGGCATCGTTCACTTTTTAGGGTTCCGTTCCTCAAAAGGTAAGAATGAAACCCACTCGTACATCTACCAGATACGCTAAACTACCAAGGTTAATGATACTCGTATAGCGTCCCCACTCACAGACAGCTAAGTCATATAGGAAGAACGGAACCCTCGCGTACATCTACCACATACGCAAAACTACCAGGTTTATGATATAGCGTCAAGAACGGAACCATTATAGGATTACTCTCGTGCCTGTCTGTCCGTCCGTCCGTCTGTCACAACCAATTTGAGACTAGAGCTGGGGGAGGCCTTTTTCCAGCAGTGGACTTTTTTTGGCTGATGTGAAACTGTATAGACAGACAGTAATCATTATGTACCATTAACTGTGCCTGGTGTCTCAATAAACTTATTCTATTCTAATTTGCTCCGAAACTATTTCACTGATTGAGTTGAAATTTGGTACACATATGTATGTCGGTCACCCAAAAAGGACGTTTAACGTAAATAAATGAATTTTAAACATTAGGGCCACTTTTGGGGTGTTAATTACGGTTTTTTTTTATTAATGAAAACTATATCGTGTGACATTAAATGAAAGGGTTTGTCGTGAGAATCTCATATTTTTTTTACAATTTTAAAATAAATAGTTTTTAAGTTGACAATCCCCCCGCCCCCATACTTCTCCGAAATTACTGGACCCAAAATCTGAAAATCTATGAGAAAAAAATCCTTCCGTTCCCACAGAAAAAATATAATTTCGAAGTCCAGAACAAGTAGACCCTTATTTACCTGGAGCAAAGTACGTATTGTAAGGTCTTGTTCTGTTGGTAGTTAAGGTTTTGTTGCGGAACCCTGTTTATGTGACCCCGAGTCGCACTTGGCCTGTTTTAATAAGGCATGTTACATGTAAATAAAAAAACATTTGGAGATATAATATATTTTTTACTGTTTACTTTTTTAAACTAGTGAAGAAACTAGCGCAATCTTGTATGATGGTACGGAACCCTTTGTGCGCGGTTCTGACTCGCATTTTACCGGTTTTTTTAATAGTCTAATTTTTTTTAATATCCTAACGTTGTAGAACAATGCCAATTGCACTTTATCTTGATCCTAGGGGCATCGCTTTTAGTTGTAGAACTGAACTATAATAATATATTTTTTTTATTTGTTTATAAGAAAACATACAGTCGCACTTAAAGAAAGCAGCTTAAAAATTTCATATAAGTAGACTTGGAGGTTCCTTAATTAAGTACATCCTTACTAATATTATAAATATGAAACTGTGTTTGTTTGTTACCTTTTCACGCTTCAACACCTTGACCAATCCTCATGAAATTTGGCATGCAAGTAGCCTGTGTCACGGGGAAGGACATATGCTACTTTTATCCCGCGAAAATAGCATAGTCCGATGCAGTTCCTGGGGAAACTAAAAAAAAAACCAATCTTTTTTTGGTGCATTTCTTTAACATCACAACGGAACTATGGATTGTTGTGATTTTTGCACAGAGATGGTCGAGGGGGTGGGAAATGACATAATTTACTAATTATCATATCATGACATAGTTCCCGAGGGAACTAGAGAAAGCTCATGTCTACGCTCAAAGCCGCTTGCGGCTCGCGCAACACTCACCCTCAAAGACAGTCATAAAAACTATGTCCACTTGAGCACAATAATATGTTATAGTTGTTATTTATATGTAACTAGCTTTCCCGCGACTTTACCCGCGTGGACAACGTTTCGTTGACCTTTTGAGGGTGCGCAGTGAGCAAGCCGCAAATGGCTCGCGAGCGTGAAAAAAAGTAGCCTATGTCCTAATCTGTTTACCTACCAAATTTCAACCACATCCGTTCAGAAGTTTTTGCGTGAAGAAGTAACAAACATTCAAACTTTCGCCTTTATAATATTAAGTGTGATAACTGATAATATAATATGTCAAAAAAGCGTCGGTGGCTCAACCGGTAACGACTCGGTCCATCTAACCAGAGGTACCGGGTTCAAATCTGGACGGCCAATGTACCAATGAGTTTTTCAAACAAAACTTACGTACATACTTACCGATTGCTTTAACGGTGAAGGAAAACATCGTGAGGAAACCTACACACGCCTGCGAAGAAACTCGAAGGTTGTGTGTGAAGTCGACCAATCCGCACTGGGCCCGCGTGGTCGACTAAGGCCTAATCGCCCTGATTCAGGGTAGGCTCGAGCCCCTCGGTGGGGACGTATATGAGCTGTAATGATGGTAATATGTCAACACATTTATCATATATCAATGAGTACAAACGGATCTACGAGTGGAGTACAAACGGATCTACGAGTGGAGTACAAACGGATCTACACAGGTGGATCGTATGATGATTAGAATGACATCCTTCATGTACTAGTAGATATGACTTTGGAAATTCCCTAGTGTCCGCAAACCATTACTTTTTTTGTAAAATGCTTTGGATAAAACATTTTCTAGGTATTCATATCATTTAACATCTATTCTAATCAAATCAAATCAATATTTATTTCAGATTTAAAAATCCATAGAATTATTAGTTCAACAACTTAAAAACTATGTTAGTAAAAAATATATCCATTCAAATTATCATATCAATAAAATCACATAACAATAATAGAAATGAAAATAAACTTAAATTAAAATTGTCGAGCGGCTAGAGGCGACGAGGCGCGACTGCGACGGGAGTATGCAACCGCGCCCAGCGCGCCACCAGCGGCGAGTCCCAGTGCTCTGCCAGCGCGCTCAGGATACCGTTCGCGCTACACCGGACACGGTTTAGTAGTGAGGCGCAACGTTTTCGCATTATTGCGAAAAAGCAATCGATCTGCGCCTCAGCAAACATTGTTGATGCACTACAGTGTCTCGGCAGCCCAAACAGCATCCTGAACGCGTTGTTATACTGCACGCGCAGAGCGCTATATGCCCGCCGCGTAAAGTCAACCCATAAACTGCACGTGTAGAACGTTTGACAGTAGGATTTGAACAAAGTCACTTTAACCTGTTTACTACATCGTGCGAATCTACGGACCAACATATTGCAGCGTACACACAGCGCCCTGCGCTCACGCTCAATGTCATCATCGTCAGACATAGTATCGGTGACCCAGTGGCCCAAGTACTTAAACTTCTCTACTTTTTTCAAAGGTGTACCACATAGAGTCAAAGAAGACATTTTATAGCTCTTATTGCCTGCCTTAAATAACATGAGCTCACTCTTTGACGCATTGTACTTGAGCCCATGGGCCACCGCATATGCTTCACAAGTTCGTAACAACTTTTGCAGAGCTCCTATCGAGGGGCTCAGCAACACCATGTCGTCTGCATAACTAATATTGTTAATACATACTCCGTCAATATGACACCCAATATTAGTGCCGCTGAGCTCCTCAATCAACCGGTTCATGTAGAGGTTAAACAATTTGGGTGAGCTCAGCCCCCCCTGCCTCACCCCGCAATTCAACCCATACGCACTTGAGTAAGCTCCTGCCCACCTTACAATATTCTTTTGATTAGCGTACCAATACTTAAACATTGCTGATATCTCACTTGGCACTTTAGTTTCATTTTGTAGCTTGTTCCACAATATGTCATACGATACCAGATCAAATGCCTTTGACAAGTCCAAAAAACAGGCATAGATTGGCGTCTTACGAGCAGTGTAGTACTGAACAGTCTGCTTGAGACAAAGGATAGCGCTTTCAGTAGACAAACCCGGCCGGAAGCCGAATTGAGCATCATGAAGATCGATGTGTTCACCTAATACGTCATCAAGCAGACGGTCCAGCACCTTGGCTACTATAGTCGCCAAAGATATGGGCCTGATCCCCTTTAGAGTCCATCTTATTCTAATCCATTATATATTATTTATATATATTCATATTTTAATCCATCGCCAATATTTTTTGCAGCTGTCATTCTAATATTCATACAAAAGGGATGACGAATGCTAGTCATCTGATTTACTTTTTATCATCTGTCAAAAACGACATTTTGATCTAAGAATGTTTGAAATACCTGGGCGTGACGTCATAGTTTTGCAGCGTCATTTATGAACTCGTTTTGTGATTTTGATGAATTAAAAATCAAAGATTTGATGGAAAACAAAACGAGTAAGGTTTTCCGAAGTTTAAGTAGGAGGCCAATTTAGTGATCAAGAGTTGATGCTGTCGTCATCCCTATTCACCTTGGTAGGGACATGTAATAGTGTTGCTTGCTTGGTGTAGAAGGTTCTAAAACCTTAGTGTTGCAACTATTAGGATTAATCCTAGCCGATTACTTTGTACAACCATATTTCTCTAAAGGGGATCCACAGTTTCGTCTGAATGTATGTTTAGGAAACAAGCAAAAGGAATAGGCTATGCCGCAATACATTTTTTTTAACTATCTTGTCTGCCGTTAATTTTGATTATTAATAAATAGTTTGAAATAATTATTATACATTGATTTTTTTTAAAGTTGTGGTAGTTTTATTCGATCAACTTTTACTTCTCTCAGTAATCGTAATCGGCGATCATCAGAATTGATAATCATAATCGTAAAATCAGCAATTGTTGCATCACTGCAAAATCTACTAACAGGTGTTTTTTTTACAGAAGCTGACAAAGAATCTCCTAACAAAAACAACAAGTCTGCGCCCACGCGGTGCGATTTTGACAATGAAACGTAAACTGTGCATAAAAAACTGTGAATAATTATGGACTTCATCTAAGTATAATAAATACTACATAAATTTATATTAAGATATTAAAATAACATAATATATGTATTCTTGCATGCATTAGAGATGAATTTTGACTCTATACAGTTTAAGACAAGACGTAAGTATATCTTTCTTTAAATCAATTTATTCTTATTATTATCTAGTATACTTTGTTCGGTAGAACTACATTCTATCTATCAATATCATATACCCACGGTCGGTAGTTGATTATATTTTGCGCTAGAAGCATAATTTATTTTTGTTATAATCTGTGAGGTACAGTCTTGGTACAAACCAATCGTATAAGTTACATTTAAGGTAAGAATTATGTTGATATCTGTTTACAAAAGGAAATATGGTGATCGTTGATCAGTGTGCTGTTTTATGTATAAATGGATGAACGTTTCTCTCGTTTTAGTTTTTAATATACATTTGTGTGTTTAATCTTCTGGATCTAAGTTTATAATTTAGAACTAGACAAAACAATAAAGTTTATGTAATGACTATTTCGTTTCAATTGTATATCTATTGTAATATACACATATAAAAGAAAGTCGTGTTGGTTACACCATTTATAACTCAAGAGCGGCTGGACCGATTTCGCTAATTCTTTTTTTGTTGAGTTCGTTATTGTCAGGAGAAGGTTTTAGGGTAGTGTACTGTAAGGTGGAATGAAGTTCGCCGGGACAGTTAGTACATATTTGATAAGAATATTAGAAGTCAATCGTTAATATTACAGTTCTCACCAAGATTGTTTGAAGCCAAAGCATAATGAATAAGTATATTGCAATCTACATTTAAAGTACTAATAATATCATTAGAACATGTGTATTACGTAGGACCACGGAAGTAATAAGTACTAACGTACACGTTAGTACTTATTACTTCCGTGCCTAGGGCTGACTGCCAACATTTGTAGGAATGTCACTGGCAATCTGTTAAATGCAGGCATTTTGTACAATCAACTCATGGATGCACTTTGTAAATGGGGTCACACAGCACAGGCTTAGTCAGTGCTGGGGTGCGGCGCACCGGACCGCTGGGCCCTGGGGTGGCGCCGCGTGCGTGTCGGACGGCATTGCACCTGGCATACATGTCCGATGTAGGAGAAAGGGCACAAAGTAGTTATGGATGGGGGGTGAATACGCAAAGGTGTCTCCTCAGTCAGAGTAGCAGTTTGAAGTTGGAGCCCTCGTTACAAAACAATGATCTCGACTCGCTTTGCGCGCCCCTCTCATGAATCCGGTGTTCTCCTTTTGTACAGTCATATCGAACGTAGAATGCAGAGCCGTCACTTGCCTTATACCTTATATCATTCTAAAAAAAGCACAATGTGAACAAACTTAGCACGGATTTGACATTTTCAAATGTCAATTTCATAGTATGTACTTTTGTTTTTGTTTTGTTGATATAAGGTATACGTAATACTAGTGTAACAAGGATAGTACACAATTTGAAAAGCAGCAAGATAGAGAGTTTATTTCGGAGTCAAGTTTTTTTCAGCGTATCGACGTTCTTGTGTTAGCGTCACTAATATAGAGGGCACGTCTCCAATAATTGTTTTGGGAAATACATGTAGGTGGTGGTACGGTACCCTCAGTGCCCGAGTTTCGAATCGCACTTGGCGGTTTTTTTGTCTTATAAACCTTATAAGGAATATATACTAAGACATTCTACGTACTCAGAAATATGTAGAAAAGTTAAAATAAAGAGCACTTATTGAATTACAAGTTTAAATACCTAGTTGCGACTTTAGTTACTAAATTATGATAATAGATCATCAAACTCTGCTTCTGAAATTAGAGCATTATGGTGTGACGGACATGGCCCTTCAATTACTGAAGTCATACTTGGATGAGAGAAGACAAATGGTGCATATAAACGGCATCAATTCTCTTGGATCGAATGTTAAAATGGGTGTGCCGCAAGGTTCTATACTAGGCCCTTTTTTCTTTTAGGTCTACATAAATGATCTACCATACATGGTAGAAAATCTGTCCAATATAGGACTGTTTGCTGATGACACTTCCCTTATTTTTAAGGTGAGCCGAAGAACTCCTAGTTTTAATGAAATAAACGAAACACTTGATAAGGTACAAAATTGGTTTACTGTAAACAACTTTGTATTAAATGCAAAAAAACCAAATGTGTAATTTTTTCATAACAGAATATAAATACAGTAGATAACGATGTAGTGCTCGATAGAAACAAATAAGACTTTGTTAACAGTACTGTTTTCCTAGGTTTGACTATAGACTCTAAACTACAATGGAGTCCACATTTAACAAATCTGGCAGGGAAACTTGAGTTTAGCATCTTAAGCTGTAAAAAATAAGAGCACTGACGGATGTGGCTACAGCACGGCTCGTTTACTTCAGTTACTTTCACAGCATCATGTCTTACGGCATTCTGCTATGGGGACATGCAGCGGATATCGAAAGCATTTTCATTCTGTAGAAAAGAGCTGTGCGGGCAATCTATAAAATGCGAGCTCGCGAGTCATTGAGAGACCTGTTTAAGAACATTGATATTCTTACTGTTCCTTGTCAATTTCTTTACGAAAATATAATTTTTGTACGAAAAAACTTGCACCTTTTCCAACCAAATAGTGAAAGACATAATTTTAATTTAAGAAATAGGAATAAGCTCTGTCTTGTGTTTTCAAGACTGAGTAAAACTAACAAATCCTTTCAAGTGCTGGGTGTTCACTTGTACAACACCCTACCTTCAGCCATTACAAGATCTTACATATAGGCAGTTTAAGAACTTTATTAAGAATAATCTTTATAATAAAGCTTACTATAAAATTAATGCTTTATTCAATGATAGAAACGCTTGGAATAATTATGGCTCTCTAGCACACACCAAGCATTTAATTATTTTTATTGTATTTTTACACTATAACCTGTGTACATTGTTCATAAGATTGACTTTTACACTATAACCAGTGTAAATTGTTCATAAGATTGACTTTTAAAAAGTGTACCTAAGGTACCTACTTTAAATAAAGATTTTGAATTGAATTGAAATAAAGTTATAATCTATCCCACCATCATCATTTTCATGTAAAATGTGGCTAAGACGAGACCATTTGGCTCACACTGTCAGATCTCACGTAGAGCCAAGCTTCTAACTCTACACTGCCTAACTTCACAAACTTTACACCTTAGTCAAAATATGTAGCTTGGGGCCGTTTCGTTACTACTAGAACTATTCTATAACAAAAAATAATGAACAGTGAATATTTTTTTCACCTTACGCCCATGTGACGGTAGCGAAATGGCCAAACTACATATTTTGACAAAAGTGTATGTAAAGTTAGGGCGTGTAGAGTATGAAGCTTGGTTCTACATGAGATCTGATAGCTTTTTGACAGTGCGAGCCATATGGTCTAAAGTCTTGGTAAAATTTTACATGAAAATGTTTTTGATGGGATTTCACTTTTTTTTTGTAAGTTGCTTAAGACAATATTTTTTATACTGAACAACAGAACTAAATGAGTAATTCAATTCCTTCCAAGTAGAAGATTCAAATCGCTCTGCTCTTTAAAGTGGTGCGTTTTCCCACGACTAGCAACGACTCATGTGCTTGTTCGGGTTGAACGCTGTCTGTTATTGACTTTGGGCGTAATCGGCAACAATAGTTTCTGTTCGGACGGCAAGCTATTCATCATCAATCACAGCGGGTACACATTACGTTGGAAAGCTGATAAAATGGGGAAGTTTTTACCGTATTTTGCACTTCAACTGTAGTATAACTTTTTTTTTTTAAATAACGAAATATTAAACAAATGCGTTTTTCATACAAAATCTGAAAATTGTAAAGCGAATATCTCGGAAACTGTGAGACTTAGGCTACAAGTGTATTATGTCAAATCTATTCCAAATAACCGCCTCTGGCTCCCCTTTCAGTTTTATTATTATTATTATCTTTAATTCAGGCTATGCCCATAATTTGTTAGTACAACTTATACTATGTTAGTAAACAATAACATATAATTAAAAACAAAATGAAATTAAAATTTACATTTAAATAAAATATCAAATATAATTAAATATAATTTACATTTTAATTTAAATTTAAATTTATGCACTACTTCCCAAACATCCTGTATATTAGTACTAACATACAGTATGATCTACGAATAACTTATGAGTATGATAGATAGATAGATAAATAGATCATTTATTCATATGGACACTCCCTGCCGCTCTCTAGATTGCGACCTCACCCCCTCGTCACCCAGATTGATACAGTTCGGTTGTCGAACGTATAGGATTTCGCCGCCATTTTGTTTGTTCCGTCATTCCTTTTTTGGAATGTTATTTCTGGCCCGTTGTATGAAGTGTCCAGGGTGTGGCTTAAACGTCACGGAGGCCCTAAATGGACCTCTATCCGCATCAAAGCTAGGTGGCGCTACATGCGTGTAGAACCGGCCCTGGAGACACGAGCAGTTGAAACTCCTGCAGGCCCCACCAGTGGATCATGGCAGTGGGGACATGAATCACAAATTCATATAGGTTGGTTGTCTTTGGCCCGTAATCTGATTGCTGAGAAGAAAATATTCTTGTTTACCTACATAATTCTTGCTAGTCTATACTGATCCTTACTTTATATTATAAATGTGAAAATGTGTTTATTTGTTACCTTTTTACGTTTCAAGATTTTGGCATGCAGGTAGCCGGTGTCACGGGGAAGGACATAGGCTACTTTTTGCCCCGTGAAAATAGCAAAGTCCGATGCAGTTCCTAAGAGAACTGAAAATATACTCTATTTTTGGTTAGTTTCTTCAACATTGCAACGGAACATTCCCTCTCGTATATCTACCAGATACGCTAAACTGCCAGGTTTATGATATAGCGTCCACACTCACCGACAGCAAGGTCATATAGTGAGGGCCGCTATTCCTGCCAACACCATAAGGTGAAGACAAGGACCAGTTACGGTAGCTCTTGCCGCCAAGACGCTTGTCCTGGTACTCTGCAAGGCGAGTGCCTCGTGGAAGAGAACCACTACCTACTGTCCAGGTAGGTCCCGGAGCTGTAGGCGCGCTCACCTCCCGCGGCTTTCGCTGCTGGCGGTTCGATCCCCGCTCGGGACGCCAGAGAAGCTGGCTCCCACATATCCGGTGTGGTACCGGAGCTGTAGGCACGCTCACTTCCCGGCGATTATCGCACCTGTCAAGACTTACTCCTACGCGGCTGGATCGGCCGGAGCAGTACTAGCTTAGCTCTACTTGCTGACCAGGCAAGTGCCGGAGATGCTTCCCTGCCAGTGCTTACACCAGCAGTTCTGCTTAATGGACAACTCACGTGCCCCGCGTTGCTTTCGCCCATAGCCCACGTGGCCGGCTACGACAACACTAGTTGCGCGCGGGGAAGGACGCCTGGACGCAACGTGCTTGCCAGGCAACAAACATTGCCCAACCCCTGCAACTAACCACATACCACTACAAGTCCATGACCCAGTCGGGGGACCGACAAGCCAGAGTACCGAAGGCGATAGATCCAACGGCAGGCAAGCGGTGGGCTACCCCCGACCCCGTAGTACCCTGATCCAAACAGCCGGACCCGTAGTTCCGGCTGCGAACTCCACCTAGCCGGGTAGCTCTAGGCAGAGTAAGCAACGGAACGGAACAATGGATTGCTGTGATGTTTTTCACAGAGATGGCTGAGGGGGTGGGAAATGACAATTTACTAGTTAGCATATCCTGACGTGGTTCCCGAGGGATCTAGGGAAAACTCATTTTCTCGCTCGCGCACGTCAGCGTCGCAACGGAGCTACGGACTAAAGTGATTTTTTGTATAAATTGGTTGAGATCTAATCAGAATAGCTCGATATCGTTCCTGAGGGATCTAAGGAAAACTCACGTCCGCGCTCGCGAGCCGCAGTCATAAAAACGATGTCCACGCGGGCAAAAGCTAGTAATATTAAAAGGAGGAAAGATTTGATTGTTTGTTTGTTTTGAATAGGCTCCGAAACTACTAGACCGATTTGAAAAATTCTTTCAAAATTGGAAAGCTACACTATCCGCGGTTGCTATTGGCTTTATTATTATTTTTTAAAAAATTTAGGGATCCTTACCATGAAAGAATGTAACCCAAGGTGTAAAAAATCCTGCAATATCTACAAAAAGTAGTGTAGGGTAGCGGTAGTGGTGGCGGTAGTGGTAGTGGTAGTGTAGCTCTATTGTGGTGTCCTGTAGCGTAGTGTGAGGCGGTACGAAGTTCGCCGGGACAGCTAGTTAGTATATAATGTGGAAACGTATTGCAGAATCCGCCGTTTTGTAAAACAGCGCGCGCCGGATTGTAAAACGGCGGCGTTTTGTAATGCGGCGACATCACGTTCAGCCAGCAGCTAATATATTAGAATTTGTAAATCAAAGCGTGTTTCTAGGATTAATTGTAGATTCAAAACTTCAATGAGGCCCGCATATAGAAACGCTAGCAGGCAGGCTTAGCTCAGCCGCATACGCAGTAAAAAAAATTAGGCTTCTTACAGATATAGACACCGCAAGACTGGTATATTTCAGCTACTTACATAGTATTGTCTTAAGGGATACTTTTGTGGGGACACGCAGCTGATATCAATACCATATTTCTTCTACAAAAAAAAATCGGTTCACGCGATATATGGAATAAATATCTTGATACTTTCGCAATATGTATTGAAAATTAACAGCCACATTTGTAGCCAGGTACACAGATGAGATACTAGTTACTTCGTAACCAGGGATCTTATCTTCACTTTCGCGTGTTGGTCGTGGTTTACCTATGTGGACCGCAATTGTAGTTTCCTTACGTTAATTGATTCCAAAAAACAATCGTTGCTGTTTGGATGCCCCCTTGGCCCTTCGTATGACAATGTCACAGATTTGAACAGATAATATATAAGTCATTGGACAATGTATAGGTGGTTTGATTAGCACACTAGCGCCGCGAATAGAAATAAATAATATTTACTCATTCCCATGGACTTTAATCCAAATGATATTTTGCGCATATATAGGAGGGCAACTACTAATGTTTAATTATTACTGTTTAACTGTAAATTATAGCAACAAGATATTTTTTGTAAAAAAAAATAACTTTTTAGTGTGATAATCGAATACTTTAGTTAGACTTTAGTACGGCACACATAGTAAAATTACTATGGCAAAGACGACCATACACAGGCAGAAGAGCTTTTTCTACTCGCCGCTAGATGGCTCTGATTACAGTCAGATTTTAAGTTCAGAACCGAACTGTTACTGGTTTAGATGTCGCTAGTATAGCGAGTTTCCTTTCCCGCTCGCTCCCCTAATCTCTGTCTACGCTACTCTACGTTTCCCGCCCATTCAATAAGCTTCGGATAGGCGGCCAGTTCAAATATACGAATTTCGAATCAAACAATCAAAATCGCGCGACACTCGACTGCACCGGTCGACTACTGCCGCGGAAAAAGATTTTCGAAGAACTTTTTTTTTAAAGTGTGGTGCTGGTGTTGAAGTGACTTTTTTGGAAGACAACAGTCAACACAGGTAAGTTATATTTAATCTATTCAAGTGCTTTTTGTCTCCTAACAAACATTAGGTACCTACATATTTTACCGAAGATTATGTTAAATATAAATAATAATCATTTTAAAAAACATTTAAATCGCTAAAAGTTGCGAAATAAAGGTACTTACTTAGATTAAACAATATAACATTTTTGAAATAAAACTATTTAGAGGTGTGTAGTTTTTTAAACTTAATTAAAGTACTTTTTAATAATTTTTTGTGAACTTTCGTACGAGTCAAACTTAATCAATTAGGTACCTACTATAGGAACCTACACTATCTTATTTATTGTCGTTCTTTTAGTATTAATTTCATACTAAAAGAATTAAAGTACTTTTTATTAAAAAGATTAAGATTAAGTTTGACTCGTACGCAAGTTCACTAAAATTGATAGATAAAAACTTTTTATCTATCAATTTTAGTGAACTTGCGTACGAGTCAAACTTAATCAATTAGGTACTGTGACAAAAATAATGGGAACTGGGGATAAAAAACCCTTACGGAGTTTGCCACATATGATACGTAAGATTTAGAGGTTTGGGCCTAAACGGAGTTTTAAGGAAAAAGAGATTATGGGGTAAATTAGAATATATATGTATTTTCATGATTATTTTAAAAGTAAGGAACAATAAACAATATGAGTATAAAAAAAGGTGCGATTTCATTGGTTGACCGTGTAGACAATTAAAAAAACAATGACCTAATATATTTATGGAGAATTTACGGAAATAAATTTAAGGTTACAATTTTATTTGTATATAAAATGGTTATTTTATAGTATGTCGGCAGGCAACGATCGTCACCGTCCCTTTGGTACTTAAATAAGTTACTAAGTTTAAAATTTCAGTTTGATCTGAATTACCCTATCTTTTAACAAAATATGTATCAGATACAAAACACATTTTAAAATTTAAAATAAATAACTAAAGGTTAGAAACTGGAAACAGGAAATCTTCTAGGTCGGCAGAAAGGTCAGAGAGTCAGAGAGTCGCTTGGGATAAAAGATGAAATAAATTCACTTCCCTTATGGCGAGCAGCTGGGCGGGCAGTAGAAAGGACTGGCTGGTGATCAGCACTGCTCCGTCCCAGGATTAATCCTTTATCAGGTAAAACTTCGGGGACGTCAAACCTCGCAGGGGCTGGATGAAACCCTACGGAGATATAAAAATGTAGTCCGCCGCAGTACCAAAAATACACGCAAAGCGGTTTCCTTATACAAATTACTTACCACAGAATAAAATGGTGGGCCTCAACAACTTATAACACAATTTGTACAAAAAATTTAAATACACATCAGTTTCGACGGGACCACGATCAACCTTTGTTTTTCTCTTGTCAAAAAATAACAACTATTTTCAAATTCAAATACCATAGAGCAACGACATCAAAAAAGAATTTAATTATGAAACGCGACAAAAGAGATCGGCTCGAAACGATAGTTAGCGTTTCAAAATACCCACAAACTCACAAAAAAAGGCGAGAAGTCCAAAAAATTTTGAAATTTGGACAACCCTATAGACGTTGGACAGCCCTGAAGAAGAAAAAAATAAAAACTCTCTAAGTAACTAGTTTACTACGAACGTTTACTTGAAGCTGGTAGAAATTGACATTTATACACGAAGCTACACATACAAACGGCAAAAACTCCATCTAAAAGTGAACAGACTTAATAACCCCAACAACACACTAGTGTTAAGGGATCGCTGTGCACAGCCTAAAATAGTCAACTAATGCCGAAAGAGCATAACTAAACAACTAATTAAATAATATAAAGTGAGAAAGAAGAAGGAAAAACGAAGCACACTGCACAGATGGCAAGAAGGGCTGTCACGCAAAAGATTTCTCGAGGGAAAAACCAAGAGAAACGGGAAAAATTCGGGGAATACCCGCGAAAAATTTTTGGAGACCCTCTCTCAACGAAAGAAAAAAAAAGGAGGCTTCCTATTTTAAAATATCCTTAATGTGGTAATGACCAACATAAGGAGAATCCAAGTCCTGTAATTCGTACGTCTGAGAAGAAACGGCACGTAAAACTCGACACCGAATAAAACGTGGTGCAAATTTTCCCATAAAATAACCAACACCAGATGAACGTGCGAAATTTCTACGCCAAACAATATCTCCCACAGAGAGAACTACAGACTCTCTTTTCTCGTTGTAAGTTATTGAATTTTTTAGAAAAGCTTGCGAAAGATTATCGGCATTTCTTGCATAAATTTGATCTAACGAAGCTAGTGCGGAAGCGCGACGATGCCGACTCTCGGATAAAATTAACACCGGAAGTCTGAAACGCGATACGCAAGAGTCTAAAGGGACAACTCTACCGAAAAATAGGCCATTTGAGGTAAGACAAGGGCAAGATTAATGAAAGAAATTTGAAAAATGGGAAATTGTTATAAGACCTCAAGAAATCTAAACAATACTGCGGAATACAGAAACGTTGTCACATAAAAGTGAACAGGGTACGCCAAAAATTTAAGGAGTACCTCGCAAAGCAACGCGTAAAAATATTCCAAACAGTAACCCTTAAAGATTTTTCCCTTAAACCAACATTAAATAATTGTGAACTAAAAGTAAGTCTGTCCCGACTTTCGATTGAAAGAAATCTGGCCATTGACTACTTAAATTAAAAATTCTCTTGGAATCGTAAGGGAATACACAGGCGAAAACAACTCAACAACACGTGAGCAATTATCCGAAAGAGGTATAATGCTATTAAGCCGGGAAAAACGACCCGTGCGAAGAGAAGCAAAAAAATACCGTGCATATAAACAAAAAAACCTTATGTTTCAAAGAAAACTGCACGATTAAATTAAGTAAGGGTCTTGAGGTATTAAAACTTGAACCATATTATCCGGAAAACGGATACTCGGGCGCCATAAATATGTGACAAAAATAATGGGAACTGGGGATAAAAAACCCTTACGGAGTTTGCCACATATGATACGTAAGATTTAGAGGTTCGGGCCTAAACGGAGTTTTAAGGAAAAAGAGGTTATGGGGTAAATTAGAATATATATGTATTTTCATGATTATTTTAAAAGTAAGGAACAATAAACAATATGAGTATAAAAAAAGGTGCGATTTCATTGGTTGACCGTGTAGACAATTAAAAAAACAATGACCTAATATATTTATGGAGAATTTACGGAAATAAATTTAAGGTTACAATTTTATTTGTATATAAAATGGTTATTTTATAGTATGTCGGCAGGCAACGATCGTCACCGTCCCTTTGGTACTTAAATAAGTTACTAAGTTTAAAATTTCAGTTTGATCTGAATTACCCTATCTTTTAACAAAATATGTATCAGATACAAAACACATTTTAAAATTTAAAATAAATAACTAAAGGTTAGAAACTGGAAACAGGAAATCTTCTAGGTCGGCAGAAAGGTCAGAGAGTCAGAGAGTCGCTTGGGATAAAAGATGAAATAAATTCACTTCCCTTATGGCGAGCAGCTGGGCGGGCAGTAGAAAGGACTGGCTGGTGATCAGCACTGCTCCGTCCCAGGATTAATCCTTTATCAGGTAAAACTTCGGGGACGTCAAACCTCGCAGGGGCTGGATGAAACCCTACGGAGATATAAAAATGTAGTCCGCCGCAGTACCAAAAATACACGCAAAGCGGTTTCCTTATACAAATTACTTACCACAGAATAAAATGGTGGGCCTCAACAACTTATAACACAATTTGTACAAAAAATTTAAATACACATCAGTTTCGACGGGACCACGATCAACCTTTGTTTTTCTCTTGTCAAAAAATAACAACTATTTTCAAATTCAAATACCATAGAGCAACGACATCAAAAAAGAATTTAATTATGAAACGCGACAAAAGAGATCGGCTCGAAACGATAGTTAGCGTTTCAAAATACCCACAAACTCACAAAAAAAGGCGAGAAGTCCAAAAAATTTTGAAATTTGGACAACCCTATAGACGTTGGACAGCCCTGAAGAAGAAAAAAATAAAAACTCTCTAAGTAACTAGTTTACTACGAACGTTTACTTGAAGCTGGTAGAAATTGACATTTATACACGAAGCTACACATACAAACGGCAAAAACTCCATCTAAAAGTGAACAGACTTAATAACCCCAACAACACACTAGTGTTAAGGGATCGCTGTGCACAGCCTAAAATAGTCAACTAATGCCGAAAGAGCATAACTAAACAACTAATTAAATAATATAAAGTGAGAAAGAAGAAGGAAAAACGAAGCACACTGCACAGATGGCAAGAAGGGCTGTCACGCAAAAGATTTCTCGAGGGAAAAACCAAGAGAAACGGGAAAAATTCGGGGAATACCCGCGAAAAATTTTTGGAGACCCTCTCTCAACGAAAGAAAAAAAAAGGAGGCTTCCTATTTTAAAATATCCTTAATGTGGTAATGACCAACATAAGGAGAATCCAAGTCCTGTAATTCGTACGTCTGAGAAGAAACGGCACGTAAAACTCGACACCGAATAAAACGTGGTGCAAATTTTCCCATAAAATAACCAACACCAGATGAACGTGCGAAATTTCTACGCCAAACAATATCTCCCACAGAGAGAACTACAGACTCTCTTTTCTCGTTGTAAGTTATTGAATTTTTTAGAAAAGCTTGCGAAAGATTATCGGCATTTCTTGCATAAATTTGATCTAACGAAGCTAGTGCGGAAGCGCGACGATGCCGACTCTCGGATAAAATTAACACCGGAAGTCTGAAACGCGATACGCAAGAGTCTAAAGGGACAACTCTACCGAAAAATAGGCCATTTGAGGTAAGACAAGGGCAAGATTAATGAAAGAAATTTGAAAAATGGGAAATTGTTATAAGACCTCAAGAAATCTAAACAATACTGCGGAATACAGAAACGTTGTCACATAAAAGTGAACAGGGTACGCCAAAAATTTAAGGAGTACCTCGCAAAGCAACGCGTAAAAATATTCCAAACAGTAACCCTTAAAGATTTTTCCCTTAAACCAACATTAAATAATTGTGAACTAAAAGTAAGTCTGTCCCGACTTTCGATTGAAAGAAATCTGGCCATTGACTACTTAAATTAAAAATTCTCTTGGAATCGTAAGGGAATACACAGGCGAAAACAACTCAACAACACGTGAGCAATTATCCGAAAGAGGTATAATGCTATTAAGCCGGGAAAAACGACCCGTGCGAAGAGAAGCAAAAAAATACCGTGCATATAAACAAAAAAACCTTATGTTTCAAAGAAAACTGCACGATTAAATTAAGTAAGGGTCTTGAGGTATTAAAACTTGAACCATATTATCCGGAAAACGGATACTCGGGCGCCATAAATATGTGACAAAAATAATGGGAACTGGGGATAAAAAACCCTTACGGAGTTTGCCACATATGATACGTAAGATTTAGAGGTTCGGGCCTAAACGGAGTTTTAAGGAAAAAGAGGTTATGGGGTAAATTAGAATATATATGTATTTTCATGATTATTTTAAAAGTAAGGAACAATAAACAATATGAGTATAAAAAAAGGTGCGATTTCATTGGTTGACCGTGTAGACAATTAAAAAAACAATGACCTAATATATTTATGGAGAATTTACGGAAATAAATTTAAGGTTACAATTTTATTTGTATATAAAATGGTTATTTTATAGTATGTCGGCAGGCAACGATCGTCACCGTCCCTTTGGTACTTAAATAAGTTACTAAGTTTAAAATTTCAGTTTGATCTGAATTACCCTATCTTTTAACAAAATATGTATCAGATACAAAACACATTTTAAAATTTAAAATAAATAACTAAAGGTTAGAAACTGGAAACAGGAAATCTTCTAGGTCGGCAGAAAGGTCAGAGAGTCAGAGAGTCGCTTGGGATAAAAGATAAAATAAATTCACTTCCCTTATGGCGAGCAGCTGGGCGGGCAGTAGAAAGGACTGGCTGGTGATCAGCACTGCTCCGTCCCAGGATTAATCCTTTATCAGGTAAAACTTCGGGGACGTCAAACCTCGCAGGGGCTGGATGAAACCCTACGGAGATATAAAAATGTAGTCCGCCGCAGTACCAAAAATACACGCAAAGCGGTTTCCTTATACAAATTACTTACCACAGAATAAAATGGTGGGCCTCAACAACAACTTATAACACAATTTGTACAAAAAATTTAAATACACATCAGTTTCGACGGGACCACGATCAACCTTTGTTTTTCTCTTGTCAAAAAATAACAACTATTTTCAAATTCAAATACCATAGAGCAACGACATCAAAAAAGAATTTAATTATGAAACGCGACAAAAGAGATCGGCTCGAAACGATAGTTAGCGTTTCAGTACCTACTATAGGAACCTACATTATCTTATTTCTTGTCGTTCTTTAAGAAAGTGTTTGTTTCCTGAATCCTTACTAATATTGTAAATGTGTTTGTTTGTTTGTTTATTTGTTACCTTTTCACGCTTCAACACCTTGAACAATCTTCATGAAATTCAATGAACTTTTTTTGGTTAGTTTCTTTAACATTGTAACGAAACAATGGATTGTTGTGGTTTTTTGCACAGAGAGGGTTGAGGGGATGGGAAATGACATAATTTACAAATTAGCATATCCTGACATGTTTCCCGAGGGATCAGGGAGAAAACTCAATTCCGCGCTCGCGTACTTCGGCGTCGCAACGGAGCAACGGATGAAGTGTTTTTTTTATAGAATTGGTTGAGAGGGTGGGAAGTGACATAGACTTCTAATCAAAATAGCCCGATATCGTTCCTGAGGGATCTGAGGAAAACATTGGTTGACATTGGTCTACGCTCGCGAGCCGCTTGCGGCTCGCGCACCCTCACCCTCAATTACAGTATACAAATGATGTCCACGCGGGCGAAGCCGCGGGCAGCTAGTAATTAAATAAATTGTACAGTCACGCTCAATATAGGTACTTTCTCGCGAAGCCTTCACCGTCTGTCGTAGTCGGGTATACACAAATCAACAATAAACATTAGGTACACTTACTTAGCAGGAAATATAATATCAGACTTAATGAATTTACAAATAATTTGTGTTCGTATGGGAAGTACCTTACTCAGATTTTTCCTGGAATATTGAAGTTACCCAGTGTAGTAGGACTTATTCCTAATAATTCACAAAGTTGCATTTTTCGTAAGAGCCATTTTTGAGAAAAAGTATCAAACAACCTGGATTTGTGTGGGAGTTAGGTACCTTGCTCCGATTTTTCTTGGAATTAATAACTACCGTGTGCCATGTAATGTTGTATTAACGTTCTTAGTTTCATTAAAATTGTTCAAGCCATTTTCGACAAAAAAAAATGTTTTGTTCTCAACAATTTTTTTAATTATATTTTTATACATAAATTGAATTTAAAAAATGGTATAATTTTGATAAATTTATGTTGCATGACCAAATTATGTATACATATAATTACATATACTCATTCGCAATACATAAACAATTCAATAGCTCCAACCATTTGTGAGTAAATCGAAAGATTTATTTAATTTGTAGAGTAATTATACAAACACGATTTTTCCCAGACCAAGGGTATTACTAAACAAAAGACAAACATAAGCAACTCCGACGTGCAAAGTTTCATCAAAACCATTAGAGCCGTTTTGAAGAAGAAAAAAAACAGTTTTGTTGTAAGTATGACAGCTATTCTTCGGTTTGCCGGTCGCAGAAACTTTTGTTAATCCCTCGATGCAATAATTTTAAACACCTGAGTTCCAAATTTGGTCCCAATCGGACCTAGGATTTAGCCTCCAGAGCCAAGCGTGACGGACGGACGGACAATGATTTGAGATATTCGGTTTTATACAATACATTTTTTTGAAAAATTGAAAAACTTTTTTTTTGCTCTAACATACTTCCTCTGGGTACTATGACGCACCAACGAGTCGTCAGGGGGTGTAAGCTCAGAGGAATCACATCGATGATTAAAAACGCAGTTTCTAGGTTGTGAAAAAAGACGTCGGTGGCGCAACGGTTAGGGCTGCTACCTCCTGTCCGGGAGGTCGTGGTTCGAATCCTGTCACGTATCAATGTGTTTTCTAATTTCGATTTCATATGTACGTTTATCCGACGCTCTTACGGTGAAGGAAAACATCGTGAGAAAACCTGCACACGCCTGCGAAGAAACACAAAGGTTGTGTGTGAAATCGACCAACCCGCACGGGGGCCGCGTGATCGACTAAGGCCCAATCGCCCTAATTCAGGGTAGGCTCGAGCCCCTCGGTGGGGACGTATATGAGATGTAATGATGAAAAAAGACGTAGGTATAGTCATCTTTATCCACATCGAAAACAGGGCTCCGCCGGCTGGTTAATTATTAGACTGGGATTACCAGACTAAGCTAATGTTGCACTCTAGCTACTTATAAAATGTACACTCGGAAAAAGGACCTCTGTCCTGGCTCGCGGTCACGAATAGAATGCGACTCAACAGTTTCAGAAAAATTTTCGAAGTATTTCTGTTGCAGCTATTACAGCAAATACTAAAAATTAGAAAAAGTAAAAAAAAATAAGGGGGGTCTCCATACAAAAAACGTGTTTTTTTAAAGTGAAATACAGCCTGATGTGACACTATTTCACTTTAAAAAAAACACGTTTTTTGTATGGAGACTCCCTTTTTTTTACTTTTTTAAATTTTTAGTATTTGCTGTTGTAGCTGCAATAGAAATTCTTACATCATCTGTGAAAATTTCTACTGTCTAGCTATCACGGTTCATGAAATACAGCCTGGTGACAGACGGACGGACGGACAGCATGCTGCGGAGTCTAAGTAATAGGGTCCCGTTTTTACCCTTTGGAAAAAAAATATTACAAGAAAACCGTCCGCGTTGTAAATGCACTGACTGATATTACACTTACAAAGATTTAAAAAATGAGCTACACATCGGAAACCACTTTGAGCTTTTCAAAGTGCACCGTTGCAAATATATCTTTTTTTTTCTGGTTTTAATTCAACATTTTTTCCTCGCCGTTTTCTAAGGAACCCGGATCCAATTTTTAGTTTAATGCATAGCGTAGTATACTACCTATGCGCTAAAAAAACTGCGTCCGTATCTCGGTGAAAACTAAATAAGATCGGCGCGTGAAACTTTTACAAGTGCATTTGTGAGATGAAACTATACAATAATGAAAAAAAAACCGGCAAAGTGCGTGTCGGGCCACGCGCAATGTTGGGTTCCGTAGTTGTCATTATCGCGTCCATATATAATTTTCAAATTTCCAAATACAGCGGTTCAGTTGTTAGGGGGTGGGCACACTCGACTCCTACAAAATTTAGCACTTTCAAGCCTATTTTTCGAAAACGGAACCCTAAATTTTAAAATGGTCTTAGAAGACACACAACTATTTTTTAAACTGTAACTAACAATACCCACACGACTAGGTTTGACGAGAAAAAAAAGTCATCTCCACTTTACTTGTAGGGGGGGTACCCTTAAAAAGTTTTTTTTCCAAATTTTTTTTTACAGTTGTCTCCGCGTTATTTATATCTTTGCCAAATTTCAGCTCAAATAGTCTAGGAACTAGGCCGCGGACAGACAGACATGACGAAACTATAAGGGTTCCTTGTTGTACTACGGAACCCTAAAAACAGGCCTCCGATTTTAGGGTCCCATAATATAACACTGCGAGTGTGTACTTAAAATTTGGTTCGCGATTTCAATTTCACCTGTATAAATACTAAACGCCTACCCGGTTGTTAAAAATTTCGTCAAACTGCTTCGATCATCGGTGCTCTACATAATATTATATTATGCATCTCTAAGTATAGCTGCCTCCTTAGTTACCATGACCATGCACGACCACAATTTAAAGATGACATGATTTATTGTTTGGACGTTTTGAGATGAAATTGTATTAATTTAGGACATTGCGTAATACTACTACATACCTACGTAAAACTCCTACGTGAGGTACCTAAAAATTACAAAGTTTTATAAAATAAAATATTTTTTCTTGTGTGCCTTTTTTGGATGTAACGAAATTTTTAATGACATCATTATTTTTTGATGTGTAACATCGCTCCTCTCGCTTTCCTGCAATCTGTGGGAGTGATTTCGTGAAAAGGGACAAAAGTTTGTACCAGAAAATGCGTTTTTTTTTCAGTCACGAAGGCTAAGAAACATAGACATGCCACCTTATTTTATCAGTCACGAAGGCTAAGGAAACACGGCCATGCCGCCTCAACATGGCCGTGCCGCCTAATGCTAATGCTAGAAAGGCCAGTAGATTTTTTAAACATTTACCTGATGGTAAGTGATGATGTTGCAGAAGGTGGAAACGGGCTTACCAAGATTCCCCAATGCAACGCAATTTTACATTTTCTTAAATAAAATCGTCAATCATGTAGTTCCAAAAATCCTTGATTGTGTTAAGAGCACATATCAACTATATTTTCCGAACTGAATCCCATAGCAATTAATATTAAGTAGGTACCTAACTACAAAGCATAAATTTTACATTATATATCACTACACAGCTACAAATCCGGTAATCAATCAAAATTATCACGTCAAGGAATTTTTGCCGCCTTTATAAAACATCTGACAGACAATGGCATTGAGACGTGAAAACCATGTAATTGCTAATAAAAATAGTGTCAACGTAACATGTCGCCGAACCACTAGCACTAGCGCTAGTGACTCGTTATCACTTATCATACACATGTTAATGACTTTGTCCAAATCAGGGTCTAAGTGTTCTTTAACGCTCATGTAGTTACCGCGCGCTCCACACGGTAATATTATCCATAGTCTCCTTAATACTGCACTTCGGATGATAAAACTGCACAAAATATATATTTTATTCAATATCTGAAATCTACATAACTAACGGTTGACAGTTTAACAATGGCACCGACAAATAGGTACGAGTACAATTTTAGGAATAGACGGTATGAGATCAGCATGATTTTGCTGAATTTATAATTTCAAGTGCATCAGAGTTTCTGTATTATCTCCAGAGTGAAATTCTATGTCACGTAAAGGGCCCCAGGTTTGATTTACGTGCACTGAATCAAACGTAAATTTAGAGGCGTATTTACTATTTACCCTGTGTTACTTGTGGCACTTGGCCCGGGGCGGCAAGAGGTGAGGGGCGGCGTTTTTTGGTTGTTCCTTCGCCAGTAGTAGTAGAAAAAATCATAGTCGATTTTTTTTTGGGATCCGTTTGGTTTTCCGAAAAATAATAAAGCTAACCAAGAGCGAGTCGAACTAGCGCTAATAAGGTTGACGAACCACTATGAACTTGCAAACAGAAGGTTACAGTAAGGTGACGTTTATCGTGTGGCAGTACGGAACCCTTAGCGCGCAACTCATACTCGCACTTTGCCGGTTTTTTTGTCACTTAGAGGGGTGGATTTTTTTTGTGCCCGGGGCGCCGGATTCTTTAATACGCCTCTGCGTAAAATAACACGTAAAATTAATCAAAATTTTAACTTAAGGAGTAATAAACAAAGCAGCCGTCTTGCGTCTGTGCCGCACACACTAAAAAAAGAGCGAAAGGTTGCTTTATGTTATGGGACCAGCCGTGTTCAATCGGCTACCCTCTAATATGGTTGATGGGAGCGATGGCTGATTCTCGCGTTATACTCGTGACCAGGTGCTGTCCGTGTGAACTGGCCTACTCTTGTCAAAGGCATTAATGTCATTCAATGATTTTTATGTATAACTTTTCGTGTCATATTGTTTTCATGTTCTAATGACATAATCTGGTTTATTTCAAGGATTGAATTTTGACGTTATTAACTAATGATTGTCTGTTTCTTGATTTTTCACAAATGATATGTTATTATTATTTTATGACTATCAGAAAGAGTGTAATTTGCACCTATTTTGAATACCTTGAATTGAATTGAATACCAGACAATATCCGGGATGCACCCTTTACCCACTGTTTTAAGAACAGACTTAAGGAGTTGATTACAGAAATCAGTTTTACGACATCAAATAATTCTTGCAAACAAAGCTCCAGCTCAGGTAGGGTCTGCAGTTATTTTAGTAAGTAATTAATAAGTACTTATCATTTATTATTAGACGCGTCGGTGACTCAACCGGTAACGACTCGGTCCTCCTAACCAGAGGTTCCGGGTTCAAACCCGGACGGCCAATGTACCAATGAGTTACGTACCTACATATACTCACCGATTGCTTTAACGGTAAAGGAAAACATCGTGAGGAAACCTGCACAGAGTGCACACACCTGCGAAGAAACTCGAAGGTTGTGTGTGAAGTCGACCAACCCGCACTGGGCCCGCATGGTCGACTAAGGCCCGATCGCACTTATTCAGGGTAGGCTCGAGCCCCTCGGTGGGGACGTATATGAGCTGATATGATGACTTATCATCTATTTTGTCAAATTCCTGACATTTATTGTATTTTTTTTTGCATTGGCATTTATATGTGTATTTTGTGTAGTATTGACTATTGAGTGTAGTAGTAGACTTGCAACAATGTTGTTAAAAATAAATTTCATTTCATTTCGTTTCAGTATGCCGTATGGCATTTTTTTTATTAAAAAAATTGAGTGCGTTTGACTATATCTCACCTGATGGTTAGAGACGATGTAGTCGAGGATGGTACACGCAAACTCAAATAATGTCTATTCACTCTCGCCTTGAAGATCCCCAAATTATAGGAGTCGGGAAAGACAGATGCAGGCAATTTAAGGAGTTCCACTCCATCGCTCTCCGCATAATAAATACTGCTCCTCATAGGTTGCTTGAGTGAGAGTAAGACGGATATAGTGTAATTTCCATACAGTTTGATTTCCTCAGCTACGTCTGTGAAATGTGAATCCGTTATGTACTTGACTCCACTTTTCCGTCGCAGCGTGAAAACATTGCATTTCTATAGAGATATTGCAGAAGCTCTGTGCACACAACAGACATAGTTATCTCTGCATATAACAACAAACAATAGAAATTGTCCGAGACTGAGACCGCTACAATTTTAGGGTTCCGTAGCCAAAGGGTAAAAACGGGACCCTGTTACTAAGACTTCTCTGTCCGTCCGTCCGTCTGTCACCAGGCTGTATTTCATGAACCGATAGCTAGACAGTTGAAGTTTTCACAGATGATGTATTTTTGTTGCCGCTATAACAACAAATACTAAAAATTAGAAGAAGTGAAAGTCTCAATACAAAAAAAACGTGAAGAAACTAGCGCCATCTAGTATGATGGCACGGAACTCTATGTGTGCGGTTCTGACTCGCACTTGGCCGATTTTTTTTAATTAGTAGGTTCGATAATAATTGACAACGCTGAACACGTTATAAACAGACTTTAATCGCAACAATTATTTGCAACATCTTGTTTTTTTTTCTAACTCGTTAGTTTTTTTAAAAAGTACTTTACTGGAGGCATATCCTATCGAATAAAAAAAGAATCATGAAAATCGGTTCACAATTGACGAAGATATCGCGTAACAAACACACGCAAAAAACATCGAAAGTCGATTTGATAACCTTCTCATTTTTGGAAGTCGGTTTAAATAAAGATAATAATAGGCTGTTTCTTTCAGCTAAAGATGCATGTAAGTCCCTGCAAAAAATCATTTAACTCTTACTAAAATTGTCATATGTACAGGTACCACGCGAATGCACAATGATAATATTGTAATAATTCATCATCATCATCATATCAGCCGAAGGCCGTACACAGCAGTGGACTATACGTCAGTACTAATATTTATGGTCTAACAAAATTTGCTGAAACTATTTTAACTGGTGCTTCTACCCATGAAACTGAACAACTTTCTCCATGTTTGTTGTTTCTCATTACACCAGTTTTTAAGAATGGTAACAGAAATAACGTTAAAAATTATAGGCCTATTTCAAAATCGTGTGTATTTGCGAAGGTTTTTGAGAGATTGGTCTATACACAAGTATACAATGCGTTGTCTTCTAGCTTCATTGTTGAGCAACACGGATTTTTAAAAAAGAGATCTACAAATACCAATCTTATTACTTTTGTAGATTATACCTTAACTTCCATGGAAAACGGTGGGCAAGTAGATGCGATCTTTACTGATTATAGCAAAGCTTTTGATCGCATTGACCATGCGATGCTATTGCAGAAACTCATGAATGCAGGCATTCACGGTAACTTGTTTAGATGGTTTACATCTTGCATTGAAAATCGGACTCAAGCAGTTGTAGTGTGTGGCTTTACCTCTGACTGGAATAAAGTCCCCTCAGGTGTTCCACAGGGATCGCTACTAGGCCCCTTGCTCTTCAATATTTTTATTAATGACATCAGCTCTTGTTTTCAGCACTCAAATTTTCTGTTATATGCTGATGACATGAAATTATTCAAAAAAATTAACAGCATTCATGACTGTTATCTTTTACAAGAAGACTTAGACAGATTCGAACAATATTGTTACCGTAATTTATTAGATTTAAATGTTTCTAAGTGTAATACGATAACGTTTACGCACAAAACAAAAAATATAAGTGAGTATAATTACAAACTCAAGGGACTAAGTATTAAACAAGTAGAAGAAATCCGTGATCTAGGCGTTACTCATGACAAAAAAATGTCCTATGATAAGCATATTGACAACATAGTCAAGAAAGCTAATAAAGCTATGGGTTTTGTTATGAGATACAGCTCTCAGTTCACCAGCCTAAAAGCTATCAAAATTTTATATTGCTCATTTGTGCGTAGTACCCTTGAGTACTGTTCTGAGGTCTGGAATCCACAATACGATGTTCACATTAATAGACTAGAATCTATTCAGAGGCGTTTTATGAGATTTTTACAGTACAAGTGTAGGAAACGTGATCCTTGTTACGAAAAACGCTGCATTAGACATCACATTCTACCGTTACAATACAGACGTAAAATTGCTGACATAACATTCCTGGTAAAAGTTTCACAAAATTTTGTTGACGCTCCAGATCTCCTATCTAAAATTTACATTCATGTCCCATCTAGGTTGACTATCCGGCATCCCATATATTTAGACATACCTATAACTTCTACAAACTACAGGCGAAACTCGTTCTTCATACGTGCTCCTAAGGAATTTAATAAACTTACTGTATTTCCTCAAATTGATTTATATAATTCCAAAGTTTCAATTATCAAAGCTATCCTCTCTAAACATTGGTTCGACATGGTTCCCTAACTGTAAATGTTATAGCTTAAAAAGCTTAAATACTTTTCTTTCATTTTTTTTTCATTCTTAAACATTAAAAATATGTAAATTAGCGTGTAGATAACTATATGTGAAAACATTTAAATGGTGCTTAGTTGTTATTTAAGTTCATTATTTAGATAGTGTATCACTGTTTGTTTTCCGAATGAAATAAAATAAAATAAAATAAAATGAAACCCATAGTCAAATCTCAAAAAAAATGTTGAACTTCTCATACTAATTGTAAGTTGGCTGATCAGCTGATCGAGTTAGTATGGGATAGCCAAATTTTTTTTGCGATTTGACTATGGGTTCCATGGGGAAAGCTGTTCAGTTCACCAGTTAAAATATGTAAAAATGGGATAGAATATATTGACAAAGCTAGGATTCGACATGCCTATTCACATACAAAACTCCTAAACAACTATGACACTGAGTATATGTCGCAGCCAACTGGTTAAATTAGCCATTCAATGAACTGCCTAGCCGGTTCATTGAATGGCGACATTCAATTGAATGACTAGGCCTAACGTTGATTGAACAAGCGTCACTCAACGTTCAAATAGTTGGCTGATTGTAAGCTAGCCCTTTGAACATGGCGGACCTAAAATCCCATACAACGTAAAGTGAGTTATCCAAAATTAGGCTTTTTTTCCTTAAAACTGTAAATGAGCTAAGCGAGCGATATAAGGTTCGATATGACATGAGGTTCGGTCGAAGAACCTCGCCCATGGGTAGCAGAATGCTTCGTAAAAGAAGAAATCATCGGTTTTTGTTCGGAGTATATTCGGAATATCCTATTCAACGAATTGGCTAAACGAAGTTCATCAAAGTCGTTGAACGGTACATTCAACGACTTGGCCAGTTTTCCTTTAGTCATTCAATTGAGTTTCGCCTTTCAATCAAATGGCAAATTTAACCAGATAGCTGCGACATATACTGGTACATGATAATCAGCATACTTGGTGATACAGCCTACCAGCCTGTCAAAGCCAACCGCGCGGGCGTGACGAATTAACCCTATTGACTGCTAATGCACCGCACCAAGCATTACGTCCTTTATAGCTTGTCTAATATTAACATACACAAGGTTTAAATACCTAGCTAGCTAAATATAAACACAAGTAGATAGGTGTAAAAAGTTGTTGTAATCTGGAGGCACGGTAGTGCCCCCGGCAAGACGAGCCAAAGTTCGAACGGGTATAGGGTATAGGGGGGCATAGTCTGTACATAAAAAAATGCGAGAAATACAGCCTAAAGAATTTTCGAAAAACCTAAAAACTTTTAGGTGCAAGCTTTAATTTGAAAATAATTTTAAATATGTCGTATTCTTTTAAGCAAAACAAATACCTGATCCGCCATATTGGATTTAGAATGATATCACTTAGCTAACCATGCATTGTGCTTCAAACTTAACGTGTATGCAAAATTTCAGCTCAATCGGAAACCGGAAAGTGGTAACTAAATTATTAGTTTCCAAATTTTTTCGGTAACTAACTAACACGGCAAAAGCTTATAAAGCTTGAAAAAAATCTAGAGCGCATGCCAAAAAGAAATGAAATCCCACCAAAAACATTTCATGTAAAGTTGGTTGCCGGGACTCAACAGTTCATAACTCTTTCACTGTTAAAAGTTGGGAGATCTCTAGTAGAGCCAAGCCCCTAGCTGAGCTCTGTTTTTTGCTGCCCATCATAGCCTACAGGCAGGCCTGTCCTAAAGTATATAGCTCTAAGTGGTCTTGACTGTACCACATTTATAACATTAGATAACTACCAATAATAAGCTCTGACCCCACAAACTCGACATCTTGGTAAAAGGTATGGCTTGGTCGTTTTCGTTTTTTTTTATTCATTGGTAAGCCCTTGGCATCATCTCACCTGATGGTAAGTGACGATGAAGCCGAAGATGGAACCGGGCTTACCAAGATTCCCCAACGCAATGGAGAACTGGCTATCTTATCTTTAAGCCGGAACACATCAATGTTGTTAACACTGATGTTTGGCGGCAAGACTTAGATAAGATGGTGGTAGCTAGCCAGGCGGGCTTAGATAATGCCTTACCACCAACCAAACCGAGTCTTACAAGTTGACCCCACCGGGAATCGAATCCCCGCTAATCTGTCACTGTGTTAATTTCGGGACACATATAAAATGCAAGCGAGTTACACATTAAAATGGTGGCACAATTTGATAATGAATTGTTCATGGAATAAAAAAAATTGGTCAAGAATAAATGTGTGTGCGTGTGTGTGTGTGTGTTTGTATGTGTTTGTAAGACTGTTGGACCACTTTGGATAAAACTTTTCATATATGTAGTTTTTAAGTTACATATTTGCCAAGGTTACCTCTTTTTTTATTTTTGTTTAAGAGGTCCTATTCAAGAAAGACAAAATATTTTTTCTCAAAAATGGCTAAGGATGTTTTCCAAGTGTACGAGTATGACATCGACAGCACTTATTAAAATGTGACATATCATGTGGTAAAACTCTAAAAAATATACCTAGCGTTAAAATAACTTTTACCAGAATGGTGCTCAGTTTATTTATCAAATTTACGCACTCGAGAATTCTTACGAGCTTTATAAGTGATACTAGCTGTTTCTCGCGGCTTCACCCGCGTGGACAACTTTTCTATGACTTGACGAGGGAGCATGGGAAAAAGTACCCTATGTGTTAATCCAGGTCCCAATCTGTCTACCTACCAAAGTTCAGCCATATCTGTTCAGTAGTTTTTGCGTGAAAGAGTAACAAACATACATCCATACATTCTTACAAACTTTCGCGTTTATAATGTTAGTAGGATATTTAGGAAACCCCTAAAAAGGTGCTAGATGCTAATTTTAAATCGCCCCACGATATCGCAGCGGGCTCACCACGCGCACGCCGCGGTCCCGCCCCACGAGAAATTGCTATGAAATCGCCGATCAAATCGTCATTGTGTGAGGGCCCTAATTTTTTTTAATGAAGAACTATTTATAGGTTTTCAAAGAAGATTATCACTCTAGCCAGACAATGCTTGTTCCATGCCAAGGCTGCAGGCAAATTTCGATTTAGAGAGAAACAGTGATACCCACCCCCACCCTGTAATGTTTAAACCAGCTACCCGTTAAGGTTTAAAACATACAGCTCTTTAAGGGTCGGACAGACAGACAGCGTAGGTTTAGTTTAGTAATAGCACAGTACCTTAGCACATTAGTACTATGCTCGGAGTTTCTCTGCGTGATAAAATCAGAAACAAGGAGATCCGTAAGAGAACCAAAGTAACCGACGCAGCTCTCAGAATTTCCCCTCTCTCGTATATCTACCAGATACGCTAAACTACCAGGTTTATGATATAGCGTCCTCACTCAACAACAGCTAGGTCATATAGTGAGGGCCGCTATTCCTACCAACACCATAAGGTGAAGACAAGGACCAGTTACGGTAGGTCTTGCCGCCAAGACGCTTGTCCCGGTACTCTGCAAGGCGAGTGCCTCGTGGAAGAGAACCACTACCTACTGTCCAGGTAGGTCCTGGAGCTGTAGGCGCGCTCACCTCCCGCGGCTTCCGCTGCTGGCGGTTCGATCCCCGCTCGGGACGCCAGAGAAGCTGGCTCCCACATATCCGGTGTGGTACCGGAGCTGTAGGCACGCTCACTGCCCGGCGCTTATCGCGCCTGCCCAGACTTACTCCTACGCGGCTGCATCGGCCGGGGCAGTATTAGCTTATTAGCTCTACTTGCTATCCAGGCAAGTGCCGGAGATGCTTCCCCTGCCAGTAATTAAACCAGCAGTTCCGCTTAATAGACAACTCACGTGCCCCGCGTTGTGTTCGCCCAGAGCCCACGTGGCCGGCTACGACAACACTAGTTGCGCGCGGGGAAGGACGCCTGGACGCAACGTGCTTGCCAGGCAACACACATTGCCCAACCACATACCACTACGAGTCCATGTCCCAGTTGGGGGACCGACAAGCCAGAGTGCCGAAGGCGATAGATCCAACGGCAGGCAAGCGGTGGGCTACCCCCGACCCTGTAGTACCCCGATCCAAACAGCCGGACCCGTAGTTCCGGCTGCGACCTCCACCTAGCCGGGTAGCTCTAGGCAGAGTAGTAGCTCTCAGAATTGCTAAACTTAAGTGGCAGTGGGTGGGGCACATAGCTCGTAGAACGGACGGCCGTTGGGGCAGTAAAGTCCTCGAGTGGCAACCGCGCCCCGGAAAACGTAGCATAGGAAGGCCGCAGGCCTCCCACTTGGTGGACCGATGACCTGGTTAAGGTCGCGGGAAGCCACTGGATGCGGGTAGCGCAGAACCGGTCGTCGTGGAAATCCTTGGGCGAGGTCTATGTCCAGCAGTGGACGTCCTTCGGCTGATATGATGATATAATTTAGTACTAACGGTAATAGTATTCCGTTGCCCAGTACGTAACTGTTATCTAATTTGTGCCCATATGCTATAGGGCCTGTATAGATCACTTCATTGTCCGTCTGTCTGTCTGACAAGACCCTTTTTTCTCAGGAATGCGTGGAGGTATCAAGTTGATATTTATATCAAAGTCTACCGTCTCTTGGAGCTGTAAAGAAATAAAGCTTCTAAGTAAACCCATTAAAATAATAAAAGCATTTTATGATGCATATATTGACACTCGCCAATAAATCAAAACCTATAGGATACTGTATTCGTAGTACTATGCCTAGGGCCTTAGTTTTTGTGAACACAACACAAATATGTATATTGCGTGGTGCACAGAGCTTGCACAGAGAGAGTGGATGTGGTGGTATAGTAGTGATTCGGAACCCCTCGGTGCACGAGTCCAACTCGCACTTGGCCAGGCTTTTTATTGTTGAGATCAACGTTCCGCTTCCAAGAAAGAGCGTGTGACTCCAACCTCACCTGATGTTCAGCTGATGAAGTCGAAAGTCGAAGGTGGAGTATGCCATCCCAAAAAAATGCGGATGCACTCTCGCCATGAAGATACCCATATTTTATCTCGGGTAACACAGATGATCTGATGTCCGAGTTCTTGGCCAAACTAAAGAGCTTTTTGATAGCACAGGCTTATTACACGGTTGACGAATTATTTATTCTTTGAAAAAACAAAATACTATAATAACAGCGAAATGCTTTATAACATTTACTTAGGTTTAAAAATTCTAACTAATTTGTGAGTAATCTTATGTTTAAAATTACTTGTAATTTGCTTTTAATTATTAATAAATATTGAAATTGAAATTGTTGGCTAAGAATTCCACTCCTTAGCGGTACACTTAATGAACGAGGAAGCGAAGGACTTCGAGCGCAAAGGTGGAATATAAGGGTGGAAGCTCGTACCGCATCTGTTTGACTGAAGGTGGGACGGGGCTGATGAAATAATTTTGTGTAACTCTCTGAAAAGCAACCTACAAACTATCTAAAAGGCAAGCGACTTTGCGTCTATGCTCTAGGCTTTGGAACTAAGTAGACGTTCACTTAACGACGGCTTTCAGTCTCCTGGCGCGGCGCAGCGGCCGATTGAAACCTATGCCTCCAGCTGACGGCAGATACATCCCACAAGTGAGAGCAATATCAGGCTTGAGCTTGGTACACTCTGCGCTCTGATAGCAATTCAATGGGAGCGCAAAATTCACCAGAATCTCCAGAAATTTCACCTATAAATTATAGGCTATAATCGGAGCAGAGCATTCCAATATTAAAAAAATTTTCGTCATTTAGCTTACCTAAGTAGGTAATCAGTATTTGCCATTTTAAGAAATCCTTAAAAGAATTTGATCCAGCAGTATAATCTGACTGAAAAAGCTAAATTTGTTCTTCAATTTGACCCCATTTAGAGAATAAGAACCTTTGCCAGTTATAAAATTTTCTTCAGATCCCTTCAGGAACTTTAACGGGCTATTCTGATCAACAGCCTATGTCACTTCCCACCCCCTCAACCGATTCTATACAAAAAAACACTTCAATTCGCTGATCCGTTGCGACGCCGACGTGCGCAAGCGTGGTAATGAGTTTTCCCCAGATCCCTCGGGAACTATGTCAGTATATGCTAATTAGTAAATTATGTCATTTCCCAAACTCCTCAACTATCTCTGTGCAAAAAATCACAACAATTCATTGTTCCGTTGCGATGTTAAAAAATTAAACAATAAAAGATTTTTTTTTCAGTTCCTTCAGGAACTGCATCGGACTATGCTACTTTCACAGCATAAAAAGTAGCCTATGTGCGTCTCAGTTAGTTACACAGGCTACCTGCATACCAAATTTCATCAACATTGGTTAAAAAACTTGAAAAGGTAACAAACAAACAGACAAACACATTTTCACATTCATACTAGCACAGTATTACAATATAGCGGCTATATTAGTAAGGATTTATGCTCCCATCTTCAGAATGACCGTCTCACTTAATATTATCTATAGTCGGACTTACCTACCTATCTGACTTATTTTGTTACCAAAATGTTCAATCAAAACCCTTTGCATACCTACTAGTATATAACTATACACAATATACTGTTGTTAGTATAGTTATTTTAGTTGAAACATGCTGCAACCTCAGATTTATATTTACAGTGTCCACGAATTGTGACACCGACATCTTCAAACACGGCCCATCCGCCGCCGTGTGAGTGTGAGTGTGAGATGGATACTTATCTACTGTTCGTACTTGGCCGACGTCCATCACGCACGCGAACTACTTGTCAGCGTTCAGATAGGTGCTCAAACAATATAATTATGTTCCAAATTACAAAGTTTCTTTCAAGATAAAGCTACAAAGATTAAACCTACAAAACATTATAGGACGCAATAAAAACGTATGAAAAATGTCATCTATCATAGTGGGATCCTTATTTTCTAATACCTTTGTCACCGGCAACGTGTACCTAAAATTAAATAAAGTACCTATAGACGAAGTAACTAGTATCTCATCTGTGCCTATAGTACATAAACAGTGTTTCATCACTCCCACAGCTCTCATACGTAACAAAAAGGGCGGACGGACAGAGCACAGTATAATAAAGAGTACTAGCGTAGTCAAAGGTTAGGTTGTTAGTTCAGCATGAGCAAAGAAACCGCGACAGAAGTCCGACGAGGCGGGTCTCCGGAGAAAGTCAAGTTGACGGAGCCTGTTGGTACATACTGCTGCCTATTCGCCCTATCCGTTTGTCATTTATTTCCACTTCAGGTACTGGTTACACGGTTATTTATTTTATTTTTTCAAAGTTACGGCACAATCTTATGTATGTACCCTCTTTATACATTTAAGCTTAGATATAAGAAGTTTTTTTTATTTTATTTTTGTGTATCAATTGTAATTAATGTAGCTTTGAATAAATGTTTTATCTATCTATCTATCTATTATCATTCCCAAGGGATTGAACGTGTAGAGAATGTCTGCATTACACAGACTGCCAATAACATACTACAGAAATAACGAATTTTCGCTTAATTTCCTACATTTAGTTACGAATAGTTCAATATACAGGGTGACCGATGATCTGGTGAAGGTCGCGGGAAGCCGCTGGATGCGGGCAGCGAAAAACCGGTCGTCGTGGAAATGTCCAGCAGTGGACGTCCTTCGTCTGATATGATGACAGGGTGTAAAAATGGTGAAGGACCCGTTAACTGGGGGTTCTACTCATCAGTCATCACACTGAACAAACAACTTTCCTCAATTCTCAAAAAAATAATTGGACCCTCCATACTAAAATGCACAAAATTGGTCGATCAGCTGATTGATTTGTATGAACAGAAGATTATTTTTTTAGCGATTTCAGCAGTCGTACAATAAAAGTTGTTCAGTATGATGAGTAGAAGCCCCAGTTAACGGGACCTACACCAATTTTGTTACATCCTGTATAAAGACGTATAATTGCAGATACTTTGGTAATTATTATACATACATTACATTAGCCAGTATAAAACCCTTACAACTTCCAAATGATTCTTGGTAATGTTCTATTTTTGGTGCAGAACGGAAAAAAAATTAGTTTAATTAATGAGAGCCGTCAGTGCGGTGTTCCGCCCGCGGCCCGCGAAAACTTGCTGCTTGGCCGTATGTAAATGCGGACCGGACATCCGGCCGAGCACCGCACAGCGAACCCCGCTATTACCCATTTTTAAATATGGCCGTGAACTCAAATATTTTGTTATTCGACACCAAAAACCCTCGAAATAGGGATGACGACAGCATCAGAAATAAATTATGAACACTTGATCACTAAATTGTCATCCTACTTAAACTTCGGAAAACATTACTCGTTTTGTTTTCCATCAAGTCTTCGATTTTTAATTCATCAAAATCACAAAATGAGTACTTAAATGACGCTGCAAAACTATGACGTCACGCCTACGTATGTCAAAAATTTTTGGAACAAAATGTCGTTTTTGACAGATGATAAAGAGTAACTCAAATGACTAGCCCTCCCTATGTCATCCCTATTACATATAATGAAAAAGGTATATTCAAAGACATTGGACAGCAAAATATTTTTAACTCTGTGGGTCTTTTATTTCCATTAGGAACTTTTTAGAGTTTCTTACACCCAACGGGTGACCAACGGGATCCTATTACTAAGCCTCCGCTGTCTGTCCATCTGTCCGTTTGTCAGCGGGCTGTATTTCATGAACACTTAAAACAAAACAGTTGAAACTTTCACAGAATGTGTATTTCTGTTGTCGCTATAACAAAAAATACTAAAAATTTTAAAAGTGAAAAAATAAGGGAGGTCTCCATACAAGAAAAAACATGTTTTTATAGGTATTTTTGATTAAGCTCTATCGTAAAAACGGTAATACATACAAGCGTGAAACTTGGTGTGATCATAGCACTAATACTAAAGTAAAACAACAAATAATAACAATCTGCCAAGTGTGAGTCGTACTCGCGCTAAGGAGCCCGAACTGAATGACAAAAGAAGCATATGTTTGTCGCTCGCGTTGATGTCTTTTGATTGTAATGTGAATAAGTATTGTTTTTACAATATGTAGTTGTGTGAAGACGTGTGGTGGTACGGAACCCTCGCAGTGCTAGTCCTACTCGCACTTGGCTGATTTTTTTTCCTGGAGAAGTTTGAAATGAAAATTAAATCTTTTTATCTAGTCAAGTTATATTTATCTGTGCTGCAACCGTGCAATACGGGTATATTAGGAAACTGTACGTGTATAATACCTTACTTGTCTACCTACTACTACGTACACTTGTACAGAGGCCAAGCGAGATTCTGATCCATACGCTTAAGGCATAAGAACGGTACAAAGTCCAAAGTGTCTAGCTTGATCTGCTGGCCTCTGTACAAGCTAACTTCAAGCTTTCGTTGGTAACCCCTACTAATATTATAAAGGCGAAAGTAACTCTGTCTGTCTGTTACGCTTTCCCGCAAAAACTACTGAACGGATTTGGCTGAAATTTGGTAGGTAGACAGATTAGGACCCGGATTAAGACATAGGCTACTTTTTACCACGCTCGCGAGCCGCTTGCGGCTCGCGCACTGCCCACCCTCGAAAAGTCATAGAAACGTGGTCCACGCGGGTGAAGCCGTGGGAAACAGCTAGTTGATAATATACAGGTGTAACAAAACTAATGTAGGTCCCGTTAACTGGGGCTTCTACTCATCATACTGAACAACTTTTGTTCTACGATTTTGTTGAAATCGCAAAACATTTTTTTTATTCTTCATACAAATCGATCAGCTGATCGACTCATTCTGTGCATTTTTGGATGGAGGGCTCAAATTTTTTTGAGATAGGACTAATAGGTTCCTGGGGAAAAGTAGAACCCCCATAGTTAACGGGTCCTACACCAATTTTGTTACACCCTATATACGTCGGTCACTACAAGAATTCAACAACAAGCTGTTTATTAATAGATAAGTATCCATGAAGAGACTGATTCATCGTAGGTATGTCGGATTAATGTTTGGCGTAAATAAACTATTTACATTTTTAGGTCAAATATTTTTTTAACTAATCCGCCGTTATGGAACACGTAGCGATAGTTACTTAACATTGTTGTTTTTGGTTTTCATCCGACTTTCAATAAGGAGGAGGTTCTTAATATTATCATAATCGGTTGTGTTTTTCAAAATAATTAACAAATAGCTATACTAAAATAACTAACCATTACGCCACGGAGGCGGTTATAATGGTACGGATCCCCCATACAAGAAAGTAGTTTAAATAAAATAAAATATATCATTTTACCCGTCTCCGTGGCGTAATGGTTAGTCCATTCGTTTTACACCAGGAGGTCGCGGGTTCGATTCCCGGCGGAGTCTTTAAGATAAGATAGCCAGATCTCAGTTGGGGAATCTTGGTAAGCCCGCTTCCATCTTCGGCATCATCGTCACTTACCATCAGGTGAGATGATGCCAAGGTCAAAGTATATATATTAGTACTAACATACAGTATAGACAATCCCTGCCGCTCTCTAGATTGCGATCTCACCCCCTCACGTCACCGTGATTGATACAGATTGGTTACAGTTTGGTTGTCGAACGTATAGGATTTCGCCGCCATTTTGTTTGTTCCGTCATTCGTTTTTTGATATGTCATTTCTGGCCCGTTGTATGAAGTGCCCAGGGTGTGCCAAGGTCTTACCTATTGTGATTAAAAAAATACATTAATTTTCATTTTAAATTATAAGTTATTCACTGAAAGCTAATATACATACTAACCCCTTAAAATAAAGATTGCATTTTAATTAACGAAAAGATTCTCGAAAAAAATCCAGTATCTTTTAAAATTTATGAGAGTCTTATACAATCCTGGTGTAATAAGGTACTCGAGGCAATTAACGCCCACCTAACTTAAAATCTTTTTTTTTCTACAAATACTAATTAAATGGAACAAATAATGCGATAAAAAGATAAAACATAGTTTTCTGAACCGAAAGATGCTAGTTGAAAGATGTAACTATTTATAACTTTCATGCTAATAACATCTTTTTAAAAACCTTGTCATGGGCGTTATTAGAAATACTATGTTTAAAGCCGCCCGTTCGTTAAATAAAATGCTAGTCGCAAAAAATGCATTCTTAGGGGTCATATATTTAATAAAACACAATAGTCACATAATAAATCTCTGTATTAGAAATAAAAGGAATGTAAAAAATCAATATTTAACATAAAAAACTATCAAACTTCTACTAACATAAATTAACTTCAAACTTCTGGTTACAAATCATTTTTAACAATTTTTTTTTAGTTCAGACATAACTGTTCATATCATCATTACAGCTCATATACGTCCCCACCGAGGGGCTCGTGCCTACCCTAAATCAGGGCGATTAGGCCTTAGTCGACCACGCGGGCCCAGTGCGGGTTGGTCGACTTCACACACAACCTTCGAGTTTCTTCGCAGTTGCGTGCAGGTTTCCTCACGATGTTTTCCTTCACCGTTAAAGCAATCGGTAAGTATGTACGTAAGTTTTTGAAAAACTCATTGGTACATTGGCCTTCCAGATTTGAACCCGGTACCTCTGGTTAGATGGACCGAGTCGTTACCGGTTGAGCCACCGACGCTTAACTGTTCATATATAATAACAGTATAACGGCAGTTTTTTCCAAAAAAAAATAAGATTATAGCTACACATACATTGGGCGTTATTAAACGATAAAGGGCAATGGCGCCCTGAGGTAGTGGGAAAATAACGCCCATTGATAACAACAGCTACAACAGCTAAGTCTTTTAATGAAATCTGGTAACTTACAAACTATAATTCTTATTTGTTATAAACATAATAATGATAATGATGATCATTATATCCCCTCATCCCGATACATTAGTTAAAGCATAGTATCTATTATAGTCTTTATTGCTTTGGCACTTAGAATTAAGAATTATTGTTAATTTAACAATCAGATCAAATGTTTTAATGAAATCTGGTAGCTTACAAACTATAATACTTATTTGTTACTAACATAATTATGATAATGATCAGTATCCCCTCATCCCGATACATTACTTGAACCATAGTATCTATCAGACTTAGATTGCTTTGGCACTTAGAATTCAAAAATAGTCTTAATTTAACAATCAGAGCAAATAAATTCTTTATCGTCTTTAGTTAGACCAACACAGTCTTCATGGTACCACTTTTTACAATTACCACATTGTCGCATTGACAATTTTTCATTCTGACAACATGCGTGGCAATACCACTCTTCTATATTATCGTCATTTTCCTTATCGTTAATCCTCTTTTTGTTTTCTTTTATATTTGGTTTCTTACACGTTTTGGTTTTTTTCTTAATATTTGTTATCTTTTTATTATGTTTTAAATCCTTTTTTTGTTTTTTATTGGTTTTGATCATCTTCTTTACTTTCTTTTCTTTTTTATTTTTGTTTTCTGTAAAAAGTTCCTTTGTGATCCTTTGGCCTTTATAGTTTATAGCTTTTTTACGCTGTTTGGTTTTAATTGTTGCATAATTAGGGGTAGGCAAAAATTCATGAAATGGCGTTTTAGTATTTTGTTTTTTTAATGTGTTTAATGGAACATTGTCTTCATCTGAGGAAGTAGATCCTACGGAATTTGTTTTATTAATGTCTTGCAATGAATTATTTATAGTTTGTTTTTTAGGTGCAGTATATCCCTTATAGATAAAATCATTTTCTTCTTCAGATGAATTGTATACATCTGCAACTTTAAGTTTGGAGTTATTTTGATGATGGAGAAAATCCACATCTGACAAAGAACTTGCAATACTAGAAACGGGGCTTATTTCTCTGTTAGATTTTTGTAATCCTGAATAACCTGCTTGTACTCCTGAAAAATTATCTGGTAAAACAGAAGGTGATGAAGCACAATATACAGTATCTCCTTGCTTTATTTTTTCTTCTTCTCCTTCTGACCACTCAGTAGATGAGCTATACTCTACAAGACGGGATTTTACTCTTCTATTGTCTGCAAAGGTTTCTTCTGATTCTACTGAAAGATCCTGAAAGTTACCAGTATATTCTTCTGATCGAGTGTTTCTCATGGGTTGCTCACAAGTTGGAGAGCGTGAAATTTCCCTGGGGCTACCAGTGTCGTCGTCTAATCCTGAGTCCTGCATAGGTTGTCCACGAGTTGAAGGGTTAATTTGTGCAGAAATCGATGGGTTACCAGTGTCTTCATCTGATCTTGAGTCCTGCATAGGCTGCCCACGTGCTGAAGGGTTAATTTGTGAAGATTTCGATGGGTTACCAGTGTCTTCATCTGATCCTGAGTCTTGCATGGGCTGCTCACGGGTTGAAGGGCAAATTATTTCGGTTAAAATGGAAGGAGCATATGCTTCTTCCGGGATTGCCTCAGGATTAAAAGGAAAGAGACCTGTCGCCTTAAAACCATTAACTATATTGCTGTGTGTCATACATTTGGGCCAGACACGACTAAATATTTGGTTAAATGTGGCTTTTGTCATCTTTTTATCAGCGTTAACGTACAAAAAATTCATGACAGCATCGTCCCAGTGGTGTTCAAAAGACTTATTTACTGATTTGTCCAATGGTTGTAGTTCATGCGTAGTGTTAGAAGGGAGACAGTACAAGTCTATATCATTTTTGTCTGCTTCATCAAGTGCCTCGCTTGAGAGGTGACATTTAGCACCATCGAAAACCAATAAACATTTTCCAGCAACCTTGAATTTCCCTAGGTGCTGAATAAATTCGACAAATAAGTCAGATGTCATGGAACCCTTCGGAGCCATTCGTACTAATGATCCAGTTGGTAGGTTTTCTGTCAAATCAGGTCTTTGTCTTTGTCCTTTAAATAATATCAAAGGCGGGATAGCCGTACCGATGGCATTAACACACATCGCAATCGTCACATTTTCTGCGTGTTCGGGGGCGATGAGGTGGACCCTTTTACTTCCCTTCTCAGCCAGCACCGTTTGTTGTTTGTGTAAGTTATGCGACACCCCTTTTCGTCCATATTATATAATCTCTCAGGATGTTGTAGGATGTCCAACTCATCATACAATTTTTTCACATCCTGAAAATGTTGCTCAACGATTGGTTTGTTTAACTTTTGCGCCCGACCTGGATTCATTATCTGTGGCTTCCTTTTGCTAATTGATGGATTGCGTTTTAAAAACTGTCTTAGCCAGTCGGCACCAGCTGTCCTTTTCATTTCATTAAAGTTATTTTTTAAATCATATCTTTCACAAAAGAGAAAAGCCTGTTTTTTAATAAATTTTGGTGTGAGAGGTACTCCAATTTTTGCAAATCTTTTTATTCTTGCAGCCAAATCTGATTCCAGTCTTTCTGTAAAAATTGGTTTCCGTCCCAAACGTTTTGTAACGCTTCCATTTTTTAAATGATCCCTTAGAGTACCTCGCGGTATATTATACCTTGTAGATGCAATTCTCTGAGAGAGTTGGCTTCTTTGCACAGCATTAATTGCAGCTCTCAGTCCTTCTTCTTCCCACGACTCCCCTCTTTTTCTTCTACTCGTAGAACTAGGTGGCGTCATTTTACTGTCCAAAAGAAAAAAAAATTACAACTTAAGTAATAAAGGAATTAATTAAAGATTCAGAAAATAAATTTTATTTTAGATTTTATTTCGCTTTACAGACAAAAACATGAGTTATTAGAATTAAGAATTACTACCCATCCTGTTTTTACTACTAAACAGGGTGTTGTTTTGGTCGACAACGCCCTTTTCAGGGGTATTACAATACATGATACTGATGCCAAAAAAAAAATATAAAAAAAAATAATTTTGCTCAGAAAAATTTTTCGACTTTTCATACTAATCAGTCCGTCTCCGTCTGATCGGTCAATTTGTATGAAAAGTCGAAAAATTTTTTTTAGCAAAAATTTTTTTTGATATATTTTTTGACATCAGTATCATGTACAGTATCGCCCCTGAAAAGGGCGTTATCGACCAAAACAACACCCTGTATAAAAGCACCCACGTGTAGATCAATAGCGCCCACGAAGGGTAATAGCGCCCAACGGTCATTTGACTGGGCGTTATTATCCGAGTAGGCGTTATTGCCACTTGAACGATTTCTCACGAAATTACGAGCAAATTCTTAAAAATATAGGCGAAATATGAAGGATATAGTTACCTACACTATAACCAAAATATAAAATTGTACAAGAAACATAACAAAATATAACTAAAAACTTACAATTTTGTCGGAGCAGTTTTTATAACAGCGAAGTTCGCGCGCGACCGATGTCCTTGAAGCACAGCGCGTCACTGGGAAGATGGCGGCTCGAGCGGCTTGCGTTCACGCTAGGCGTGTTTCTATTGGTGTATTCTATGTGTGCAAGAGCCATGACGCGGCTCACTTGAATAAAAGTACGTTTTCTGTAGTTTGGGCGTTATTTAACAGAGGGCGTTAATTGCCATACCTACCTTACTTAAGTTATCCTAAAGGTCATTGGGCAGCATAGTATGAAACCTATACCCACGGCCTACAGAAAAAAAATTAGGTAGGATGTTTAGATAAACGTCTCTAGTTCACGAATATATATGTCGCATTAACGTAGTTAATGGGATTCAAGCCAAAAGCTTAAAAAAGAAAAATATAATATTGAGGTTAAAACTTTCGTGTTAGCAACGTGACAGAACGTCCTTAAACGTTCTTGAGGTAAAAAAATAGATGGAGCCTATTGCTAGTGAAAAGCAGAGTTGAAAAAATCGAAGGAGCCTCTTGCTAGTGAGGAGCAGAGTTAAAAAAATAGATGGAGCCTCTTGCTAGTAAGGACCAGAGTTGAAAAAATCGATGGAGCCTATTGCTACTGAAAAGCAGAGTTGTACAAATCGATGGAGCCTCTTGCTAGTGAAAAGCAAAGTTAAAAAAATCGATGGAGCCTCTTGCTAGTAAAGACCAGAGTTGAAAAAATCGATGGAGCCTCTTGTTAATGAAGAGCAGAGTAAAAAGAAGTGATGGAGCCTCTTGCTAGTAAAGACCAGAGTTGAAAAAATCGATGGAGCCTCTTGTTAATGAAAAGCAGAGTTAAAAAAATCGATGGAGCCTCTTGCTAGTAGAGTACGGAGTTGACAAAATAAATGGAGCCTCTTGCTAGTGAAGAGCAGAGTTGAAAAAAAAGATGGAGCCTCTTGCTAGTAAAAAGCAGAGTTGAAAAAATCGATGAAGCTTCTTGTTGATGGACAGCAGAGTGAAAAAAAGCGATGGCGCCTCTTGCTAGTGAAGAGCAGAGTTTAAAAAATCGATGAAGCCTCTTGCTAGGGAGGAGCAGAAATGAAAAAATAGATGGAGCCTCTTGCTAGTGAAGACTAGAGTTGAAAAAATGGATGAAGCCTCTTGCTAGCTTTTTCTCACTCTTCTTTTCTCACTCTTTTCTCACTCTCACTCTCTTCTTTTCATTAACAAGACGCTTCATCGATTTTTTTAACTCTGGTCTTCACTAGCAAGAGGCTTCATCCATTTTTTCAACTCCAGTCTTCACTAGCAAGAGGCTCCATCTATTTTTTCATTTCTGCTCCTCCCTAGCAAGAGGCTTCATCGATTTTTTAAACTCTGCTCTTCACTAGCAAGAGGCGTCTTCGTTTTTTTTTACTCTGCTGTCCATCAACAAGAAGCTTCATCGATTTTTTCAACTCTGCTTTTTACTAGCAAGAGGCTCCATCTTTTTTTTCAACTCTGCTCTTCACTAGCAAGAGGCTCCATTTATTTTGTCAACTCCGTACTCTACTAGCAAGAGGCTCCATTGATTTTTTTAACTCTGCTTTTCATTAACAAGAGGTTCCATCGATTTTTTCAACTCTGGTCTTTACTAGCAAGAGGCTCCATCACTTCTTTTTACTCTGCTCTTCATTTACAAGAGGCTGCATCGATTTTTTCAACTCTGGTCTTTACTAGCAAGAGGCTCCATCGATTTGTACAACTCTGCTTTTCACTAGCAATAGGCTCCATCGATTTTTTTATTTCTGGTCTTCACTAGAAAGAGGCTTCATCCATTTTTTCAACTCTGCTTTTTACTAGCAAGAGGCTCCATCTATTTTTTCAACTCTGCTCCTCCCTAGCAAGAGGCTCCATCGATTTTTTCAACTTTGCTTTTCACTAGCAAGAGGCTCCATCGATTTGTGCTTCACTAAAATTGTTTTATTTACGCATTTATATATTTTTTTTACATTTTATTCCCATGGTTTTAAAAAAAAAACTATTTGTAATGAAATGTGGGTTAATACTTAACAATTTAAAACTAATTTGGTTTTTGTAGGATAACTTTAGTTAACCGGGTCAGATTTTGCCCAATGACCTTTAGCCATAACAATTAAAAGAAGTCGGTAAAACATACATTATGGTTGTCACCAAGTAGATTATATTTTAAAGTTACAGTTTGCCAAGATTTTTTTATGGAATGATTTTTAGTTTTTCTTTTATAATAGCGGCCGATGTTATTTGCCGAGACACTTTATAGGGGCTGACACTGTTTCTGTTTGGTGATGAAACCTTTCATTCTGAAGTATCTACTGGAAACAGTTTTGTGCTGCCAGTTTGGAGGCTACCAAAAACTGTTTGTGATTCTGACTTATCTGAGTATTAGCCAGTATACATTAGAATATCAGAAACCCAATCAATTTTGGTTTCACCGGCTTCTATTCCCCCCTCACCCCTCACCCCTGTGCTTGTAATATTAGTTATTGTAAGTTCTCGTGGTGCTCCAACACGAGAGTGAATATCCTGTCCCATGAGTAAGCCACGTGGAGGTAAAGTATTTTAAATATTGAAGATGGGATATTTTACTGAAAGAAGAGTATTGATTGATTGATTGAAAACTCTTTATTGCACATAAGAAGAGGAAAAAAAGATACAATGATTATGGAAGTTGTACATATAGGCGGTCTTATCGCTAACAAGCAAGTATATTTTATTTTTAAAAGTAACTGTATTTACAGATTATGTTATTGAGCGAAGCCGGGTTTTGTGGTAGCAGGTACATAAAATAGAAAAATATTTAATATTTTAAACTCAAACAGTTACCGTGTCTCAAAATTATTAGATAGCGTGTATCACACCAGGTGCATTGTTAGTTGGTATATGTAATCCCAATTTATAATTCACAAGGGTATATGAATTACATGGGAAAACACTTTGGCGAGCGCTTTAGTTGCATAGTATCTTTCCGACTCATCTCTAGTTAACCAACACGCAAGGTGCGATTTCGTTACCTTAGGGTCAGTTTACACCGAAGTGCGACGCAACGCGACGATGCGTTGTGTCGCGCTGCTCAGTGCGGTGCCGCATGACGCATCGCGACACCGAAAGGCGCATCGTCAAGGCGTTTAAATTTGCGGCGAAGCATACCGGCGAAGCACTGCTGCGTCAAGATGCGTTGGGCTACGCTGCGAGGCATCTTGAGGTGCAGCGCGGCGTAACGTGACGCAGCAGGGCATATGTCAATAAAATGTGTATCTTACTCAGATAAAAAATAAATAGTAGATGTAGTGTTAGCGCCTTGAAAACGGGGTATAAAAAACTCTGCTCCAATCACGATAGAGCAGAGTTGGCAGACTTAACGTGAACATGCCGAAACGTGCTGTGACATGTCTCAAATGCACCTGTCTCAATACTGTGAAGGATAGGACCTATCACGTGTCGAAATAGTATTCGAGGTCACCACTTAAGGAAAAGATGCGTATAATAGAACAAGCGTTACCCCAATGTTTGTTATGATTGTTCTAGGAAACTCAATATCTACATTATTTTAAATCTGAGGTACCTTATTATGTAGTAAATAAATTTATATTTTGTATCACTATCTTATAATTTTAAACAACAAAAAAAGACTTCAAACAGGAAACTAAGGTTCCCCTCGGTTTCTCTGGGATGCCATCATCAGATCCTAGTTTATTATTACTAGTTATTTATTATCATGGTATCACCCTTGGAATAACTCCTTTCCAACAAAAAAAGAATCATCGAAATCGGTTCATAAATGACAAAGTTATCCGCGAACATACATACTAAAACTAAAAAATATATACGGTCGAATTGAGAACTCTCCTCCTTTTTTTGAAGTCGGTTAAAAAAGTGCGCGCCGCGTCGCGTCGCTTCGCGTCTCGGTGTGAAATGGCCTTTATGCACAGGTAATTATTAGTATCTACCTATCGTCACCTACGACCTAAAGGAAAGACTACGCCGTCATTATGATTTTATATACCTTACTTTATATTAATAAGTGAAGCGTCTCCGTCACAGCTTGGGCAAAAATGCTTTCGTATGTCTGGATGTCCGGCGGATATCCGGCTGTTCTCCTCTATAGGTAGCATTTCTTAACCGATTCTCGTGAAATTTTGTGAGCAGGTTCGATAATTGTGTTGTATTTTTTGTCGATTCAATTTTTGTTTTTTTTTAAATGGTGGAACCAACGTAAAAAAAATAAAAGTTAAAAAAACCAAAACCCGACTACGGAAAAGTATGAAAACAAGAGTTTCCCACCTGAAATCCTTTTATTTTTCCCTTCATCTGGGGTAATAGCCGTGGTCGCAAGCCATAATGATAGACTTAAGATAAAAAAATTGATTACGATAGGGCTTGCGTCTACGGCTATTACCCAAGATGAAGGGAAATATAAAGGCTATGATTTCAGACAGGATACTCTTGTTTTCATACTTTTCCGTAGTCGGGTTTTAGTTTTTTATAACACTTTTATTTTATTTCCATACATTTTGTGTTCAGAGTATAACGCCACACCACTTCGCTACCCGCCGACGTCGATTTTTTAAATATGTACTATATATCCTATAACACTGATGAGTGATGTCACAAATTCAAAGACACCACATTTATCAAAATCGGTTTAGGAAATACGGGGGAACAGATGAACATCCATCCATCCATACATACATAGACTGTTAATAACCCTCCTTTTTTCGTAGTCGGGTAAAAATATCATATTTCAGCCATTTTGAAAAACTCGTAAGGTCTACAACTCACCGAAATACTTACCTACTTTAATGTCAGTCGGTCGGTGCATACGCTTAGGAAGTAGGAAGGAACCAAGAAAAGAAATAAGTAACTAGGAACTAAGAAAATAGGGCGTCGCCTAGTTCAGAGAGGCTTTGACTCCTGCTCCGGATCGTTCCTGGTGTTCTAAACTAATTAAAACTATACTCAATGGTAATAATAAAACTATACTCTACGGTTATAACAATACTATACTCAACGGTTACAATAAAACTATACTCAACGGTTATAATAAAACTATTCTCAACGGTTACAATAAAACTATACTCAACAGTTACAATAAAACTATACACAACGGTTACAATAAAACTATACTCAACGGTTATAATAAAATTATATTCAACGGTTATAATAAAACTATACTCAACGGATATAATAAAACTATACTCAACGGTTATAATAAAACTATACTCAACGGTTATAATAAAACTATACTCAATGGTTATAATAAAACTATACTCAACGGTTATATGTAATAAAACGATACTCAACGGTTATAATAAAACTATACTCAACAGTTATAAACCTCAAATATAACGGTTGAAAACGCGACTACGCAGAATCAAGATATAAAATGACGTGTAAATTCTTTTCGTGGTTTTTAATTGTTAATTAATTATTGTTTTTCTGATTTAAATAACGAATGTTAGGGTCCAGACACACGCACTGCATTCCAGCTGCTAATTCGCAGTTTGGACAAAGTATATTATATTATATTAGTACTAACATACAGTATGGACACTCCCCGCCGCTCTCTAGATTGCGACCTCACCCCCTCGTCATCCACATTGATACAGATTGGTTACAGTTTGGTTGTCGAACGTATAGGATTTCGCCGCCATTTTGTTTGTTGCGTCATTCGTTTTTTTGAAATGCAATTTCTGGTCCGTTGTATGAAGTGTCCAGGGTGTGGTTTGGATTCAGTTGAAGCGCAACTAACAAGGAGAACTGCATCCAAGCTGCGAATTTGCAGCTGGCTTGCAGTCGAAATGCAGTCCGTGTGTCTGGACCCTTAGTTGGGTGGAGAAGTATACAAGTCTTCCAAGCCCTGCATATCCTACTCAACCAAAACACGATTGCGAAAAATTTTCTCAATACAAAAAAAACACAAATTTATCTCTGTTCTTATTTTCAAATGATTGGAACTCCTAAACGGTTTACGATATAAATTAGAACCTTAATTTTATAAACAGGGATAAATAAATAAATGGTTGAACCACAATAAAATAACCTTGGGCCATTAAAGATTCTATACTTAGCTATGACACTTTAGTCTCAAAAGTAAGTCGTTCGTTAATAGTTACCAGGCATCATCATATCATTATGAGAAAGCCTTTGATTCGGTCGAAACTTGGGCTGTGTTACAGTGTCTCCAGCGGTGCCAAATTGACTATCGATATATCGAGGTAATAACAATAATAATAATAATAATAAATATTCTTTATTGCATACCAAAAAACTTTACAGAAACTTAATTTAAAAATGTACAGTGCAAAGGCGGCCTTATCGCTTTTAGCGATTTCTTCCAGGCAACCGTAAGGTAACCGGTAGGAGTTGGTAGGTAAAAGGCTAAATGCGGATGGCTGCAGAAAAAAAATAATTACTAAATAATACTGAAGTGTTTGTATGAAAACGCCACCATGCTGGTTCGCCTCCACGATCAAAACTCGGAAACTATTCGGCTGCAGCGAGGGATGAGACAGGGAGACGTCATTTCTTCAAAACTGTTCACCGACGCCCTGGAAGATGTTTTTAAGCTTTTGGACTGGGGTGGACTATGCATCAATATCAAAGGCGAATACATCACCCACCTACGATTCGCTGACGATATTGTGGTCATGGCTGAGACTATGGACGACCTAGGCACAATGCTCGATGGTCTCAGACCTCCTCAGTAGAGCCTCTTAACAAGTAGGTCTTAGAATAAACATGGACAAAGCGAAAATTATGTCAAACGTCCGTGTCGTACCAACTCCTCTGAAGGTTGGAGGCTCTACACTCGAAGTTTTTGCCGAATATGTGTACCTGAGACAAACAGTCTAGTAAGGTGGGTCCATTTTCAAGAAAGATATCAATCGTCGAATCCAACTCGGCTGGGCCGCGTTCGAGAAGCTTTTTTTTTTTTATTTATTCACAATTGGTAAACCCTTGACAACGTCTCACCTGGTGGTAAGTGAGGATGTTGCCGAAGATGGAAGCGGGCTTACCAAGATTCCCCAACGCAATGGGGAACTGGCTATCTTATCTTCATGCCGGAACACACCAATGATATCAACATTGATATTTGGCGGCAAGACTTAGATAAGATGGTGGTAGCTAACCAGGCGGGCTTAGAATATGCCCTACCACCAACCAAACCGAGTCTTACAATTGACCCCGCCGGGAATCGAACCCGCGACCTCCTGTGTAAAGCCAGTGAACTTTGCCTCTGAGCTACGAAGGCGGTTAATCGCAATATCTTCACGCCCCAAATACCGCAGTGTCTTAAGACCAAGGTCTTGTACCGTATGATGACATACGGAACTGAGACATGGTCGCTTACTAAGGGCTTCATAAGAAGACTCAGGGTCACCCAAAGGGCAAACGAGCGTGCTATGGCTGGGTTATCTGGGTGATAAAACCAGAAACGAGGAGATCCGTAGAAGAACCAAAGTAACCGAGATAGCTCTCAGAATTGCTATACTGAAGGGGCAGTGGGAGGGGCACATAGCTCGTAGAATGGATGACCGTTGGGATAGTAAAGTTCTCGTGTGGCGACTGCGCACCGGAAAACGTTGCGTAGGAAGGCCTCCCACTCGGTAGACCGATGACCTGGTGAAGGTCGCGGAAAGCCGATGGATGCGGGTAGCGCAGAACCGGACGTCGTGGAAATCCTCGGGTAGGCTTATGCATGTCCGGTAGTGAACGTCCTTCAGCTGATATGGTGATGACCATCATATCAACGTTCAGCGACTTCAGCGTACTTAAATTTTATTCAAGACAAGATATTAAAGTAGATTCAGTACCTATCTACATAGTTAAGTCACTTACTTACGTACATCTAGACACGTTTTATCTGTCCGTCTTAATTATTTCTTTTTGTACCATGACGTGTAACAAATTGGATTCCGTCATAGTTCTGAGTAGAGCCTTGACATTGCAGGAAACCAGTTCCCCGAGAGACTTGCAGCAAAAAATGTTACTCTTGCGCATAATCATTGAATCGCTATGATTCACGATCACGCCCGATACGCTACTATACTCTATTGTCTCATTAACTTGAAGTACTTAACAGGTTTACCACCGGCTATATCAGATAGATACTAATTGGAAATAACTACATTAAGAGAAACGAAGTGATTATTAATTGATTCGTTAATTATATAGATAGATACATACGTTAGAACTGGTATCTTAAAAGAATTGTATTATACCAAAGTTACACACGTAAACATGATCACCAAGAAACAAGTGACCCTTCGTGTACAAAAATATGTCGTGGAATTTTGAAACTGTTGATGGATTGAACAGTTTTTCAAAATATTACGTGTTAATGGATGATTTTTGTTTGAGTTACATGACTCCATCTCGTTACCAGCTAAACCGCTATATCAGAAAATCAAAAAGTGTTGAAAGAAGGAAAATTATCATCATCAGATTATCATAGCTTAGAAGTAATAGCCAACCAACTTAAGATGTGCAGTTGGATTTATAAAAAGTTCATAGACTTTCCATACAAAATATTCTACACCAATTGCAAAGATAACTTTGTTTTTAAAATACACATTTATTATTTGAAAAGATCACAGTCATAGAATCCTACTTTACGTGCGGTCCAACATGCACGTGGTCACTTCTTTTCTCTTTTGTTTTCGGGTCGTCAATAACGGGGCTGACGATATGGTGATCAGACTTTTTTCTTCTTTTCAATCGACTTCAAAAAGGAGGAGGTTCTCAATTCGACTGTATGTTGTTTTTTTTTGTATGTTTGTTACGCGATATCTCCGCCGTTTGTGAACCGATTTTCAAAATTCTTTTTTTATTCGAAAGAGTATACTCCCGAGGGGGTCCCATTGTCACCAAGTCAGGATCTGATGATGGGATCCCAGGGAAACCGAGGGCAACCCTCAAATTTTATGGGCAAGTTTTACGTGTTTCTTGTGTTTTCTAAAAATAATGAAAGTATTTTCGTCTGGTAGTCTTCATCTCATGTTGATGAGCTGATGAAGGAAGGTACAATTCCTTGACGATTAGGAGTTGGAGGATAATTCTTCAAATATTTTACGTAGATACGTAGGTACGTATAGACTGATAGTTGTATTCTTTCAGGTTATTCAGATGAGCTGATGATGGAAGTTTTAACTCCTGAAAGTTAAGGTGGTTACGAATCAAAGGTGGGTACGAATTAAATTAGGGGCCTAAAATTTTTTTTGAGGTCGGTGTCAGCAATACTATCGAATCTAAAACTTTTGATATAATGTATCCAGCTGTGTGCTGGTACCGACCTCAAAAATAGATTTAGGCCCCTAATTTAATTCGAACCCACCTTTGATATCGTTATTGTTGGTTAATGTCGTGTATTTAAGTATATTAATATTATTTCATACTTTTGAGTGAATTTCATTTTGAAGTCGGTTTTTAGTTTTTTAAACTTTTATTTTTTGTTTTGTCAATTATGGTATGAATTATGTATTATTCTACTTCTGTAAGTTTAGTAGGTCGGTAGATAAGCCTAGTAAATAAGAAACAAATCTAGGGGGCAAAGGAATAATTTTATTCTTGCCCCTTTTTTAGTGATCCTTTTCTCGAAGTGAAATGTTTAACGGCCAAGACAAAAAAAAATATATATTAGTACTAACATACAGTATGGACACTCCTTGCCGCTCTCTAGATTGCAACCTCACCCCCTCTTCACACAGATCGATACAGATTGGTTATAGTTTGGTTGTCGAACGTTAGGATTTCGCCGCCACGGCCATTTTATTCGTTCCGTCATTCCTTTTTAGAAATGTCATTTTTGGCCCGTTGTATGAAGTGTCCAGGGTGTGGTATCAGTGTGATTGTAGACCTATGGAACACAATAGGCAAAGCAAATCGTCCTAATAAAATAATATACGTTAATATTCATATGCGAGGCCACTGTGTAGCAGCATATCTTTAAATCAAGTATGATGGCTTGCGTTGGACGGCGGCGCGCGTCGGCTTGTCGAGTCGAGGCGGTATTGTATTCGTTATGTTTACGTCAGGCGACACATTTAGGTTCGTTTCGTAATGTGTAAAAATATATGTGGGTAGATAGATAAAAGTCGCACCTACTCTATTGATTTACGAGTAAACACTTAGGTAATTTGTTTGTATGTTTTTTCTAGAAAAATAATTAATTGTAGTTAAGTAGGTAGGTATACTTGCCAAAAAATAATTAGAAAAAAATTTAAGCTACGCAGGAAGTTGCGGTCTCAAAGCTTCGGCACAGGATGAGATACTAAGTGGCTACGATATGAGTTTTTATGCCTAATAATCTAGAGGACCGCGCTTTTTGATTGGTTTATAAATATAATTTCTACGAATTTTCTCAATGTTTTTAAAGGTGACCAACAGGACTCTATTACTACAGTTTAATATATTAGTACTATGCTATTACTATTATGTCTGTCCGTCTGTCAGCGGGCTGTATTTCATGAACCGTAATAGGTAGACAGTTGAAATTTTCACAGAATGTGTATTTCTGTAGCCGCTATAACACAAAAATGAGAAAAGTGAAAAATTATAGGGATTTTTGATTTAGCTATATCGTTAAAACGGTAATACATAATTAAGCGTGAAACTTAGTGTGATTATAGTACCTCAGAGTAATTATTATACTACGTATAGTACTATTCCTGCTGTAAAACAACATAAAATAAAAACCAGCCATGTGCGAGTTGTACTTGCGCTGAGGAGCAATGAAAAAAAAGCAGCATAATATTTCTGACGCTCGCGTTGATTTCTTTTGTTTGTAATGTGAATAGTTATCATTGTCATAGTTGTATGGAGAGGTGCAATGGTACGGAACCCTCGGAGCGGGAGTGCGACTGCACTTGGCCGGTGAAGATCGCGGGAAGCCGATAGATGCGGGCAGAGCAGGGCAGGACCGATCGTCGTTGAAATTCTTGGGGGAGGCCTTTGCTTTGTCCAGCAGTGGACGTTTTTTGGCTGATATGATGGCCGGTTTTATCAGCATATACGAGAAGGTAGATCGAGTGATTCAAAGATCCAAAAAAAAAGACATTAACAAGTATTGTTATAAAATGCTTGAATCGGGGGGACAATAAGCAAATGCGAATTCCACGTGGTCCCCCCGTGGGGAAATTCGCAAGGTGATCATGAGTCTATAATGGTTTATTCATTTTCCTTTGATTATTTCATTTTCTATGTTATACCGTACCTATTACACAGTATTACGATATGGCTTACAGTAGTGCAACGCTTTTGATGTCGCACAATGCGCCGCCGGCGTAGGTATTAGCCCATACTAGCCTGAAGTCAGCCAGGCAAACTCGCGGAGTTTCGCTGCGCTACTGTAAGCCGCTATATTGTAATACTGTGACTATAGATCTTATCTATGGGAGTGGTGGATGCAGTCGCAGCGACACTTTGACCCAATGGGATCTTTTGTGTCTCCCCTACAACAACCCTTGCACTCCCACCTACTCGAAGATGTGCTGCCGTATTAGATATTAAGATTTCCTGAAATAGGGGGATATTAAGATTTCCTGAAATAGGGGTTTAGCTTAAGGTGGGGAGGAGAGGGAGGGAGGGGGTAAGACATGCAACTGTAACAAAAATCATCAAATAGCCTTACTTAATATCATAAATGTGATGAGTTTGTTTGTTACCTTTTCACGCTTTAACGTCTTGACTAATCTTAAAGAAATTTGGCATGCAGGTAGCCTGTGCCACGAGGAAGGATATAGGCTACTTTTTATCCCGTGAAAATAGCATAACCCGATGCATTTCCTGAGGAAACTGAAAATATACTCTTTTTTGGTTAATTTCTTTAACATCGCCACGGAACAATGGATTGTGTGATTTTTTGCACAGAGATGGTTGAGGGGGTGGGAAATGACATGATTTACTAATAAGCATATCCTGACATTATTCCCGAGGGATCTGGAGAAAACTCATGTCCACGCTCACGAGCCGTTTGCGGCTCAAGCACCGCGCACCCTCTAAGACAGTCATAAAAACGCTGTCCACTCGGGCGAAGCCGCGGGGAAAAGCTAGTAACTTTATATTTAACTAGTGGATGCCCGCAGCTTCGCCCGCGCAGATCCCGATTTTTGCGGTTCCCGTGGGAATTTCCCAAAATCCTTTCTTAGCGGATGCCTACATCATAACATCTACCTGCATGCCAAATTTCAGCCCGATCCGTCCAGTGGTTTGGGCTGTGCGTTGATAGATCACTATGTCAGTCAGTCACCTTTGAGTTATGTATATTTAGATAGATAAACGAAACATTTATCGGAAAAATGGTGTTAGCAAACCCTCAGTGGTTTTAAAAGACCTATTTAACGACACCTCACACTATGGGGTAAGTGAACAAAAAATAATTCATTGCTTTCGTGTTTCCCTCTTTTTTTAAAAAGGTTATTTAATTTTATTCCTTTGTTGTTAGTAGTATAGGTAATTTTCTTTTTAATTGTTTTTTTTTGGTAATCTTTTTTTATTTATTTTTTGTTTGTGTGCGTAAGCAATACAATAAATAAATCATTCATTCATTCATTCACACCTACTTTAAATGTAATAAAATATATTTATTTACGAATAGTTTTCCTTATCGTTATAGGGGTCACAGACTGTACAACCGTACCAAATTTTCAGTTGTATAGCTTGCGAAAAATGGCTATGACATGCCGACGGACAGAAAGACAGACGGACATGACAAATCCTAGTTTGACTACGGAACCCTAAAATTGCAATTCGAGATACTAATACGATTAAGGACAAGACAACTAATAGTCTATCATGGCATTGATTGATACGCACATCCTTTTAATTTCCGTCGACGATGTCAGGCAATAATAATTAGTTACCATAAAGGAAGCAGGATAGACAAACAGGATCTACCCCTATGTGGATTGTGGGTAAAGGTTACCAGGTGTTAAATTGAGAAGTCCTGACAAATAGCCTGATTTTTATCAAAAAGTCCTGACATTTTACTGAAACGGCCGCATGCGCGGTTGGACGACGCTCAGTCATAGTAATAAAACACTTACGTACTCCATATATACAGTTTCTTGTATATTATATGGTCGAAGACCACATATGATATTCAGTTTTAGTGCCAAGCGGTCTCTCGCCGACTCACAATGTGCCATTGAGGCTACTCTTACTCTCCACACAGTCAAAAATCACTATTCATTTAAGTCCATGGGCTGCAACAGTACCTTGATGAAGACCTAAAAACACCTAAGTAATCCAAAAAATCCTGACATTTTCAAAGTCCGGCCGGAATTCTAACTGGTGCCTAAAGATCCTGACATGCCAGGACGAATCCAGACGTCTGGTAAGCCTAATTGTGAGTAACTAAGTAATCCGAATGGAAGTAATATTTGCTAGCCCTAAACCTTATCGTAAAGTGACCGATAAGGCTTGGAGTTGACCCACTCTCGATACTGAAGGTAAATAATTACATAGGTGTCACGTTATCATATTATCATGCACAATATTCAATACAAATATTTACCTATATAATTTTAAACAAAAAAAAACCGACTTCAAACAGGAAACTAATGATCCCCTCGATTTCTCTGAGATGCCATCGTCAGATCCTGGTTTCCTTATTATAGTACCACTCTTGGGATATCTCATTTTCAACAAAAAAAAGGATCATCAAAATCGGTTCATAAGCGACGATGTTATCCACGAACACACTTACAATATATATGAATTATATGATTATATATTTCGGTCAAATTGAGACACCTCCTTCTTTTTTTGAAGTCGGTTAAACTACAAAGTTCGACTCGAAACGACGGTCTAAATAAAAAAAATCTTACTAATATTATAAACGCGAAAGTTTGTGTGTATGGATGTATGGTACTCTTTCACGCAAAAACTACTGAACGTATCTGGATGAAATTAGGTAAGTAGACGGATTAGGACCTGGATTAACATATAGGCTACATATAGGCGCACCCTCGAAGACAGTCATAGAAATTACTAGCTGTTTCCCGCGGCTTCACCCGCGTGGACAACGTTTCTATGACTTTTCGAGGGTGCGCAGTGCGCGAGCCGCAACTGGCTCGCGAGCGTGAAAGAATTAGCCTATATGTGTTAATCCAGGTCCTAATCTGTCTACCTACCTTTCATCCAGATACGTTCAGTAGTTTTTGCGTGAAGAAGTAACAAACATACACACTCACGAACTTTCGCCTTTATAATATGAGTGTGATATTCACGCGAGTGTAGCCGCTGGCAAAAGCTAGTATGATATAACATTTTGTTCTATTGATTATTCCCCTTTCTATGATAAAGTCAGTATTGTGGTTTGTTGAGTTCGAGAATGGAGAAAAAAATGTTGAATCTCTTACGAGTACAGGCATTCGTTCCTACTTAGAAAGCGTGTCCGAGAACTCCGAAACGACCAACAAAAACTTAATGGAAGTTCAACTCGACGACGCTCTGTCCCCCTCTTATGTGCGCGCTACAATGAGACGCAAGATAAGCACGGTTTAAGTTTTTTTATAGTAAAGTTACTGCGTCATGGGGATCTACGGAGCGTAACCCCATCTTTTTCCTTCACAGTTCTTGGGATACAATTATTTTCGGCTGATTGTGCCGTCGTCTGTGCTCTATTATTATCTGAGAACATCAAAAAACGCTCAGGTAATTGATGTGGTGGCCGCAGGCGGTCGGACGCAACGTAGGTTCTACGAGAGGCCGGCTTCCTAATTCATTGTGTAATATTTTGAGCGTCGGTGGCATAAGATAGCCAATTCTCTATTGCGTTGGGGAATCTTGGCTTACCCGCTTCCATCTTCCGCATCATCGTCACTTACCACCAGGTGAGATGTTGTCAAGGGTTTACCAATTGCGAATAAAAAAAAATTAAAAAAATAACGGCTAGGTGCGCCGCCTCCTGTCCGGGAGGTCGTGGTTCAAATCCTGCCGCGTACCAATGTGATTTCGAATTTATGTTTCATATGTACGTTTATCCGACGCTCTTACGGTGAAGGAAAACGTCGTGTGGAAACCTGCACACGCTTGCGAAGAAACTCGCAGGTTGTGTGTGAAGTCGACCAACCCGCACTGGGCCCGCGTGGTTGACTAAAGCCCGATAGCCCTAATCCAGGGTAGGCTCGAGCCCCTCGGTGGGCACGTATAATTATGAGCTGACATGATGAATATTGTTCAAAAAAATTAAGTTAACTTCAATTTTTTTAATGAATATATAATATTGTTTCTTTTTTAATGCGAAAAAGTGATGTGAGACGTCCCAAAGCCCAAATTCTATGAAAAAAAGTCCCCAGTACAATTTATTGACGATTATGAAATGATATTTACTCGTATGTTATTAAATGTTAGAGCGTCGGTGGCTCAACCAGTAACGACTCGGTCCTCCTAACCAGAGGTGCCGGGTTCAAATCCGGTTGGCCAATGTACCAATGAGTTTTTCGAAACTTACGTACATATACTCACCGATTGATTTAACGGTGAAGGAGAACATCGTGAGGAAACCTGCACACACCTGCGAAGAAACTCGAAGGTTGTGTGTGAAGTCGACCAACCCGCACTGGGCCCGCGTGGTTGACTAAGGCCCGATCGCCCTAATTCAGGGTAGGCTCAAGCCCCTCGGTGGGGACGTATATGAGCTGATATGATGATTAAATGTTATTAATTATAATAATTTTTACGGTATAAAAACATTGTATATACTTATCTCCAAATAATTTTCTAGGGTTCCGTACTCAAAGGGTAAAAACGGGACCCTATTACTGAGACTTCGCTGTCCGTCTGTCTGTCCGTCCGTCCGTCCGTCTGTCACCAGGCTGTATTTCATGAACCGTGATAGCTAGACAGTTGAAATTTTCACAGATGATGTATTTCTGTTGCCGCTGTAACAAATAATACTAAAAAATAGAAATAAATATTTAAGGGGGCTCCCATAGTCCCATAATTCATAATTCATAATAATTTATTTGCCTTAAACATGGTATAAAAAGATCTTAACATATGTATATAGAACTCATGTTTAGCTAGTATTTAAAATAGCATGCAAAATATTTTAATCTTAGTCACAAACATACAAAATAATGTCAATCTTCAACTAAAATAATCTACAAATTTAAAAAGTCTTTAATATTATAACAGTCTGTGTCATTCAGCCACTTAAGTAATTTGTTATTGAATTGTTTATTGTTTAGATCCTTAATTTCATGTGGTATTTTGTTATACATGCGAATACACATCGTCAGGCAACTTTTATCATATACAAATGACCTGGGAATTTCTTGAAACACTAGCTTTTCTGGGTCCCTGCGGGATCTGATACTTCCATCACATGCTCTTTTAAATAGTCCGCTATTTGTCCGTGCAAATATACAAATTTCATAAATGTAGAGCAAGGGTAGCGGCAAAACACCAAGTCTATTGAAGAGTGATCTACAAGATACGAAGGGTGGGATTCCATACATAGCGCGAATACATTTTTTTTGAGCAATAAAGGCTCGATTCATGTCAGTACTATTTCCCCAAGCTATAAGACCATAACGTAAAACTGACTCTACGTATGCACGGTATGTTAATAAAGCCGTTTTCATGTTAGTGCAATTTTTGACCTGTTTGAGAGCATACACAAATCTATTTATTTTACAGCATACATTATCTATTTGTGGTTTCCAGTTTATATTCTGATCTATAGTTATTCCTAGAAATGTATGTTTATTAACCTCGTTGATTGTATAATTTTCATACTGAATGTCTAAATTGTAATTATATTTATTATTAAGAGACTTATTAAATTGTATATAATTAGTTTTATTCAAGTTAATTTTCAAATTATGAATGTCAAGCCAGTCTATTATTTTTTCTAATGTATTATTAATGTCGTTTTCATGTTCCTTGATTGAAGTACTCTTTTTGTCAGAAGTTACTATAATGGAAATATCATCAGCGTATAAAATGCATTTATGATTAGTTATGTCAGTAATACTATTTACGTATAGTATAAATAAGATTGGTCCCAACACACTTCCCTGAGGAACGCCATATTTATTTGTCTTATATTTAGAGGAGTAGGATAATATGTTGTTTTTGCTGTCTGATTTTTTAATAACTATACAACCCATACAACATACGTGATTTTTTTGCTCGATATTGATAACGGCAACAGGTAGACGCTTGAAATATTCACAGAACATGTAGTTATATATTCACTTCGAAAATAAAAACTTAAGTAAATTAAAATAAAACAAATACTTAAGGGGGCTCCCATACAACAAACGTGATTTTTTTGCTCGTTTTTGCTTGATGTTGATAACGGCAACGCATGAAATATTCACAGAATATTTAGTTATACAGGGTCTTCGGCAGATGGTTGAAAATACGAAAATGGGGGATAGGTGGGGTCGCCTCCCACCTATTTTGAGAATTAAAAAAAATCTAGGACTTGTAATTTTTTTTACAGGATTTTTTTTCCTTTTTTTAGAAATCTTGCCATTTTTATACCTTTGAACACATGTAACTTTTTGTTTTTTAAAGCTAGCTCCAAAATCTTTTTTTTAATAGACTTTTATAAGATTGTCGGCTCTAAAAAAAATTATGTTTGTTTCAAGTTATTGCTAAAAACAAAAATGTGGGCCCCCGAACTTAAAAAAAAAGTTGAACAAAAATTTAAAACTCAACTTTGCTATGCATTTAAAAAAAAAAAAATGGGGCTGGAAGGCTTCTGATTTTTTTAAAACATCTCTAAAGCTTAGGCTTTTGAATGGTATCTAATTTGTTTCGGTATCTTTTTTGTAACCGGAGTTGTTAATTTTTTTTACTCAATTGGACCATGTTGACGAAATTCCACTAATTACATGTTTTGTGAAATGTATCAAATGCAAAGTTGAAAATAATGTAAATACTTACTGTTGGGACGGTTACAAAGAGCAGGTACGTTTTTTTACATTCTTGCACACACATAATGCCTATCTTATGTCATTTATTGGCATATTGGAGTTAGCACTTCCATATGCCAATAAAATGTCCGCATATTCCGCATTGGTAAATTGAGCCATTTTAAACCACAACAAAGTCTTAACAAAACGTCTGATAATAACAAAAAGTGACAAACAACAAAAAAACTTAACAAAATCACAAACGTTAATAACGTTAACGTTTTTTTTTGTTTTCGTTAATTTCACTTTGCTGTGTTTGTGATTTTGTTAAGTTTTTTTGTTGTTTGTCACTTTTTGTTATTATCAGACGTTTTGTTAAGACTTTGTTGTGGTTTAAAATGGCTCAATTTACCAATGCGGAATATGCGGACATTTTATTGGCATATGGAAGTGCTAACTCCAATATGCCAATAAATGACAAAAGATAGCCATTATGTGTGTGCAAGAATGTAAAAAAACGTACCTGCTCTTTGTAACCGTCCCAACAGTAAGTATTTACATTATTTTCAACTTTGCATTTGATACATTTCACAAAACATGTAACTAGTGGAATTTCGTCAACATGGTCCAATTGAGTAAAAAAAATTAACAACTCCGGTTACAAAAAAGATACCGAAACAAATTACATACCATTCAAAAGCCTAAGCTTTAGAGATGTTTTAAAAAAATCAGAAGCCTTCCAGCCCCATTATTTTTTTTTAAATGCATCGCAAAGTTGAGTTTTAAATTTTTGTTCAACTTTTTTTTAAGTTCGGGGGCCCACATTTTTGTTTTTAGCAATAACTTGAAACAAACATAATTTTTTTTAGAGCCGACAATCTTATAAAAGTCTATTAAAAAAAAGATTTTGGAGCTAGCTTTAAAAAACAAAAAGTTACATGTGTTCAAAGGTATAAAAATGGCAAGATTTCTAAAAAAAGGAAAAAAAATCCTGTAAAAAAAATTACAAGTCCTAGATTTTTTTTAATTCTCAAAATAGGTGGGAGGCGACCCCACCTATCCCCCATTTTCGTATTTTCAACCATCTGCCGAAGACCCTGTATATTACTTCAAAAATAAATAAATAAATTAATATATAATAATTGTTTAAGGGTTCCCATACAACAAACATGATTTTTATAAATAATGGTACGGAACCCTTCGTGCGCGAGACCGACTTGCACATGGCCATTATACTTATACATACCTTGTAAAAACTGAAAAATGCCAGTCATATCGATGTAGTTGCTTTACGACGTGCATGCCACAAATATTTAGAGACGTACCTACCTACTGGTAGAACTTTTTGTAGCTCCTTGTTATTTTATAGCTTCTTGTCACGAAACAAGAGCCCTCAAGGAAATGCCAACTTACGGAAGTTTGCGTAAGTATGAAAATGTACTATGTACTTACGTAGGTACTCACGTAGTATCAGCAATTTCTTGAATGGGTGAAATTTTTTGTAAACTTTGAACTTCATTATCATCAGCACATCAGTACATATATACTTCCGTCATCGTTACCAGATTTGTCATGACCTCCTACTCCTAGTCTATATGTCTTCTATTGTCGTTCCGAGAATTATAATCACAACGCTATAAAGTGTTGCTTGGGCGATAACAATTTAATGCTTTGATATTAGAGATATTTAGACAATATAAGACATATAGACTAGGAGGTCATGACAAATCTGGTAACGATAACGGAAGTACAAGATTAGAAATGGCGGAAATTTATTCCTAAAAAAATAGATTAAAAAACCCCCATTTAAATCGTTTGTGCGTGGTCCCATTTCGCTATCTTCAAGCGTTTCCCAGATAGGAATTCCAGGCAACTTTGGGGCTCCGGCAGGGGGGTGGGATCCTGGTCCAGAACTCTCGCTAGTCCTACTACTAACGGGCGTTGCTCCATAACGCAACCGAATGTTTGGTCAGTTTTTGCATAATTGTCATGAGTACAACTAGTACTTTCATATTATATCTTACTCAGCCATTTTCTAATCGTTTTTTTGGTCACGATAACTAGTTTTTCAGGCGTTATTATAAGTACATAACGCAACCACTTTGCGCAGGCAGACCGACATCAGAGGGTTGCCATTTGTCCTCTCAACCTAAGTTAATCCATTTCCGTTATCGTTACCAAATTTGTAGTTACCTCCTAGTATAATAGTAATTGTTTACTTACCTACCTACTGCTAAAATTGAAATGTTTACTAGTATTTGCAAGTACGTAGTACGTAATCGATAACAATTATTTCTATACAATAATTAATAGGCAATGAGTCATCATTTCATTACAATTCTAAAAATCGATTAATATTATCATTACTAAATTATCAAACTCGATCGGCAATATAGACATTAATCAAGATAATTTTGAACAAAAAAAAACTGACTTCAAACAGGAAACTAAGGTTCCCCTAGATTTCTCTGGGATGCCATCATCAGATCCTGGTTTCTTTATCATGGTACCACTCTTGGGATATCTCCTTTCCAACAAAAAAAGAATACAATACAATACAATACAATATTCTTTATTGCATCACAACATAAAAAAAGAATCAATAATAAAGAAGAAAGCCTATACTAATCATCAAAATCGGTTCATAAACGACGAAGTTATCCGAGATCAATCGAGACAAAAATGTCTCGGTAGATACATGGATCTAGTCAATGGATCTACTGAGAATGATACTATTCAGTAGATCCACACTTTTGAAAATTGGATCAATCGAGAAAAAAATGTCTCAGTAGATACATTATGGATCTAGTCAATGGATCTACTGAGAATGATGGGTACATAAAAAATATATATACGGTCGAATTGAGAGCCCTCCTCCTTTTTTGAAGTAGGTTAAAATCACAGGAAGGGTACCTACCTACGTGTTTATCCTAATAAATAACAGAATAGGTAATCCCACTTAGGCTTAAAGATATCGCAAAAATTGTGTTATAAATAAACTCAAGACGTTTATTTTGTACGGTTCGGGAGCTTAAATTGCGAAACACTGAACCCGTCCGTCCGCTCGTCAGTCTATCACATTTTTTCTGCCACTAATAGACCTACAGTAATAAAAAATTTTCCCCAGCTACATTCCACCTTCGGTCTACGAGACGCAGGAAAAGTTTCCACCCCTTTGTTGTTGATATTCAGCCTATACGCACGAAGCGTTACGCTTCCTCATTTATTAAGCGGCCAGCGATGGAGTGGAACTCTTTGTCTGCGTCTGTGTTTTCCGACTCCTACAATTTGGGGATCTTCATAGCGAGAGTGAATGTGCGTTATTTGAGTTTATTGCGTGCGTTATTTCGTAGCTCAGAGGCAAAGTTCACTGGCTTTACACAGGAGGTCGCGGGTTCGATTCCCGGTGGGGTCAATTGAAAGACTCGGTTTTGTTGGTGGTAGGGCATTTTCTAAGCCCGTCTGGCTAGCTACCACCATCTTATCTAAGTCTTGCCGCCAAATATCAATGTTGATATCATTGTTGTGTTCCGGCATGAAGATAAGATAGCCAGTTCCCCATTGCGTTGGGGAATCTTGGTAAGCCCGCTTCCATCTTCGGCAACATCGTCACTTACCACCAGGTGAGATGTTGTCAAGGGTTTACCAATTGTGAATAATAAAAAAAAAAAACATCGTCACTTACCATCAGGTGAGATATTTAGTCAAAAGCACTCAAATTTTTAATAAAAAAAGTAGGTACCTATACAGATGTAAAATTATGACCCGAAATGGAACGTGAAGTCAATATGTCAAAAAACACTTTTGGGGTGGCCTTCCCCTCTTAAGTGGGAGGTGAAAGATTTTTCGAGTGTATTTCTCGACTTGTCAAACAAGTCTCATAAAATGAATTAGTTATTGGATTTTTTTAACATTAAGCTCCAAAGTTTTGGTGTCCCGTTCCCCCCTCTAAATTTTTAACTAGGTATGGGACTGAAAACTTTGAAAAAAATCTCAAATGAGAAACTAAAATTAGTTTAGTAATAAAAAAAATTATCCCCCCTTTACAAGTAAAACTTGTTACAAGCTTTTATTTAACTTGCAATGTATGTATGTTTGTTCGGGTGGAATCTTTATAATTAAGTTAATTTTGACCCACTTATCGGTTTCCGATTGAGTAGAAATTTTGCATGCATATATATATCACCAGACAATGCAATATTAAAAGTTTTTAGGTTTTTCAAAAAATATTTTTGATTTCACCTCCCCGTCTCTATTTTGTAAGTATACTTTGTAAATTAAAAAACAAAAAGAAAAATAGAGTTCATTATGTCAATCAAAACTTAAGTAAAAAAACTAAGTCCTCACCATGTGGGGTATCATAGAATTGTTCTTTTGAAATGCTTTCTAAGAACATATTTTTGTCATTTGTGCCGTACCCAAGATATACTCGTAGCTAAATGTGTTCAAAATGTGTCCCTGATCTTTCTAATCTAACTGTCAGGCTCTCAGCCCTACGAAAACTGAAATCCTGAGACAAAAATTTTTCCAGTATTAACTAGCGGCAAAAAAAAATATTCTTATCTGTGCCGGAACCCTACACCGTGCGTGGCCGGACACGTACTTTACGCACTTTTAATCCATTTACATACCTCCAGTTATCTTAAAACACAGCTGAAGTTACACGTCGCAATGTCGTAATGGGAAATTATGTAAATATCCTTTATTGGAATCAATAGAGTTGTCATGTCAGCTGTTCAATGCGCGAGGCTGCCCCACTGGCAGCCCGGCCGTGAAGCATCAGGTTACCTTCTCATCTGGCGCAGAACCACAGATTACTAAATAGTTACAGAACTAGGTGCCTACTTACCGTACTTAACCACAGAGAACTAGTTGCTGCTACACGAGCTCAAGAAGCCTCTCGCCCGTGATCTGGCCACGTATAGAACGTGGCCAAAGTATATAGGGTGACTTTTAATTAGTTCTTGATAGCAAAGGATATGAATGTACTCGTGATTAAAAACAACGTTCCCAAAAAAACTATGTCAAATATGAAAAAAAATTTTTGGTCTTCGATACATAATAGGTTATCAAATCGGCAAAAATGTCTCGGGGACCAAAATTTTTTTTTATATTTGACATATTGTTCCTTTGGGAAAGATATTTGTAATCACGAGTACATTCATATCCTTTGCTATCAAGAACTAATTAAAAGTCACCCTATATATATTAGTACTAACATACAATATGAACACTCCCTGCCGCTCTCTAGATTGCGACCTCACCCCCTCGTCACCCATATTGATACAGATTGGTTACAGTTTGGTTGTCGAACGTATAGGATTTCGCCGCCATTTTGTTTGTTCCATCATTCCTTTTTTGTAATGTCATTTCTGGCCCGTTGTATGAAGTGTCCAGGGTGTGACGTGGCATTACCTATTGTGACAAAAATAAAGGTAACTTTCGAATTTGCCACATATGACACGTAGAATTTTTACTCGCTGCCTAAATATGAATTTCGGAAAGAAAATAAATTTTGGGGTAATATAGAATACTTTTATTTTATAAGATTAGAAAAAATAGATAAAGACGTAAACAAGTTGATGACTTAAAGTTGTAAAGAAAGGATGACCATAATATTTAAAAAAAATAGGTAAAAGGCGTAACAAATAATTGGTATAACAAATGGATGACCGTGGAACGAGTTAAATATAAAAATAACACATTACCTAAATTTAAAATATAAAAAAAGGTTAGGTAACGATCGATCGTCCCCCCAGGTGTAAAAAAAAGATCGAATAAATACCTAAAACATAAATGGAATTAATTTATCGGGTGTCTAAATAACCCCCCAAAGTTGTAGGAAACACTTTGGGTGTACAATACTTTTAATGATTTTAAAATAAATGCAAAATTGACAAAGTAAACGGAAACAGGAGAACACGTAGGCCAGCAGCTGCGCTTGGAGGAAGATAGCAGAACCTTGCCGGGGAGTAGCAGTGCTTGGTCACCAGTGACAACCAACTTCAATGGGCCTTAAAATTAGATAGAAACAAAGGTTCCACTTCCCTTTGAGTAAGCGGCAGGCAGTTGTAGAGCGGCGAAACAAACGCCGGTGGAAGACTAGCAGTAATCCAGGGTAATAGTGATTCGTTCGGGCCGGGTGGAAGACCCTACGAACATAAATAAAAATTTAGTTCGCAACGGCAACAAATAAAAATGGATAGCTATCTCTAAGCATAAATCACTTACCCCTGTTAAATATAGGAGGTCTTGTAAACAAAACCAAAATCACAAAATTTTAAAATATTTTCATCAAAACACCTATTTCGACAGTCATCAGTCATCCAGAATCAATTTTTGTTTTACACTTGTCAAAAAGTCACAAATATTTTCAAATTAAACTTTCATAGAGGAACAAAATCAAAAGAGAATTTAATTATGAAACGCAACAAAGGAGATATGACGCTCGAAACGATAGTTTGCGTTTCACTATGCAATCTTTGACAATGTGCTAAATCGAATAAAATAGTGGTGACTATCGATTGAAGGCTGTCAAAATCAGCTCCATTATTGATTGATTGATTGAAAACACTTTATTGCACAACATAAGAGAAAATAAAAGATACAATGATTAAGGAAGTTGTACATATAGGCATATTGTACATATATATTCATACAGTTAGGTAACCATTATAATAATATAATTAATTTTTATCTCCCTCTGTGGCCTAATGGTTAGTCCATTCGTTTCACACCAGGACGCGGGTTCGATTACCGGCGGGGTCAACTTTGTATGACTTGGTTTGGTTGGTGGTAGGGGTAGGGCATTTTCATAGCTAGCCATAGCTACCACAATCTTATCTAAGTCTTGCCGCCAAACATCAGTGTTAACAGCATTGATGTGTTCCGGTTTGAAGATAAGATAGCCAGATCCCTATTGAGTTGGGGAATCTTGGTAAGCCCGCATCCATCTTCGGCATCATCGTCTCTTAATATCAGGTGACATGATGCCAAGGGCTTACCAATTGTGAAAAATAATAATATTGGAGTGACATAAGACTCATAGAACGTTAGTAATAATGTAGTTAGTACTTCCTAACCTAGTATTTTCAACCTTATAATCAAGTGAACAACAACAACCACAACTGATAATTGAGTGTATGAACCCTTGCTACGAGATCACCATAGCAGCAATTCACATAATACTATTATTAAACATTCGAACATTACACATAATACTATATTAAACATTCGAACATTACACATAATACTATATTAAATATTCGAACATTACACATAATACTATATTACACATTCGAACATTACACATAATACTATATTAAACATTCGAACATTACACATAATATTCGTGTTGGACGAAATTCAAATCTTATCCTACTAAACGCGGAGGTTTGTAAGAATGTATAAATGTATGTTTGTAACTCTTTCACGCAAAAACTACTAAACGGGTCTGCTTGAAATTTGGTAGGTAGACAGATTAGGACCTGGATTAACACACAAGCTACTTTTTTCCACGTTCACGAGCCGCTTGCAGCTCGCGCACTGCGCACCCTCGAAAAGTCATAGAAACGTTCTCCTCGCGGGTGAAGCCGCGGGAAACAGCTAGTTAGGAAATATTTCAAACTATGGACATCTATGGACATCTCATGAAAACCCTACATAAGTACAGTAGAGCCTGGATGACTTGAACCCAGGCTAATCCGAACGCCTCTATAATCCGAACGGCCTGCCTCTACGCATAACCAAAGTATATATATTAGTACTAACATACAGTATGGACATTCCCTGTCGCTCTCTAGATTGCGACCTCACTCACCCCCTCGTCACCCAGATTGATAAAGATTGGTTACAGTTTGGTTGTCGAACGTATAGGATTTAGCCGCCGTTTTGTTTGTTCCGCTATTCGTTTTTTGAAATGTCATTTCTGGCTCGTTGTATGAAGTGTCCAGGGTGTGGCGTTCAGTATTGTGTCACGAGTTTTAGTTGTTAGATGTATTGTCGGATTGAGTGTCAAGCTGGAATGGGAGAATGAAGCCCGTATTCCGTTTACAAAAAAAAATGCTTTTGCGTAAATTAAGGGATAGAGCATTTTTTTTATGTCGCTTAATATCACTCGTGGAAGCACCACATATATAGGGTGACTTTTAATTAGTTCTTGATAGCAAAGGATATGAATGTACTCGTGATTACAAACAACTTTTCCAAAGAAACTATATGTCAAATATGAAAAAAAAAAATTGGTCCTTCATACATTTTTGTCGATTTGATAACTTGTTATGTACCGAGGACCTAAAATTTTTTTCTGATTCGACATATAGTTTCTTTGGGAAAGTTGTTTGTAATCACGAGTACATTCATATCCTTTGCTATCAAGAACTAATTTAAGGTCACCCTATATAGTTATTAAGTGCATTATACTTTATATTTTGTAACATTTTTGCATATTAAAATATATTTTGAATTACCTACAACAAAAACAGCTTTATTTCAAAAATTGCATTAAATACATCTACATAGTATAATTCGTCGGTGGTGTAATGGCTAGGGTCGCTACCTCCTGGCCGGAAGATCGTAGTTCGAATCCTGCCACTTACCAATGTGTTTTCGAATTTATATCTCATATGTACGTTTATCCGACGCTCTTACGGTGAAGGAAAACATCGTGAGGAAACCTGCACACGCCTGCGAAGAAACTCGAAGGTTGTGTGTGAAGTCGACCAACCCGCACTGGGTCCGCGCGGTCGACTAAGGCCCGATCGCACTAATTCAGGGTAGGCTCGAGCCCTTCGGTGGGGACTTATATGAGATGATATGATAAGTATAATTCGAACGCTCTGTTCATCGGAGCAGGTTAGGTACTTATATAATAACTAGTGGATGCCCGCAGCTTCGCCTGCGCAGATCCTGATTTTTCCCGTGGGAATTTCCCAAAATCCTTACTTAGCGGATGCCTACGTCATAACATCTACCTGCATGCCAAATTTCAGCCCGATCCGTCCAGTGGTTTGGGCACTAATATATAATATATACTGTGGTTTGGGCTGTGCGTTGATAGATCACTATGTCAGTCAGTCAGTCACCTTTGAGTTTATACATATATTTAGATCGTATGTTCGGATTATCGAGGCCCTGTTGTGTGTACTTACAATCGGAGCAAGAAAAATGAATTTTCCATACAACGCAGTGCAATTAGCTTATCTTTAGACAGCCCAAACCAGTTTTCAGTTAAGTTTCATGAGTGGATCTTTACTTTTAAATATTGCCGGCGCGCGACTTGATGTTTACCCTGTAGATATATAAGGGAACAGAAAATAGGTACCTATATGTATAAACTAGCTTTTGCCGGCGGCTTCGTTCGCGTGAACATAGTTTCTATGACTGCCTCCGAGGGTGCGCAGGTTACGAGCGTGGAAAACAGTAGCATGTATGTTAATCCAGGTCCTAATCTGTATACCTACTAAATTTTAAGCTCATCAATCAGTACTTTTAAGTTGTAACAAACATCCATACATTTATACATACAAACTTTCGCGTTTATAATATTAGTATGGATAAGGATAAAGTAAATATTGCCGGCGACTTGACAATCACTGTAGGTATGGGGAACAGGAAAATATATTATTATTGGTCAATAGGTACATAAACATTGTTAAAATAACCAACAGTCAACACTCAACACAAATAGTTACCACTGTTAGAGATAGCAACTTGTAAGTTACGTACAGTTCAGTGAACATAAACTGTGCAAAATAACAGTCGTTATGCCTGTCATAATGGCCGACTGTACCTATCCAACGCTTTTTAAATACATACATAAAAATAGGGACTAGTGATTCTTATCTCTACCAAGTATCTTTAATGATATTGACAAAGGTTAAAAAAAAATACTTTAAAAAGTTATTGGCTACTGTAGCCTTTACCTATTTATCAGTAGTTCAGACGGTGTCGTTTTAAAAACTATTTTTGTAGCTCGTGGATACTTGACTTTAAGATGCCTCAATCCGAGCAGGTTGATACGTGTTAAAATAATATCGAACGTAAGTCTATTCATTTTAAGTTCAAATCAATGCGGGTTTCAATGCGGCTGTAACGATGAAACCGAACGCCCAATTCTCGATTTTTACATGTTTTTATTACTTTTTATACTTACAAAATGAGAGATTTTTAAGTCACCGATTTTCGTGTGTTGGTTTCATTCAACATTAACTAAAATTTTGCAATTAATGCTAAAAGCAGGGTCTACAGTATATTTTTTTACATGAAAAGTGGTAATATTTTTAAAATTGTATTCAATAAAATCGATTTTTTTATTATTTTAGGTAGGTATTTTTTACATTTTTTCCATAGTGATATTTACACAGTCTTAAAAAAAAACGTAAAATCTGGCATTTCCAGTGTGCCTGGCTTGCCTCAGCGAGAGCAAAATTTTAAAAACGTCCGGACTCCGGACCATTCTTCGGCAGGCGACAAGGATAAAGGTTGTCTGGAAGAGATTGCTTTTAGCAAGAAGACTACCTACTGTACACTCTATATATAATATGTATTAGCTTTACAAAATTGTTTTTGGTGTACTATAAGTGTAAATAAAATTAATTAAAAATATTTAAATAGCTCGAAAGTACACATCAGTGAACAAAAACAGTGAATTTATTTTCGGACACTTTTGACTGTCTGACCGTGAATAACTTTCTTCTTTATGTAACCTAAGGTCAGAACGCTATCCAAATATTTTCTTTCTTTCATCACATCACATCACAAAAACAATAATAACACAGCATACAAAAAAAAATTGTTGCCCTGGATATCTTAGCAAATTTTGATGTTTTCAAGTGCCCAGATTACGAATTTATTTATGAAAGTATTGAATGTGCTCTTGATTTTATTATCAATTATCGGCTTGTTAGTAATAAAATTTATTTTCCCAGTCATGATTAGAGTTCTACGCAAAAAAACGAGAGCAATCTCATAAAATCATTGATAGTTTCATGAATTGTGAGCATAAATACATCCAATGTATATCCAAAATCGATCTTATATCTAGAGCAACAAAACCAACTGTAGACCAGTGTAATCTGTGAAAAAAATCTGAATTACAAATAAATAATGATACCTACTCTATTCTAGTTCTAATAACAAAAAAAATTCAAATAAACTTGGTGTAATAGGTGTACCTACTCAACAAGATTAAAACCTAATGGCGGCTGGCGCGCCCCGGATAATGAATGCCTCGGGTCACTTAATGAAAAAGCAATATTTTACTTATAAATAACGAAGCAGATGATGTCATTATAAAAATCTAAATTCTTCAAGCTCTGGGGTTTGTTTGTTGGGAGGTGGGATTTTGTCTAATATTCTTTGTCTTAAGTGACAGTGGGCGGGACACAATATAGCTCGTAAAAAAGATGGACGTTGGGGTAGTAATGTTCTCGAGTGGCGACCGCGCACCGGAAAACGCAGCGTAGGTAGGCCTCCCACTCGGTGGACCAATGACCTGATGAAGGTCGCGGGAAGCCGCTGGATGCGGGCAGCGTAGAACCGGTCGTCATGGAAATCCTTGGGGGAGGCATATACCTGGACGACCTTCGGCTGATATGATGATGATGATCCTTAATGTGAAAATGTGTTTGTTTGCTTGTTACCTTTTCACGCTTCAACACCTTGACCAATCTCGATGAAATTTGGCATGCAGGTAGCCTGTGTCACGGGGAAGGACATAGCCTACTTTTTATCCCGTGAAATTAGCATAGTCCGATACAGTTCCTGAGGGAACTGAAAAAAAAGGCTTTTATTGGTTAATTTCTTTAACATCGCAACGGAACAATGGATTGTTGTGATTTTTTTCACAGAGATGGTTAAAAGAGTGGGAAATAACATAGACTGCTAATCAGAATAGCCCGATCTGGGACAGGGATCTCGAGAAAAGTAATGGCCACTCTCACCCTCAAAGACAGCCATAAAAACGATGTCCACGCGGGCGAAGTCGCGTGCAAAAGCTAGTAATAAAGAAAAACGTTTCTGAAAGACATGTGATAATAACATACTATGTGTGTGTTTGTTACATTCTATCCTACTTATACCTACCTAATCCTTTCAAGCGGCTGTATAAAGTTATGTTACAAAGCCATGACCTGAGTAAGTAATAGCGAGCTATTTATCCAAGATGACCCTATTTCTCCATCCCACCCTGTAGGTAAGTAAGTCGACGTGTCGATGACATCACAGGCGCGCCCACCTCGGGGGAAGCGAGCTATTACCTCATTGCTGGCTACACAGTAACTGACACTATATTTGAATGGTCCGACTAAACTGGATGACATAATATTCTCAGAACATTATTTGTGGGATAACCGTTTAGGGACGTCCGGAGATTATTTTGTACGATCCTACGCAACTACCCACTGACAGGGACAGGTTCGTAGGAACGAGAAGGAACATTGTACTGACAAGGCAGGCACCTGGTATCATTTTTTTGCCGCATGCTACCACCAAAGTATATTATAATAGTACTAATATACAGTATGGACACTCCCTGCCGCTCTCTAGATTGCAACCTCACCACCTCGTCACCCAGATTGATACAGATTGGTTACAGTTTGGTTGTCGAACGTATAGGATTTCGCCGCCAATTTGGTTTGTTCCGTCATTCGTTTTTTGAAATGTCTTTTCGGGCCCGTTGTATGAAGTGTCCAGGGTGTGCTACTACTACTACTTCGCTGGCTCAGCGACCCGAAGTGGATCTTGGCCTCCGACATTAAAGTGCACCACTCTATCCTATTTTTGACTCCCAACTCTTCGAGGTCTTTGGCGACTTCATGTTTCCAGCGATACCTTGTTCGACCCACCGGGCGTCGCCCGGAGGGTATCTCAAGACATGCTCTTTTGGCTTTCGATCCTCTCCCATTGTCTCTACATGTCCTATTAGCCAACGAAGTCTTAGACCTGGAGCTGGAAGACCTAGTGTCCGAACCGAACATCTTCGCGGAAATAAAAGCAGCCCGACTTTTTGCCGCATGTATTTTTTTAAAGTAACGAAAAATATTGTCCTGATTTTTAGGGTCCCTTAGTAAATAAGAAACCCTTTTATAGTTCCGTCATTTTATCTGTCCGTCTATCTGTTTGTCTGTCCGCGGCTTAGCTTAAAAACTATTAGTACTGGAAAGCTGTTATGGATATATATAATAATCATGCCGACAAAGTGTTACCAAAATATCTCAAAAAAAACTTTTTTTTTATCTCCCCTATACGTAAAGAGGTGTTTTTTTTTTGTTGACGTACACTGTCGTGCGGGAAATCGTTAAATAGGTCTTTTAGAAATACTGAGGGTTTGCTACAGACATTTTTTGATTCAGGGTTCCGTTTGCGAAATATTAAGCTTTAAAATCAGAGTCAAGTGTGCACCTCCCCTGCCCCCTACCAGCTAAACCACTATTGAAAATCGTAGGAAACATAATCAATTTAAAAGAAAAACTATCACGGCTCAGTAGGCTCTCTTAGTTTAGGAGTAATAGTCGACCAACTTAAGATATGCAGATGGATTTGTAAAAAGTTCATAGATTTTCTGTACAAAATTTTGCAAAAATAATTTTATAGTTAAAAATATACCTATTACATTATTTTTACTATGAAACCCTACTTTGCGCAAGTCCTACTCACACTTGGCCGGTTTTTCTATTTACCATATCGAATATATTCGTTATTGATCGAACCACACAAAAATACTTTCACTACATTTCTATACTTAAAACTACTTACTTAGGAATTAAATTTTAAAGATAATTTCTCTCTCAATAAACAAAGTGAAACGGTCGGACCTCAGTGTGATTTGCGCGGTTTGGTTGATCACGCAGGCTAGCTGACCTGAAGCACGGTCATTACCTGGATGGCTTTGGACCATTTTTCTCGACCGTTTTCGTCCTTTGCGGGGCACGTTAAACCGTCGGTGTCGGTTGCTATCACTAGATGGCAGTCGCTAAGCCGTGTCAGATACCTTACAGGCGACTTGAAAAACTTTGTCAATCTTTGTAAACACAATCTATTATTTTTTTACTTCGGTTACATTTTTGTGTGTTTATATCGAAATCCATTTGTGGAAGTTTTATCATAAGCTCATAGTTAATTTTGTAACGTTATCATTATCATGTAGTGTATACTTAAGCTGTAAGCATCCCTAATAATAGTAGTTTATGAAACTGTTGCATAATAAGGGTTCTTAAAATACGAGTTTTTTATAGCATTACACGAGTGTTTTAAGACCAAATTATGTGCAGTTTCATACACTACTTTATCTAGTTGAAGGATTGAATCAACTAAAATACAAAGATCAAAGTTAAGAGTAAGAAAAAAATCCCACGATACTCAGTAAGTAGGTACCTACAACAAAACATGTCATAGCGCTGAATCCCATTGCATCACCGCGCTTGCACTGAAGCGGACGGTGTCACAGACAGGTAAAAACAATGCTTTCACTGATCTCAGACAATTTAAACAAGAATTAAAATTATCCACGAAATTCAGTAATCTACAACAAAATTCAATGAAAAACCAACACATCACCGCGCATGCATTAAAGCGGGCGCTGTCACAGACAAGTAAAAATTGGAATGAAAACTTTTTGTATTGCTGTAAAAATGGCGCGAACCGCATGTGCGTTCCAATAAAAAAAATGATATGGAACTTCGTTGGTGATATTATCTCTTTGGTTTAACTTGTATCGTAATGGAAAAAAATTACATTATAACATTATTTATTTCTCTAACAAAATAATGTTAGAATGTATATTTTTTTTATTACGGTATTGTGTTTATAAAGTATGCCAATATAAACTCTTTTTGAAGTTGATAATGCGAACTTTACAATATGAGAGTAGATAAAATAAAATATTGTTAACCCGTAACGTCCCAGGTATAAAATGAACCCTCTGCGCAGATATAATCTACATTATTCTATGCATATCATATTCAGCCATGACCTAAAAACATATGATATCTTCAAAAAGAAAGAAACAATATAGTTCCTTAGTTTAGTGATAATGATAAGATATGGTCTTATCACAATTTTAATTGTGTCTAATCGAATACCTTCGAGGTAGTTGCGAGCACGAGTAGGTGTAATATCATCTCTGTAGAGGTTGATTTAATTTTTTGTAATTTTGTTGAAAAGCGGCACCTTGTGTGTAAATTCATTGATTTCTATGAAGAGCGATATTGTAAGATATCTGGTCTGATAAAGATATCTTAAAGTATCTTTCCCGTGTCTGAAAACCCTTTTTCGTTCGGTAACCAAACTGTAACCAATCTGCGTGGGGGGTGAGGTTGGATCTAGAGAGCGGCAGGGACTGTCCATACTGTACGCTAGTACTAACATTAATACTGTGGTAGAGGTCCTTTCGTATGCGTTAAGTCTGAGCAGACAGCCCTGAGGGCTTACCAGACGTCAGAATTTATCCTGGCATGTCAGGATTTTTAGGCACCCGGCAGAACTCCGGCCGGACTTTGAAAATGTCAGAATCTTTTTGGATTATTTACTTAGGTGTCTTTGATAAGTCTTCGTCTTACAGCCCATGGACTTAAATGAATATTGATTTTTCAATGTGGGAAAAGCAAAAGTAGTCTCAATGGCAGATTGTGAGTCGGTGCGTGACCGGTTGACACTCAAATAGATAAACGTACGTGATATTTTACAAACTTTTATTAAGTTTCATCTGTCCCGGTGTCTGTAATGAAATCTTGCAAGTTAAATTAGACCCACTTCCCAAGTTCCGATTGCGCTGAAATTTTGCATGCATATGTATGTATATCACATGACACTATCTAAAAGCTTGTACGAAAAAGCTTTTTGTTTTTTCGAAAATTATGTAACTGTGCGTCGCCAAACAACGCCCGCGCCGGTTTTAGTAATATATCGGGACTTTTTGATAAAAATCAGGCTTTTTTGTCGGGATTTACCTAGGATTTACCTCAGTACCAACGCATGAGACAATGTTGTTTATAAACTCTACACACTACACACTTGTATTTAAAAATAGTAATCATTAGTACACGAAGGCACTTTGGTAAATTATAAGGCACCTGTTCATATACAGGTTTGACGTAGTAAATAGTCTTTCTTCTTTGACAGAGTGTAACAAAATTGGTGTAGGTCCCGTAAACTGGGACTTCTACTCATCATACTGAACAACTTTTGTTCTAAGACTGCTGAAATCTCAAAAAAAATAACTCTTCATACAAATCAATCAGCTGATCGACCAATTTTGTAACATTTTAGGGTCCATTTTTAAGGTACCTTACCTTATATAAGGTAAAAACTGAACAATTATGGGATCACTAGTGTGTCTGTCTATCCGTCTGTCTGTCACAGCCAATTTTCTCGGAAACTACTGGACCGATAGAGTTGAAATTAGGTACACATATGTAAGTCGGTGACTCAAAGTCAGACATGTAACGTAAATAAATGAATTTTAAAGACGGATGGGGGCCACTTTTGTGGGGTAAATTAGATTTGTTTTTTAGTTTTTCAAAAATGTTTTGTGACATATCAAATGAAAGGGCTTGTTGTGAGAATTTTAAACATATTTTTTATAATTTTAAGATAAATAGTTTTTAAGTTTCTTAAGAAAATAGGCGAAAGTTGACTATTCCCCCCACCCCCTTTATCTCTCATACTACTGGACCTAAAATCATGAAAAAATCACAGTAATGAGGTAAATGCAGAGATCACAGGCAAATCTATGAGAAAATCTAGTATTTTTGTTTCCACAGGACAAATGGAATTTTTAAGCCCAAAATAAATATACCCCTATTAACCTAGAGCAAAGAATGTACTGAGAAGTCTTGTTCTGTTGGTAGTTGAAGTTTTTGATACGAATTCCTTTTTGCGTCACCTCGAGTCGCACTTGGCCGGTTTTTTTTTATACAATTGACTATGGTTTCCTTGGGGGAAGTTGTTCAATATGATGAGTAGAACCCCCAGTTAACGGGTCCTACACCATCTGTCATCATCATATCAGCTCTTATACGTCCCCACCGAGGGGCTCGAGCCTACCCTGAATTAGGTCGATCGGGGTCTTAGTCGACCACGCGAGCCCAGTGCGGGTTGGTCGACTTCACACACAACCTTCGAGTTTCTTCGCAGGCGTGTGCAGGTTTCCTCACGATATTTTTTCTTTACCGTTAAAGCAATCGGTGAGTATATTTACGTAAGTTTCGAAAAACTCATTGGTACGTTGGCCGTCTGGATTTGAACCCGGCACCTCTGGTTAGGAGGACCGAGTCGTTACCGGTTGAGCCACCGACGACACCATTTCAGGGTTGCCAGACGTCGACGGCTTGTCCTCGTACAGACATGGTCGAAAATCTCGTATTTTGGCAACACAACCTCGTACACCATTAAACCACACTATATGAATTCAATCATTTATTTTAATTGTGAAAGAAATAATAATTTAATTAATCGAAGGCATAGACATATTAAAACGAAATATATTTTCTTTAATTTTATACGCATTTCACAAACATAATCAAAATACATCAGAAAATTAATTTACAGTAGTAATTAAAGTTTACATTACAAGTAGTTTGTTTTGAAAGTTTGAAAGAGAATGAATGTATGTGTATCGTGTGCATACATACTCATTGCTACCAACTTCGCAAAGTCTAATGTTGAGGGAATTCCCAAGCAGCAAGCAGCGAACGATTGCCGGAAAACGATGTACAATGCTGCATATAACTCTCAGTGAAAGCGGCAGTGTATCTCGCTTCAGAAGGTGCGTTCCAAAACATAACTTTTATCGACGAATTCAATTTAAAGTTTGTAACAACGAATCTCGTACAATATCGTACGAGGATGAATGTGACCTCGTACCTCGAACCGGGACCCCTAAATCTCGTACTTGTACGAGAAACCTCGTACGGATGGCAACACTGCACCATTTGTATATCCATCAATTTATGTTATCTTAGAACAGAGATGATCTGATCTTACTTAACTTAACATCCATCATAGATCACAGGAGACAACAAGACCGCTGTGTCAGACACAATGTCATGCGATTCATATCAATAAATCAGTATGACAACATTTTGTTTTCCTGTGTATGAGCACAGTATAATAAAGAGTGGTACGTACAGTATGGTCACTCCCTGCCTCTCGTTGAAAGTGCCGCCAACCCCCGCTCACCCCCGCTCAGATATCACCCAGCAATCCAAGCACGTCTTATTTCACTCACACAAGCATGGTACGCGTTCACCTACACGAGCTTAGACTGTGTGCGTAGGAACGCGTTTGTTTCATACATTGACCGAGGTGTGGTATAAGGGTCCCCAGGAGGCTTAAGTTTCCATACAAACGTAGTTCCGCTTTAATACAAAAACTATACATACCGGATTGATTCTAAACTTTTTAAATTGAGTCGACACATATCGACGTTTGTAATAAGTTTTTGATGTACTAACATAAAACAGAAAAAAAATGATAAGTACAAACTTTTAGTACAAAACTAATTTAAGCATTCGTTTACTTATGTTTAAACTACCTGTTTCCCGCGGCTTCACCCGCGTTGACGTTTCTTTGACTTTTCGAGGGTGCGCAGTGCGCGTGCCGCAAGCGGCTCCCGAGCGTGGAAAAAAGTAGTCTATGTGTTTATCAAGATCCTAATCTATCTACCTACCAAATTTCAGCTAGATCTGTTCAGTAGTTTTTGCGTAAAAGAGTAACAAACATACATACTTACAAACTTTCGCGTTTATAATATTAAGTAGGATTTACTTCGAAAACTAATTACAACAATATATTCGCAAAGTTTGGATTCAATCCGGCATCTCTACGTTAGTACGGAAACTCGAGCCACACCCTGGACACTTCATACAACGGGCCAGAAATGTCATTTCTGTATCAATCTGGATGACGAGGGGGTGAGGTCGCAATCTAGAGTGTCCATACTGTATGTTAGTACTAATATATATATATATATATATATATATATATATATATATATATATATATATATATATATATATATATATATATATATGCTCCTGGGGACTCTTAAGTCTTTTGCGAAGGCCACTGCCGTTCGGCAATGAAAGGGTAACACTGAAACGACAATTCATTTTCGTTTACAAATCATTGATACGATGACAAATAATTTTAACTTCCACATCCAAAATGCAATGGCACATTTGCTTTTGTTATACATTTGCGTAGGTTTGAACTAGAAGTTGAAATGGGTTGAATTTCGTAGTTAGTAATGATAATGAATGTCACGCGAGCCATAACTCTATCTAGCGGGTAGGTAGGCACACGGAGTGACAGTTGCTTTTATGAATAGGCACCTATATTTTAATAGAGCGTCGGTGGCGTAACGGTTAAGGCTGCTACCTCCTGTCCGGGAGGCCGTGGTTCGAATCCTGCCACGTACCATTGTGTTTTCGAATTTCGATTTCATATGTACGTTTATCCGACGCTCTTACGGTGAAGGAAAACATCGTGAGAAAATCTGCACACGTTTGCGAAGAAACTCGAAGGTTGTGTGTGATTAAGTCGACCAACCCGCACTGGGCCCGCGTGGTCGACTAAGGCCCGATTGCCCTAATTCAGAGTAGGCTCGTGTCCCTCGGTAGGGACCGTATATGAGCTGCTAAGATGAAGATTTTAATAGGTGTTACATAAAACATGGTAACCTTGACCTGATGCTGCAACGTCTCCTGGAATCTGCAGGATACCCAACTCCTTGCCAACTTACAGTAGAGGTATCGTATTTGGGCTCATTAGAATAGTCTGAATGAATAGGTTTTAAATAGAACATGGTAACCTTGACCTGATGCTGCAGCATCACCTGGAATCTGCAGGATACCCAACTCCTCGCCAACTTACAGCAGAGGTATCGTGTTTGGGCTCATTGGAATAGTCTCAATGAATAGGTTTTAGATAGAACATTGTAACCTTGACCTGATGCTGGAGCATCTCTTGGTATCTATATTCATCATAACATCTCATATACGTCTCCACCGAGGAGCTCGAGCCTACCCTGAATTAGGGCAATCGGGCCTTAGTCGACCACGTGGGCCCAGTGCGGGTTGGTTGACTTAATCACACACAACCATCGAGTTTCTTCGCAGGCGTGTGCAGGTTTCCTCACGATGTTTTCCTTCACCGTAAGAGCGTCGGATAAACGTACATATGAAATCTAAATTCGAAATGACTTTGGTACGTGGCAGGATTCGAACCACGACCTCCCGGACAGGAAGCGGCGGCCTTAGCCGTATCTATATTATTGGTATCTAAATTTAAACAGGTAAGTATTTATTGAAACCCATACAAGAACATGATTACGTTACTAGGAATCCAGTAGTTTTCTGTAAGGTTTCGCTACCAGGAATGGAAGAACTTACGTAGATTTTCCATTGTAAAAACAATTATCGCATACCTGAGCCTGAGCTCACCAATCATTGTCTGTCATTATAATATTATTATAATTATCTAGTACTAACGTTTCCTTCGTTTTTTTATATCCGGAGTGTGTCATACCTACACTATTTAATAACTAATCATCAAATCAGCTCATATACGTCCCCACTGAGGGGCTTTTATAATATTTCGCTATAATATTATAAAAGCGAAAGTTTGTATGTATGGATGTTAGTTACTCTTTCACGCAAAACTACTGAACGTATCTGGCTGTTTGGTAGGTAGATAGATTAGCACCTGGATTAACACATTGGCTACTTTTCTTTACGCTCTGCACACCCTCGAAGACAGTCATAGATAGCGTTGCCAGGCGTCCGGATAAACCCGGACAGGGTTAGGCTTTTTGGATGCGTGTCCGGCCAAATTAGAAGGTGTCCGGCCTGTCCGGCTTTTTAGGTTTAATGATTTTTCCAGTCACCTGGACATTCGGGTGAGCGCTGTCGTATTTATGAGACTATGGCGGCGTTTCTTAGTCTGATTAGGACCTCGCTAAAGGCCAGTAAACATGACTGATTGATTTAGGGGTATCTAAAGAGGGCTTTAATAATTTAGGGAGTCCGGCTTTTTTACCCAAAAGTCCGGCTAAACTGGCAGGTAAGTCCGGCTATTTAGTTTTAAGACCTGGCAACCCTAGTCATAGAAATACCACTAGAAACTATATTCACGCAAGCGAAGCCGCTGGCAAAATGTAGTTAATATTATAAATGTGAAAATGTGTTTGATACCTTTTCACGCTTCAACACCTTGACCGATCTTGATGAAATTTGGCGTTAAGGTAGCCTGTGTCACGGGGAAGGAAATAGGCTAATTTTTGTCCCGTGAAAATAGCATAGTCCGATGCAGTTCCTGAGGGAACTGAAAAAAATGACTTTTTTTGTTCATTCCTTTAACATCTTAACGGGATAATGGATTATAGTGATTATTTGCACAGAGATTCTTGAGGGCTTGGGAAATGACATAGACAACTAATCAGAATAGCCCGATCTGGGATAGGGATCTGGCGAAATATAATGTCCACGCTCGCGAGCCGCATGCGGCACGCGCACCACTCGCCCTCAAAGACAGTCATAAAAACGTTGTCCAGGCAGGCGTAGCTGCGGGCAAAAGCTAGTTTAATAATAATCATACGCAGGTTTACTCACAAGCAATAGTAGGTATGAGCAAGTAACTAATTAGTAATCTGTGGTATGAGTGAATAGGTTCTACGTACAAACACCCGCAGCATCGATGACGTCACCGGGTAGGTCATGGTCTTGCGCATATCTTAATCTGTCAATAGAGACGATCATAGCTTATATAATTTTATATTGCTTACTTCAACCCATGCAGTTTAACCGCCTGCGTGGCGTAATGGTTAAGTTCAATAGCTTCACATCAGGAGGTCGCGGATTCGATTCCCGGCGGAGTGTAACCTTGTAGGACTACCAGGCGCGGAAGGCGGTTCCACCCCTTTGTCGTTAATGTTCCAGTTAAATGCACGAAGCGTTTTGCTTCTTCCTTCATCATGCGAACGGTCAAGGAGGAGGAGGAATTCCCTGCCGGCGTCTGTATTCCCTGATCCTTATAATTTAGAAATCTTTAAGACGAGAGTGAATAGGCACTATTTGAGCTTACGTGTTACATCCTCGGCTGCATCGGCACTTACCACCAGGTGAGTTGCAGCCAAACGAATAAAAAAACTCGGTTAACTTGGAGTAGGGATTTTTTTTTCTATGCCCGCCTGGCTAGCTACCACCATCTTATCTAAGTCTTGCCGCCAAACAACAATGTTATCAACTTTGTTGTGTTCCAGCTTGAAGATAAGATTAAAGGTTGGAGAATCTTGGTAAACCCTCTTACATCTTCGGCATCAACATTACATCAGGTGAGATGATGATATGGGCTTAGCAATTGTTAATTATAAAAAAGTAAGCATTTTACTGAACCTTTGATATTAATCTGTGCTTTGTTGACTATTATACCAAACTAGATAGTGCGCGAGCCGTAAGTGGCTGGCGGGGAATTATAACCTAAATCACTCCGTCCATTGGTGAAAACTGTATGAAAATCTGTTCGTAGAGTCGTAATCATGCACCGAGGATTCCTTACTACTTAGAAAATATCGTATTAATGATTGATAACGAATCCATCAAGGCTATTCATTTAAATGTTCGTGCGGATGGTGACGCATCGGGAGCCGGGTCGTTTCTTTCCCTCTAATATGGTTGAGAGGAGCGATGGCTGATTCTCGCGTTATACTCGTGACCGGGTGCTTTCCTGGCCTACACTTGTGAAAGGCATTCATAACATTCAATGATTTTAATTTATAACTTCTCGTGTCATGTTGTTCTCATGTTCTAATGCCATAATTTGTTTATTTTATGTCAAGGATTGGATTTTGACGTTTTTAACTAATGACTGTATATCTCTTGATTTTTTACAAATGAAATTATGTAATTGTACGGTGCGGCCGGGCTTCGCAGGAGTACTAAGCTTATGGCCAACCGTACGTGAGACGCGCTTCCTTTAGCGCTGCTGGACGGGTTTGTAGGCGGAGAGCAGTGAAAGACTCGTTGCTTGTTCTAGAGTTGTCTATCCGATTAGGAGCTCTGTGATGGTCTGGCTGTGGTTTCGTAATGGAGTCGGACAGGCTTTTTTTTTTTTTTTTTTTTTTTTTTTTTTTTCGAAAGGACAAGCTTGTTGTTGGCCATTGGGGCCTTTACAACTTCACCGGGCAGGGGAGGCGAGTACGGAAGGCACTCAACCTAGTGCAAGGCAAAAAGATGCAACTGCCTAAGGGCGCCCAGGTGGGCACGGACCTCGGCTTAGGTCGTTGCTTGGACGTGGGAGGATCGGAGAGAAGCGGCCTGGTATATGCCGGTAGCGCTGGTAAGCGCCAGAAGCGGGGGGACGCCGCCCTCGCCGGCGAGGGCAGAATGTCGGTGCAGTGTTTCTCTGTGGGTTAGGGGGCGGGGTCAGGGCAGCTACGGTTAGCGTGGTCGGGTCGTCAGGGTCAGTGAGTACATGTCTGGGGCGTCGGATTACGCGAATGGGGTTCGCGGGTAGCTCGTAAACGGCGGCGTTTACGAGTAGCGGGTTGGGGTGGTGTTCGGCAGACTTAAAGTATCGGATGGAAGCCTGCTTCAGGTATTGAGCTATGGTGGGGAGCTCTAAATCGCAATGGAGGTTTTCATTACGTAGAAACCACGGGCAGCCCGTGGCTCTACGCATGAAGCGATTTTGGATAAGCTGAAGTCGGCGGATGAGGCGAGGACGGGTGTGAGCAAGAGCTACACCGGCATAGGTGAGGATGGGGCGGATGCAAGTTTTGTAAAGTGTCACCTTATTTCTAAGGGACAGTTTACTCCGCTTGTTGGTCATGGGGTAGAGACGGCCTAGTACGAACGCGGCTTTGTTACGAACTCGTTCTATGTGATCCTTGAACGTCAGTTGACTATCTAGGGTTACCCCCAGATACTTAACCGAGTGTTCCCAAGGGATAGGGCTACCGAACATAGTGATGTTGCGGACGATGGGGTTGGTGATCGAACTGAGTCGTTTGAAGGTAAACAGAATCGCTGCGCTCTTCTGTGGGTTTACCTCGATCCTCCATTTCCTAAACCAGTCTCCTAAGACTTGGGCTGAGGATTGGAGGCTTTTGACTATAAGAGTCGCGGATCGGCTGGACAGATAAAGCGCGGTGTCATCTGCGAAAAGCGCGAGATTGACACTGGGGAATCGGGGCATGTCGCTGATGTAAAGCGAGAAGAGCGTAGGGGCAAGTACGGAGCCTTGGGGGACTCCCGCTCTGATGGGTCGGGGGGATGAGAAGGCTCCTTCTAGGCGGTAGCGGAAGCTCCGATCCCTGAGAAAGTCTCGTAGGATGAGTACGAGCCGGTCTGGCAGTCCCAGCTGATATAGCTTGTATATCAAGCCGTTGTGCCAGACTTTATCGAAGGCTTTCGCAACATCAAAGAAGAGGGCTCCTGTATACTGTTTGCGGGCGAAGCCGCTTATTATGTGCTCCGTTAGGCGGTGCACCTGTTGGACGCACGAGTGTTTGGCTCTGAAGCCAAACTGCTCGTTGGGGAGAAGGTTTTTGGACTGCACTACGTCGTTAAGACGGGCTAAGAGGATACGCTCGTATAGCTTGCCAAGAGCCTTGAGCAGGCTAATGGGTCTATAGCTGGAGGGTTCTGAGGGGGGTTTGTTAGGTTTCCTAAAACCTATTACATCTGCACCTTTCCACGCGTCGGGAAAGGAGCAGTTTTCCATGGCTGCATTGAATATGCTAACCAGGAGTAAAATGAGGTTGGGGGAGAAGCATTTGAGGACTCTGTTGGTGATGCCGTCAGAGCCGGGGGCTTTTCGGGGTTTGAGTTTCCTAATGGCCGTCTCTACCTCATGGGGTGTAACTGGGGGGAGAGGGTCGGTCGGAGGGATGGTGGCTCGCATGTCGACCTCCTCATCCACCTCACGCAGGTGGGAGGGGTCGGCAGGGAGGGTGCTGGGGGAGCATTGGGCCTCTAGGCTGTCGGCCAGGCATTCGGCCTTCTCGGTATCGTCAAAGGCATCTGGTTGGTTGGGGCGTTTGAGAGGGGGCATCGGGGATTCACAGTCCTTCTTGAGGGTTCTCGCCAGCTTCCAGTACGCGAGATGGGAGGGGGCGATTTCCTCAAGAAGTTTGTCCCAGCGATTCGACCGCAGCTCTGTCATGGTCTGCTTTACGTCCCTCTGTAAAGCTCGCATGCGAGTGCGGTTTTCGGCGCTGGGAAAACTGTCGTAAGCGCGGGTGGCCGCATTCTTAGCCGTCAGCAGTCTTCTCACATCTTCCGGCAGGTTCCAGTGGTGCTCGGGCAACACTGGGACCTGTCGGGAGCATTCTTTGACGGCGGTCTGTGTGTGGCTGCTGAGGGCATCGATTGCACCGCGGACGTCATCTGGTGTCCTGATTAAGTCGGGTATCGTGTCGAGGTCGGGTGAGGTGATAGCTTGGAGCTTTTCCTCGAGTCTGTCCCAGTCAACTATCGTCCGAGTGGGCGGGGCGGTGGGGGTGGGGGGGCCTAGCTGTAAGACGACCGGCCGATGGTCAGAAGTGAGGGCGTGATGCACTTCTATGGAACATAACCGGAGGCTAATGTTCCTTAGAAGTGATATGTCTAGAATGTCGGGGGTGTGGTCCGCTTGATACGGAAAGTGAGTCGGGGTCATGGGGGCTATGATGTCGAAGTTGTGTCGGTCGACGAGTCGGTCTAGTGCCCTACCTTTGGTGTTGGTGGCTATGCAATTCCACCTTACGTGTTTGCTGTTTAGGTCGCCAGCCAGAATGACTGCGCCTCCTAGCTTGAAGAGGGTCTCGATGTCGCTCTCCAGCAGTGGCTTATCGCTACTGGGGGAGAGATACACCGAGGCAAGGGTGATAGGTTGGTGTCCTGTCATGGCTAGCCGACAGACCGAGGCCTCAATGTGGGTTAGAGGGGGGGTGTCGATGGGGATGCAGTGCAGAGACCTCTTGTAATAGATGAGAGTGCCACCCTTTTCAGAGTGGGCTCTATCATTACGCACTAAGTTATAGTTAGGGATCCTAGGCCCTCGATGGCAAGATTTAAGGTGGGTCTCTTGCACTAGAAACACATCGACTTGGTGTTCGCGGAGGAATTCAATGACTTCCTGCCGCTGGGAGCGGATACCGTCGGCATTGAAAAACGCGACGGAAATGGAGCGGGGTTTGAGTCTACCTTTTGTGGGGCTTAAATCCATTATGGGGAGATAGCATTAAATTCAGAAATAGTTGCGATGAGACGCGAGTGCTTAAGCATTGCGACGCAACGCTTTTCTATATTGTTTTGGGAAGCGCGGAGTTCCCTAGCGAAGTCATGTACCTGCGCCATGTCGATGGAGCAGGCAAACCTGGCGAGCAGACTAAGATCGTCTTCCTCCGTCGTGGGTGCGGGGGAAGAGACCTTTACAGCCTTCGCTGGTTTAGGCGCGGGTTGAGGGGTTGGCCTAGCGGTGGGGGGCTTGGGGACCGGTGTCTCCAGTAGGGGGCGCGGGGGGGCCGCGGACGACTCCACTTTCCTCCTCCACGCAGGCTGTAGGTCCTGAGAGGCTGAGGCGATGGGTGTGAATGCAAGGGGCTTGCTGGGGCGTAGGGAGGGAAAGTCCTCTCTGCGCGGGACGGGACGGCTAGCGGGCCGATTTTGAGAGGCGGAGGGCGCGGCGCCTTTAGATTGGGGCCTACGGCTAGAACGTGGTGCCTTGGGGCATCCGCGATAGCTCGCTGGGTGTCCCAGGGCACCGCAGAGCACGCAACCCGGGGGTTCCGTGCACTCGTTCCTGTCTTTGGGACGGGGACAGTTTGCTGTGCCGTGGTTGCCTAGGCACTTGACGCACCTAGGTGTGGCGTAGCAGTTACGCGCTGAGTGCCCATAGAGTTGGCATCTATGGCACTGACCGGGGGGACCTTTTTTGTGGGGCATTTCTATTGAGAGGCCGGAAAGGTTGCAGATCGTTGTAAGCGTATTTATCATACGCTTACCGGCGGGGGACAAGTCGGACACGACCAGAACCATGTCGTAGGGAGCTTTGGTTCGGCCGTTGTGCATGCGGTGTACTTCATGCACGGGGTAGCCTTGGGACTTAAGGTCCTCAAGGATGTCTTTGGAGGGAAGCTCCTTAGGGACACCTCGAATGACGACGCGTAGGACGCGTTCCTCTTCGAGGGCGTATGTGTGAAAGCCGATTTTCTCGGCTTTCAGGGTGGTAGTTAGACGACGGTGGTCGTCTGAGGTGGGGACTTGGACCTTAATCCCTTGTTGGGTGGTCCGGGCTGAGGTGAACGCAATATGGCGTTCCCTGAGGAGAGATGAAACGTTGTTCCATCTCGCCTTATCTTGTATGAATAGGGGCGGGGGTCGCGAGTTGCGAGGTTGCTGTGAAGCAGCGGGGGCGGTGCCTACTTGCGAGGCGGACGGGGCGGGGGCGGGGGCGCTGCCTACGGCTGCAACCTTCTTGGCATTTTGGTCGTCCGAGGATGTCGCGTTTCGCTTGCGACCGCGCTTCTCAACGAGCGTAAAACCGTCGTTATCAGTAGCGCCGTCGGAAGCGATAGGGACATCCTGTGTGTCCATGGCGTCGTGTATGTCAGTCCGAGCGTCGTCGGTCGTGTGGTTAAACACCAGCGACGATGACTCATCGCCGGCATTTAATACCACGGGTGGCGGAGTGGAGTCGTCCGCGGGCAGAGGGCTGGCGGGGGGCGCGGGGGGCGCGGGGGGCGCGCGGGGCGCGGGCTCCGGAGCCGGGCATGGCAAGTATTGGGCCAAGACGGACGGGGGGATGCTTAAAATAAGCTGGTGTAAATAACGCGAGTCAGCCGAGATGGCTGAGAAAAACGCGACGTGGACGGGGGACAGATCCTCCGGCTGGGAGAGGCCGGGGGTGAGTTGGGTAGCGTGAGTGCCTGCCATGTATGTGTAAAAGTGTGTCCCGAGCCAATCTTATTGTGCTGCGGGGTGAGTTGACCTAGGTGTGCCCTAACCGTTTCCCTTGGGCAAGCCCAGTGCAATGGGATCCGGGTCCTACGTTCCCTAGCTGCCTGAAGCGCCGAGGGTAGCCTGCACGAACTGGAACCAGCGCAGACGCCCAAACAGCGCAACAAGAATAGGATTAGGGATGGGAGGGGTGGGAGGGAGATATCTGGTGTCGGCTAGGGGCCACCCCCAAGGCCGGTGGTTCCAGACCCAACCAAGTATTTCGTTTCCCAGTAGGGAACCGCGAGCGCTCGGGTCACGCCCTGTCCGACTTCACGCACAGCGCCGTGAGGCAGCCTGCCCCTTAAAGGGGTGCACCGGACAACCACCAAACAGTGGTTTTAGAAAAACGCGCGAGGGAACGGATATAAATCGTCAGAAACTGGCCGGACCGCAGCGTGAATAACACCACGTGCGGCTGGCTGGGAGCCCGGTGATTGCGAGGCGCACAGAGTTGCGAGACGCAGGGGCCGGGTGACGTACGCAGCGCGTCTGTCGGAAAACCGACAGAACACGAAGACGCACGACGGATCGCGAAGCGCAGCGAGGGCGGAGTCGGCGGGGCGCCGAGAGCGGGGGTACTGGGCGCGCACGTCTTACCGGGGCGGCAGACGGCGAGCGAATCGTCTTCAGTCGGACAGGCCAGTTCGGCGCTGCTTATATACTATTCCGCGCCAAAACGGGGGTGAAGTGGCGCGGGGAGGCGGTACCGCTCCGAAGAGAGGGACGACTGTGTGAAAGGGACGGAGAAACTAAGACCCCTCTTCGGAGCAATACCGTAACAACGACCATACAGGCGGTACCGCTCTGAAGAGAGGGACGACTGTGTGAAAGGGACGGAGAAACTAAGACCCCTCTTCGGAGCAATACCGTAACAACGACCATACAGGCGCTCCTAATTGAATTAAAACACTTAAACAATTGTTTATTCAAGTAAACTATTTACAAATATCATGAAATGCAAGAAACACTATCTATATATAAATTTTAACAAATGCACTTAGCTATATTAAACTGTACAAATTTAATGAAAACTGTTCTGTCTCGCACATTTCTCCCGCCGTGCAGTGCTTGCATCTGCATCTTTGCTTATTGTTGCGAGACGTCTCTGGTTGGCAGGATCACGAGGCGTTTTACAGGTCTTCGCAGGACGCCACCCTTGGTCTTGACGTCCACTATTCTTATGGCTCCATCTGGTCCAGGGTAGGTGGCGATCACGACGCCTCGCGGCCAGGTGTTTCGGGGTAGGCTGCCATCCACGATCAGTACCACGTCGCCTTCTGTGATCGGATCTCCTGTTCCTCTGGGCTCCCGCCTGTTTTGGAGCTCCGGCAGGTACTCTTTGACCCATCTGGCCCAGAACAGGTCGGCTAGGCGCTGCGAGGCTCTCCAGTGGCTTCTGTTGTCCAGGTCTCTGTCATCGAAGGTGCCGGACGTTGGCATCAGGGCGGACCCTCCAAGCAGCAGATGATTTGGAGTTAACGCTTCGTCATCCTCCGTCTGTACTGAGACATGCGTTAGTGGGCGGCTGTTGACCGTGTATTCAGCTTCCGCCAGCAGGGTGTGGAGGACCTCTTCGTGCGGGTGGCGCTCGTGCAGGACGGCGTACAGTGCCGTCTTTGTGGAGCGTACGAGGCGCTCCCACGCCCCGCCCATGAACGGTGCTCCCGGCGGTATGAAGCGCCAGGTGATGGCACGGGCAGTGGCTTCCTTCTGTGTAGCTTCTAGCGCGGCGCGTCGTAGCTCTGCATCAGCACCTCGGAAATTCGTGCCGTTGTCTGACCACATCTCCGCCGGGCACCCTCGTCTGGCTATAAAGCGACGCACGGCGAGAATAGCTGAGCCTGTAGATAGTGATGAAGTCATCTCAAGGTGTACCGCCCTCATAGTCAGGCAGGTGAACAGAGCCACGTAGCGTTTTTGATGTTGTCTGCCCACCGTCACGCTGAGCGGGCCGAAGTAATCCACTCCTGTGTATGTGAAGGCGCGACGGTGGTGAGCGAGACGGCACGACGGTAGGTCCCCTGTAGGTGGCTCTGTCGGCATCGCTTTTCTGATGCGACAGTGTAGGCAGTGGCTTATGACTTCTTTCACGATCGGGCGCAGTCGGAGTATCCAGTAGTGCTGCCGGCACTCGTTGACTGTTGTTTCTACGCCAGCGTGTAGCAGCCGTCTGTGGATGTAGGCTGCCCACAGTTTGGTAGCGCGGTGATTTCCGTCCAACACAGGCGGGTTTTTCTGTTGGTCTGTCACTCCCGCCGCTGCGTTGACCCGGCCTCTCAGATGAATGACGTCATCGATCAGTACTACGGATAGAGAATGTAGTCTGTCTGTTCTGTGTGTTGCTCTACCTTTCCGCAGCGATTGAATCTCTTCGTTAAAGGATTCTTCTTGTATTAGACGTACAATTTGTTTTTCGGCTCTTCTGAGGAGGTACGCTTCAATCGGTAAGTATTTTCTGTCTCGCTCTTTCTGTTCGGACTTCTCTTTCAGGGGCTGTTTGCGGCTCGATTGTCTGTCTCGCTTCCACTCGGGGTCGCGCTCTCTGTTTCTCTTGGTGCGGCTGTACCCAACATGCAGCTGCCTGCCTTCTTTACATTTTTCTATGAACTGCAGTATTCTAGCTGTAGTCCGCAGGAGGCGTTCCCATCTGGAGAACCGGCTGGCTTCTGGAGTGGCGCGTGCAATCTTTTCTTCTTTGTTAGTGGTGAGAAACACGACTGTTTTTTCTTCTCCTGTAGGTTCTGAGTGTGTGAGTTTCTCTGTGGGCCATTCAGACGAGTTTTGGAGGAGAAACTCGGGCCCTCTGTACCATCTGTGCTCGCCGCTGAAATCGGTTGGTACCTTTCTCGTTGCATCGTCGGTCACGTTCTGTTTGGTCGGTATCCACCGCCACTCAGCTGTTGATGTGATTTCTTGAATGGCGGCGATTCGGTGTGCAACGAATGCCTTGTACGACCGTGCTCCGTTTTTCAACCAAGCGAGTATTGTAAGGCTGTCCGTCCAGAATGTCTTGGATTCCGGCTTCTGGCTGTGTTCCTCTAGTACGGCGGCTGCCATTCTGCTGCCCAGAACGGCTGCTTGAAGTTCCAAGCGTGGCACTGAAGTGAGTTTAAGAGGTGCCACGCGAGCTTTGGCTGTAATGAGCGATATGTGCACGCTACCGTCGGGTGCCTCCGCTCGCCAATAGAGGGCGGCAGCGTAGGCAGTAGTGCTCGCGTCTGTGAAGACGTGTAGCTGGAGCGAGCGTGCGTCACTATATTGTGGGTAGCACCTGGGCACGCTGATGTTTCGCAAGTCTTGTAGGTGTTTCATCCAGCTCGTCCACTGGTCAGCCAGGTCTTCATCTATTTTGTCATCCCATTTCGTGCCACGGCGCCAGGCTTCTTGCAGAACTTTCTTGGCTTGGACGGTGATGGGTGAGGCCAGGCCTAGCGGGTCGTAGACGGACATGATGATTCTGAGCGCTTCTCGCTTTGTGGGCGCTTGTTCTGTGAGCAGAGCAGGTGGGATACGAGCCAGGTCGAGATTGAATGTCAGCTCGTCTGTTTGAGGCTTCCAGATGAGGCCTAGCACTCGCTCAGCTTTTGTTCCGTTGTCCAGTTTCACCAGCTGTTTCTGTGTGTTTTCTGCTAAGGCTGTGAGCGTCTCGGAGGAGTTAGACGCCCAGCCCCGCAGGTTGAAGTTGCCCTTGTTGTGTATCTCTTGCACTTGTTTAGAGACTTCGATGGCTTCTTCATAGTTCCGGAAACTGTCTAGGTAATCGTCCATGTAGTGGTTCTCTACTATAGCGGTGACAGCGGCCGGATATACGTCTCTGTATTTTTCAGCATTCTTGTTTTTGACGTATATCGCGGTGGATGGTGAACTCGTCGCACCGAAGATGAGCGAAGTCATGCGATACTCTTCGGGCGGCCCGTCTCGCCTCTCCCCTCTCCACAGGTAGCGCAGCGCGTCTCTGTCCTCCTGTCGTATGCCGACTCGCAAGAACATCTCGGCAATATCAGCTGAGACAGCGACTCGATGCTGGCGGAACCTCATCAGTACTCCTGGTAAGGATTGCAGGAGGTCTGGCCCGGTGAGGAGATGGTCGTTGAGAGACTGACCCTTCGTCTTGGCGGCAGCGTCTAGTACTATCCGCACTTTATCCGGTTTCATAGGGTTTAAAACCGGGAAGTGCGGTAGATACCACGTGCGATCTTTTGTGCTGTCTGTGGGCGCACGTTCTGCATAGCCTTTCTCGATGAGTTCCTCCATTTGCTTGTTATACTTTTGTTTCAAATGGGCGTTCTTGTCTATACGCCTTTCGGTCATCACGAGTCGCTTGAGTGTGCTGTCGTAGTTGCTAGGTAGTTTGATTTCATCTCGCTTCCACAGTAGTGCTGTCTCATAGCGGCCCTCTTCCGTCTCTTTCGTACATTCGTCGAGGATGGCGAGTGCCCTTTGTTCTGGCTCGCTTCGCGGCTGTTTAGGTTGGATATCGATGGATTCCAGGGCGAAGTAGTGCCTTAGTTGTTCGTCCATTCTCTCTTCTATAGTTTCGGCTTGTTCTGACGAAGATGTGAGGTGATGTACGAAGTTGACTTGGCGACCAATAGTGCGCGTGTCGGAACCGTGCAGGACCCAGCCGAGCGGTGTTCGTGATGCGACGAGTTGGTTTCGGTTGCCCTTTCTCATTTCTGTGGCTATTAGGAGGTGCCAGTTATCTTGTCCTACGAGGATTGTGGGCTTCGCATCTTCATAGAGGAGGTGTTGCTGTATATCTTCTAAGTGTTCGCAGCCCCACACGTGTTGTTCTTCTATAGTTTGCGATGATAGCCTCAGTTTTTCTATGGTGTGGGCTTGTATGTCGAACGGTCGGTCTTGCCCTCGTACTGTGATGGTTACGCGGCGTGATGAGTCCGATGATAGATCGTCGGAGATCGTTTCCAAGTTAAGCGGCTCCTGAGGTCCTTTAGCGCCGATCTGTTTAGCTATGTTGGCGCTTATCAGAGTGACGGTCGAGCCGTCGTCTAGGAGAGCGTAGGTGTTGACTTGTCCGCCAGGTCCGGATACTCGAACAGGTATTATCTTCAAGTACGCGTGCCTTTTTCTAGCGGAGAATGTCGAAGCGACTCTCTCTGTCTCTTTCTCTTCTTCTCTGTCTCTGTCTGACTTTAGTTCGAAGTGCAACATGGAGTGATGACTTCGTACGCAGCCGTCTCTTTCGCACTTGCGTCTCGGGCATTTGTGCGTACTCTTTCTTGGGCGTAGGCATCTATAGCAGAGGTTGTGCTTCTTCGCCAGTGCCCATCTGCCGTCACTGTCGGCTTCTGTGAACGCTGCGCATCCCGTCTCCTCGTGCCCCCGACGCTCACAAATGGAGCATGGCTGCTCTTTTTCCTCCTTTTTTGAGGTGAGGTGCGTCCGCTGCCCGCGCTTGTTTGCTCGCGGTGTGGTGTCCTCGACCATCTGTTCGGGCGGTGCGAATCGGCTGACTCTGTCGGCTTCTCGCTCTAAAAAGGAGCTGAACTGTTGCAGGTCGGAATCTGTCTGCTTTTGGTCCGCTGCGTAGTCATACCAGCGGTAGCGAAGCGTAGGGGTTAGCTTCTCTATTATATTCTTCATGGTCTCGGGACTGGCTAGGTAGTGTGCCTTGCCGAGGTACTGTAGGGTGGCCACGCAATTCTTCACTTTGTTTGCGAAAATGCATATGTCACGTGGCGAGTCTGTGGTGCGTGACAGGTTGCGTATCTTCTCTAGCTCGGCGAGTGCGATGGAGTCTGGACGTCCAAATCTGGCTTCGAGTGTCTTCATGATGTCTTTAGGGGTAGAGTTGACGATCAGTAGGCTTCCGACGGCTTCTTTAGCTCTTCCCACCAAGGACTGACGCAATCTGGCTGTGTTTTCCACCGAAGAATAATGATCTGATGACTCGAAGTAGGCGGACTTGAACGGAAGCCACTCGTTATGAGAACCATTGAAAATTGGCAGCTTGCCGAAGTATTTGTGTGGCGTAGCTGTGCGCGCGGCCATAGTGATGGCTCGCGCTAGCTCGGATAAATCTGTTTTTCTATCTTCTTGAAGGAGTGGGCGACTGGATCTGTGAGGCGCAACCTCTTCTTTCTGTGGTAGCTGTGTGAAGTAAGTTGCTTTCTGTGTGGCTGACATCGCTGCTGGGGCTTCTGTAGTGAACTTCGCTGCTGTGGAGTGACGAACGTCTTCGGATGGCAGGGCGGGCGTGTCCCCTGCCTCTTCTTCAGCTTGGCTCTTCTGTGACTGTACCCAGTTAGCGGTGCGTTTCAAGTTTTCGTTTCGTGATGAAGAGAGACTCTCGTTGTCTTCGTCCTCACTCTCCTCGGTCTCGAGAGCTAGAGCCGCCTTCTGTGCCACGGCGATCTCGAGCTTCAATCTCGCTATTTCTTCATCTTTTTTCGCCATCTGCAACTGTTTTTGGTTTCGTTGCGACGATTTCTTGCTTCTTTTTTCTGTTTGCGAACCCCGCCCTTCACTGCGAAGTGGGTCTGAGGGAGAATTCGGCGGGTTTTCGTGGCGAAGTGGAGGATTTTTCTCTGTCTGTCCTGCGTTCTGTTCTGTGTTCTGTTCTGTGTTGTTTGCAGGTGTTCCTCCATCTTCCTGGTTCTGTGGCGACTCGTTGGCGGTTCTCTCCACGGCGGATTCTCCAGCAGCGGTCATGGAGCGTGTCTTCGGCATGGTTTCTGTTTATCCGGCTCGTCGAAGGACCAAAATGTACGGTGCGGCCGGGCTTCGCAGGAGTACTAAGCTTATGGCCAACCGTACGTGAGACGCGCTTCCTTTAGCGCTGCTGGACGGGTTTGTAGGCGGAGAGCAGTGAAAGACTCGTTGCTTGTTCTAGAGTTGTCTATCCGATTAGGAGCTCTGTGATGGTCTGGCTGTGGTTTCGTAATGGAGTCGGACAGGCCAGTTCGGCGCTGCTTATATACTATTCCGCGCCAAAACGGGGGTGAAGTGGCGCGGGGAGGCGGTACCGCTCCGAAGAGAGGGACGACTGTGTGAAAGGGACGGAGAAACTAAGACCCCTCTTCGGAGCAATACCGTAACAACGACCATACAGGCGGTACCGCTCTGAAGAGAGGGACGACTGTGTGAAAGGGACGGAGAAACTAAGACCCCTCTTCGGAGCAATACCGTAACAACGACCATACAGGCGCTCCTAATTGAATTAAAACACTTAAACAATTGTTTATTCAAGTAAACTATTTACAAATATCATGAAATGCAAGAAACACTATCTATATATAAATTTTAACAAATGCACTTAGCTATATTAAACTGTACAAATTTAATGAAAACTGTTCTGTCTCGCACAGTAATTACTATTTTATGACTATTAGAAAGAGTGTAATTTGCACCAATTTTGATTTAATATCTTGAATCTTGAATCAACACAAAGACAATAAAAAACCGACAGCGACAGTAAAAATGATTTCGATCAGTTCGGAATCAGCGTGAGGCCGACTTACACTTCACCGGTTTTTATTAAGTAGGTATTTTTTATTTTACTTTGATCACAATCATAAATGTGTGATTAAATAATCACACAAAATTTGAATAAGATAGTTAACATTTTTGAGAACAAAAATAAAAAAAAAACTTTAATCACACCAAGTTTGACGCTTTTATGTGTAACCATTTGCACGGTATGACAAAAATTAAAAAACGTGGAAAAAAAATAGTTTGTTGCATATTCCCATTCATCCTATTTTTTAATTTGTTAATCCGCCGTAATAACACATTTCCCGTAAAAATTTCAACTTACCAATTACGGTTTATAAGATACAGCCTTTCGAACGTAGGACAGACAGACAAACGGATGGCGTAGGCTTCGTAATAGGTTCCCGTTAGCACCTTTTTAGTCAATCTCTGGGATTCTGTCTGTGACCGTGATGCTGAGCCAATCTCATCACATCTCATCGTATAAATATTAATTAAATAGACTCAAGCAAAACCTACCCTGGCTGTCGCCAATTATCATCTAACACGAGCAACGTACGGAGTCTTCATAAAACCCTTTATATATCAGCCCTTTATATACTTATGATTAGTTTACTTGCGACCCCCACACTAGGCATAGCCTGTCCTGTGAGAGTAAAAGACAGTTCACCAGCTCCGCGATCATGTAAGTATTAAATATTTTGTACATCCTTAAAGAAAAAAATATTATATATAACCTATGAAAAGTCGCATGCACTCAAAGTTAGATGTATTGAAACAAAAACTACGTGTGTAAGTTGTAGGAGTGATGTGAGTGTGCGTGTGTAAGAGTGAAGATAGAGAAAGAAGGGTTGTGTGTCTGTGGGGACGTGTGTCTGTGCCTGTGTGTGGGCAGGTAGGGAAGGGTGGGGAGGGGATTGCATCATTATAATACCTATATATTTGGAACTTCCTCAGAATAAAGGTGTGATCTCATCATCCGTTGTTTCTGACATCGTATTGCTTATCTAATCGTAATGGCGATGGCGCTACGTCAAAAGTAACAAAATAAACTTTTTCCTCAAAAAGATTCCGCCCCGATAACAGCCGTTAAGATAACTTTATGCTAAGTATAAATATCTTCACACACTTTTAACGTCACTTAGCTATCTAGTAGCTATCCTCGGCTATCTCTCTTGTCAAATGACAATATTCAATCAAATTATTGAAAGACTGTGTAAAGCTATCACTATGGAAAAAATATATAATATACTTAAAGTAATAAGAATTCGATTTAATTGAATACAATTTTAAAAATATTACCACTTTTGATGTAAAAAATATGTACTATAGACCTTGTTTTTGGCATTAATTGCAAAACTTCTCGAAACCAACACACAAAAATCTGTGACTTCAAGATTTTTCATTTTAATTGAGCACATTTTTTTAACGTAGGTATTCGAAAGTATAGAAAAGTAAAAAAAAACATGTAAAAATCGAGAATTGGGCGTTCGGTTTAAACATAACAGCCGCGTTGAAGCCCGCATTGATTTGAACTTAAAATGAATAGACTTACGTTCGATATTATTTTAACACGTATCAACCTGCTCGGATTATGGCATCTTAAAAGCCTTAAGTGGATTTGACAAACCAGTACAGGCAAGCCTGGCGCAGGCGCACAAGAAGGCTCGACCCCAAATAAAGTCAGGAAAAGGGCAGTGAGAAGAAGAAGTTAAATGGATTTGTATAATGTAAACCTATCGAACCAAGATAAATAAAATTATATGCAGAAGGTAACAAAATTGATGTAGGTCCCGTTATCTGAGGCTTCTGCTCATCGTACTGAACAACTTTTGTTCTACACGTTTACTGAAATCGAAAAAAAAATGATATTTTGAAGAAGCTGGTACACAACTAGTAATTAATTAAAGACCAGAATTAACATATCTATACCTACGAGTATATCTAGGCTACTTTTACTCGTAATTGCGGAAAATTTTTAAATGTTTATCAATGAGTTTCGGTTACAGTATCAGATAAAATAAATTCCACGAACGAGAGATGCGTCACAAATCGACCATAGACGAAGTAGAGGGAAGCCGGTTAGGCGCGTCACAAATCGACCATAGACGAAGTAGAGGCAAGGCGGTTAGGCGCGTCACAAATCGACCATAGACGAAGTAGAGGCAAGGCGGTTAGGCGCGTCACTAATCGACCATAGACGAAGTAGAGGGAAGGCGGTTAGGCGCGTCACAAATCGACCATAGACGAAGTAGAGGGAAGGCGGTTAGGCGCGTCACAAATCGACCATAGAAGAAGTAGAGGGAAGGCGGTTGCTTGTACTTATAATGACAGGTCAAGCGGTACGACGTTTCACGACTGTATGTTTATGTTACGCGATATCTTCGCAGATTATGAACCAATTTTCATGATGTTCATTATGACAAATTGAAAGCGGGACTTGACGTGATTTTATAAAACATAGGTATTGATGTTGTTTTTTTACCTCAACGTTACGACTATGCTTCGATAGCCGTGGTCGCGAGCAGACGGTATAAGTATATTATCGAACGGTATAAGTTCTATAAAATCACGTCAAGTCCCGCATTCAATTTGTCATACATAATTTTCATGATACGATGATGATGATTTCATGATATGATTTTATTCGATATGCTTTCGAGTTGGTCCCATATAAATTTTATCAAAATTGGTGTGGTGATTTTTTTTAGAAAATTATCAAAAACCAAAAAAAAAACGCAAAATTGTACTAATTTGTTACGATGGAAGTCGGTTTTTATAACGTGTTCAGCTGGTTTAGATCAGAAAAATGCCCCCCGATCAAACCAAAAGCTTCCTGAAACTATTTTGTTAAGTTTCATTCATGCGTCTTTTTTTCATCAGTAGGTAGACAGGTAGCCCTATGGCTACCTTACGTAGGTCAACGATCTTGCTTTAGTTACGTTAGTACTAATATATATACTGTGCTTTAGTCGTCTACAAACCTTTTCTATGTAAATAGGTACCAGGCACAGGCGCTGCCCAACCAATGCGTTTGGATTGTTTTTAGTATGGTTGTATTATGTATTATGGTTAGTTGCCTAGTACATTATAATCCAGCGGTTCTCAAACTTTTTAAGCGACGGTTCTCCTTTTACAACACTAAATTATATCTGATGGAGCCCTAAATAAATCCAATTTGAAATAAGCAAAACCTTGCTTTTTTGTTTTCAGCTTGTCACTGGGCCCGCTTGCGCCAATTATAATAACTACAAAATTTTAAAAAATAACCACTTACGATCGTAAAACTATTTTAACGTTATTAAAACGTTAAGTATTTTAGTTTAGTTTTTGAAACTTCTATTTTTGTGAACTTATGTTATTTATTACGCCTACGTGTCTCCTAATTACAAGCTTTTATTTGTTCGGGTGAAATTTTGCAAGTTAAATTTGACCCATTTCCCGGTTTCCGATTGAGCTGAAATTTTGTATGCAAATGTATATCGCGTGACATTGCAATATTAAAAGCTTGTATCTAAAAGTTTTTAGGTTTTTCGAAAATTATTTTTGCCTATTAAGTGACATCACTTTTTATGCGAAGCCGGCTTTTAATATTTCTTTGGGGAGCACACTTTGAGTATCGCTGTATTAATCAATCAAACATTTCAAAAAGCTTTTGCATTTTCGTATTCCTTTTTGTTTGGCTAGAGTGACACAAATTTATTATTATTTATTTTTACAGTTTGGGAAATCAAACAGCTATTCTGTAACACCATATAAACTAGATGGTATGACTAAATTCTTAAGCCTTTACGGATTTCCTCGGTTATATAATTTAGAAGGATATTGCTAAAAACTTATTAAACATATTCTTAAAAGGAAAAGATGAAATGAAATGATTATTTATTTGCAGTGAAATAGGTTACATCGAGGTGTTTTGCAATAAATCGTTTCTCTATACAGCTGACTGCACAGCATGCAAATAGCAAACTAGTTAAGGTTTTACATTAAGGAAATCTCTTACAGAATAAAAGCTAAAATTCATGAGCCATGCTTCCAATTCTCTAGTCATTTGTTTGTTTGGCAATACTTTGATGTCATGAGGAATGTTATTAAGATTTTTACACACATGTTATAACAATGGTTTTGACACAATGTTGTCCTAGGGATATGATCAAGTACAAGTCTATTCGGTTTTCTAGTGTTTCTAGGATTTACAGATATTGCCGTTTTAAATAATTTTTCGTGTGAAGATGGTGCATATAATATGTATTGCATGCCCAGCAAATGACATGCAGAAGTTATATCGAGAGCATGCCGACGACGCGACGACGACGCCTGCTCCCCGGCGCGGCGGCGCAAGCGCAGAGCTACAAAACGTGGTCTTAATGCACAATTTAATGGTTTGTGTATGTAATCGGGCGCCCGCGCTGCTGCGAACCTTGGGCTGATGAAACGTGCGCCAACTACTCTCATTATTACAATAACACTATTTGGACAGGATTCAAAGGAACAGAACTAGATGTTATGAGCAAGTCATACTTTTTTAGGGTTCCGTTCTCAACACGGAACCCTTAAGAGTTTCGCCATGTCTGTCTGTCTGTCCGTCTGTCCGCAGCTTATTAACTCAGAGACTTTTAGTACTATAAAGCTGTAATTTGGCATGCGTACCTATACATATTAAGCACGCCGACAAAGTGATAAAATAAAATCTTGAAAAAAATATTTTAGCGTTAATAATGACATTAAGATTTAAAACAAAGAAAAAAGGTTAGAGCAAAAGTTACAAACACGACTTTACGTATAAAGTGTAATTTTAAAATTAATTTATAGTTAAGAAAAAAACTCATGGGACATATTATTGTTACTCACATACCTATTAAAGCCTATAAATATAATAATTATCATCATATGTACTTGAAAAGAGGTGATATTTTTTTGTTGATGTACCACAGACTTATATTTGCCAAGTCTGTGTGATGTACCCTATCGTGTAAGGTATCGTTGAATTGGTTTATCAAAAAAATATACTTATACCAATTTTCGGTTCATGGATCCGTTTACGAAATATTAGGCTTGAAAGTGCAACATTTTGTTAGAGTCAAGTGTCGTCGTCGCCCCTACCAGCTAAACCGTTATTTCAGGACATCTTAAAAAAAAATAAACAGTAGGAAATATATATTAATTTTGTTCGAAAACTATCACGGCTAAGTAGACTTTTATAGTTTAGGAGTAATAGTCTACCAACTTAAGACGTGCAGTTGGATTTGTAAAAAGTTCATAGATTTTCTATACAAAATTGTCTCTTACCAACTGCAATAACAATTTTGTTTTTTTTAAATATACATGTATTTTTATAAGACTACAGAACTCTACTTTGCGTGAGTCCGACTTACACTTCGCCGTTTTTTTAAAGTTTTTTTTTTATATGTTTTTGTATCATCTTCTCTTAATTTGTTCCTTTTTTTATGTAAGTATTGAAATATTTTTTTACTCAAACGATTCCATTCTACTGATTCTCACCTTCATCGTGTGACGTGTGACATACATACCCTTTTACTACATAATTTGTGTGTTATCTTACTAATATTATAAACGCGAAGTTTGTAAGAATGTATGTTTCCTACTCTGTTTGAAACTGCTATACGGATCTGGCTGAAATTTGGTAGGTAGACAGATTAGGACCTGGATTAACACATTGGCTACTTTTTCCCACGCTCGCGCACCGCTTGCGGTTCGCGCACTGCGCACCCTCTAAAGGTCATAGAAACGTTGTCCACGCGGGTGAAGCCGCGAGAAACACCTAGTATGATATAAAAGCAATGTGCTAGTTACTCAGGTTAACAATTAAATTCCATAGTGTTGGTGGTAATCCTACTATTATATTCGATTGAACCCAGCCCCTACCCTCCATTGTTAATTATTTAACTGTGCATGCATCGGCGCGAGTTGGAGGGCGCGTCGAGGCTGCAATGTTCTTTACAATAATAATTATTATCATCATCATCATATCAGCTCATATACGTCCCCACCGAGGGGCTCGAGGCTAGCCTGAATTAGGGCAATCGGGCCTTAGTCGGCCACGCGGGCCCAATGCGGGTTGGTCGACTTCACACACAACCTTCGAGTTTCTTCGCAGGCGTGTGCAGGTTTCCTCACGATGTTTTCCTTTACCGTAAGAGCGTCGGATAAACGTACATATGAAATCGAAATTCTAAAATATATTGGTATTTGGTATGTGTCTGGAATCGAACCACGACTTCCCGGACAGGAGGTAGCTGCCCTTGCCATTACGCCACCGACGCTCTAAAATAATTATAGTTATATCGCGGGTATATTGTCAAAGTCGTAATATCATAATTTCACTTTTAAAAATTAGTGAAATTATAATATCACGGTAAAAGTCAATCGGCTCCATTTCTTACAATTTCACGGCCTATCCTTAGTGTCATTGCAATTTCACGGGGCCACTATAGTGACATTACCACATAACACTAAATCAGCGAGCGAAGAGAGCGATGTTATTAGGTTCGGTCAGGTTTGATTGATTATACAGTCAAAGAGCTTCCATCCTGGGTAGCAGAATGCTACGCAGAAGAAGAAATTATCGGTTTTACTCGGATACTAAGAAAATGCCTTGAAATTGTAAGAAAAATGGAGCCGACTGACAATTTACCTGCGACATTTACACGGTACAAATCACACACGGTCATCGGCCACTAATACATTGACTTACCCACTGGCGTAGTGGTTAACGCTCCTAACTGCTAGGCAGAGGGTTGTGGGTTCGATTCCAAACTAGCACGTGGACGTTCAACAGCTTTTTACTTTGTTTGCTCTAGTATATAAACGTAGGCAGTCTCTAGTTCTCATAATAGGACAGGGAGTCTTAATTTGGGACCGACCTTCGTCTCCTAGTTGGAAAGTCTAGTACTTACCTGTAATGAAATTAGGGGGGGGAGGTACTTAAAGTAATTAATTGCAATTTGCATGGAACGAAACCAATAATGGAACATTATATTGAAGAGATATTGGCAGTGTCTAGCGCCGTCATAAAAATTCGAATGTGCAGGCGTTCCTATTGTTATGTAAAACCGCAAATATATTTAGCTTATCTGTGTAGCCACATCTATCAGTGTGACAAACGGAAGTACGTAATTACCTAATTCATTAGTAATTTATGTATTGTTTCTGTAATTCATAAAAACACAGATAAAACTGTACAGTATCTAGGCAAAGTATACTAACATACAGTATGGACCTACCTAAATTAGATTGATTGCGACCTCACCACCTCGTCACCCAGATTAGTTACCTTTTAGTTGTCGAACGTTTTTTTAAAATGTCATTTCTGGCCCGTTGTGTGCAGTGTCCAAGGTGTGGTCTCATTTTTTTTAGTGTTGTCTCGCACCATTCGCTTGCTACGAACATCACAAGTATAACTGTCAAGGAATTTATAAATTATCTGTCTGTCTATCTACTAGTTTTTGCCCACGGCTTCGCCCGCCTGGACATTGTTTTTATGACTGTCTTTGATGGTGAGTGGTGCGCGAGCCGCAGCCGCGAGCGGCTCGCGAGCGTGGACGTTAGTTTTTTCCAGATCCCTATCCTGATTAGCAATCTATGTCATTTCCCACCCCCTCAACCATCTCTGTGCAAAAAATCACAACAATCCATTGTTCCGTTGCTATGATGTTAAAGAAATAAACCAAAAAAAGGCAATTTTTTCAGTTTCCTCAGGAACTGCATCGGACTATGCTATTTTCACGGGATAAAAAAGAGCCTATATCCTTCCCCGTGACACAGCCTATCTGCATGCCAAATTTCATCAAGATTGGTAAAGGTGTTGAAGCGTGAAAGGTAACAAACAAACAAACACATTTTCACATTTATAATATAATAACTTCGCTTGCGTGAACGTAGTTTCTATGACTGTCTTTGAGAATGCACAGTGCACGAGCAACGTAAAAAAAGACCTGTATGTTAATCCAGGCCCTAATCTGTCTACCTACCAATTTTGAGCTAGATACGTACAGTAGTTTTTGCGTGAAAGAGTAACAAACATTCACACATACATCCATACATACAAACTTTCACATTTATAATATTAGTAGGATTAAGGATATGTATCTAGGTAACTTTACTCTAGGCACAACAGGCACAGCCTGCATATAGTATTGTCAGTAATTAGATACGACATGCAGCTTTGAATACACAAGGACCTTCCATTATTTTTGTGACCAATCATTATGTAATTACGTACGTGACAAAATGGACGCCAACATCACAATGTAGATACATAAGTGACAATTGAGGCGATTGTCAAAATTCGGGCTGTCGTCTGACCATAGTATCCACAAACTCTTTTTAATATATCTTGATCTATGTAATGTCCAGGAGTTTTCGGAATTTACTATTTTTACTAAAACATTACTTCGTCCCTGAATACCATCATTAGGTTCCGGCGGCGTTAGTCTCTATCAGGTCATTATCAAAGTTATCTAGATATACATTGCCGACGCGGCCAGACTACTTAAGAGGAGTGTATTCCAAGCGCGCCCTATACAATTTTTTTTTCTTAAATCATTAAATCAATAGTTATCAATCAAAGTTACTGAAATTTTGTAAACATGTTTTAGAACTATTTTGTATCATTCTGACTGATCATAGCTAGAAGACTGCATAAAACGCTTTTTCAACCTCTTGTGCTTAAAGTAATTCCTTTTTAAAGTTCTTTTATTAAGACTATGGCAATTCGGCCTTACAACCACATACACAATACACCTTCATATAATAGATATTATTTTAGGAGATTTTGGTTATATCTTAATTTAATCATGACTTATGTATAATTATTAATATACAAATTTAAGATTAAAACGTAAAAAAACAAATAACGCAAATATGTATAATTTGGCAAAAGATGACCTATTATTACTTAGCATCTTTGAGTATACATTATGTAAGTACAGAATTTATACTCAAAGCTTGGTATTTAGGATCGTTTCATAGACAAACGTTACAAGTAGAAAATTTTAAAGAAAATAAGAAAAAATATGTGGTGATAAACTAATTATTCGTCATATCTTTTGGCGATTTTATTTTTTCACTCAAAACTAGCCAAATTTGTTGTATTGCGGTTGAATATTTATTATTTCCTGCCAATCGAAGTGAAATGCAGAGTATAAAACTCGAGCATAAAACCCATTTCACCGTACCGCTGTATCGACTATATGAACGTCTCGGGTGGAATGGCTTGTTTTATGCTCTTGTTGAACAATGTACTATTTATTTATTAACATTTGAATGCTTTAACAGAACAAAAGTATTCTTTTACGGATATTTGACAAACCACGAACACTGTATTTATTTCTAAAACGTTTTTTAATAATTTTTAATGTTTATATTCAAATAAGAAACAAACTTGGTTTGTTTGGAGTACGGAGCGCGGCAGGGACACACTCCTCTTAATATCATCATATCATAAATAATAAGTATCGAGTAAAACACGTTCTAAATAAATGTAGCTAAGTCGTTAGCATACATTGTCGGCTACGGCACCGTCGCGCGCGCATCCCACAAAGAGTCGACGACGCGACGCGACGTAGCGTCGTAGAAACATACCTCGATATTCGGATCTTTTTAAATAAAAATTGATTTGAAATTGATTTTCGTACAAAAGTAACAAGTGTTTTATAAATCGTGTATTAATAATTCCATCTTTCATTCAGAAATGTGTTAATAAAAAAAAATTCCTTTTTAATAACGTTGCAAAAAATCTAGTGCTGGTGTTTTCCTGATTCGTTGAAACCATCAGGTACGTAAATGAAAAAGAAAAAACTATTGAACTTACTATTATACAATAGTTTTAATACCAATGACACCTACTAACCTCTAATATGGTTGATGGGAGCGATGGCTGACTCTCGCGTTGTACTCGTGACCGGGTGCTGTCCGTGTGAACTGGCCTACTCTTGTCAAAGGTATCAATGACATTTAATAATTTTATGTATAACTTTTCGTGTCATATTGTTTTCATCTGGTTTATTTCTAGGATTTAATTTTGACATTATTAACTAATGATGATGTTTATTTCTTGATTTTTCACATATGAAATTATGTTATTATTATTTTATGACTATCAGAAAGACTGTAATTTGCACCTATTCTGAATAAATACCTTGAATCTTTAATCCTTTAATCATTACTGTAACAACTACTTAGGCTAAGTTTGGATCATAATAAAGAATTTATTTATTTATAAAAAAAACCAAGCAAAGTTACTTAGATTTCGTTCAATCAAAAATGTATCATCCCGTGTCATACTACTGCTGGGAAGGTTTGCCACTTTAAACCTATCTTCGGCCCCGCCTATCCAGCTGTCGCCAGCCACCTTGCGCAGATCATCGCTCTACCACTCCCTGGACACTTCATACGACGGGCCAGAAATGACCTTTCAAAAAAGGAGTGACGGAACAAACAAAATGGCGGCAAAATCCTATACGTTCAACAACCAAACTGTAGCCAATCTGTATCAATCTGGGTGACGAGGGGGTGAGGTCGCAATCTAGAGAGCGGCAGGGAGTGTCCATACTGTACTAATATATGTGTATACTTTGGCTCTACCTAGCCGGGGGGCATCCCTACGTTTACCTAAATGCGGTCCACTCCAGAATTTGTTTTGTCCAGCAGCTTTAGGTTCTGCGATAGATGTGTACGGCCGGCCCATCACTACTTCAGTCGGCTAATTCACTGAGCTATAGCGGTCATTAGGATACTATCCTGCAGAACTAACTCCGAACATAGCTATTTCCAAAGATATATTCGTGGAGATTGGCTTCTCAAAGATGTAAAAGCTGCCCGTATCCAGCGGTTTCCCGCGACCTTCACCAGGTCATTGGTCCACCGAATAGGAGGCCTTCCTACGCTACGTTTTCCGATGCGCGGTCGCCGTTCGAGAACTTTACTGCTCCAACAGCCATCTGATCTACGAGCTATGTGCCTACGACCTATCACAACTTTAATTCAAATATTATGTGTAATCCCGCAGGAAGAGGACCAGTCACGGTCAATATATTTTATTAGCAATTAACAGTTTCCGCTAGATATTGTGGACACTTATTTCCCTCGAAAACTTTGTTATATGCGGTGTTCTCGCATGTACACACGCCAGCACATCAAGCTAGACACTCGTAGTGCGATACTGATCCATACGCATAAGGCATAAGACCAGTACAAAGTCCAAAGTGTTTAGCTTCATGTGCTGGCCTCTGTACTTCACACTCAAATTATATCCGACCCTTTTGTTAGTGCCATTGTAATTGTAACATTCGAACAGTTCACGGAAGAGCGCAGTGAAAAATGTAAATCGAGTAACGTTAAAACATATCAGATTGTTTTAGTTAACGATCCTTAACGTGGGTAGGGCAGTGCTTTGCTCATGGTGTGAAACGGTAAGTGTCTTCCGAAACAACAGAGCAGTTATATGTATGCCATTACTTACATGTTCTGTTAAATTAGTGGACAAGTTATTAAAAGTTTTGAATAGTATTTTTTATTATAATTCACAATTGGTAAGCCCTTGTTGACATCATCTCACCTGATGCAAGGTATACAGGGTATATAAAAAAATGGTGTTGGACCCGTTAACTGGGGTTCTACTTATCATACTGATCAACTTTCCCTAAGAAACAAATAGTCAATTCGTAAAAAAAATTCGACGCTCCGTACAAAAATGCACAAAATTAATCGATCAGCTGATCGTTTTGTATAAAGTTTAATTATTTTTTTTGTGATTTCAGCAAACTTGTAAAACAAAAGTTGTTCAGTATGATAAGTAGAAGCTCCAGTTAATGGGACCTACACCAATTTTACTACACCCTGCATATAATATTAGTACTAACATACAGTATGGACACTCCCTGCCGCGTTCTGGATTCCGACCTCACCCCCTCGTCTCTCAGGTTATAACAGATTGGTTTAAGTTTGGTTCTCGAACGTATAGGATTTAGCCGTGATTTCATTTGTTTCGTCATTTGTTTTTAGAAATGTTATTTCGCGCCCGTTGTATGAAGTGTCCGGGGTGTCACCATCATCATCATATCAGCCGAAAAACGTCCACTGCTGGACAAAGATCTTCCCCAAGGATTTCCACGACGACCGGTCCTGCGCTACACGCAATCGGCTTCCCGCGATCTTCACCACGACCATCTCGAGAACTTTACTACCCCAACGGCCATCTGTTCTACGAGCTATGTGCCCGCCCACTGCCACTTGAGTTTAGCGATTCTGTGATTCTGTGTACGGGGTGTGCCTGATGGTAAGTGACGATGATGCCGAAGATGGAAGCGGGCTTACCAAGATTCCCCGACATAATGGGGATCTGGCTATCTTATCTTCAAGCCGGAACACAGCAATGCTTGATACTTTTTGATAAAATAAATAAATGAGAGATGTTTGTGTCCATCCGTCTATCTATCATACTTACACAATAGACCACGCCAAACAAGTTAAATTACCGACTATAATAGTACAATTTCGGTACATTTTTTTGTTTTCGATTATAATATGAGCGTAACCTATCAGTCAAATAAGCTCATTTCGAAAAACCTAAAAACTTTTTGGTACAAGCTTTTATTTGAAAAGAGTTTTTTTTTAAGTTCAGTCAGTGTGCCTAATTCCTAATTTAAAAAAGCCGGGTTCCTGTACAGTATTGCCTATAAGTTGATTGGAAACAAAAGACGATCCTGGGACATTGATTCCCGAAGTTTATCACGAGATCAACTTCAAAATACCAAAAAGATTTATAAACTGCCTCCGTGGTGTAATGGTTATAGTCCATTCATTTCGCAACAGCAGGTCGCGGGTTCGATTCCCGGTGGGGTCAACTTGTAAGACTCTGTTTGGTTGGTGGTAGGGAATTTTCTAAGCCCGCCTGGCCAGCTACCACCATCTTATCTAAGTCTTGCCGCCAAACATCAGTGTTAACAACATTAATGTGTTCCGGCTTGAATATAAGATAGCCAGTTCTCTATTGCATTGGGGAATCTTGGTAAGCCCGCTTCCATCTTCGGCATCATCGTCACTTACCATCAGGTGAGATGATGCCAAGAGCTTACCAATTGTGAATTTAAAAAATGTCACCGGGAATACGGCTTCTTACCAAATTGCAGCTCAATCGGACCTCTGGAAGTCGTTCTAAAACCGATCGCAAGATTTGAAGACTTACTTATGAACATTGCAAGTTATACAAAAGCTTGTAATATTATTTATTATTATTATTATATCAGCTCATATACGTCCTCACCGAGGGGCTCGAGCCTACCCTGAATCAGGGCGATTAGGCCTTAGTCGACCACGCGGGCCCAGTGCGGGTTGGTCGACTTCACACACAACCTTCGAGTTTCTTCGCAGGCGTGTGCAGGTTTCCTCACGATGTTTTTCCTTCACCGTTAAAGTAATCGGTAAGTATGTACGTAAGTTTTTGAGAACTCATTGGTACATTGGCCGTCCAGATTTGAACCCGGTACCTCTGGTTAGATGGACCGAGTCGTTACCGGTTGAGCCACCGACGACAAAAGCTTGTAATAATAATCATCAAAATCAGTTCACAACACCGGCAAAGAAGAAGTCCTCTTTTTTTGAAATCGGTTAAAAAGAACTATTTTCACCTAGTGAACGAATGTACTTTGGAGTAACAGCGTGACATTCCCGACCGGAAAGGACTTTATAACAAAATATTTACACATTCGAACGATACGTTGAACCAGACCTACTTGAGATATAGGTAGTGTTGTTTACAGTCGGAATAAAAACTTATCTAGTTTTTGTGCAGTTTCTCGAACAAAATATTATGTCTAGAAATGTTCAAAACACGTGTGGTTGGATAAAAATTGTTCTTTTAATCTATCTGGGTACATACATACATTTTGATAACTAGTAGAGACACGTAGGTAACTTTTATCCTCCAGAGTAGTATTTAACCATAGCTAGAACATTTATATAATGATTTTTAGGGTTCCCTAAACCCAACGGGTAACCAACGGGACCCTATTACTAAGCCTCTGTTGTCTGTCCGTCTCTCCGTCTGTCAGCGGGCTTTATTTCATCAACCCTATTACCAAAATATAAGTACTAACATACATTATGGACACCATCTGCCGCTCTCTAGATTGCTACCTCACCCCCTCGTCACCCAGGTTGATACAGATTGGTTATAGTTTGGTTCTTGAACGTATAGGATTTCGCCGTGAATTTTGTTTTCTCCGTCATTTGTTTTTAGAAATGTCATTTCACATGACAGTATGCAGTGTCCGGGGTGTGATCACGGTGAAATCCTATACGTTTGAGAACCAAACTATAACCAATCTGTATCAACCTGGGTGACGAGGGGGTGAGGGAGAGCAGGGAGTGTCCATACTGTATGTTAGTACTGATATACTTTCGTAATAGGTACACAGTTGAATTTTTTACAGAATATGTATTTCTGTTGCCGCTATATAACAAAAAATACTAAAAATTAAAAAAAGTAAAATAAATGGGGGTCTCCGTGCACATAACGTTTTTTTCTAGATTTTTGGAAAAAAAATAATTTAGCTCCATCGTAAAAACAGTAATACATTCAAGCATGAAACTTGGTGTGATTATAGTACCTACTAACACTGAGGTACAACAAAAGATACTAAAAATCGGCCAAGTGTGAGTCGCACTCGCGCTAAGAAGTCCCAACTGAATCACAAAAAAAACATATTTTTTTAGCTTGCGTTGATGTCTTTTAGTTGTAATGTAAATAGGTATCATTGTCATGATTACTATGTAGTTGTGTGGAGAGTTATGGTAGTACAGAACCCTCGGAGTGCTAGTTTGACTCGCACTTGGCCGGTTTTTAGGGTTCCGTACCCAAAGGGTAAAAACGGGACCCTATTACTAAGACATCGCTGTCCGTCCGTCTGTCTGTCTGCCCATCTGTCACCAGACTGTATTTCATGATCCGTGATAGCTAGACAGTTGAAATTTTTACATTAAGATGATGTATTTCTGTTGCCGCTATAACAACAAATACTAAAAATTAGAAAAATTGAAAAAATAAGTACAAAAAAACGTGTTTTTTTAAACATGAAGAAACTAGCGCCATGTAGTATGATGGTACGGAACCCTTTAAAGTAGCGCCATCTAGTATAATGGTGCGGAACCCTTTTTTACTAGCGCCATCTAGTATGATGGTGCGGAACCCTTTGTGTGCAGTTCTGACTCGCACTTGGGCGGTTTTTTCTACAATAAAGCAGTATCTTAACTTTTTTACAGAATGGGTGAATTTGGAGCGAAACTAGGACTGGACGAGCTGAGTGGAGGCGCAATAGGCATCGGCAGGGCGGTGCTTGCGGAGTTTATAGGTAACCAGTAACTAGTAACCACTATACATTTTTCCACGACACTATTAAGGCTGCTTCTCCACCAAAGCTGTGCGAGGAGAATGTGTCGTACGAGGATGTAGCAGAGCTGTGAAAATGCGCATTAATGTGCGGTGCGAGGATGCGTTGCGATGCTGCAAAATGTTAAATTCTGTATCTTCTGCTTCCATTTGTTCATCGCAAATTGTTAAAATATATAAAAGTACTAGCTGTCCCGGCGAACTTCGTACCGCCTTACATTACATTACACTGCCCTGCCCTACCCTACACTACCCTACACTACACTACCCTACCCTACACTACCCTACCCTACCCTACATACACTACACTACACTACACTACCCTACCCTACATACACTACACTACCCTACACTACTCTACACTACCCTACACTACACTACCCTACCCTACCCTACACTACCCTACCCTACACTACCCTACCCTACCCTATCCTATCTCTCAAGTTGGATCGAACTGCACATGGTGTGCGAATTGTATTATAATCGGTTAAGTGGTTTAGGAGTCCATTGAGGAAAAACATTGTGACACGAGATTTATATATATTAAGATTTTTGGAGTTTATTGGAGTTGACTCCATAAGAATCGATTTTCATATAAGTATAAGCCCGGGGCACAAATGATATACTAGTTACTTCGTAGCTCAGAGGCAAAGTTCACTGGCTTAACACAGGAGGTCGCGGGTTCGATTCCCGGCGGGGTCACCTTGTAAGACTCGGTTTGGTTGGTGGTAGGGCATTTTCTAAGCCCGCCTGGCTAGCTACCACCATCTTATCTAAGTCTTGCCGCCAAACATCAGTGTTAAAAAAAAACATTGATGTGTTCCGGCATGAAGATAAGATAGCCAGTTCTCCATTGCGTTGGGGAATCTTGGCAAGCCCGCTTCCATCTTCGGCATCATCGTCACTAACCATCTGGTGAGATGATGCCAAGGGCTTACCAATAGAGAATAAAAAAATAAAAAAAAATGAAAATGTATGGGGAGTAAAATCAGACATGCGGTATGCGTTAGTTGTATAATATACTTATTAATTTTGTGCGCAACGTATTTGGGTGTATATCACGAATCCGTTGTCAGAATTGAAAAAAAAGTGGCCGCCATTTTGAACTTTTTAGTTACTGGACCGTTTTCTTCCAAAGTCAACATCTGAGGGTACATGAAGTCCACCTGAGCTGTGCTATGCGAGGCTAGGAAAATGAAGTGATGCTGTTGGTGGATTTTTTCCTCGCATACCGTTCCGCTTCCTCGCACATCTCTGGTGGAAAAGCAGCCTTAATGCACTCTACAAAGTAACACATGCAGTAATTTAAGCGGAAATTAAACTAGTTAAAGCTACTTCACATTTTGTTCTCTGGAGCGTTTCTATCGGACTCTATCTTTGGCGTATAGTCCAATATTAACAAAACAATAGAAACATAATAATTTAATTTTTAGGCAGCTGTTACCAAACAAAACTGAATCTCAAATTTACAATTAGTAAGTTATTTTAGTTCTATTACCATCTTCCAAAAATAATACAATTTTTTTTTTTATTTTTTTTAATATTAATAATTTGAGTCCGTTTGCATGCACCTCATCTGCAGGCGTAGCATGAGGTCCATTTTGTCTACCTACTAATGTCAAATGTAGACCTCGAAGCGCGACAAAACGGTTGTATCTCGACACTGAGCATGGCCCTCGCGAGATAAGACTGGTCTTGCTCTCATCTGTCATTTGTAGAGAGTGTGTAGAGATTTTTATCTCGTGCCGAATATGCTTATTTTGACGTTTGATTGAAGACATATATGTCGGCACCCCTTTGAGATGTCGACAAATTTCTAGCGACTGTTTACAGATTTTTTGTGTTTTATTATTGTTTTGTTATCAAATAACAAATTAGGTACTTACTTTTCCTTTTATTTTCCTCTGCTTTAGTCTTAGAAACTTGCACGAAAACCAACGGAGCCAGACAGTCCCCTCACTTCCAAAGGGCATATAATTACTACGTTTGCCCACCTCACAAACGTTAACAGTTGTTTTTGTGTCAAATTATTACTTAATCAAGCAAATTTTCATACCTCGGTCTCGTTTTGGAAATACAAACCAAGCAATTTACGAACAACAAAACAAAATCTTATAACAGATTTGTCGCCTATCAAACTGCTATCTCGCCGCGACTTTTCACTCTACACACTCTCTACCTGTAACGGCATGTTCACACACGCGACAAAAGCCCGTAGAAAGAGATAATTTTCTCTCGTCGCGCGCGACATATGTCTATGACCTCATGCTACGCCTGCTGATGGTAAGTGCCGATGCAGCCGAGGATGTAACACGCAAGCTCAAATAGTCCCTATTCACTTTCGTCTTGAAGATTCCTAAACTATAAGAGTCGGAGAATACATATGCCGGCAGGAGATTCCACTCTTTGGCCGTTGGCATACTGAACGAGGAAGAAAAATTAATTTATGTAGTTAAGTAGTAAACGCCTCACGAAACTGCATACGGAAAGCACGCGCGAACACCATGCTACACCTAATGAAATAATCATCAGAAAGACATCAAAGCGAACACGCATTGTGTTATACAGAATGTCAGAATCGCTCCATCTTCGGCATCATCGTCACTTACCATCAGGTGAGATGATGCCAATCACCAATTATGAATAAAAAAAAACTATACAGATAAAAAAACTGTAACGGGGCCGTGTCTGTACATGAAATATTTTTGGAAAATAATAACTGTGGTGGACATTGCCAAAGTAAGTATATATATTAGTACTAAACATTACTAACAATATAGAGGACAAAACAACAACTTTTGGAATGTTTGTCTGTCTGTCTGTATATTCGCGTATCACACAAAAACTACCAGGCCGATTTTGATGAAACTTTGTATGGTGGTTCCTTATATAGCCGGGTTAACATATATAATACTTTTTATCCCGGAAAATTCAAGAGTTCCCGTGGGAAAATTCAAAACCTCCACGAGGACGAATCCGCGGGCAGAGCAAGCCATAAACAAAATCATAAATCCATCCATTAAAATCTACATGCTACGCATAACGTAACATTCAACACTATGCCACACTACGCTAAGCCTTACAAAACAGTCATAGTAAAGACATCAACGCGCACACTATGCTACGATTTACGAAACAGTCATAGGAAAGACATCAACGCGCACACTATGCTACGCCTTACAAAACAGTCATAGGAAAGACATCAACGCGGACACTATGCCACGTCTTACAAAAATCATAGGAAAGACATCAACGCACACACTATGCTACGTCTTACAAAACAGTCAAAGGAAAGACATCAAAGCGCATACTATGCTACGCCTTACAAAACAGTCAAAGGAAAGACATCAACGCGCACAATATGCTACGCCTTACAAAAGAGTCATATGAAAGACATCAACGCGCACACTATGCTACGTCTTACAAAAGAGTCATAGGAAAGACATCAACGCGCACACTATGCCACGTCTTACAAAACAGTCAGAGGAAAGAAATCAACGCGCACACTATGCTACGCTTTAAAAAACAGTCATAGGAAAGACATCAACGCGCACACTATGGACGCCTTACAAAACAGTCATATGAAAGACATCAACGCGCACTCTTTGCTACGCTTACTTTAATTATAGATAGGATTTTTTATTCAATACAATACAATACTCTTTATTGCATCACAACATAAAAAAAAGAAATTGACAATATAGAAGAAAGCCTATACAATAGGCGGCCTTATTGCTAGGTAGCAATTTCTTCCAGGCAAACTTTGGGTAGAGAAACAGCGATAGAATAAGTTAAGGGGCGGTGCAATAATTAAAAACAGAAAAATTTGCAAAATAAACAGTTATATAAAATACTTCAATCAATAAAATACTTAAATATTATAACAATAATATATAAAATAATAAATATATACATAAACAAACAAAAACATAAATAAAATATGTTTTATCTATCTATGGTAAAGAAAGGAAAAGGAAGATGAAAAAAAAAGGATTTAAAAGCAGAGAACAGTGATATTATTAAGTTAAGTAATGAGCTTTCACAAGCCTTTTAAAAGATTGTAGCGTTGGAGCACGCCTGATAGACTCAGGCAGCAAATTGCACAGCCAGATTGCTTGAACTGTGAAAGAGTTGGAATAAACAGAGGAAGAGTGAATGGGGATATCGAGGATTAGGGTGCTGGATGTTCGCAAGGTGCGGTTTAGAAAGACAAAGTGATTTTTGAGGAAAGAAGGAGTAGCAGGATTAAAAAGGATATTATAGGGGAGAGACAAGATGTGTGAATCCCGCCGACGAGGAATAGGTAGCCATTTAAGTTGAACACGAAAATGGGAAACATGGTCAAATTTACGAAGACCAAAAACAAAGCGGATGCAAAGATTTTGCAAACGATTAAGTTTGTTTTTAAGCTCAACGGTAAGGTCAGGGTAGCATACATCAGCGTATCAAGCACCGGCAAGAGCAACGATTGAGCAAGAGAAATTTTTGTACGTGTAGGTAGACAAGAAACGTGTAGCATGGTGTTCGCGCGTGCTTTTGATTATTTCGTTAAGTGGCAGTTTCGTGAGGCGTTTACTATTTAACTACATAAATTAGTTTTGCTTCCTTGTTCAGTATGCCAACGGCCAAGGAGTGGAATCTCCTGCCGTCGTATGTATTCCCCGACTCTTATAGTTTAGGAATCTTCAAGACGAGAGTGAATAGGCACTATTTGAGTTTGCGTGTTACATCCTCGGCTGCAGCGGCACTTACCATCAGGTAAGGTGCAGGCAAACGGACGAAAATTATTAATAATAAAAGAAAAACAATATTTATTTGTTTAATTTTTGGAAGATGGTAATAGAATTAAAATAACTTACTAAGTTTGAGATTCAGTTTTGTTTGGAAACGGCTGCCTAAATAGTAAATATTATGTTTCTATTGTTTTGTTAATATTGGACTAAGCTCCAAAGATAGAGTCCGATAGAAACGCTCCAGAGAACAAAATGTGAAATAGCTTTAACTAGTTTTATTTCCGCTTAAATTACTGCGTGTGTTACTTTGTAAAGTGCATTAAGGCTGCTTTTCCACCAGAGATGTGCGAGGAAGCGGAGCGGTATGCGAGGAAAAAATCCACCAATAGCATCACTTCATTTTCCTAGCCTCGCATAGCACAGCTCAGGTGGACTTCATGTACCCTCAGATATTGACTTGGGAAGCAATCAGTCCAGTAACTAAAAAGTTCAAATTAGCGACCACTTTTTAAATTCTGGCAATGGATTCGTGATAAGGGACCTCACGAACACCCAGATATCGATTTTGAAAGCAATCGGTCCAGTAACTAAAAAGTTCAAAATGGCGGCCACTTTTTTCAATTCAGACAAAATTAAAAGCACCCCTTGCAGCGGCGTTAGAAATTATGAATACCTTTCTGAAAACAGGCAACGTCATACTGAACCTGTTCGGATGCGGCTCCTGCGTCAGGGGGGACCTGGTGCGCATAGCCCTCTCGTTTGGTCTCGCCGTCTTCGCAGCAGTATCTGTAAGTATTTATACTTGGATTATTATTTATTAATTAATATTTTTATTGCCTTAATGAAACCTACATCGTAAACAATACTCATCATGCAACATTGTTCACGTATAATTATATTTAGGAAGATATTTGATTCGGTACAATATAAAATGTATTGTTTTGTACGTGGGTCTACCCACATAGTTCCGGTGCCGGCTGAACATCAGCGCTTAGTATTATGCTGAGACGGTGCCCTTTTTGGCAGAGTTTACTTAAAACTTTAATATAAGTATAAATATTGTACATACTTGCTTGTCAAAATATATTCATTTTCTTTCTTTCTTTCTTTTCAATATTTTATTTAAATTTATTTTAATAAATCTATACTATACTATATAGTAATAAAAAGAGGAAAGATTTGATTGTTTGTTTGTTTTGTTTTGAATAGGCTCCGAAACTACTGGACCGATTTGAAAAATTCTTTTACCGTTGGAAAGCTACACTATCCGCGGTTGCTATAGGCTACTTTATATTTTCAAAAAATTAGGGATCCTTACTAAAACTCAAATAATGTGACCCAAGGTGTAAAAAATGACATTATAATTCCTGCAATATCTACAAAAACTAGTGTAGTGTAGTGGTAGTGTATCGGTAGCGATAGCGGTAGCGGTAGTGTAGTGTGAGGCGGTACGAAGTTCGCCGGGACAGCTAGTACTTTAATATTTTAATTTTAAATATAATAATTCTATAGGTCAAAAAAGATTGTCATGGCATACCTTACAGGCATGAATTTATGCTTTACCGACGGGATCATATATATTTCCTGTATATAATGGACCTACTATTTTTCTCATAAGTACCGCCTTCGTGGAGTAATGCTTAGTCCATTAGGTTCACATTAAGAGGTCGCGGGTTCGATTTCCGGTCGAGTCTAACTTTGTAAGACTCAGTTTGGTTGGTGGAAGGGCGTTTTCTAAGCCCACCTGGCTAGCTAACACCATCTTATCAAAACCACCAAATATCAATGTTAACAGCATTAATGGGTTCCGGCATAAAGATAGCCAGTCAGTTCCCGGTGCGTTGGGGAATCTTGGTAGGCCCACTTCTATCTTCGGTATTATATCGTCACTTAAGGTAAGATGGGTTTACCATTTATGGATAAAAAAGTCATCATCATCAATCATCTTCATATCAGCCGAAAAACGTCCACAGCTGGACAAAGGCCTGCCCCAAGGATTTCCACGACGACTGGTCCTGCGCTGCCCGCATCCAGCGGCTTCCAGCGATCTTCGCCAGGTCGTCGGTCCATCGCGTGGGATGTCTGCCTACGCTACGTTTTCCGATGCACGGTCGCCACTCCAAAACTTTATTACCCCAACGGCCATCTGTTCCACGAGCTATATGTCCTGCCCACTGCCACTTCAGTTTAGCGATTCTGTGAGCTATGTCGGTTACTCATTTTAGATTCGATCGCGTAGGGGAATTCCGAGCATAGCTAGAGATAAAAAGTAACTAGATGAAACTGTAAAAGCTGTCATTCCGAATTTGGAACATTAGAATAGACCTATTACCCGAAAGAGTATTTATACAGGGTGCAACATTGGAATAGACCTATGATAGTATACCTAGGTAGATATGTATATAAAGATTAGCTATCGAGAGCTCCGAGTTACCCAAGAGAGTACATATACAGGCTGTAACAAAATTGATGTAGGTGCAGTTAACTATGGCTTCTACTTATCACACTGAACAATTTTTGTTCTACAAGTTTGCTGAAATCGCAAAAAAAAATGAACTCTTCATACAAAACTACGCTGATTGGCCTGAGCGTCTATTTTTTTGCGATTTGACTATGGATTCCTTGGGGAAAGTTGTTCAGTATGATAAGTAGAAGCCAACGGGTCCTGAACCAATTTTTTCACATACTTTTAGCTTGCACTTTTTCTTGATCTCTAATTTTCTAATGTTCTACGGCCCAACGAAGGCCCAACACAAATGGAACAACAATGGGACTGCGGAAAGGGAGGGATATCTCCGACAACCTATGTTCTTTGGGATATAATAGTAGCACCTAACTTGCTTCTTTTAGGCGTGTAATCAAAACCCCATTTTCCAGGCCATCGGGCACATATCAGGTGGGCACATCAACCCAGCGGTCACTGCTGGGATGCTCGCGACCGGCCGCATCAAGCTCGTCCGCGCCATCTTGTACGTGATCGCACAGTGCGCAGGCGCCGCTGCCGGCTCCGGCCTGCTGAAGGCATTCACACCTAACTCGGCCGTCCCGGCGCCCGGCGAGCGGGGCCTCACTACTCTGGCCACTGGTGTGTCGGAGCTCCAGGCCTTCGGTATTGAGTTCTTCCTCGGTTTTGTGCTGGTGTTCGTCGTATGCGGTGTAAGTACCCTTCCTTTCTGCGATTGTGTTCTCATTAAAGTAGATATCGGCTATGTGCCCACCGAGGGGCTCGAGTCTACCCTGAATTAGGGCGATCGAGCCTTAGTCGACTAAAGAGCTTCGGATAAACGTACATGTTAAATCAAATTCGGAATGGTACGTGGCAGGATTTGAACCACACCTCCCGGACAGGAGGTAGCGGCCTTATCCGTTACGCCACCGACACTCAGACAACTTTAGGTAGGTATTTTGTGACATATGCGTACATTTCGTATCAGCCAAAAGACGTCCACTGCTATGGACATAGGCCTCAAGGATTTCCACGACGACTGGTTCTGCGCTGCCCGCACCCAGCGACTTCCCGCGACCGTCACCAGGTCATCGATTCACCGAGTGGGAGGCCTGCCTCCGCTACGCTTTTCGGTGCGCGGTCTTCACTCGAGAACTTTACTGCCCCAACGGCCATCTGTTCTATTAGCTATGTGCCCCGCCCACTGCCACTTTAGTTGACCTCTCCCCACAACTACATTGTAATAATGACAATGATACCTATTAACAAAAGAAATCAACGCGAGCTACAAAAATATGCTTTTTTTGTCATTAAGTTCGGATTCTTTAACGCGAGTGCGTCTCACACTTGGACGATTTTTATTATTGGTTTGTTTTACCTCTATGTTAGTACTATAATCACACCAAGTTGTATGCTTGTATGTATTTGAGTTTGCGTGTACCATCCTCGACTGCATCATCACTTACCATCATCAGGTGAGTTGCAGTCAAACGGACTCAAATTTTTAATAAAAAAAAAACTTCTAGACTATAGAAAAACACTTTCTTTCTTTTCGACCCCCCCCCCCTTTATTTTCACTTTTTCTGAGACGGACGGCCAGCGGGGGCTTAGTAAAAGGATCCCGTTGGTCACCTGTTGAATACGTTATCCTAAAAATCGTTAACCCTTACTAATAATATTATAAAGGCGAAAATCTGTGTGTATGGATGTTTGTTACTCTTTCACGTCAAAACAGATAAACGGATCTTGATGAAATTTGGTAGATAGATAGATTAGGACCTGGATTAACATATAGTCTACTTTTTTATTTATTTATTTACACTTATAGTACACCAAAACAATTTTGTAATGTTAATACGTAGAGATACTATAATAAAGTGTACAGTAGGCGGTCTTATTGCTAAAAGCAATCTCTTCCAGACAACCTTTTTTCCACGCTCGCCAGTGGCACTGCGCACCCTCGAAGACAGTCATAGAAACTAGGTTCACGCGAGCGAAGCCGCTGGCGAAAGCTAGTTTTAAAATATTGTAAAACCTATGTTGATTTTCAATTATTTCAGTTTTTGATTAACATATCTACTTAGTAAAACTTGTGTTGGTTTTTTGTAACTATGTATGTAAATACGTTTTAATACAAAAATATCATACCTCTATTAACGAAATCAGTTATGTTTGAGCCTCTGTTAGAGAAACCCTCTATTAGTGGTTTTTTTTTGAACTTGGATAAGTGGAACCCTGCATTAGTGAAATACCTCTTTATATGAAATTAAATTGCCAGTCCCTTGAAATTCCACTAATCCAGGTTTCATCACATCGGCTCATATAAACGTCCCCACCGAGGGGCTCGAGCCTACCCTGAATTAGGGTCGACTTCACACACAACCTTCGAATTTCTTCGCAGGTGTGTGCAGGTTTCCTCACGATGTTTTCCTTCACCGTTAAAGCAATCGGTGAATATATGTACGTAAGTTTCGAAAAACTCATTGGTACATTGGCCAACCGGATTTGAACCCGGCACCTCTGGTTAGGGGGACCGAGTCGTTACCGGTTGAACCACCGACGCTTTTATACTAATCCAGGTTTCATTGTAATTTAAAAAGGCAAGCAATATGTACGCCCTCACAAATGCATACGAACACCAACCTAACACATGACACAGTGTACCTAGGTTGCTTCGTGACCATAGCTATTAGTGCCTTAGCCTCAGGTTGCATTCAATGGGGGTTCAATTAATTTAATAAATCAGATTTTTCCATTGGCAAATTAGAATAATGGCTCGGTCGACTCAGTCACTCAGTGGTGACTAGCCTTGAATACACAACCACGATGTTAGTACGGGTCGAAGCCTATTTAGTAGTTAATATTCATTGCTTAGGTATAGTAAGTATTTGTATGTTATCCTCCTCGTATTTACGTATTTTAAGTAGTAAAATGCGCCCTTTTAGGGTTCCGTACGCCCAACGAGTGACCAACGCGACCCTATTACTAAGCCTCCGCTGTCTGTCCGTCTGTCAGCGGGATGTATTTCATGAAAATAGGTAAACAGTTTCACAGAATATGTAATTTCTGTTGCCGCTATAACAACAAATACTAAAAATTAGAAGAAATGTGTAAATGAAAAATTAAATGGGATCTCCATACAAATAACGAGTTTTTTATATGTCTTTAGAAGTGTTTTTGATTTAGCTTTATGGTTAAAACAGAACTATAAAAATCGACCAAGTATGAAGGAGTCGTAGTAGCGCTAAAGAGTTCGAACTAAAAGGCAAAAAAAGCATATTTTTGTAGCTCGCGTTGATGTCTTTTGTTTGTAATGTGAATAGGTATCATTATCATTATGTATAGTTGTGTGGAGAGATGTAGTGGTACGGAACCCTCGGAGTGCTAGTCCAACTCGCACTTGGCTGGTTTTTTTTACTTTCAAGCGACGAAGGAGGTATTGTGTTGGCAAAAAAATAGAAGTTGAGATTTTGATGGGGATCGATTGTCTTACACAAATAGAGTCTAAAAACCAAAAAAATATATATGTATGTGTGTCTGTGCGTCCGTCTGATGCTTTAGTTCCCAAACTACTGGACCTATTCAGGTAAAATGAGGGCAATATCTCCAGTAGTTTTTTTTAATTTCCCCTATATTGATTTTGAGAGTTTCTCAAAAATGGCTCTAACTATAATTAACTTTGAGAATAACTTAGACTTAAAAGGCCTACTGCACTGGGTAGTTAATTTTTCCAGGAGAAATCCGAGTAAGGTACCTCCCATACAAACCTAAATAATTTGTAAATTTTTCATCAAAGTACTTAAGGGCACAAGCACAATCAACAATCACAGATCACGCGAGGTTTCTCGGCTACTTTTTGACAATGATATTTTGTAAAATAGGCTCGCTATTTTGAAGTATTTAACAAGTAAAGATTTATTTTTTAATGAAACCGAGAAAAACTATCTACTCATGTGGTAGATTTTTTTCTTTGTTCGTTCATTTTAGAAAAATACACGTGAGGTTTCTTTATACCTCACGTGATTTTTGCACAAGCCCTAACTTTATTGTTCGCTACTAAGTAAGTGCAATGTTATTCGTATCGTTGATTTCGAGAGACGGTGAAGGCTTCGCGAGAAAGTATTCACAGCCTGGCTGGACAATTTATCAATGTTCCTACACACTGTTTCGAAACAAATGAACGAAACCACCCTTCATAAATTTTAGTTGACAGAAATAAATATGAGTGTTTTTATTTTATTCGAGCAAGCTTATGAATTTTAAAAAAGAACCTAGTGCTAAATGTGTAGTTTTTAAAACTAAAAAAACGCTTTTAAAGCACATCAAACTAAAAAATAATTCTTATTATAGGTAAGCTGAAAACAATAACGAACGGAAAATAATAGTATATCTGTGAAAAAAGCGTGGGTTGCTCGATATACGAAAAATATAATGGCACCTGTCTCGTAATTTTGAGCATTTGTATAAAAATTACTACTACAATATACTCTATTATGGTCGGTTAAAATATAGAGTTAGCTATTTCGTTTTGTGCTGACTGTACTTCTAACACTTTTTTCTCTGTACAAATATTATAATAAAATAATAGATAACATGAAATTTTTGATTTCAGTCTGTAGGGACACAAAATGTTGACCAAGCAAATTAGCAATGTACTAGTGTGTAAGCACGACTAGTCAGTCGTTCCCGGTAACCCTACTCGCCTGCCCGCGCTCGCGCCGCTGCGCCGGTGCAAATAAATTACCTTGTTACATAACCTAAATATTTAGGTTATGTAACAAGGTAATTTATTTGCACCGGCGCAGGTTATGTAACCTAAATATTTAGGTTATGTAACAAGGTAATTTATTTGCACCGGCGCAGCGGCTCGAGCGCGGGCAGGCGAGTAGGGTTACCGGGAACGACTGACTAGTCGTGCTTACACACTAGTACATTGCGAATTTGCTTGGTCAACATTTTGTGTCCCTACACAGTCTGTTAGCAGAACAAAAAGTGGGCTCTAATCAGATTTTTTTATGTGGTCTGTAACTCTTAGTCTCTAACTGGAACAAATCGCTTTAAAAGCCTTTTTTCTCAGTTTATTTTAACTATATTTATTTTTCAATTTTTAGTTTGATGTGCATTTAATCGTGGCAATCCTGGCGATCCTGATCGGGATAATGAGATAAACTTATGAAATTATTGTAATCTCACTGATTCTTGATAAATGTACAAAGTTTGAATTAAATCTGTCCGTTTAAAGTGGGTCAAAATCGAGTGCAAAGGAGTGAAGGTGACATACATACAGGTGAAGCTAATAAAAGCGTGATAAAAAGAAACTGTCATAGTGTTTCCGTAGACAATCAATGTGTGACAAAACTGGCTATTTACCTGTTCGGTCCAAAACTTCCTGGCTGGAAAAATTTGGCGGCTTAAAAAAAAATAAAAAAGATGTCATCGCGATTGTCATTTAGTCTGCTTTTTCGAGTCTGGTTTTGGCGTTTCTGTTGGTTGTAGTTTTGATTTTACGGCGTTTTAACGATACGAATCCGGAAAACTTTCGAAATGATCAAATTGGAATATCGTTCCGTGATCAAATTCCTGACTAAGGAAGGGGTCAGCCCGACCGATATAAAAAAAGGTTGGATGCCGTGTACGGGGATTCTTCTCCATCATTTTCCACGGTAAAAGAATGGAGTAAACAGTTTCGATTGGGGCGGGAATCCATTGACGACGAACCTCGCTCCGGCCGGCCTATAGAAGTACTCACCGAGCAATGTATTAAATTAGTGGAAGAGGAAGTTCTGAGTGATCGAAGACTAAAGACTAAAGAAATAGCGGCAAGAACCGGACTTTCCAAAACTTCAGTACTTAGGATACTACATGATCATCTTCACATGAATAAAGTTAGTGCTAGGTGGGTACCCAAACTTCTTTCGAGCTTGCAGCGTACTGAGAGAAAAGCGTGTTCTCAAGAAGTTTTAGACGCGTATAGGCGTTACGGAAAAAGTTATTTGGAGTCGATTGTTACGGGAGACGAAACCATGGTTTTGTACTATGATCCCCTGTCTAAAAGGGAATCGATGGAGTGGCGTCGTCTTGGTGAAAAGCCACCTAGAAAGGCCAAGGTAACGCAATCCACCAAAAAGATTATGGCAACGGTATTCTGGGATTGTCACGGAATACTAATGATTGACATAAAAGAAAGGAATACCACGGTAAATGGCAGCTACTACGCCACCCTTATTGAGCAGTTGCGAGAGGCGATCAAGCAGAAACGACGTGGAAAACTTAGTAGAGGTGTTCGGCTTCTCCACGATAATGCTCCCGTTCACACTGCTGCAATTGCCAAAGCTGCTGTAGCTAAATGTGGCTTCGAGGAAATTCGCCACCCCCCTTACAGCCCAGACCTGGCCCCAAGCGACTACTACTTGTTCTCGAGACTTAAGGCAGACTTAAGGGGAAGACGATTTTCTTCGGATGATGAAGTGGCCCAAGCAGTTTTTACCCATTTCGAGGACAAAACTCCAGAATATTTTTATAAGGGGATAGAAATGCTTATCACGAGATCTGCAAAGTGTGTTGAAATAGAGGGGGACTATATCGAAAAATAAAAATAAAATTGTAAATATATCTACTGGTTTTCTTTGTTAGGCCGGACACTTTTGGACCGCACCTCGTAACCACCTAAATTATATAATTGAACTGTAATTAACTAATTATTAGGTAGACAGACGTTTCAGTTAGCTGTCAGTTTGCGTGTTTAAACACAATTTTTTCAAACGAATAAATTTGGCCAACTGCGGGTAGTCTAATGAATACTAACACAGAGCAATCAATAAGCGACCAGCGTTACTTTACCTGTAGCATACTGATGTTTTTACCATTTACGTGACACCGGCCGCCACCGCCAGACAGATTAATAGCTAGGTATTTGATAACTCTAACGATAAGTGTAATATTCGCGATAATAACTCAATGTAGGGTAAAAGCCACTTTTTGAAATCATTCTATATTTCTCAGTTTTTTTTTCATTCATATCAGCTCACATACGTCCCCACCGAGGGGCTCGAGCCTACCCTGAATTAGGGCAATCGGGCCTTAGTCGACCACACGGGCCCAGTGCGGTTTGGTTGACTTCACACACAACCTTTTAGTTTCTTCGCAGGTGTGTGCTGGTTTCCTCCCGATGTTTTCTTTCACCGTTAAAGCTATCGGTGAGTATATGTACGTAAGTTTCGAAAAACTCATTGGTACATTGGCCGTCCGGATTTGAAACCAGCACCTCTGGTTAGGAGGACCGAGTCGTTACCGGTTGAGCCACCGACGCTCTCGTTACAAAAAGCAAAATACTTTATTTTTAAAACTGGCCGGTACTTTGGTTTTTTATCTACAAATTTATGAAAAGCAAAAAACATTATCTTTAATATTTTTTGAGTATTAGCGATTTTTGCGGACCGCTTTTTTTTTAAGACATCTATCCCACATAGAGGATAGTTGCCTAATCCATGTAAATTACGTTTCGGATAGATGCCCCGCCGAGAAACAGGACATCTACCCCGCAAAAAATTTGATCGCATTTTGCCTTCCCATGCAATCGCACAGAGACATGAGACACGGTCAACTTAGTGTTAATTGGAGAATCTTTAGATTTAGTAAAATAGCATGCGATTTATCCGCGAAACTAGAGTAATTACAATCGGGGCAGCTATCCTGGTTTTACCCTACACTGACTGGCCCGGTGGTTTAGTGGTCAGGCTTCCTACCTGCCGGGCCGACGGTCATGGGGGTCGTGGGTTCAAACCCCAACTAGGGCAGACATTCGTGTAACGAACAAGTTTATCTGTTCTGTGTCTAGGTGTTAGATATCTATATGGGTTTATTTTTAAACATGTATGTATGTCAGTCTCTGGTTCCCTTAATACAGGGAATCCTATTGTTTGGGCCCAGTTGACCGTGTGTGATTTGTCCCTAGATAGTGAGCTATTCCATAAAAGCTATATTTAGAATAGTCATAATCAAGATTTATAATAGTTATAGTAGTTATATAAGCCACTGCCAGTAATGGCAGCTATTGTAACATGAGTGCTAGTTTGAGTGCTAGCGAAGCTGAGTGGCACAATAGACAGCACAAGTATTACAATGGCTAATTGCGTGCAGTGGCATACAGTACTACTACGACTACGACCATGAAATTAAAAAAAACATTGAAATTTTGTCATTATCAATTGTGAATAACTATAGAATTGGACTCCGAAAAAGTAGAGCTCGCGGCCCACCATGCATATAGTCGGGACCTGGCAGCCTGTGATTCTTTTATTTCCCTTAAATTCTAAGAATTAATGACAGGTGTCACTTTAACGAACGCATAAGAGGCAGTGATGGCTTTCAATGAGCACGTGGAACACATGCCATCAGTCCGGTGGTCCTCGTGTTTTCATAATTAGTTCGACCGAATGAAAAAAAATATAAAATAAAGCGATAAGTCCGCCTTTCCATATCATGGTGTATTTTGCTATAGTTAATAAGTTTTTTCATCTTTGTATATTTGGTGTGCGACATCTAGCACGCACATCTAGCAATAAAGTATATTTATCTTATCTTATCTTAAAATGCAAAGGAGAAAACTTTGAAAAACAACACGCTTGCAACTTGTTTAAATAATATTATACGCAAAACTTTCAGTGTGCCTAGTAACACACAGAGTTTCACCTAATTCGTTAGAGCCATTTAAAGTAAAAAAGGGAGTATTTTTACTATGGTGACAACCTTAAAAAATAGAGATAGGGGAATTTTGAAAAAAATGGCTGGAGATATAAAAATTATGTCGCCCTAACCCAAATTTTATCGTAATCCGTCCAGTAGTTTGGGAACTAGAGCACCGGACGGAAGCATAGAGTCACACACACACACACATTTTTTTTACTTACTATTAGTTTAAGACAATCGTTCCCCATCAAAATCTCAACTTAGATTTTTTTTGCCATCACAATACCTTCTTCACTCGAAAGTAAAAGTATCCCTTACAATATCGGTGGAGTATTATTTTTAGCGGTATTAGTACGAACACCGTCACCTACCTATAATCTCTATATATCTTATTTTCTGAGTATGTACGAGGAATAGGTACTCATTGATGTTCATATTTGGCAGGTATGCGACCCCCACAAGCCGGACAGCAAGTCGACCGCACCCCTTGCCATTGGACTAACAGTGACGTTGGGTCACCTCCTGGCTGTGGACTACACTGGATCGGCCATGAACCCCGCTCGGTCATTCGGCTCTGCACTGGTTGCTAACACCTGGGCCAGTCATTGGGTACGTCTTTAGGGTAGGATTGTACTTTTGTCGTCATGCTGATGGTTACACTGGGTCACCTCCAGACTTCACTGGATCGGCCATGAACCCCGCTCGGTTATTCGGCTCTGCATTGTTTGCTAACACCTGGACCAGTCATTGGGTACGTCTTTATGGCAGGATTGTACTTTGTATTCGGGCTGATGGTGACACTGGGTCACTTCCTGGCTGTGGACTACACTGGATCGGCCATGAACCCCGCTCGGCCATTCGGCTCTGCATTAGTTGCTAACACCTGGGCCAGTCATTGGGTACGTCTTTATGGTAGGATTGTACATTTGTCGTCAGGCTGATGGTGGACTACCTACATATATGGAACGGCTATAAGCCCCACTCACTCTTTTGTATCTGCCTTGGTTGCCAACATCTGCACTAGCCATTGAGTACCTACGTCTCTCCGACACAAACTAGGCAAGATTTCAGCGTGGCTGTTCTTTTAGTCAGTGGACTGACAATAACGCTGGGTCACCCACCACCTGACCAATGTATATACACTCGAGAGCGATGTATCCGGGTCACTTGAAGAATCCTAAAAATCTCGGAAACTAAGAAGGCTAGCTCCATGAAATAAATTGTGTTTAATAGACACTTTAATACCCCTTAAATGAAAGTAATAAAATTTACGAGTCACTACATTTTATTTACAAAAAAATACATAAATAAAAAAAACTGCTGATCTCGCCTTATACAAAAATAGGAAACATGACATTTTTGAACAACATTACGATTTACTTGAATTTTAATACTTCGTATTGCCTCCTCGTGCTTCCATCACTGTGTTTACGCGGTTTGGCATTCTGTACACCAAGTTCCTTATACGATTTTGGGGAATATTCTCCCATTCCTCTGTGAGAGCAATTTTGAGCTCACGAAGCGTGATTGGGGGAGGGCTTCTTTGTTTTACGCATCTCCCTAGCTCGTCCCAAGCATGCTCGATCGGGTTGATATTCGGGCTGCGTGCTGGCCACTCCATACGAGTAATGTTCATCTCTTGAAGGTAGTCATTCACAATCCAACCCGTATAAGGTCGGGCATTGTCATGCATAAAAATAGCATCCTCACCCAAATTTACCATAAATGGACCAACGTGTTCATTGAGGATTTCTTCCACATATCTTTCGCTAGTTAAAGAGCCGTTTTCTATGAACACCAGTTCTGTGCGACTCTCAGAAGAAATTCCGGCCCACACATGTACAGACCCTCCACCGTAGGCTACTTTTTCTTCGATGCATGCTTGCTTGAATCTTTCCTTTGGTCTTCTATACACTCTGTGTCTTCCATCGTGCTTGTAGAGCATAAATTTTGATTCGTCGGAGAACATCACCTTTGACCAATCTCCAATACTCCAATTTAGGTGGTTCTGGGCATATCTTAGTCTTGAAATACGATGCCCACGCTCCAGTTTAGGGCCATTTGCAGGTCTAAGCGGTTTCAAGTTAGCTTCAGCAAGTCGTCGCCTTACTGTCCATGCGCTTGGGTTACTTCCTCCGAGGCGTCGAAACTGATTTGTAAGTTCAGTTCCTGTGAGAAAAGGATTACGAAGCATTGTGTTCACCAAGTATCCATCTTCTTGTGCTGTGGTACACCTGGTTCTGCCTGTTCCTGGTCTGCGTAGGTTAGAGCCAGTTTCCTCGTAACGTTGGAGAACTCTTTGTACTGTTGAGAGCGACACACCGACAGTCGTGGCTGTATCGCGCTGACTCCGGCCGTTTTCCAGCATTGTGAGTATTCTGGTGCATTCTTCAGGTGTAAGCGACATGATTACTGCTTGAATAATAAATATTGAACACTATCAACATGGTTTATGTACCCACTTAAATGACAGATTAGAAACAAAAGCAAAAACAAATGTAGTAATTTCGTAGTTCCATCTTCGAAAGTCTCCCTTTTTCAAATTTTATTTTTTTATGACATAACTTTACAATAACTAAGAAGTTTTAGTGACTTCGTTTAAGGAGTATTAAATTGTCTATTAAACACAATTTATTTCATTAAGCTAGCCTTCTTAGTTTCCGAGATTTTGAGGATTCTTTAAGTGACCCGGATTCATCGCTCTCGAGTGTATATTAGTACTAACATACAATATAGACACTCCCTGCCGCTCTCTAGATTGCGACCTCACCCCCTCGTCACCCAGATTGATACAAATTGGTTACAGTTTGGTTGTCGAACGTATAGGATTTTGTTTGTTCCGTCATTCCTTTGTTGAAATGTCATTTCTGGCCTGTTGTATGAAGTGACCTGACCGTGGACTACACTGGATTCGCTATGAACTCTGCTCAGTCATTCGATCGGCTCTGCAATAATGTTAATCACCGAGGTTGGGTATGCCTTTTTCAAAGATTGCAGAAAGGGTAACTGTACTAACAGTTCTTAGAAGTCTTCTTGTCATCGCAATAATAGCGAGCTGGCTCATCTACTGCTAAGAATATTACTTTGTGCCTAGTTCAAAAGAAAACCGGGCGCATCAAAACCATATATTGGCAGCAATCCCCAGCTCCCAATTAGCAAATAACATTTTGCAAGGCACCTAATTAACGATGACACGCAATGTTAATTAATGAGTGTCCTACTATTGTGTGGATTTCAATTATTTTTACCCATTTCGTTGGAATGCGAGGACGGAATGTGCTCGCATGACCATGCTCTCGTGACCCCATGCAATGTACATACACATGCACTATTGCATTTTTAAAATAAAACTTGAAAAAATATTTTTTTACATGTAAAGTGCAAAGTTCATTCTTTTTAACTGACTTCAAAAAAAGGAGGAGGTTTCTCAATTGGACCGTATATATTTTTTTATGTGTGTTCGCGGATAACTTCGTCGCATTTTGATGTTTTTTTTTTGTTGGAAAAGAGATATCCCAAGGGTGATATCATGTTAAGGAAACCAGGATCTGATGATGGCATCCCAGAGAAATCGAGTGGGAACCATAGTTGCCTGTTTGAAGTCGGTTTTTTTTGTTCAAAATTATATATTGACAAAGTCCCAAACCTATTTCATATGGTATAATGAAGAGGCTGCCTAAATGTCTCACCAACTAAATGGCTTCGAGGGCGTAAAAGATATACGAAGATTAGCTGAAGGAGATGATAATTTCGGAGAGTAGGGACCTTCCTACTAGATCCTAAAACGTAAAAAGATACGGGCCTCTGGCTTTCGCGTTGTCTGCTGTGGGGGGGACGTGGATCGAAGACACAGGCAGTACAGGATCGATATAGCAGACGCCGAGCTATTTTGAAGGAATGGGTCTGACCGATCGATTATTTTCACTCGTTTGACTAGGAACTGTGACGAGAACAATTGACAACGCTCAACTAATTAAAAAACCCGGACAAGTGCGATTTAGAACCGCACACATAGGGTTCCGTACCATCATGCTAGATATCGCTAGTTTCTTGTTTAAAAAAACACGTTTTTTGTATGGAGACCCCCCATTATTTTTTCACTTTTTCTAATTTTTCGTAGTTTTTGTTATAGCGGCAATATAAATACATCGTCTGTGAAAATTTCAACTGTCTAGCTATCACGGTTCATGAAATACAGCCTTGGTGACAGACGGACGGATAGCGGAGTCTTAGTAATAGGGTCCCGTTCTTACCCTTTGGGTACGGAACCCTAAAACCGGACTTCAATCGAAATAACCGAGTACAATTTTGATGTATTTTTTTATTGTAAAGAGACGAGTAGTGCACTGAAACAGCGCACCAGCAGCGCCTCTACGGGATACACGGATACTACGCGACGTAACTGGTCGGTAAAACAACGGGCAGTTAGCAGTTTACCAGTTACCCAGTTACCCCTGTTTTTTTTGTGTTTGCATGTGCTTTTTTATCGTTCTCCTGACATGGAAAAATATTTTTAAAAAAGTTTGGGCGTTTTAAGGGTCATTATGGGAATCTGGCTTAAACCATTTGTATTAGACGTTGCGTGTTTCCACAAAAAACGACCTAGTCCATGAGTTTTGGTTACCACAATGTTTGAGTCTGGTGATAATTTGGAGCATAGCTCTGGCCATCTGCCGACATTATAATTATTTTTGTTTTGTTATTTTTTTTAATGTACCTACATAACAGATTTGGATACAATTTAAATGGTCTCATATAAATTTTATCAACCCTAGATAACCTATCAAATCAAAAAAATATTCATTAAAATCGGTTCGTTACTAATATTATAAACGCGAAAGTTTGTATGTATGAATTTATCGATGTTTGTTACTCTTACACGCCACAACAGATAAACGGATCTGGATGAAATTTGGTAGGTAGACAGATTAGACCTGTATTAATAAATACATAGGTAACTTTTTTCCACCCTCGTGAGCCGCTTGCGGCGTGCGCACTGCGCACCTTCGAAGACAAAGAAACTATGTTTACGCGAGCGAAGCCGTTGGCAAAAGCTAGTAAGAACATAAGTCGAATTGATCAGCTCCTCCTTTTTGTAATCGGTTGAAAACCGTTATTTTATTTTTTCTTTGTGTCTACAAATGCCTGAAAAAAAAAGTACATATTTGAATTGAGACCCATATAGAGACTTAGTACATATTTGAATTGAGACCCATATTGAGCGTCTTCATTGAATTAGATTTAATAAAAACGCTAAACACGTTAAGAAACCGACTTCTATCGCAACAACTTCGAACAATTTTGCATTATTATTTTGGATTTTGTTAATTTTCTAATAAAGTACTACACCGATTTTGATAAAATTTATATGGGACCACACGGGAAGCACTAGCTTTCGAATAAAAAATAATCATCAAAATCGGTTCACCCAGTCAAAAGTTCTGAGGTAACACACATAAAAAAAACATACAGTCGAATTGAGAACCTCCTCCTTTTTGGAAGTCGCTTGAAAGCAAGAGTTTCATATACAGGTGTACTGGGCGGGCCCGATAGCAGGGGGCGTGGCGGCGGCGCTGCTCTACGTGCACGGCTTCTCTGCGCCTGCGCCGACCAGCATCACTCCGCCGAGGTACCGCGCCGTGGCCGGTGATGACAAAGAGGTAACACATCATTAACAACACCTTCATTGTAAAAAGCGTCGGTGGCTCAACCGGTCACGACTCTACCAGAGGTCCCGGGTTCAAATCCAGACAGCCAATGTAATGAGTTTTTCGAAACTTACATACATATACTTACTGATTGCTTTAACGGTGAAGGAAAACATCGTGAGGAAACCTGCACATCTTGGTATGAAGGCCGCGTTGCACAAGTCCGTAGGTGTCAATCTAAATGCCCTATACGTGACCGCGGGTGATGCTAGGTGCAACACCAGGCAACCGCCGTCTGTCCCTTGAATAGCACGGTTAATTGTGCCACACGATAAGAGAAGAGAGACCGTAGTTGTGGGGCATGGATCTCTTTCCGTAACTCGGGGAGGTTGCGCCCTTCTCTACACACGTAGACCAGTTCCGAAATGTATTTTAAATATCTGGGGGATTGGGACCGTCGCTATACGTAAATAGCTTAGCCCTACATTGAGCGACACATCATAATTCCGTAAGTTTAGAATTAGAGCTTGCCCAGATGACGCGACTTACGCGCGACTTGAGACTCATGCGTTATGTCCATATGCAGCCACACGCTTTTCTGCTCGCGTGCAAGTCGCAAGAGCCTCGAGTCGCGCGAAAGGCTCGCGATCTGTGCCCGAGTCGAGATACTAGGGACGCCTTTGGCACAAAGTACTTACCTACTTTGTGCCGACTGTCTCGTTGGTCCGTCCAGTACACACGCGATTGTCGCTACGGGTGGACGTATTTATTCTAAGGAAAGTCAACATTTTTTAAGCTTTTATTAGTTCCTTGGTGTGAACTCCGGTCTAGTTGGTCTAAATTGGTCTAAATATAATGTTTTCTCGATAATGCACGAGCCCCAAAAAAAAACTTTTTCCCAGTATGACTGAATGGCAAGAATGAATGTGCATTATTTGAGTTAGCGTGTATCATCTTCGACTGCATCATCACTTACCATCAGGTGAGTTGCAGTCAAACGCACTCAAATTTTTAATAAAAAAAGAAAGAAGCAAGAGTGTAGGTAGCTCAAGATTAAGAAGAAGCAAAGTGCATGCTATAGCTTCTTAAGTAAGGTATTACTCTGTACAATTCTAACAAATAACACTAATTTTGCAAGCGTACTGGACGTCCGGCACCTACAGCTTGGACTGTTGAACAAAGCGTAAGAAAAAAAGATTTTATTTTAGCGTTCTAGGGTTGGGGCAGTAAAGTTCTTGAGTGGCGACCGCGCACCGGAAAACGTAGCGTAGGCAGGCCTCCCACACCGTGGACCGACGAACTGGTGAAGATCGCGGGAAACCGCTGGATGCGGACAGCGCAGGACCGGTCGTCGTGGAAATCCTTGGGGGAGGCCTTTGTCCAGCTGTGGACGTTTTTCGGCTGATATGATGATGATGATGAAGCATTAAAACTGTCTTAGAAAAGATGACCTATTCATTGGAGAAGGGCTTACGAATTGTGAATTTAAAAAAGGCAACCGTGGCATTTATTATCCCTTCTTCACAAAGATATAACCCAAAGAGAATCTAACCAACCAGCGTTATATAACTTCTCGGAGGAACAATCTAGGTATCTCTTAAAATTCTCCTTTAAAAAGTCTCAAAGATTTTGTATCTTTGGTTATTACATTTTTTGTTTGCTAATGTCTTGTTCTTCGGAGCTGGAAATAAAAAATAGCAAAGTAAAAAAGCAGGTGTGCGGTTAAATCAATTTTGCGCACAGTAAACTGGCACATAAAGTACCACTATTTGAGCAACTGTATTGAAAAATATTTTATCGCAGGCAGCGCCATCTATCAGTTGCCTTCGAACTCCGATGTTGGTCTGTAAGTATTCAATTGGTGTTTCAGCTAAAGCGGCTGGACGGCGGCAAAGGGGACGATTTAGCCTGAAGCAAGTAACGGCGCCACGCGCCTCTCCCCCCGCACCTTCGAGCCTCACCCCCGCTACAGTCCTGAAACCTGGCAACCCTGGGTAGCCCGGGCCAACCGCGTCAGCCCCTACCTGCCATGACCCATCGAGTACACGGAGACCGTCTACTACACTGAACCTCAGATAAAGAAAAGAGCACTGGGTAATGGTACAGAGGCCAGGACATTAAGCTAGACACTTGTAGTGCGATTCTGATTCATATGCATACGGCATAAGACCGTTCTTACAAAACCCAAAGTATCCTACTTGATGTGCTGGCCTCTGTACATTATCATCACACAGTTCTTTTTTGACATTGAATGCAGTGTTACTTTTGTCAGCAACAAGCACATTTTCTGAAAGTTCGACAACAAAATATTACTCGTGCAAAATCAAGCTCGAATATCATAGTTTTTAAGAGATGCCATGCGAAAGATGCGGCTGGTTAAATGTACATACTATTGCGCCCTACAAATCTGTATACCTAAAATGAACCTGTCAGGCCTTAATGGAACCGATCGGTTCCTACATTATTATTATTTTATTTTTTTTCGTTCGGCTTGCACCCATGCCCGGTCAACGGGGCAGATGGGGAAACTTGGTAAAACTTATGCCATCGACCCCGGTCGGCGTTTAACGGGGCGAATGGCACAACTTTTGCCCCGGTGAGCGGCCCCGTCGACGGTTCCATACCGATATTACATTTTACGGGGAGAATAGAATATTATTCTACATACCGTCAAAGTATACCAACTTCAGGGCCCATTTAAACCTATGTCCTTTAATTCTAATTTGAAATACCTATGCACTTTCAAAATAACGAATGCGGTATTTGACTACTAGTCATTTGAGTAACTTTTTATCAACTGTCAAAAACGAAAGTTTTTTCTGCAATTATTCCCGTTACTGACATAGTGACGTCATAAGTGCCGTACTCTTTGGCGAACTAATTTGTTGTTTTTCAATAAATATAAAATTAAAAATTGTTTAATATTTCAAATGAGTTTAAAAAAATGGTTTGCCTCCCATACTTTAAAGTCTCCTAACACCCGGTAAGGTAAGGTTGGCTGGAAGAGATCTCTTATAGAGATAAGTCCACCTTTGTACACGTCCTCTCTAATTTCTTGTCATTTAAATGTTTGTGTACATTAAAGGATGTGATATAGCAAATGTTTTGCTTTTTTTGGAAGAAATGCTATTTATCGAATAGTGTTTTTTAATTTATTTTTTATACGGTAAAATAGTCTATTGGGATGATCACTGTATCAAAAATAAATTATGAACCATTGATCACTAAATTTCCCTCCGAATATATATATTTTTTAAACTTACTTGCTTTATTTTTCATCAAGTCTTCAATTTTAATTTCATAAAAACCACAAAATGAGTACATAAATGACGCTGATAGGCATTTCAAACATTCCCATTTAGAACAAAATGTCGTTTTAAAAAGTAACTCAAATGACTGGCACTCATTTACAAGCTTTTATTTGAAAAGAGATTTTATGCTCAAAAGCCAAATGCTCCCGGCACGTTTCCAAATTTAAAAAAAAGACGAGCACAGTATTTCCTACGATTCTATTAAAAATAAAAGACGTTCATTGGCCCTCGATTCCACCCCCTAAGTTCACCATCAGATCGACTTCAAAATACCAAAAGGATCTATTGTCACCGGGAATACGGCTTCATACCAAATCTCAGATAAATATGTGCTCTGGAAGTCGCTCTAAAATCGATTGCGACATTTGACCTAAACAAACATACATACATACATATAAACATTGCAAGTTAAATAGAATTTTTCAAAATTGAATTTGAACATGAGATGTCAGATAAACTCGAGGCCCTAATAACTGTACTGGTACCCATATTATCATTGAACTGTTACTTTTATTTTCTCAAACATGCTTGGCAATTTGAGCATCATTTTGACACTCTCCTTCGGGATAAATCGAAATTGCTGTACTGGCCAAATACATGCGAGCAGCGGCCGGCAAAAGTTGTATAAAAATCTATATCTGTCGTGTTTTAGCGGCCAAATAAATTACTACGAAACCTGTCGTGTAATTTAAAAATGGAACTATATTTTACTCCGGAACATGGCAACCAAGGAGGTAAATAATCAAAGGTTTTATTTAAATTTCGAACTGGCTTGCAAATAGAAAGCTGTTTATTAAAAAAAAACCAATGAACACTTTGGCGCGTGGAAAATTATTGTCGTTCGTCATTGATTTGGAAAAGTAATACTTAGTTTTAATTTCCGCGCATTATTTGAGAAAAGTACAATACAAGCCTTGGCCACAACTAGGCATTGATGGACTTACGTATGGTCCATCAATGCCTCTTTTGCAGGCTGCTGCAGTAATGAATTATTTCTTCAACTTTATTTTTTTTAAAAACCTTGTCTTCGTACCTTTGTACTAGTAACTAAGTGCGAGAGGATTTATAAATATAAGCGTGATTGAGAGGAGAATCTGGTATATTGTCACTGTATTTATTAACAAAAACCATCTCATAGTAAGAACAACTCTACATTTATTTTTAACAACTCTTATATAAACATGAGATTTTTTTAGATATAAGTAATATACTTAAAGTACGTAAATTACTTCTTAATATATGTCACGGCTAAAGGTGGGTGTAAACATAAACTTAAGATTAGCCGGCTAAAGTTGTTTGGGAAAAGTCCGATTATTATTAGTTGGTATTCGGCGTTTAACCGTACACAACAAGGTCTACCCAACACTAACTGGGTAATGTTTTTTGGGTGCTAAGCGAGCGAAGCGAGCGATATTAGGTTCGGTCAGGTTTGATTGATTTTACAGTCGAAGAGCCTCAAGAAGCGAGGCTCCCCCTGGGTGAAGTTTAGCCGGCTAATCTTAACTTTAGCCGGCTAATCTTAAGTTTATGTTCACACCCACTTTTAGCCGTAACATAATGTTACATTATTATTACATTTCTATTACTATAAAATATGTACTCAGTACATATTGTGTTCACTCTATTTCTTCGTCGTTAACAACCCGCAACGTCTACAGTGCTGGGCACGCCCACGTACGGGGGCCACGTCCACATTTGTAGAGGTTGCAGGGCTAGTGACCGACACCACTATCAGAAGATAAGGCCATTAACACGGCTTCACGAGTGCCATTTCTGGTAGCAACCGGCACCGACGGCTTGACGTGCCTTGCGAAGCATGGAAACAGTTGAGGTAAATGCCACTAACAGTTAAACCCATCCATGTTATGACCGTGCTTCTGGTGAGTTAACTTGCGTGATCGGCGCAACCACGCACTGAGCTACTGCTGCTCTATTTTCCATTAGAACTGATTAAAAATATTTTAATTCTAATGAAACCACTTGTTCGTGTAACTACGTAAACTTGATTTATAATTTTACTAAGTAAGTTTTAAATAATAAAGTTTTTATTTTAATAATGACTTTCATTTAAATAATATAACCTTACCTAAATTAGATTTTTATACGGCCAATACCCAGTAGGCTTAGCAGATAGTCTTACCATTAAGACTTTTGGGACTTTCCTTCCCAATAGACTTACTAGTAAGACTATATTGTTTTATTTATTTCCTGGTGCAAGCAATATGGAACTTCAAATAGCCCTCTTTGCGTAGAGGTACATATATCAAGTGAAGTTGAGAGAAATGGAAGAAAATTATAAAATTGTAAATTTTACTGGAGGCTTTATTTTTTAAAATAAGTAGAATTACATTCAATTATTATATCAGCTCATATACGTCCCCACCGAGGGGCTCGAGCCTACCCTGAATCAGGGCGATTAGGCCTTAGTCGACCACGCGGGCCCAGTGCGGGTTGGTTCAATTCAATAATTTTCGATAAATAACTTATCCACCGGTTATGCTAAGATAAGATGATCTAGAATGGAAATTTTAAAGATTTTTTATACCTAAAAGATTTCTATAGCTTTGTTTTTCATTGCATTTTTAGGGTTCCGTATCCAAAGGGTAAAACCGGGACCCTATTACTAAGACTCCGCTGTCCCTCCGTCTGTCACCAGGCTTGTATTACATGAACCGTGATAACTATACAGTTGAAATTTTCACAGATGATGAATTTCTGTTGCCGCTGTAACAACTAATACAAAAAATTAAAAAAAGTTAAAAATAAGAGGGTCTCCATACAAAAAAACGTATTTTTTTTAAACGTGAAGAAACTAGCGCCATCTAGTATGATGTTACGGAACCCTTTGTACCAGCGCCATCTAGTATGATGGTACGAAACCCTTTGTGTAAAAAAAAACTTTTTATTGTTTTTTTTAATTTTTTTAAGATTTCAGTAAATTTTTAAAAAGAAAGGTGTTTAAGTCACGAGTACTAAATAATATCATGTTATATACGTTCCCACCGAGGGGCTCCAGCCTACCCTGAATTAGCACTTGGCCGGTTCTTGTTTATTTATTTAAAACCATAAGTGACAATGTTGAACACTTGGTTACGTCATTCTTTTATACTAAAGTTCAGTTCAGACAGTATCATCACGGAAAAAAATCATTAATCGATTAATGTTACATAGAGAATAATGTTTATCTACACTCATGTCGTAAATCCTTCATTTACTTATCAGAAACGCTAAGCAAATGATATACCTTTCGATGGAGCCGTGACTAAGGATCCATACAAATTTCATTTCGTTATCGCAAAGTTGTAACAAAATGAAGTTTTTTTTTTTTTTAATTTTTACGCAGATGCTTGTTATTTGAGCACACTAGCGTGTTTCGGAACGCAACCTTGGCGGCGCGCATGCGCGGTGCGATATTACTGCAAATTTATTTTCGCGCCATTAACGTTTGTATTTTTCCTTTTGCAGTTTGTATAATATGTAATTCGTTATTCGTTGTAATAAGTAAGTCGTTATTACAAGTTTTTTTACTAAAAACCCAGTAAAATGTCTGAAACTGATAGTGATATAGACGAAAATTTGACACCCCCGGATATTCTTGAAACAGCAACTAAAATAACCTTTTAATAATTGTACCATACAAAATGTCAATAATTATTACAATAAACAATGATTACTTTATTTTGTCTTTAATTTAAATTTGTTGTATGAGTGTAGATAAACTATTGTATGCAACTGTACATAATTAGTATTTAACACTCGTGTATACTTTTATGAAACTCGCTGCGCTCGTTTCATAAACCACACTCGTGTTAAATACCCCTCATTATGCAACAGTTGCATAAATAGCTATTTTTTTTATATTGTATTTAGCAATGACCATCGCATACCATCGCTATCTAGCGCTGGACATCGCGAGATTGTACGATATTGTACTAGTTTCTGTGCAGTTCATTTTGTGAATATTCTCTCTGAGAGCGCTTTGCGCTTACGTTTGCTGTCGCAAGAATTGTGTTTAGTTTGCCAGTAGCTATAAAATATTTCAATTCTCGCCTCGCACATCTTTGCTCATCCAGACCAACGTATATATATTAGTACTAACATACAGTATGGACACTCCCTGCCGCTCTCTAGATTGCGACCTTACCCCCTCGTCACCCAGATTGATACAGATTGGTTACAGTTTGGTTGTCGAACGTATAGGATTTCGCCGCCATTTTGTTTGTTCAGTCATTCGTTTTTTTTAAATTTGTCATTTCTGGCCCGTTGTATGAAGTGTCCAGGGTGTGGTAGAGCGACGATTTGCGCAAGGTTGCTGGCGAGAGCTGTGCGCGGGGCCGAAGATCGGTATAAAGTGGCGAATCTTCCCAGCAGTAGATTGATACATTTTTCACTAAAGATACGCTAGGAGGGAAATGAAATCTTCCCATACAAATTTCAATTCTCTCTCGTTTCATCTCAACCAAGCAATACCGGTGGATAAGCAGCTTTAGCCGAAAGTAGAATCGGCAAAATGTGGAAAATTTAATCAATTTTAAACTTCGTGATCTTTCTGTAAGTGATTTTATAATGATTCGCCAGCACTATGTGTACAAGTGCAGAAACCATATTTATTTAATCAGTCTTAAATTATTTCTTTGGGACTAGTGAGTAGGTAGGCACCAGCGCACCTACGTGACCTACTTATACATAATTCGTTCTAAGGGGAATATGCATGATCTTTTGTTGCTTTAATAAAAGCTGATTCATATAAGAAACGGTATACAAAAAATATTTTTGAATAACTATAAAAATAACCAAGATATAAGCCAATAAAGATTTGTCTCCATCTCTTTCTAGCAAAACAGAATGTAGCAAAAAATTTATATGGACCGTGTGTTTTATGTCGTCACATTCACATATCGGATCTCTCTAGTTAGTAGTTGAAAATGCTTATATCTTCCGTATTTCTTGGCCGATTTAAATTTTCATTTCACTTTTTAACATTGTTTTTTTACGGAATTTTCATATTTTGTTAAGAAATGCGATAAAAAAATTCATGCATATACCCTATTATGCTACAATGTTAAAAACAGATGCTTTTAAACTATTACAGTGTGCATCAGAAAATTTATACATAATAAAAAGTCTTAGCAACACGCATTTAATTTCGACATTGTAATTTATTTGTATAATTTTTTATATTTATTTAATTTAGTGCTATTCATCATCATCATCATATCAGCCGAAAGACGTCCACTGCTGGAAAAAGGCCTCCCGCAAGGATTTCCACGACGACCGGTCCTGCGCTGTCCGCTATTAATCGATTTTAAATATAAAATGTTAAAACAGTGTTAATATTTTGACTTTAAAAAATGCAGTTTGCTCTTCCTACCTATAAACTCAGAGTAGTTAGTATAGTACGTCTATAAATGAAGATTTTTAATAATATTTAATTTAAAAGACTTTCAAAAAGTGTATCAAACTAGTTTTCCAAGTGAAAATTTATGCAGATAATAATCCGCATTCTGTAGCTTCAAGATGATGTCTCGGGCAGTCAAAGCTGTTTAGTATAGTACGTCTATAAATGAAGATTTTTAATAATATTTAATTTAAAAGACTTTCAAAAAGTGTATCAAACTAGTTTTCCAAGTGAAAATTTATGCAGATAATAATCCGCATTCTGTAGCTTCAAGATGATGTCTCGGGCAGTCAAAGCTGTTTAGTATAGTACGTCTATAAATGAAGATTTTTAATAATATTTAATTTAAAAGACTTTCAAAAAGTGTATCAAACTAGTTTTACAAGTGAAAATTTATGCAGATAATAATCCGCATTCTGTAGCTTCAAGATGATGTCTCGGGCAGTCAAAGCTGTTCATGTGTATAAACAGAATATCCGCACTTTACCTGCCTAGCGCAGTCGCCCATCCTAAAGTCACGAGAACTTACGGGAAATGCTTCAGAGAAGTGTCCTGAAAGACTTCCATGGAGTTTCCAAATAGTTGAGCGACCTGCCGAGATACCACTGAGAATCAGTTCCTTAAGAGAACATCGACAATATCATCAATAACTGCAAATAACCTACAAACGACATGATTATAATTACTTTTAGTGTTAAATTTTACTTGGAAAATTAATTGGTCCACCTATGAAAAAGAACCGGCCAAGTTCGACTCGGGGTCACACAAACAGGGTTCCGCACCAAAACTACGTCTCTGTCAGTACATACTTTGGCCTAGGTAAATAGTATATATTAATAATCAATACTATCGAAATTCAAATTCGTATTCCTTAGACTTTTTTGATGTGTGTAGTAGCTACGAATCTTAACCAGACTTAGTACCTACTATTTATATTTACAAACTTAATAAGTTTAATAACATAGTGAACAATATTTGAAGCAAATATATGTTAAATAGAAGAGTTAACTTTTTCTGTGATGATGCCCCTCGGTTCACCACATTTATTGTCATTTTTATAAATCTATTGTGATTTAATATGTATGATACATACCTACAACATTTACTCACGTATCTATTTAAAATTAACTAATATGTATACGTAAACTATACAATCCCTTACATTTTTAGAACCTTAACACTTTTTTACATATTTTACATTAAACTTAACTACTTTCAATTGCAAATTGTTCAATACAAAATTAGGGAAATTTGACCATTAGCAAAGTATATATACATATTAGTACTAATACAGTATGGACACTCCCTGTCGCTCTCTAGATTGCGACATCATCCCCTCGTCACCCAGATTGATATTGGTGCTAGTTTGGTTCTCGAACGTTGAGGATTTCGCCGTGATTTCGTTTCTTCCGTCATTTGTTTTTAAACGTGTCATTTCTCGCCCGTTGTATGAAGTGTCCGGGGTGTGCCACTGACCACATCTAAGGCTAGATTTAGTGCTCGATCGACGGTCAGCGCGTACCGTCAGCTCCGTTTGGATAAAGCAACCCGAATTGTTTTTTAAATAAATGGTCCTGTGCCTTTTAGGTCTATCAATGTCATGCGATCTTCTCCAGACCAAAACTGTCTGTCTTTAGAGATATTTACTTAATTACTTATACTTAATACCTAATACATCCGCTACAAAAGCCTCTCTCAATATCAGAATGAACATTATTTAGCTTTCTGCGTCCCTCGCAGAGCTCTGGACAGGTCGTCTGTACATTTTAATAAGTCCTACCTACTTATCAGCAGAAAAAACAGCAAAAATAATTTCGCCCGGCTAGGAATGCGAAATACCTGTATGTGCAGCGCCGACAGTACGCGCTGTGCATTTGTATTTCGATTATTAGTAGTCCGATCGCCCTAATTCAGGGTTGGCTCGAGCCCCTCGGTAGGGACGTATATGAGCTGATATGATGATATATACATATTGATCCTACAGTAATATACGAAACGTAAACCTCTCTCTTTCTATCGTCACTAACTTATATCTCCCTCTCAACCTCCGTTCGCCTCGCCCGTCACTTTCCGTTACGTCTCGTCACGCATTCACCAGCTTACTGCCCAAGTCAAGCGTGCGTAAAGAAGTTTTACTTCAAAAACGCGCGTATCAGTTCATCAGCGCGGCGCTGAAGTCGTCAATACATTTTAGCTGATATATCGTCCGACCGATGTCGGCGCTGACCTGTCCCGTCGTCGTCCGAGCACTAAATCACACCCTGGACACTTCATACAACGGGCCAGAAATGACATTTCAAAAAACGAATGACGCAACAATCAAAATGGCGGCGAAATCCTATACGTTCGACAACCAATCTGAATCAATCTGAGAGACGAGGGGGTGAGGTCGCAATCTAGAGAGCGGCAGGGAGTGTTCATACTGTATGTTAGTACTAATATGTATACTTTGACTAAATGCACCCTAATATTACCTACCATACTCAGTACTCACTCACCTCACATAACCTTATCGCATTCTACAATAAAATAAATATAATAATTACATAATAACATTCAAATACTTCATTATATGAATTTGAAGCATTTCTGTTTGTCGTGTGGTATCCGAGTTTTGAAGAGCACGGAGTCAGCCCGGTACTGCGTCGACAGTAGCGGCGTGTAGCCCATCACCTTAAAAAAAAGAATAGCGATACTTGGCTAGGCATTGATATGGTATTCGCCTTCAATTTGTTCAAATTCCAAATTAAAATAATTTTCGAAAAACCTAAAAACTTTAAGGTAAAAGCTATTAGTATTGCATTGTCACGCGATATACATATGCATGCAAAATTTCAGCTCAATCGGAAACCGGGGAGTGGGTCAAATTTAACTTGCAAGATACCGGGACAGATGTAAGTATATAAAATCTTGTAATTCAATTCAATATCTTTATTTCAGACCAAGAGACAGTCCATATGATTTTGTTAGTAACAATGTCTTCAGAAATTATGTTAGTAAGAGAAATATTAAAAAATAAAACATTAAATTATAAATAGCACTCAAGGACCAACAGTCATGTCCCCTCCTTGTCCAGCATGCCATGATACGACTATCAGCGTCCATGCGAAAAATTAGGGATTCTTACTTAAACTCAAATAATGTAACTCGAGGTGTAAAAAAATGACAAAAACATCCTGAATTATCTACTAAAAGTGTAGTGTAGTGGCAGTGTAGTGGCAGTGTAGTGGCAGTGTAGTGGAAGTGTAGTGTCAGTGTAGTGGCAGTGTAGAGGTAGAGAAGCAGAAGTGTAGCGGTAGGGTAGCGGTAGGGTAGCGGTAGGGTAGCGGTAGGGTAGAGGTAGGGTAGTGGCAGGGTAGTGGTCATTACATCATGGTAGTCGCAGTGCAGTGTAGTGGTAGTGAAGTGGTAGTGTAGTGGTAGTGTAGTGGTAGTGTAGAGGTAGTGAAGTGGTAGAGCAGTGGTATTGTATTGGTGGTGTAGTGTAGTGGTAGTGTAGTGGCAGTGTAGTGGTAGTGTAGTGGCAGTGTAGTGGTAGTGTAGTGGTAGTGTAGAGATAGTGTAGTGGCAGTGTAGTGGTAGTGTAGTGGTCGACACGATTATGGACCGACAAGTCAGACTCCTGATATGACTACAGAACAGTTTGAGCAGGCGAAGGAGCTGTTCCTTGATAATTTAAAAAATCTAACTGTTCTTCTTCTTATTGTGTGGCACCATTAACCGTGCTATCCAAGCGATAGACCGCGGTTGCATGGTGTTGCACAGCTTTTAAAAAAGGGATCGACACAGCTATAAAAGAAAACAAAATACAACTATACAAGTTTGACAAAAAAAACAATATTAAATCAATTATGAAAACAAGTAACTGGGGTATTACCAAGTGCAGGGCCAGCTAGACATGAGTGTATCTTTGAAAGTTGGTCCTGAGAAAATCAACCACTGATGATTGAACATATTTATAAAGATAACGAGTTTTAGGAAGCAAAAATGGAGAAGAAAATTGTAAACTATTACTTAAAATGCTTATTACCAGAAATTATTGACCCAGACAAATTCGTGGCTTGGCCATAAGAGACATAACATAAGAAGACATAAATGAAAATATTTCCAGCAATTTGCCACAACAAAAGACAGTAAAATCCAAAAAACACCCATACAAGACGAATCAAATATACAGCGTGAAGAAAATGAAGCGAGAATAGGGCCTTATCTTGTAAGTTTCAACCTAAATATTTAAATTTTGTCGAATTTTCATTATTCAGTTATTAAATTAATTATACATTACCTACTCATTAATTACAGCGGTTTTTTTTTCATAAATATTTAACTAAATTGAGCGTTTTTCCAGACCATACAAACTTTAAGGATGAGTTCCACTTGTGAAACTGAACAACTATCTCCTAGAAAGTTATGTGCAAAAAAGAAAAGAAAATTAACTGCCCATACTATGTCAGCTAATCGCGTAATTTTATATTGGGAGTTCAATTTATTTTAATTTTTGCACATAGGTTTCCAAGGGAAAGTTATTGTGTTTCATGGGCGGAGCACATTCTACACTTCTAAATAAAACGAAAATACCTACGCATTTATTAACCTACTCGTTCCCACTGTCAAACAATACACGGAAACATAAGTATTAAGGCGTTCGACTTAGCGGTCATAACTGCGTACACGGGCGGAGCGCAAATCGCAGCGGCGACTGTACGGCGTTCTAGTGCTAGGGTTGATTCATGAAAATAAAAATAAAAGGTTTAAAAGTGATGGTTTTATTTATTTGATTAGTTTAAGTAACAGTTGTACTGGTTGTTTCCACTAAGACGGTGCGCCAGCTTAAAACGATTGATTGATTGATTGATTGATTGAAAACACTTTATTGCACAACATAAGAGAAAAAAAAAAGATACAATGATTAAGGAAGTTGTACATATAGGCGGTCTTATCGCTAACAAGCGATCTCTTCCAGACAACCTTTAGGTGAAGGAAATATGAGAAATCATTATTGTGGGGTAGTAGTGGGCAATAAAAAAATTCATAGAGAAAAAAAAATAAATAAAAAATAAATAACCAATCTTAAACTACGTAATACACGTAAATATATAAGTAGATATAAATGATATAAACTAAAATACATACTCATAAAAAATACATATACATAAAACATACATACATAACATATATAGTATAGTAAGTACATACATAACCACATTAATGATGATGATGAGAACAACTAGAGATAATATGTAGGAGATTAAACAGATTTATGAAATTTATAGAAAGTGATCTTTAACTTTAGATTTAAATATATTAAGGGAAGGCGAATTACGAATGGAATCAGGGAGAGAGTTCCACAGGCTTATGGAACGTATAGTGAAGGAATCAGAGTAGAAATTGGTAGAATGAGTAGGTACAACAAGGCGCAGTGAATTTTCAGATCGTAGAGGTCGACTATGAGAGGAGGAGAGGTATTAGAAACGGTTTTTAAGATAAAAGGGAGTACGAGGGTCAAAAAGCACTGAATAGAGAAGAGCAAGAGAATGGGCGTCCCTTCGAAAACGTACTGAAAGCCACTGTAGCTCCCTTCGGTACTCGGATACATGGTCATATTTGCGCAGTCCATAAATAAACCGAATGGCTAGATTTTGTAATCGTTCTAGCTTATTTAGGAGATCAACATTGAGATCAAGATAACACGTGTCAGCGTAATCTAGAATGGGAAGAAGAATGGATTGGGCTATAGCAATTTTGGTAGCTGTTGGAAGAAAATTGCGCAGTCGATTGAGAGAACGGGTTGAAGCAAACATCTTCCTACTAACCTCAGCAATCTGGGGGACCCAAGACAGGGTTTGGTCAATGAAAACTCCTAGATTTTTTACTTTTGTACTGAAGGGAACAGTTACACCGTCGAAAGTAATAGTAGGCAAATTAAAATAATCTATCCTAGAGACAAAATACGGACTGCCAATCAGGATACATTGCGTCTTCATTGGATTGACTTTTAAGCCGTAAGATTTGCTCCACTCTGATATGACGTTAAGATTAGCATTAGTAGTCTTAATAGCAGATGAAAGGTCATCTAAAGGTGCCTGTGTGTAAATTTGTAGATCATCTGCATATAGATGATAGGAAGAGGAGATCTGAAGGGAAACAGAATTAATAAAAATAGCGAATAGAAGAGGGGAGACAACGCCACCCTGCGGCACGCCAGCACTAGTGGATAACCAAGATGAAAAGGAGTCTTCAATGCGTATGCGTTGTCGACGTCCTTGCAGGTAACTGCGGAACCAATCAATTACCGGCGGCGACATGTTGAGGGAACTCAACAACCCAAGCAGTATGTCATGATCAATAGTATTAAATGCGTTGCTGAAGTCCAGCAAAGTTAGTACTGTGAGTTGTTGATTCTCCATACCAAATCTAATGTCGTCAGTGATTTTGATAAGTGCAGTATTCGTACTATGGCCAGGACGGAAACCAGATTGGAACGGGTTCAGAAGACTATTTTTGACCAGGAAATGACTAAGTTGGCAGTGGATAAGGCGTTCAAGGACTTTGGAAAGGAAAGGGAGAATAGAAATAGGACGGTAATCGGACAGACTTGATGGATTGGACTTCTTAGGGAGAGGGATGATTTGGGCCTCTTTCCAGATATTTGGAAAGGAGCCAGATGAGATACATGTGTTTAGGATTTTGGTTATGATGGGACACAGGATATCAATTAAAGGAAAGACCATATTACGACTAATGTTATCACCACCGACGGCACCAGAAGTTACCTTTCATTTTTGTTTGGTTAAAAAATATATGCGCGGTACTTACTAGGTAAATCCTGATTACGCGTTCTGATTGCGACCCGATAGTTTTTTTTAAATCCAAAATTGATAATCCCTCACTTAGGATCATCTCACCTGATGGTAAGTGACGATGATGCCAAAGATAGAAGCGGGCTTATCAAGATTCCCCAACTTCTGTCTTATCTTCAAGCCGGAACACATCAATGCTGTTACACTGATGTTTGGCGGCAAGACTTAGATAAGATGTTGGTAGCTATCCAGACGGGCTATGAAAATGCCCTACCACCAACCAAACTGACTCTTACAAAGTTGACCCCGCCGGGAATCGAACCCGCGACCTCCTGGTGTGCAGGGAATGGACTAACCATTACGGTACGGAGGCAGTTAAAATTTAATTAACTTAGCCGTTTTACCGGTACGTCGGTGATTTTAAGGTTTTGTAGTCAAACTAAGAACCTTTATAGTTTCGCCATGTCCGTCAATAAATGATTAGTTTACGAAATATTAAGTTTATAAGTGCTGATTTTTGTAACATGCCCTCTCGCACATCTACCAGATACGCTAGACTGCCAGGTTTATGATATAGCGTCCCCACTTACCTACCCTAGGGCATAACAGTGGGGGCCGCTATTCCTGCCAACACCATAAGGTGAAGACAAGGACCAGTTACGGTAGGTCTTGCCGCCAAGACGCTTGTCCTGGTACTCTGCAAGGCGAGTGCCTCGTGGAAGAGAATCACTACCTACTGTCCAGGTAGGTCCCGGAGCTGTAGGCGCGCTCACCTCCCGCGGCTTTCGCTGCTGGCGGTTCGATCCCCGCTCGGGACGCCAGAGAAGCTGGCTCCCACATATCCGGTGTGGTACCGGAACTGTAGGCACGCTCACTTCCCGGCGCTTATCGCACCTGTCCAGACTTACTCCTACGCGGCTGGACAGTTTCAAAACCGCTATTTTAGGAAATCTGAATATGATTTGGTATAGTAGGACAACACATAATGAATTAACAAGAAAAACTATCACGGCTACGTAAGCTTTCTTAGTTTAAGAGTGATAGAAGACCAACTTAAGACGTGCAGTTATATTTGTAAAAAGTTCAACTCCTTACAAAATGTCTCAATCTAAACTGCAAAATTAACTTAGTTTTTTTTATAATTTTTTTTATCACTACCGAACCCTACATTGTTGATGATCCGACACGCACTTAGCCAGTTTTATTAGATCTGTTTTTTTATTACCTACATACCTAGCACTTACATAGACTTCCACCATCTTCCACTTAGCACGGTTCGGACACACAATAATAATGATTACATATCTACCTATCTCGATCTTAGATTATTTTTATATTAGGCATCTATACCTACACAAGACACACGGTGGCGGCCCGACTCGCGAGAGCCCGTCCGAGTGGGTCGCTAAGCGTAGGTATATTTTGCGGTAGGTTTAGGCGAGTGACGGAGTACTGCCCATAGTAAATAAAACTATATAATTTTGTAAATAAATATAAGGATATCTATGTTTATAAAGTACTAAATAATTAATTACTTAGCTTATTTAAAACTGACCAAAATAATATTTTACATTGCATACCTACGTAATTAACAGCTGAAATATTTATACTGTGGCGCGTAGTGTGAGACGCGCGGGCGGCCCCCCACACCTAACCTCCTAAAATCCTAGTTCGCGCTCAAATGCCTCGCCTTAACGGGTCCTACACCAATTTTGTTACAACCTGTACATCTCCCAGAATATAAAAAAATGATTACACAATAGCCTTCGCAAACAATACAGGTCTAGGATTTTCTGTAAGCAATTCCGTGATTTATGCACAGGGATAGTTGACGGGGTGGGGTGGCAAGTGACAGAGACTATTAATTAGCATAGTCCGACATAGATCGATAGATCGCGAGCGAGGGATTTGGAGAAAACTCATTTCCACGCTCGCCATCCACAGGTCTGTAAAGCTTGCATTGACACCGTTTAACCACACCCTGGACGCTTCATACAACGGGCCAGAAATGACATTTTAAAAAAGGAATGACGGAACAAACAAAATGGCGGCGAAATCAACACAAAATTAAAACAAGTTAAATTTAATATAAATTTAGGCATTAAAATAAAAACGAATGTCTTCTTAATAGGTACTAGCTGTGCGTGCGACTTTGTCCGCGTGGAGGTTTTGAATTTTCCCACGGGTACTCTTGAATTTTCCGGGATAAAAAGTATCCTATATGTTAACCCGGGTTATAAGGAACCACCATACAAAATTTCATTAAAATCGGCCTGGTAGTTTTTGCGTGATGCGCGAACATACAGACAAAAATTCCAAAAGTTGTTGTATTGGCCTCTATATTGTTAGTAATGTCCACCATAGTTATTTTTTTCAAAAAATATTTCATGTACAGACACGGCCCCGTTACAGTTTTATTATATGTATAGATTTACATCTTCCAAGTAAACTCAAAAATACCTTAATACTGGTGGTTTATCAATTCAATGCAACGCATACGAATCACGAATTCTATGTGATTGACAGTAGGATATGACTTAACTTCAAGAATAGAATAGCATCATTTAAAAAATGGAAAGTGGCCAGTCATAAATGTTGACCTCTTTAAGTCGATTGTAAATCGAAAGTTACAAAAATGGGTAACAAGCCGCAAGCAAACAGTAATGACGTCACACTCAAAATGAAAGAGACAAATGTATCATTTGACAGTACGGTACTCTTTTCGGTGATTGTCATTTTTAAAATACGAAGTATTGTGTTTGTTCAGATATTTATGAACTCCTACTTGTTCACATAAAATTGGAATTCTTTAGTACAGATATATATTTTTGTGCCACTACATGTTTATAAATATTTAAAAACCTTTGCGTAGATATTTATATACTTTCACTTGCAATAATTTAAAAAAATATTAGTACAGATGTTTATTAGTTATCAGTTGTTTAGATATTACTGTAAGACTTGCTCAGATTAATATGACAGGTTACATGTGTATATATATTTGATTGATGAATCTGCTCAGATATAAGTACCCTTCCATGTAAATTCATATTTAAAGCCTTGGTTATGCTCATATATTAATGAACTCGACTGTACCTGAGAGAAGAATTGTATGCATTTATGTCTCTCGTGGAAGTGCGTTTCGTCGGCCGACAGCGTGGCCGGGCAGCCGGGGCAGCGGAAGGTCCACCGCGACGTCACCTGGGGGAGGACACACACACATACGGATTAGATTCCTTCATCAGCATCACATCAGCCGAAAGACGTCCACTGTGGAATTAAGGCCTCCCTCCCCTAAGGTATAGGGATGATGACAGCATCAGAAATAAATTATGAACTCTTGATCACTAAATTGACCTCCTACATAAACTTCGGAAAACCTTACTCATTTTGTTTTCCATCAAGTCTTCGATTTTTAATTCATCAAAATCACAAAATTAGTACATAAATGACGCTGCAAAACTATGACGTCACGCCTAGGTATTTCAAACATTTTTAGAACAAAATGTAGTTTTTGACAGATGATAAAAAGTAAATCAGATGAATTGACATTCGTCATCCCTATTCCACAACGGTCGGTTCTACGCTACCCACATCAGGGGCTTCCCGCGACTTTCATCAGATCATCGGTCCGCCGAGTGGCAGGCCTGCTTGCGCTACGTCTTTCAGTGTGCGGTCGCCACTCGAGGGCTTTAAGGTTAAGACACTCTAGGGTTAAATTATTTCTGAATAAAAATAAAAAATGTTTATTTGCTAGAATACAATACACATGTAAACACTGTATCGAAAACTTGTACAGGATATGCAATGTCAATGTCAATGGGTGTCCTAGAGGTGGTCCCAAATAAAATGCAATGGTCTTGTCAGATGGATCTCTAATTGAACACTAATTTAAAAAATAATAAAATTATGCTAAGTCGTCGTGCGTCAATGCACTCTAACCTGGGTCGCTGGCAAAGTACACTGTAGACTGCGACTGTTTCCAAATCTTAGCAATATTATTTAAAAATAAATAACATGTACGTATGTAAATCGTACAACAAGGGCAGAATGCTTAAATTTAGTTATATGTAGTTTAGTTCGAACCGACACCATTGTCGGCCACCAGCTTTGCCTAAGTTTCGCAAAAGACGCTCAAAGTGAGACGTAAAACGCAGTTTCAGATTAGTTAAGCCCTTAAGGGCCGCCAGGAGACACATATCGATATTTGAAATTAGTTTTCGATGTACTAATATAAACTAATACAAAATTAACTACGATGAAAACTAATTACAAACATCGATATGTGTACTCAATATATTTACAAAGTTTGGATTCAATCCGGCATGTAGTTTTTGTCATCATCATCATCATCATCATATCAGCCGCAAATCGTCCACTGCTGGACAAAGGCCTCCCCCAAGGATTTCCACGATGACGTAGTTTTTGTATTAAAGCGGAACTACGTTTGTATGGAAACTCGAGACTCCTGGGGACTCTTAAGTAACATCACAGTACCTTAAGCAGTCGCAGCTCAGTGCGATCGCGTGGTTGGCTCAATAACGGTCACTAATTGGATGGGTTAACTGTTAGTGGCTTTTTTCTCGACCGTTGCTAGTCTTTAAGAGGAAACGTCAAGGAGAGCCATTTTATCCATACAAACGTAGTCCCGTGTATCCTCCCTGGATAATGACAATAGAGCAAAAATGTTTTTTCCATCAAACCTCTATCTACCATGGCCATTCCTCTATGTTTTGTTTTTTTCCATATTCTAATTATAATATGAATTAGAATTAATTTAGAATTTTTTGAAGGCAAAAGCTGAGAAAATTCCCCAATTAAAACGTCATTTTCAGGCACCTACCAAAAAATAATATGCATATTAACAATAAAATTAAAACATAGAGGCATATGTAAAGCGTTTTTTTAATTACTGTTGAAAAAATATTATTATTGCTCATGTTTTGAAGGAGGAAATAGGGACTACGAAATGCTGTTTTGGTCAATTTTAGTGCCTATAAATGTTCTGCGCAGCAGTTCTCCCTTTCTTGCTGTATACGGGGAGGTTTGGGGGAGGGAGACAGCAATATTTTATTCAAATACCTCTATTCTTTAGACCGCGTTTCCTCTTGAGCCGTGTAAGATACCTTACAGGCGGCTTGAAAAACTTTGACAGAGAGGTTCGCTACTAGCCCTACAACCTCTTGGGACTTGGTCCCCCGTGTGTGGAGTATGGCGCAATGTTCCCCAGTTTGGGGAGAGACCCGGGAGTGGGGAAGTTGAGGGTTGATAACGTAACAGTACCTTAACAGGAGGTTTTCTCGTGAGGTGTGCCACGAGGAAGTTCATGGCGATGTCCTCGCAGTTCATGTACTCGTCCACGTAGTCCCGTATGGCGGTCGGCAGCACCTTCCAGTAAGACCACATGTAGTAGCGGTGGATGAACGCCGCGCCCGTCAGCACCATGCTCAGCTCGCAACTGTCCACGAAGAAAATATAGCTAATCAGCCTGCCCTGGCTGGTGCGATGACAATCATTGTCACATCATCTGGACGTCCACTGCTGGACATAGGCCTAAACCAAGTTCGGAAGTTTTGCCGTTATCTCCACGCTTGTCAGCAAATCGCTAAACTGAAGTGGCAGTGGGCAGGGCACGTAGCTCGTAGAAAAGATGGCCGTTGGGGTCGTAAAGTTCTCGAGTGGTGAACGTGGCGTAGGAAGGCCTTCCATGCGGTCGACCGACGACCTGGTGAAGATCGCGGGAAGGCGCTGGATGCGTGCAGCGCAGGACCGGTCGTCGTGTTAATACTTTGGGAAGGTCTTTGTCCAGCATTGGACGTTTTTCGGCTGATATGATGATGTCACACGGGAAGGATGCTGCTGCCTATTCTACGATTTGTTCCCTAAGTCACCTCTTACGATACCCTCGGAAAGAGATGTGATTGGTACTGTTCGAGGGCCGCACCACAGGCCATTAATATATTTAGTGGTTACTCCACTTGCTTCACACTAGGAGGTCGCGGGTTCGATTTCTGGCGGGGCTATTCTTCAAGAATCGGTTTGGTTGGTTGTAGGGCATTTTATAAGCAATGCATTGAGAAATTCTGGTAATAGAAATGGCCACCCTGCTGCTCGCTCGCATGTGTTTGTTTACTTGTAACGTTGTGCCTAGGCCAAGTAGCAGATGTAATAGTGCAATAGTGAACGAATACTCAATTTAGTGAATTATGGAGTGCTACCTACCAAGAGAGTATTCGTAACAGATATTGCACTTCCTTATAAAACGTAAATACCTACACATTTATTCACCTACTCCTTCCCACTGTCAGACAATCCACGGAAACATTGGTATTAAGGCGCTCGACTTAGCGGTTATAACTGCGTACACGGGCGGCGACTGTACGGCGTTCTAATGTGTAGGTACTTATCTCGGCTGCTCGAACGACCTATTATGATATTATGATCTTATAAAATAAAATCTAGCTGGGAAAAGCTGAAGTAGGACACGGTTTATGTAGGTACTCGTATGTACTGTGTAATAAGTACATTCAGTTAGTGATTGTGGCAAAATGTATCTCACCAAAAACATACATGTGAAAAATGTTAGCCAAGTTCAATACTAAAATATGCTTGGTTGTACACTACGCCGACAAAATGATTAAGATCTAAATGGGTGCCAAGTTCTGCAGATAATCCTGAAATCTACTTATAAGAATAAATAACTTTGTAAACAAATATAAAACTCTATTTCTATGTTTTCTCTGCTAAAACAGTGTTTGATAAATAAAATTATTAATTCTGAAATTTAACTGTCATATAATTTAGACAAAGTAGAGAACTTATATGTTAAATTGAAGTTTAAGATCTGTCTTGGCTACTTTTTACCACCAAATCAAATATAGAAGATAAGTTGATTAGACAAATATAAGATGACTTGTATGTAAAAAGTAGCCAAGTCAAATCTTAAACTTCAATTTAACATAATAAGTTCTCTACTTTGTCTAAATTATTCGATAGTTAAATTTCAGAATAAATAAACACTGTTTTACCAGAGAAAACTAAGCAAAGCACGAAAGAAAAGCACGACCACACTTCTGTGCCATGCCTTAGGCATTTGTCCTTCAAGTACAACGGAATTAAATAATTTCTGAAGAGCTTTAAGTACCGGTGTTCCAGATGCTTTCAGAAGTTCAGCCGTAATTCCATCATCACCCGATGCCTTATTGTATTTAACTGTTTAAGAGCTATTCTAATCTCGTACAGGCTGACGTCCGGGATATCTTCGATATAGTGTCGGGTAGGTCTAGCTCTTGGGTCTTTAGCCAGATCGCTTACAGGCAGACGTGTGGTCGTGTACAATTTCCCGTAGAACTTCTCAACTTCTTCCAGCAACTCAGTCTTAGACGATATGATCCTGCCATCTTCAGTCTTCATCTTGGTCAGTTGGCTTTGTCCAACAGAGATCTCTCGCGAACACTTTTGAGCCTTTGTTGTTCTCAATCGCCTCTTTAATACAATTCGTATTATAGTGTTTCGACGAGGGTAGCGTACCTCATTCTCCAAATTACCAAACGGTATTCGCTGAAAGTTATTCAGGTATATGCACCGACCGCGCAACACTCCGACGACGAAGTGGAGATCATATATGAGGATATCTCTAGAGCTTTACATAACAGCTCCCGGACCCAATACATCATTGTTATGGGGGACTTCAACGCGAAACTGGGCAATCGAAGTGATGGTGAGCTGAGAGTTGGGCAATTTGGATATGGAGAGAGAAATGCACGTGGCCAGCTGCTGGCCGACTTTATGGAGAGGGAGGGCTTCTTTATGATGAACTTCTTCTTCAAAAAGCCTAAACATCTAAAGTGGACATAGTTGCATCCCAATGGCGTAACGAAAAACGAGATTGACTTCATCTTTTCAACGAAAAGGCAAATATTCAATGATGTCTCCACAGAGACAATCACGTTGATCACAATCAACTCAGTAAAAACAGGAAGCGATCACCGAATGGTAAGAGGCACATTGAATCTAAAGACCAAGCTACAAAAATGTCGACTGAAGTCCACGCTCCGACCAGCGCCCATCCAGCTTTAAAACCCCAAAAGCTTTCAGCTCAAGTTGCACAATCGCTTCGAATGCCTAGGAGACTGCGAGAATGTGGACGATTATAACGACAGGTTCGTGGAAATTGTCCAAACGGTCGGGTCTAAGATTTTTAAAACTCGCCGTTCAAACAGAACCAAAAAAAATTTGGACTTCACCAGCAACCTCATAGAAGAAAGACGCAGATTGGTTTTGCAGTCCTCTAAAGACGCTACTTAGTATCGGCAACTAAACAAGCAGATCTCTAAGTCTCTAACCCGCGACTAACGATCCGGACCACATTGTTAATGAGTGACTTATTGACTAGAAACCCGACACTACCCTCGGACAGTTGGTCGCCCTTCCGGAAATAGAGCAGGTTTCCGGATTTAAGGATTATGGTGTCCTCCCCCTCTCTATGTTCCTCGAGTTCTGTCAGCTTTACGTCGGTTCGCAGTGTGCGCGCGTTGTAGGTTGCCAGGGCCAGAGGTCTTTTGTTTTGGTAGCCTAGCATCTGCCGGGGATTCTTCGCACCCCATGCCCCGCCGTTACCTTGACCGCTACCGGAGTCAGGAATAGCGGGGCCGCCGGGGACTAGGGGCCGTTTTTTGTTTGTGTCGATCATTGGGGGGGTGTTTCCGTGATCGCCACGCTTGGCAGGCGGGTTGGCGATCGCAGCGTTGATGCAGATTGACAGCAAGTCACGGAAAGACGCTGCTGCCCATCCTCCGGTTTGAGTCCCTTAGTCGGCTCTTACGACACCTATTGGAAGAAATAGGATGGCCCTATTCTAAGCCGGGAGCCATTCGGACGACTTATGTAATTATTATGATTATATAACCTAACCTAACCTAAAAGCAATGAACAAGAAAACAAGCAAAATTTACGACGGATAATAATATATTTCGCAAATTTTTTTTTGTTTTCCAGCGACAATTATATACCTACATGATAAATGCTTGGACGAATTAATTCGTCTAAGGACAAATGCCGTTAAAAGTACGATTTTTTAAGTACAATTATTTATTTATAGTGATTTATCTGTTAACTCAAATCGATTTAGTTGAATGACGAAGCATAAAACGCAACTTTATAGGTAAGTTTTCGCTAGACAACCGACAGCAAGAGGTCGCTCGCTCGCGCGTATGAGCGCGGCTGGCACTCGCTCCGTGACGCCGCCCCGCCTCACCCCACGGCGGCCGGGCGGCCACGCGCGCGCCCACTACAATCCGTTCACAGTTATTTTACCTCTGACGTCCTTAATACAATTTTTATGCAAATAATTTATTTAAAATTTTGAAATATTGCTTTTTTAATTATCAGAATAACAGAAACACCCAAACAAGAGAATATTATAGTGGTTAAGGCCATTAAGATTTTACAGCCACATTATAAGTATTATAACTTATCTATCACCCAGAGGTAAAATAAGTGAACATAGTGTAGTTTCAAATTTAGCCAGTATATTAATTATTATTGCCTAAAAATGTATGTATCTGTAGTAAATCGATTTGCAATACAGATTTACAACATTTAAATCGTTCTTGTATGAATGTATATTAGATAAATGATTAAATTAAACTCCCTCCGTGGTTAAATGGTGTAAGCATTGGCTTTACGATCCGAAGGTTGCAGGTTTGATTCCTGCGGGGACCACCTGATTAGAATATGAACATTGCCGGCTGAATAACCTGACTGGCCGAAAAGAAAAATGATTTCGTGTTTCGGGAAGCACGTTAAGTCGTTGTTTCCTGTTGCACTTGCTACATAAACCGTGTCAGAGCCACTCAAACACCGGGGTTTTTCTGGGGTTTTTCTGGGTTGCTTGACCCAGTAGTAATACATAAAGAAGTATAAATTGTAGGTACTTACATATGTAACCCTAAGCAAAATGTAGCGATACACGTTTCTTTTTCATGTACTTAAGTATTTAAGCACAGACAACAAGCACTTCTAGATTTACAGTTGCACTACGACAACCACCACTATTACAAACTATATAAGAGCAGCCTCAAGGTCAAACTGTAAAGCATGATGTACTATCGACTGTACAATAAGTTACTAAATAGAGTAAGGTATTGCAAACCATCTTGCTTTCCTTCATATACTTTACGTAATAATTATTATATTAGTAGGTCTATATTGTTTATAATGTTTATTTATATTTTGATGATTGTCTGGTAAACGTTTATAAACAGGAATAGTGTAGGCAGTGTAGTGACACAAAGTGGACCGGTGACCTGATTAAAGTAGCGGGAAGCCGTCGGATGCGGACTGCACAGGGCCCGACGATAGGATTTCCACGACGACCGCGTCCTTTGTCCTGCAGTGGACGTCTTTCGGGTGACATGACGATGATGATAAGACAGGAATTCAATCTGGGCTTTTTTATATCACAGACTTGTAAAAGAATTTATTCTTTCGTAACACAATTTTATGGTCCGCTATGCTGTTTAATCGTTGAGCCGGCAGCGGCGTTGTTAGTTGCAGTTTGCGTTATTTTTGAGCTTCTAAGTTTTATGATAGATCTAGTAAGTACCTACCTATACAAGGCGATAATTCATCAGCGACCTTTAATCATAATACTTTAATCGTAATTCCCCTACGAAAAAAATAAAAAGAAAGAAAAAGTTTTTGCTTTATAATTTTGACAGGCGCTAGGTGCTACTTAATGAAATCTATTGTTTAAAAAAAAAAAAAAGCGTCGGTGGCTCAACCGGTAACGACTCGGTCCATCTAACCAGAGGTACCGGGTTCAAATCTGGACGGCCAATGTACCAATGAGTTTTTCAAAAACTTACGTACATATCATTACCGATTGCTTTAACGGTGAAGGAAAACATCGTGAGGAAACCTGCACAGGCCTGCGAAGAAACTCGAAGGTTGTGTGTGAAGTCGACCAACCCGCACTGGGCCCGCGTGGTCGACTAAGGCCTAATCGCACTGATTCAGGGTAGGCTCGAGCCCCTCGGTGGGGACGTATATGAGCTGATATAATAAAATAATAATAATTGTTTAAAAATATTTAAATATATTATATTTAAAAATATTTAAAATATATCGTTTTCTGAATTTTTCCTTTGTATACACGCAATTACCTAACTGGATGCCAAATTTGAACTTTCTAGGCCATCGGGAAGTAGGTTAGGTTTTTGATCTATATGTCAGTCAGTGAGTCAGTGGAAAAATGGCGGTATTTAGACTTTTATATATCAATAACCATTAAAGCTGTATTTATGAAATTTGGGGTTCTAGTTAATCTTATTAGTATGACTATGGGTTTCATGGGGAAAGTCGTTCAGTTTCATGAGTAAAAGCACCAGTTAAAATAGTTTCAGCCAATTTTGTTAGACCTTATAATATATACTTAAAACACACCGATTCTACTGAGTGTCCCAGATATGGTATAATCTTCACTAACCTGTAGTTGGAATTATATAAGAAGCCGTTATTGAAGTTGAGATCCCACGCGTGATAACGGCCTGGAAATCCCACTATCCGATCTCTGTGTTCCCGCCACACTCTGGAACAAAATTGAACAACAAGTTAAAGGTTTGGAAACTTAAACACGCCAAAGAAAAAACGCTCTTTTTACCTCATCATCATATCAGCCTAAAGACATCCACAGCTGGACAAAGGCCTCCCCCAAGGATTTCCAAGACAACCGGTCCTGCGCGCTGCCCGCAACCAGCGGCCTCACGCGACCTTCACCAAGTCATCGGTCCACCGGAAGGCATGCCCACGCTACATCTACCGGTGCGCGGTCGCCACTTGATCAATTATTTTTTTTAATGCTGTATGCTGTGACACTGTGCGTCAGATACTGAATTGTAAATTTTAAAAAAAGAGTAACCTGAACGCGAAGACGATCTCATCGTGCCTCAAATGCGCGTCGTCGTCCACACACAGCACTGCCTCCGTCTCGATCAAGTGGAACGGCAGGAAGCGATTGTTCAGCGAGTTCTTGGAGGTCCTCACCACGGCGACGGGCGCGCCACTCTCCGGCCAGGAGAGCGTCGCGCTGGGGCCCGCCGCGCCGTTCCACACCACCACCACCTGCAAGTATTCAAGCAGTGCAGATACAGAGTAATCTCCATGGGTTCCAGTTTAAAACATCATCATCATCATCATATCAGCCGAAAACGTACAATAAGATTTTGTACAATAAAGAGTTTATAATAATAATAATAACGTCCACCGCTGGACAAAGGCCTCCCACAAAGAATACCACGAAGACCGGTCCTGCGCTACCCGTATCCAGCGGCTCCCCGCGATCTTCACCAGGTCGCCGGTCCACGAGCTATGTGCCCTTAGAACACTAATGTTCAAAGTAAATTTATCTTTATAAATACAAGATTTATGAGCGTATTGAGCGTCGGTGGTGTAATGGCTAGGGCCGCTACCTCCTGTCCGGGAGGTCGTGGTTTGAATCATGCCACGTACCAATGTGTTTTCGAATTTCGATTTCATATGTACGTTTATCCGACGCTCTTACGGTGAAGGAAAACATCGTGAGGAAACCTGCACACGCCTGCGCAGAAACTCGAAGGTTGTGTGTGAAATCGACCAACCCGCACTGGGCCCGCGTGGTCGACTAAGGCCCTAGCGCCCTAATTCAGGGTAGGCTCGAGCCCCTCGGTGGGGACGTAATATGAGCTGATGATGAAATACAAGATTTACGCTCATCCCTGACTAACAATAAGACTAAGTGTCTCTGTAATGCTATCAAAATGATTCTGTAATTTTTGATTCTGTTCATTTGTTTTTCGACAGGCACCTTCAGATAGCTTTTTTTTTTGTTTCTATCACGCTTAAACAACTGCAGTAGACTATCTGGAGTACGCTCTGCCAATATTGACAGGAGGTTCGGGTTCATGTCCCGGTAGTGGCAAACATTTAAGAAAAAATAACAATTTTCAGCCAAATAAAAAAAAACCGGCCAATTGCGAGTCAGAACCGCACACAAAGGGTTTCGTACCATCATACTAGATGGCGCTAGTACAAAGGGTTCTAGTTTCTTCAACGTTTAAAAAAAACACTTTTTTAACTTTTTGTAATTTTTAGTATTTGTTGTCATCTGTGAAAATTTCAACTGAATAGCTATCACAGTTCATGAATCATGAAATACAGACTGGTGACAGACGGACGGACAGCGCAGTCTTAGTAATAGGGTCCCGTTTTTACCCTTTGGGTACGGAACCCTAAAAAGGATGAGGTTCTCAATTCAACTGTATGTTTGTTACGCGATATCTTCGCAGATTTTGAACCGATTTTCATGATTCTATTTTGTTTGAAAACCATATTTTTGCCGCTCGCGTTGATTTATTTTGCTTGTGATGTGAATATATATCATTGTTATTATACTATGTAGTTGTGTGGAGAGGTGTAGTGGTACGGAACCCTCAGAGCGCTAGCCCGACTCGCACTTGGCCGGTTTTTGAACGTTCGTAGCGTTTCCATGTATTTCTTGGGCGCCTTACTTCCAGTAACCATACAATGTTTGTGTACTTTATTGACTAACCCCACCCAATGTTTTTAAATGGGGCAGTCCAACCTGGCAGCGATGTCTTACCAAGATTCCTCAACGCAATGGAGAACTGTCTATCTTATCTTTAAGCCGGAACACATCAATGTTGTTAACACTGATGTTTGGCGGCAAGACTTGGATAGGATGGTGGTAGCTAGCCAGGCGGGCTTAGAAAATGCCCTACTACCAATCAAACCGAGTCATACAAGTCGACCCCACCGGGAATAGAACCCGCGACCTCCGGGTGTGAAGCGAATGGACTAGCCATTAAGCCAAATCAAATCAAATTCATCAAATTAATAATTAAAATAAATCGTCAAAAATTACCTTGTGCAAGTATGGAAGACCTCTCAGCCGAGCCAGTGCTGCCGTCAACACCGCTTCTCTTTCGTATGTGAGTATCACGATAGTGAACTGCTCCCTCGGACGGTCTCCGCCGAGCGCCTCGCTGAACTCGCGGCCCGCGCCCCCCGCGCCGCCCCCCACAGGTCGGAACCCCGCCGCTGAGCCCAGGAAACGAGCCTCTGACGTCACTATGGGGTCCCACGGCAGCTGCGGGTACAGCGAGAACGGGTCGCCCCACTCGTTCCAGAGCTCGTATCCTTGCAGCAAGGAGACCGAGTAGTTCCGCTTGTACGCTGGACTAGGGTACGGCGCTTCCAGAGGACCCAACGTCTCTTCTGGTTCTGTGTCAACAGCTGGAGGTTCGGTTTTAGGCGGATTGAAGGATTCGTTGAAAGCTGGTGCACCAGTAGCAGGTGTAGCGGGTCGCGGAGGAATGTTCAGACGCGTTCGTATGATCGCCAAGAGGGTATCTACACTAGCCTGTGACGAGCTCAGATACTTCTCCCAGAGGAGGCGTCCTTGTCGCCTAAGTGCTATTAGATCGGCGTCTGATAAAGCTCGCAAGAGGAAATGCATCTCGGTGACTCGAGCTTTAGGAAGCGATAGTACTCCTCTTCGCCAGTCTAAGGTCTCTTCGTAGGGCAGGTGAGTACGGTCTCCGCCAAGTATGACAGGAATCGCTCCCGATCTGAGGGCCTCGTATAGTCTTGCTTGCAGCAGTGCTGTTGTCGCGTAGTTCCGGTCAGAAGGAGCGAGCAGCAAGGCAAAGGTCGATTCTCGTAACACCGCTCGCCGAGACCTGTCGGTGCCACAGAGCGCCCAGTCTCCTATGGGCAGGACCACTTGTCTCTCCACTGGAGGATCACATTCAAACTGCAAGAGGAACTTGTCCGGTGCAGGCGCAATACTTTCCATCTTCTGAAGGTACTCTATGAGCGTTTTATCTTGGTCCAGATCGTGTCCGGAAGCAGGTGGTTGTGAACCCTGAAAACTGAATGCCGTTTGTGACAACAATCTACATAGTAAACGAGTGAAGACACAGATAAATATGAGTAAGCCATCATTGTCAGCTCATATACTTCCCCACCGAAGGGCTCGAGCCTACCCTGAATTAGGGCGAACGGGCCTTAGTCGACCAAGTGGCCTCAGTGTGGGTTGGTCGACTTCACACACAACCTTCGAGCCTCCGCAGGCGTGTGCAGGTTCCCTCAAGATGTTTTCCTTCACTGTAAGAGCGACGAATAAACGTACATATGATATCGAAATTCGAAAACACATTGGTACATAGCAGGATTCAACCACGACCTCCCAGACAGGAGGTAGCAGCCACCGACGGTCCCATTAATGGATAAATACCTTCGTCCAATAGCGTCCCCACTGGTCTTCTCAAACTTTTCATATTTTTTTTAATTAAAAATTTGAGTGCGTTTCACTATATCTCACCTGATGGTAAGTGACGATGTAGTAACTCTGCAAGGTAAGGCTTTACTGCACGCACAGAGGCCAGGTCTGAATATTATTTAGCAAATATCATCCCTTCTAAAATATCAGAAAACCTTACTTGTTTGATTCTTTACATTAATTTCAATTTTATAAATAATCAAATCACAATATTAGTTCGTCAAAAACTTTACATATGTGTGACGTCATATTTCTGTGACATGAATAATTTTAGAAAAAAATATTGTTTCTTATTTCTGTGACACAAATAATTTTAGAACAAAATATTTTTTCTTATTTCTGTGACACAACTAATTTTAGAACAAAATATTGTTTCTTATTTTTGTGTCACGAATAATTTTAGAACAAAATATTGTTTCTTATTTCTGTGACACGAATAATTTTAGAACAAAATATTGTTTCTTATTTCTGTGACATGAATAATTTTAAAACAAAATATTGTTTCTTATTTCTGTGACACGAATAATTTTAGAACACAAAAGCGTTTTTGACAGATAATAAAAGTAACTGATTTGACCACCATTGTAAAGGTTTTAAGGCTAGTAGCACTAGCAGTAGCTTCTCCGTAGGAGAACCAAAGTAACCGACATAGCTCTTAGATATGCTAAACTTAAGTGGCAGTGGGCGGGGCACATAGCTCATAGAACAAATGGCCGTGGGGTTCTAAAGTTCTCGAGTGACGACCGCGCACCGGTAGACCGATGACCTGGTGAAGGTCGCTGGATGCGGGCAGCGCACAAGCGGTCGTCGTGGAAAGTCTTGGGGGAGGCCTATGTCCAGCAGTGGACGTCCTTCGGCTGATATGATGATGAAGGCTAGTAGCAAACCCCGCTATCAGCATTAACAACGGATAGAAACGGCTTCCTGTGCCTTGGACAACCCATCAAAGTAGTGACCGTGCTAAGTTAACCTGCGTAATCGACCGACAACGCAAGTTACACACGACCGTAAATGATGTGAAGAGACGAGTAAAAAAGTAACTAACCTCAGTAAATATTTTCGTCTAGCTGGCGCAATAGGCGCGCAGTCTGCCCACACATCGCCCCCGGGGGGGCCTAGCGCGGGTGGGATGACTACGTCAAAACCAGGGCGATACTGCACATGCGTGAACGTGGACTGAGCTATCATCGCCCTGCCTGTCGAAGCTCCTCGAAAAGCGTCTCCGTCACCAACTGACAGTCCTCGTCGCGCCAAGTTCAGTAGCACATGATTCCTCCCATCCCCACCCCAATAGGGCAAACTTTTAACAGCACTCTCGTTGACCAGCAGCCTGTACGACTCTGTCGATCTGAAAATAAAATTGATCACTTCAAATATTAAACTTCACAAAACTATGGAAGGAAGCAAATTATTAGTCGCTGGTAGTAAATGATCTTACGAGGTAGTCTTCTCGAGGGAAAACGCTTCGCCGACGAGCACCACGTAAATGCAAGCCTCGCCTGGATTTGTTGTGAGGTGAACATTGTATCCTATTGTTTGACGAAGTGTAGTCTTTAGAAATCCATAAATCTCCGCCCCCGCCAGCGGGACATGTACTTCAGGATCGTAGAGGTAAACTGGGAATCCGGACGTGAGGGAGCAGCGGGAGTGGTCGAAGCAGGAGTGCATGCGGCAGTGAGGTTCTGAATTGAGGCTTACTGGTGGTAATGTGGAGGGTGGGTGGACGGGGAGGATCTGTCTCGGCGGGGCGATGTCGGGAGAGTCGCGGCGCATTGCCTCGAGCTGTGCGAGACGCGCCTGGTCGGCGGAGGCTCGCAGCCGCGCCAGGTCGGCGGCGGCACGCGCGTGCTCGGCCCTGGCGCTGTCGGCGCCGGCGCCCGCGGCCGCCGCCTCGCGCTGCAGTCGCCCACGTCGCGCCTCCAGCTCGCGCAGCTCCGTCGACACTGACGCCTGAAAGGACCAATTATCATATCAGCTCATATATGTCCCCACCGAGGGGCAGTCCTGCTTTTTGCTCTCGTGGTCATTTTTATAGATTGAACCATAGTGAAGACGAAAGCCCAACTTTTAAGCTCCCTGAACTGGCACCAGCTTTCTCTAGTATGGTTGAGGGGAGCGACAGCTGATTCTAGCGTTATACTCGTCATCGGGTGCTGTACGTGTGAACTGGCCTACTCTGGGCAAAGGCATTAATGGCATTCAATGATTTTAATGTATTACTTCTCGTGTCATATATATTTTCTATATTTTCGACAAATGACATGTCATCATATCGGCTCATACTAGTCCCCACCGAGGGGCTCGAGCCTACCCTGAATTAGGGCGATCAGGCCTTAGTCGACCACGCGGGCCTAGTGCGGGTTGGTTGACTTCACACACAAACTGCGAGTTTCTTCGCAGGCGTGTGCAGGTTTCCTCACGATGTTTTCCTTCACCGCTAAAGGACCACTTAAATTAGTTGTTATGTTAATAGTTCTCTTACTCTTATCGTGTGGCACAATTAACCTTGCTATCCAAGGCATAGACGACGGTTGCCTGGTGTTGCAATTAGCATCACCCGCTGTCACATTTAGGGCATTTAGATTTACACCTACGGTCGTGTGCGCGACCTTCATACACATCTAGAATCAGATGTGCAGGTTTCCTCACGATGTTTTCCTTTACCGTTAAAGCAATCGGTAAGTATGTGTACGTAAGTTTCGAAAAACTCATTGTTACATTGGTCGTCCGGATTTGAACCCAGGTCCTCTGGTTAAGAGGACCAGGTCGTTACCGGTTAAGCCATCAACACTTTTTTAATGTTAATGGTTAACACTCCATAACGTTCTGACTGCAGCTGGAGCTCCACGCTTTCTTCCTAATCTTGAAAAGATTAAGCTATACTCCACTCACTGAGGTTAACATATTCACTTTTTAAAAGCTTTTATTTAGTTTCACCTGTCCCGGTGTCTGTAATGAAATCTTGCAATTTAAATTTGACCCGGTTTCCGATTGAGCTGAAATTTTGCATGCTTATGTATATCGAGTGACAATGCAATATTAAAAGCTTGTACCTAACAATTTTTAGGTTTGTTGATTTTTTTTATATGGAGATGTATAAAGTGGGTTTATTTTTAAAAGGACTATTTTTAAGGTATCTATAAATATATCTAAAGTAAAAAGATTTGGTTATCGACCCAGTGCGACTATTTGAGTCTCAAAATGAGATTCAAGATTCAAAATGTGCATGTTTATTCAAAATAGGTGCAAATTACACTCTTTCTGATAGTCATAAAATAGTAATTACATAACATGTTGTAGCGATACACTAGCTTACATTGTACTGTCAGCATTTTTGTACGGGCGAAACCCCACTTCCCGTTGCGACTTCAGTCGCCTCCAACTTACTGTACTAAGCAGCCACACTAAATGTAATAAATTAAGTTGAATAAAAAATATAAGTTTTATCCTGGAATAACTTTGACATTTAATTAACAAACTTCTGATTAGGACAATTAAATAATGATACAAATCTAAGATTTGATAAGACTAACATTTGTGGAAAATAAAAAAAATAATCAATCATTGGTTAACCCGGCGAGGATGTGGAGGGGTCATTTTGACCCTGTCAATTTTTAATCGAGTGTAGTTTTTTTTCCCGCGGTCATAGGACGTTGGACGTCTCAGTAGCTGTTGCTAAGAGACCCGCCCACACGTTCAACACTGCTTTTTAGTCGGCCGCCGCCTGCGAACAGAGTCGCACATGCGCAAAGTCAAAAAGATTAAATATCACCCTACCAAAAGCATTACAATCCAGCCTTTAGCAGTGTCTTCATACAGTTCAGTATTTTTAAACCTTTGCTAAAACTAATGTAATAAAAACATTTTGTATTATTACATGTGCTTTTTTTTTTGCAAAATCCATACAATATTACCCAAATAATAGAGTCAACTTTAACGCGAAACTGGGCAAACGAAGTGATGGTGAGCTGAGAGTGGGGCAATTTGGATATGGAGAGAGAAATGCACGTGGCCAGCTGCTGGCCGACTTTATGGAGAAGGAGGGCCTCTTTATGATGAACTCCTTCTTCAAAAAGCCTAAACAGCGAAAGTGGACATGGTTGCATCCCAATGGCGTAACGAAGAACGAGATCGACTTCATCTTGTCGACAAGAAGGCAAATATTCAATGATGTCTCTGTGATCAACTCAGTCAAAACAGGAAGCGATCACCGAATGGTAAGAGGCACATTGAATCTAAAGACCAAGCTAGAAAGATGTCGACTGATGAAGTCCACACTCCGTCCAGCGCCCATCCAGCTCCAAAACCCCGAAAACTTTCAGCTCGAGCTGCACAATCGCTTCGAATGCCTAGGAGACTGCGAGAATGTGGACGATTATAACGACAGGTTCGTGGAAATTGTCCAAACGGTCGGGTCTAAGATTTTCAAAACTCGCCGTTCAAACAGAACCAAAAAAATCTCTGACTTCACCAGCAACCTCATGGAAGAAAGACGCAGATTGGTTTTGCAGTCCTCTGAAGACGCTACTCAGTATCGGCAACTAAACAGGCAGATCTCTAAGTCTCTAACTCGCGATTTGCGCCACTTTAATACAAATTGTATTAAAGAGGCGATTGAGAACAACAAAGGCTCAAAAGTGTTCGCTAGAGATCTGTCTGTTGGTCAAAGCCAACTGACCAAGCTGAAGACTGAGGACGGCAGGATCATATCGTCTAAGACTGAGTTGCTGGAAGAAGTTGAGAAGTTCTACGGACAATTGTACACGACCACACGTCTGCCTGTCAGCGATCTGGCTAAAGACCCAAGAGCTAGACTTACCCGACACTATACCGAAGATATCCCGGACGTCAGCCTGTACGAGATTAGAATGGCTCTTAAACAGCTTAAAAACAATAAGGCACCGGGTGATGATGGAATTACGGCTGAACTTCTGAAAGCAGGTGGAACACCGGTACTTAAAGCTCTTCAGAAATTATTTAATTCCGTTATACTTGAGGGACAAACGCCTAAGGCATGGCACAGAAGTGTGGTCGTGCTTTTCTTCAAAAAGGGCGACAATACCCTGCTGAAGAACTACAGACCCATCTCACTTCTGAGCCATGTCTACAAACTGTTTTCGAGGGTCATTACGAATCGTCTCGCACGCAGGTTTGACGACTTCCAGCCTCCCGAACAAGCCGGTTTCCGAAAAGGATTTAGTACCATAGACCACATACATACGCTGCGGCAGATTATACAGAAGACTGAAGAGTACAATCAGCCACTATGCTTGGCGTTCGTGGACTATGAGAAAGCCTTCGATTCGGTCGAAACCTGGGCTGTGTTACAGTCTCTCCAGAGGTGCCAAATTGACTATCGATATATCGAAGTGCTGAAGTGTTTGTATGAAAACGCCACCATGTCGGTTCGCCTCCAGGATCAAAACTCGGAACCTATCCAGCTGCAGCGAGGGGTGAGACAGGGAGACGTTATATCTCCGAAACTGTTCACCGCCGCCCTGGAAGATGTTTTCAAGCTTTTGGACTGGGGTGGACTCGGCATCAATATCAACGGCGAGTACATCACCCACCTTCGATTCGCTGACGATATCGTGGTCATGGCTGAGACTATGGACGACTTAGGCACAATGCTCGATGGCCTCAGTAGAGCCTCTCAACAAGTGGGTCTTAGAATGAACATGGACAAGACGAAAATTATGTCAAACGTCCGTGTCATACCTACTCCTCTGAAGGTTGGAGGCTCTACACTCGAAGTTGTTACCGAATATGTATACCTGGGACAAACAGTCCAGTTAGGTAGGTCCAACTTCGAGAAAGAGATCAATCGTCGAATCCAACTAGGGTGGGCAGCGTTCGGGAAGCTTCGCAATATCTTTACGTCCCAGATACCGCAGTGTCTTAAGACCAAGGTCTTCGACCAATGTGTGTTGCCAGTGATGACGTACGGAACTGAGACATGGTCGCTTACTATGGGCCTCATAAGAAGGCTCAAGGTCACCCAAAGGGCAATGGAGCGTGCTATGCTCGGAGTTTCTCTGCGTGATCGAATCACAAACGAGGAGATCCGTAAGAGAACCAAAGTAACCGACATAGCTCTCAGAATTGCTAAACTTAAGTGGCAGTGGGCGGGGCACATTGCTCGTAGAACAGATGGCCGTTGGGGCAGTAAAGTTCTCGAGTGGCGACCACGCACCGGAAAGCGTAGTGTAGGCAGGCCTCCCACTCGGTGGACCGATGACCTGGTGAAGGTCGCGGGAAGCCGCTGGATGCGGGCAGCGCAGAACCGGTCGTCGTGGAGATCCTTGGGGGAGGCCTATGTCCAGCAGTGGACTTCCTTCGGCTGATATGATGATGAATAGAGTCAACTTGAATTCTTTGTTGAAAAATATAAATATAGTCATTAAAAATGCAATAAAATACAGGGTCAAATATACCCTCCACAACCGCCACAACTTTTTTCACCACATCCTCGCCGGGTTAATAATGTTAAAATACAATCATTGATATATAACAAATTATGTCATTAGAACATGAAAACAATGTGACACGAGAAGTTGTACGGTGAGGTGCAGCCAAATGCACTCAAATTTTAAATTAAAAAAAACATTTTTTTTTATGCCAATCGATCATGTTTATTGTGAGGTTAGATAAGCGTACTAGAAGCGTATGAAAAATATATATATGTTCCTCTCAAATGATGCCAAACGGTCCTGTCTCTGATAAGAGCAAAAGACTCTGTGGAACCAAATTAGGTTAAAGTATAAAAAAGTAAAAAATCACAAAAAAAATTATATGGGATATTTTGTATATGGCAGAAGTTTTTGCGACTTCTGGGTTTTCCATTACTCTTAGCTCTTTCATCCTCATCATGCACAGGACTAAGTGGCATCATTATATCAGCCAAAGGACGTCCACTGCTGGACATAGGCCTCCCCAAGAATTTCCACTATGACCGTCTCTGCGCTGCCCGCATCCACCGGCTTATCAACGTGTTATCTATCTATCTATCTATCTATCTTCCCGCGACCTTCACCAGGTCATCGTTCTACAGAGTAGAAGGGTTGCTTACGCTACGTTTTTCGGTGCGCAGTCGCCACTAGATAACTTTACTGCCCCAACGGCCATCTGTTCTACAAGCTATAAGCCCCGCCCACTGCCACTTAAGTTTATCAATGTCAATGGCATCATTAGAAAAGAAAATTCGGTTTTTTTCCATATTAAATGTATGGTAATAGATTTATGCTATTTCTGACATTTCTAGTACTCTAACCCAAGTTGGTCTCTTAGAGACTTTTGATCCTAATATGACAAGATCAATTGGCGTCAAAAATAGTTTTTATGTAAATTGTACATTATCTTGCCGACTGACATTTTTTCAAAATCTGTAAACTTTGATTCAATAAAAGTCTCCTAAGAGCATTTTAGCGTGGCAGCAAGGGATCTAGTAACTGCCTTACTGACCTATCTCAACTTTCCTTCTGTATACACGGGTTAAATGTCAATACAGAATCTTTTAGAATTTAGGAAAGAAATAGTCTTAAAAACTAAAATTATAGCAAAGATGTAAATGTTTTTTTCTAGTTGAAATAAACATTTTTTAAAATAATTTAATGGTTTCCCTGAGCACAAACCTTTATCCTTAGCATTTCTTCTATCCTTGATTTAAGATCAGCTACGTCAACTGTAGACAGATCACCCAGGGCTTCCAATGTGTGACGTATCGGGCTTCCAACCAAGTTTGAAGAATTTGTTTCATACTGCAAAATCGTAGTGTACACATTAGATTGATAAGATTATGATACAAACAGTGGCATATTTAGCCTATGTCCAGGGGGGCACTTGGCCCGGGGCAGCAAGCGGTGAAGGGCTGCCAGGCTGCCTTGTTCTTTCTCCAGTCGTAAATAATGTAAAATAGAAACAGTCGTAGTAGAATATTTTTAGGGATCCATTTTGAACACCGAAAAATAATAAAGCAAGCCAAGTGTGAGTCAAACTAACGGTAAAAAGGGTGACGAACATGCAAACAGAAGGTTACAGTAAGGTGACTTATCGTGTGGCAGTACAAAACCCTTAGCGCACATCTCTGACTCGCACTTGGCCGGTTTTTGTCACTTAGACAGGCCCTTTTTTTGGTGCCCGGGGCACCGGATTCTTAAATATACCCCTGAGCACAAAGGTTATAAGATTTATGATACAAAGGTAATAAGAATTACATACAAAGGTAAAAAGGTAAATAACAAACAAGTGACATTTGTAAGCCCGAGCCGCAGTTTGCCATTAACCTTTTTTGGTTTTTGCCTCAGTAATCTCACTTTGTTTTAGAGAAAGTATATTTTTTATCACACATAATAATGAAGTATGTTAATTCTTTTTATTTTATCAATTGAGAAACACAGTTTTAATAACGTAAGAAAATAAAAGAATGACAGGTATCTTATTTGTATTCACAACTGAAACAATTTGTAATAGAAGCAATGCCAGCTTCACTTTTGTGCTATTCCACAGGAAGGTTGCCTAAGTTTGCTTCGTGCTATCACTTTTTTTGCTATAAAATGCACTTCAACTGTGAAAAGCCTGTACCTCAGATAGTGGTCAATGGATTAATCTTTGAACTTCTGTGGTTTAGTGGTTTTCATATGTCTTCTAAAGAGATATTTATGTAGAAAACAAAAGAGAAAACTTACCTTAGATAGGTAATAGTGTGTGATCATGGGCACAACAAATAACAGGACAGATACCATCATTATAACTCGAGACAGCCGCAAGTGGCCTAGCCACAGGCAAAAGCGCTCGTAAGAATACATTTTATTTAGTTAATTTCACGCCTGACATGACATTGAACCATCGGTAGAGCTTTCACATTATTAATTCCATTTGTTATTGTTACAGTTTCTTTTCAATCACTAAAACGAAACACCGTTCTGACTGACATACAACCATTACAACCACATACAAATCACAGATCACTACTATCTATCTAAGTACTCTGTGACTACCGTAGATAGCAGCCTAGCGAAACTCTATAGAGAAAATTGTTTATATGAAACTGTTACGAATCGAAGAGAATATAACAACGAACTATGTTTGTCTCTTTCTACCTTGTGCACATGTCTCTTTCTTGATCTGACAATTTCGAATTCGCTCACTGACAAATGCCATATAATCACCAACACAGAACACTATTTACTCCACCTCCCTGGTCACCAAACAGTATCTATCGTTTTATTGCGTCGTTACGAAGATTTCTGTGTGTTCTGGTTTTTTCATAAATACAGGATTAAATAGTGGATACACGCTGTGTGACATCGTTAGAGTAATTAAATAGTTATCTGGGGTGTAATAACAGCAATAATGAATTATAAAACTTGTGAAATCTGTGGATTGAAAGCCGGCCGGACTAACAATACAAAACGTACGTTTATGGCGAAATTTCCCTTAGTTAGATGATAAAAAGGTATTATTAACCCTTCCAGCGACAAACGGCCATCTTGGGATGTTTAACGAACATCGCACCTACGACAAACAACCCATTTGGGTTGTTTTTTTACATACTGGTTTAAGGTTGAAAATAGTTTATAAAACTGCGTCTATCGATAGGTCGTCTTTGGCAAATGTGCGTGAAACATGTGCATCCACTTTAATTGATATACTTTACATCCCATTTGATAGAATAATATTTTTTAAAACGAAGTTTGCTTTTAGTTTTTCTGTGGTTGTCAGCCATTACGTCAATTACGTGTGATTGTTGAGTGACGTTGTTTTATGTTATTTATCATGGAAGGGTATGTAAATTTAATTTAATTCCATTTTAAGATGTTATTGCTTTACAGTGTAGTGTTTTTATCACCGTATCTTTCTCGATAAAACTCTTAGAAACGCATTGAGTTGGTAGCGGAAAATTGAACAAACTTATTTTTTTTGTCTCGAGTATGTTCCTAAACGGTTCCTAAATTCACCAAAACGGCTTGTTTTTGATATATATACATCTTCTAAACTGATCATCATCATTTCTAAGTGTTTGCATGTAATTTAGATCACCTAGGGCTTTTCCAAAGCAACATGTAGCAATTCAACACAATGGTATTTTTTTGTGTAAAATTATGTAATTTAACCCTTCCATCCTACCGAAATACGAACAAATGTTGATTTATCATCATCATCTGACACCATCATCATAGTTTCCAAGAATTTAAATGAATTTTAGACCAATTTAAATTTTCACCGAGGCAGCCTCGGGTAATTCAAACGATGGACTTTATTTGTGCTATACCTACCCCCAGCTGGTTTTTAATTTACCATCATCATCACACCGTCATCATCACACAATCATCATCACACAATCACTATAGTTTCTAAGAATTTACATGAATTTTTAGAACAGTTCAAATTTTCTCTGAAGTAGCCTGCGGCAATTCAAATGATGGACTTTATTTGTATTTATTTTGTACTATACCTACTTGTTTTTGATTTACAATCATCATCACACCATCATCATCACACTAATCATCAGTGTCTAAGAATTTAAATGAATTTTAGACCAATTCAAATTTTCTCTGAAGCAGCCTCGGTTAACTCAAACGATGGACTTTATTTGTACTATACCTACCCCCAGCTGGTTTTTAATTTACCATCATCATCACACCGTCATCATCACACAATCATCATCACACAATCACTATAGTTTCTAAGAATTTACATGAATTTTTAGAACAATTCCAATTTTCTCTGAAGCAGCCTCGGGTAACTCAATCGATGGACTTTATTTGTACTATACCTACCCCCAGCTGGTTTTTAATTTACCACCATCATCACACCGTCATCATCACACAATCATCATCACACAATCACTATAGTTTCTAAGAATTTACATGAATTTTTAAACAATTCAAATTTTCTCTGAAGCAGCCTGCGGCAATTCAAATGATGGACTTTATTTGTATTTATTTTGTACTATACCTACTTGTTTTTGATTTACAATCATCATCACACCATCATCATCACACTAATCATCAGTGTCTAAGAATTTAAATGAATTTTAGACCCATTCAAATTTTCTCTGAAAGCAGCCTGCGGCAATTCAAATGATGGACTCGTTTTTATATTTTGAATTAGTTCTACTGCTCCGAATGTTTTAATTTTTTTTTTGTGATAAGCCAAAAGGCCATTCTACTCAGAAAAATAAAAATTCAAACATCTGGACTTCAATCGGGGTCTCGAAAAAAAAACAAATTACTAGTTCTGTGTTCAAGTTTTGTAAATTTTTGGTTGTTTTTGAAACTAATTTTAAAAATTGTTTTTGCATTAGACAATTTTTTTTGTATTGTACCGTGAAGATATTTAACTAAACCATTAGAAAAAAAATATTTCATATGTATATCTAGAGTGCTTAGATAGAAATAGATAAGGTAAGAAAATTGGAACAGAAAATAAAACACAATTTTAAATTTCAAAGTATTGTATTTAATTTATCTCTAATCTAACACATGTAAAATAAAAACCATTAAAAAGGAAATTTAATCATCTTACTAGATCAGTAATTAGTTGTTATAGGTATCATGCAAAAATAATGAGAAAACTTCGGAAATCCGCAGCGCGGCCGACCCCCGTTGAACGGCCCGCGCGGCACAAAATTTAATCATTTTTGTAATATTTTTTTAAATTTGTTTTTGCATTAGACAATCGTTTTTTTGTTTTGTATCATGTAGATACATTACCTAGCCATTAGAAAAAGATAATTTTAACTGTATATATGTAGAATATAAATAGAAATAGTAAAAAGAACGAAAAAGGAACCAAAAAAAACAAAAGTTTCAAATTAATCGTGTTCCATTTTATTTTTTTGTGATAGAAGAAATCTAAAAAAAATATAATCAAAAAGGAAATTTAATCAGCTTACTAGATCAGTAATTAGTTTTTATAAGTTTCATACAAAAATACTGAGAAAACCTCGGAAAGCCGCAGCGCGGCCGACCCCCGCAAAACCAGACCGGAAGTACCGGTCGCGTGGGCGGAGTCGGGGCGTTTGATATGCTCACGGGAAGGGTTAATTCATTATTTTTATTCTTTAACTTGTCCTTAACCTTCTTATAAGAGATTTAATCCAAGTTTTACGAAAAATTTTGTTACCAAACCAAATGCAATAGATATAGTGTGGACGAACTTTTATCGATAAGTAAATATCGATATTTTGATTTTTATATTCTGGTTATTTTTAATTAGTTTGGGGCATTAAAGTTTTCGAGTGGCGACGTAGATGTAGAGTAGGCAACGACCTGGTTAAGGTCGGGGGAAGCCGCTAGATACGGGCAGCGTAGGACCGGTCATCGTGGAAATCCTTGGAGGAGGCCATTGTCCAGCATTGGACATCTTTCGACTGCTATGATGATTATTATTACGTGTATTAATTGCAGTGAATTTTTATTTCAGAATGATCCCTGCATTAATATATTAAACTTTAAAATTTCGATGTTGGAAAATAACTTCAAAAACAATGTCATAACGAAGTAGGTAAGTAATCACTAATCACACCGGTTATTATGTTCTAAGATAATATTTTGTTCTATTTTGTTTTTACTTTTTACAGCTTGGAAGCCACTCTATAAAAATAATCATCGACATTGGTTCACAATTGAGGAAGGATATCTAAATAACCTGGCTGCAACTTCAACTTATCATGATATCACCGCTGCATTGTAGTTAGAATCAAACACTGATTAAAACAAGCTCAAGCATATATTGTTTGCTGCAAGTTCTTCAAGAGTGTGATTGTGTTCTGGTTATATTATCTGCAACATCAGGTCTAAAATGCTGTTGTGTGGTAATTAAGTCTACATACGTGTACAAAATTTCAAAACAATCCGACGAAAAGAAGTAGAATATATTGGGTGCAAAAAATTGTGTAGGACCCGTTAACTGGGCGTTCTAATCATCATACTAAACAAAATTTACCCCAAGGAACACCTAGTCAATTCTCAAAATAAATATAATTCACCCTCCATACAAAAATACACAAAATTGGTCGATCCGGTAATCGATTTGTGTGAAGTTAATTTTTTTTAGATTTCAGCATTGCCATAAAAGAAATATGTTCAGAATGACGAGTAGAAACCTCAATTAAGGGGACCTACACCAATTTCGTTACATCCTGTATATCCATGGTTGAGATCCTTGAACCAACTAGGAAAAGAGCTGATAATCTTTGAATGACTGAAACAATTTTCTAGTTGAACCCAGTCTTTTAAAGTAAAAAAACACATTAAAGTCGGTTCATCCGTTTGGGAACTAATGCCACTGACACATACAAATAAATATACAGACAGACACACAGCCAAAAAATTCAAACTATTGACAACCCTCTTTTATTACGGAGGTTAAAAATTTAATTGTGAACTTATATGAAGTAGGTTTAAAAGAAACGAAATATGTTGAATAGATATTGAAACGCCAGAAGTAGGTAATAATGAAACTCGTAGATGTAGTTCGATGTTTATTCGGGCAGGGCGAAACTTGAAAACAGCTCATCAAGAAAATGCAGGTTGGTAATGACTCGCTCCTCTTTTTATAACTCAACGGCCGGCGACGGCCGCGCCATCTACCTCGTACTAAATCGATTGACAATTTACAGATACAAACTACAACAATAAAGTGGAGTTACAAGATTTCATTGCTAGATGGCACTAATAGTACAAATCAACCTATGACAAACCAAATGTCTATCGATTATTATTTGTAACTATTTATTTATAATTTAGAAATGCTTTATTTAATTAATTCATACATAAATAACTATCTCATCGCTCATGTGCGGTTGTTGGTGGCGCTAGTGCTCGTAGAGGCTGCTAACAATTTGTAATTATCTGCAGTAAATAAAACGTTTAAATTTTACCGAGTTTTTTATTTATGAAAATTAATTACAAAATTATTTTGCATCATATTATTCTTTTTATCGAACTTGAAACCCTTCTCTGTCATCGACATCCCATCTCTATCCTAGTCTTTATCAGTTTCTCATGTTGGCAGCAGCGTCGTATGACCAAACTGAATATAAGTAGGGCTGCCATTTTTCATTTTATTCTATTGGTATTAGTATTCGTACACGTTCAATACAAAGCTATAATTCCTTTCTATGTATGGGAGTCCCGACTCTTAAAAACGTAGTTTATTATATTCTCTTTGGTAGATAGAGAGAAGCTGAGGAGAGAAGTGACTACTATTACTATCAAAGAGAATATAACAAACTACTTAAAACAATAGAAGTATTTTATTTTTATTTTAATCTCTTAACGTCTCAAGGTACAAAAGCCCTTCCGAGACAATCCCCATTTAAATTGTTGTAATGGTTATTATGAAAAATATGTTAGATATCCACATCTTTCACTTTGGTCACTACACTATCCAAGGCACAGAATAGAAGAATTCTATAGAACGCTGATGTTGATTTTTTAGTACTAACACCGAGCGAGCCATTACACATACAGCTCACTACAAACAGGTTGATGCTATAAGGTATTTTTTTAAAGTAACCTCCCTCAAAAACAAAAAACAAACATATAAAATCATTAAATAAAAGTAGACTTAAAACTGTATAAGATAAGATTGAGTTTATGAAAATTGACAAAATGACAATGGTAAGGTCATACCAGGATAATAAAACTGCCCAGTTTAATTGATGAGCACTAAAAGTTTAAAAAATAATGTGATTATTTAGAACTAAAGAAATAATATTTAATGTTGTGCAATTGATTAAAAAACATTTATTTCGAATTAAATTTTAGATCGTAAGATTAGAAGTAAATTTATTCAATTGAAACTTTCTGTGCAATATTTTTTCCAAAGATGGTATCATTTTCATAGTGTTGTGGTTATAGTTAGGTAGGCATTTTTTCATATCGATAGATTTAATTAGGAATGCGAGGTATGATACGTGTTTCAATTACTACGCCGATTGCTTCGAAAGTGACCACGGATTCGTGGTCAGAGACCTCTCAAGGACCTTCAGATATCGGTTAGGTGTTTATTAAAATTTTATTCTCATAACCTTCATTTTATTATAACATATATTTTAATTTAAATTGCTACCTAGCAATAAGGCCGCCTATGTGCTTTCTTCTATGTTGTCAATTTCTTTTTTTTTTATGTTGTGATGCAATAAAGAATATTGTATTGTATTGTACTGTTGTACTTTTTCTATTATTTGGAGAAGTCTAAAATAAATATGTCTATTTGATTTTTCGTAGCAATGATTTGGAAACCACTATAGAACTGGGTACGTACCCATTTAGGTCGCTGAAATTTTTTAATATTGAACTTGGCCCCATTTCTAATTTATGTTTTGTTGTGTTATCATTAAATTATGTAAAGTACAAATACTAATTTCCTAACTTTATTCAACTAATAGATATACATATAAGATATTTTTGGTGGTACTGAACCCACGGTGCTCAAGTGCTTAGCCAGTTTTTTTAATTTTTACTTAATACGTCCAATAAACCCATTGCGATTCCAAATCTCAATTTAAAAAAGTCACCTGGAAGTGGCCTATATAATGATTCCAATGAGGAGTGGTGGTACGGAACACAAATTTTGTGAGTACGACTGAAACTTGGCCATTTTTTGTATTTTTCCTTTGTATACGTCCAATAACCTACCTCGGTGCCAAATTTCAGGTTTCTAAGTCACCTGGAAGTGGTCTATATATTTAATGAGTATTGGCTATTCGGAACTCTTGGTGTACGAGTACGACTCACACTTGGCTGGTTTTCGTATTTTTCCTTTATATACGTCCAATAAATTACCTTGAAGCCAAGTTTCAAGTTTCTAAGTTACCTGGAAGTGGACTATATATTTTGATGAGTTAGTGAGTCATAAAAATAGTGATTTTCGGACGTTAATATCTTAGATAAAAATATTACTATATAATGGTAAAAGATGTATATGAAAATTCGTGGTCAGAGACCTCCAGGACCTTCAGATATCGATTAGGAGTTTATTAAAATTTCATTCTCATAACTTTCATTTCATTATAAAATATATTTTATTTTCCTTATCAAGACTACTCGATTTACTTACTTTACAGTATGCAAACGTCTACATTAGGCAGTGCAGAATATTTTATGCATTTCTTGTGTGGTGTAACCACAAAGTCATTATCGCTGAAATGCTTTAAGTAAACAGTGCTTGATTTTGTAGGAAACAAATTGTTATGTTCTGTAGTTCTGATCTACTTTTACTTCAATTCGGGAAAATAAAAAAAATATCGTTGAAAAATATCGACAACACCCTCGCACTAAATAACAAGAAACCAAAAATAAAAATTCATATTTTTACATAATTATTGAATTTCATTTAGGTTTTTCACTCACACGCGGTAAGAAACTCCTCCATTTATTAAATTTACTTTGCCAGTTGCATTTTTGTACCTTATTATTGACCATTTCGGCAATTTTGACACCAAAACACACGGAGCTCTTCCAGCAGGCGTAGCATGGCATGAGGTCCATTTTGTCTACCGACTAATGTCAAATGTAGACTTCGAAGCGCGAAAAGACGGTTGTATCTCGACACCGAGCATGGCCCTCGCGAGTAAAGACTGGTCGCGCTCTTATCTGTCATTTGTAGAGTACCTACAAATGATTACTCTGAGGTGTAGAGATTTTTATCTCGTGCCGAGCATGAACGCACCGGAATAGGCTAATTTTGACGTTTGATTGAAGACATATATTTCGGCACCCCCTTGAGGTATCGACAAACTTCTAGCGACTGTTTATAGATTTTTTGTGTTTTATTATTGTTTTATCATCAAATAACAAATTAGGTACTTACTTTTTCCTTTGCTTAAATCTCAGAAACTTGCACGAAAACCAACGGAGCCAGACAGTCCCCTCACCTCCAAAGAGCATATAATCACTACGTTTGCCCACCTCACAAACAGTAACAGTTGTTTTTGTGTCAAATTATTACTTAATCACAGAGATATGCTATATATAAGGGGAGGTAGATAGGTTACATGCGTCCAAAAAGTGAAGCAAAAAAAAGATGCCAATTGGCATCTCTTTTCATAGTAGCATTCGGTAGGTACTTATTATAAAGTGTGTGTAAATGGGTTCGATTTTCAAATGTGGTTTGTTAGTGCATAACCCATCTATGGTAACAAATCTCTGCTTAATCAAGCAAACTTTCATATCTCGGTCTCTTTTTGGAAATACAAACCAAACAATTTGTGAACAACAAAACAAAATCATAAAAAGATTTGTCGCCTATATACCTGCTATGTCGCCGCGACTTTTTACTCTACATACTACGCCGATTGCTTCGAAAGTGACCACGGATTCTTTAATGCTTACCTGTACTAATGATTTATTTCATTCAAAGAAAACTAAACTAAAACTCTATTAAAACCAGAGATTTGTTACCACAGATGGGTTATGCACTAACAAACCACATTTGAAAATCGAATCCATTTACACACAAATTATAATAGGTACCTACCTACCGAATAAGTATATGAAGTGTCCAGGGTATGCCCTTGTGGAGTATGACCTGACCTTTCCCAGTATAGGAAGTGACCCGAGCCCCAGTAGTGGATACGTTATGGGTTGTTAAAGATTCAGCGTGAGTTCAGGCGATCGATTGCGAGCAGTCTTTTCTCTCTAGCTAGTGAGTGACCTTTATGTTTCCAATACGCAGCCTCATACCTGCACCAGTTAACAATTATAAATAAATACCACCAAAAGTCACTATGAAAAGAGATGCCAATTGGCATCTTTTTTTTTGCTTCACTTTTAGGACGCATTTAACCTATCTACCTCCCCTTATGTATAGCATATCTCTGATTAAAACTATAATATTTACAACTAAGATAATAACCTACTTACAGAAAAAAATATTCATGGACAAATCAAACACGGTCATCTATGTTTTCTAGTACTATGGGTTGTAAATAGGTAAAAAGTAAAGAAAATATTAAAACGACCGATACGTACTGAAAACAATATGCAAACTTCTACATGAGGCAGTGCAGAACATTTTATGCATTTCTTGTGTGGTGTCACCACAAAGTCATCATCGCTGAAATGCTTTGAGTAAACAGTGCTTGATTTTGTAGGAAACAAATTGTTACCTACGTTCTGTAGTTCTGATCTACTCTTCCTTCAATTCGGGAAAATAAAAAAATATTGAAAAAATATATCGACAACACCCTCGCACTAAATAACAAGAAATCAAAAATAAAAATTCATATTTTAATTTATTTATTAATTTTCATTTAAGTTTATCACTTACACATGGTAAGAAACTCCTCCATTTATTAAATTTACTTTGCCAGTTGCATTTTTGCACCTTATTACTGACCATTTCGGCAATTTTGACATCAAAACACACGGAGCTCTGCCTGCCATGAAATTGTGCAATTTCTGCGCAGTACAATCATTTAAGAATGAAAGAAACATATCTCGTTGTGCAAGAAGTTAACTCGGTGCCACGCCTCCTTCAGCAATCTATCCGAGAGGCATAAAAAAAATTCTTATCTGTGGTCTAAGTCTTGCGTTGTAGAATCTTAGTAAGCCCGCTTCCATCTTCTGCATCATCGTCACTTATCATGACGTGAGATGATGCAAAGAACTTACCAATTGTGGATAGTTACAATTGGCCGGTTTTTATTAAATTGGTTAGGTTATTAACTGTTTGAGTGTCTGTTCCGCCGAAAGGCGTGACGCCGGGTCGTCGGCAGGTGCCCATCACGCCTCGGCGCGTGATCTGCATCTAGGTTTTTTCCCTAAGCCACTTTTCAATGGACATCCGTTAAAGAAGGTTTTGAATGCGTGGGCAGTCAAACTGATAATAATAACATTTCTGGGCATGTTTGAGAAAAATGTTTTATTAATAATGTTCAAATTGCTATCTATACCGCCGCTGTGAAAACATTTTGTAAATAATTATGTATTTACAGGTCATAAATAAATCTGTTTTTTCCTAACTATTATTATTTTAATGTAACGTGGGTACCTAATCGCTCCTACCTATTCAAATTAACTACATCGATGTTAAAACAAGTGTTTTAATAACTATTTATCTTTTTACAGAAATCTAATAACTTAAATCTATACATTTATTGGCAGTGGGCGGTGGTTTTTTGTTGTACAAAACCAAACCAAGGCATAATAATACTTCTAGTCCTATCCTATTGTAATCCTTTGATGAAAGTAAGTTAGATGTTCGTTTTTTGCTCCACGACACCGAAATCACCCGTATTGCCAGTTTTTAGCTCATTTCGTAGGCCAAGGACAGGCTAAGCTATCTTCCACCCATGTAACATTGATTCACCATTTACAGGACGTCCAACAAAAGACAGAAAACTTCCGACAGTTTTGATGGTGACGTAACGCTATGCCACAGCTAACATAGAGCGAAGGAGTTTTAATTAAATACAGTTCTCCTAATACTGTCTACCTAGATTTTGTGATGCATGATGTCAGCTGACAAACTTACAACAGATATATTTTTTACTTACGTTAAATTACTACCTAAGTACTTGTGTATGTACAGCTTGGCAAAAGAGTTTGGGGTGGTGACAGATGAAACTAATTGATTTTTTAATGGCAACACTAGTTGCTGTAAACAGACCATTGCTGCGTAGTGCTTGTTGTTGTTTTATAAATTTCATTGAATCTCGCAATTATTTTCGCTAAACTGATTGGATACATAAGAATGAATAAGACTACCATAGGTGTGAAAGAAGCGCCCTCATTTTCTCCAAACTTTATTTTGCCAGGCTGTACTTATAATTTATGATATTAATCGTTTGTTCATCAATCTCATAAACACTAACCACAATATTTACATTTTGGTTATCTTAATTTTAAGATTTTTTCTAAGCCCACCTGGCTAGCTACCACCATCTTAAGTCTTGCTGCCAAGCATCAATTTTAACTGCATTGATGTGTTCCGGCTTCTAGATAAGATGACCAGTTCCCCATTGCGTTAGGGAATCTTGGTAAGCCCGCTTCCATCCTCGGCATCATTTGTATAAAACCGATTTGTATAAAAAATGATGAAAAAAAAACCTAACCACTCCGGGAGTGCCGACAGAAGTGAAAACTTTTTACAGTTTTATAAGTTTTGACCCTGCGAGTGTTCCTGGTAAGGTGTCGGTAACGGTGTCCCAAGTTCAATGGTTTTTTCCCCAACTCAAAAAAATCCCAACGAGCCTAAAGAAGTTTTCACTTCAATAATCGCGACTCCAGTAAGTTGTAAAACAAAAGTATTTGAGTTTTACGAGTACAAACTCACCTTTGTGAGCACCTTAAAGTATTACCACACCTTTATCACACCCTGGACACTTTATACAACGGGCGAGAAATGAAATTTCTGAAAACAAATGACGCAACAAACGAAATCACGGCCAAATCCTTTACGTTCGAGCACCAATATTATTATTATTATTTGATTAATACACTAGTAGCTCTAAGAGCTGATGCGTGTATATCACTGCAGTTGTGTTTTAAAATGTTTATCAAGTCTGTTTTTAAAACTGTTGACTGTTGGAGCACTTATGACTGTTTCTGGGAGAGAGTTCAATAGCTTAATCTATAATATGTATCAATATGGGAGACGAGGGTGTGAGGCAGGAAACTAGAGCGGCAGGGAGTGTCCATACTGTATATTAGTACTAAGTAACTATTTAGTAATCTGTGGTACTAATATGTATACTTTGACTTTATGTTACATCCTGTATAGATAGATACCTACTATATTTATGAATCTTTAATATCTACAAAATTCGTTTGTTCCTCGTGAAACTGGCTTGCTTTGGCTACGACGGAATAAATTACCTCGTAGCCAAACTACAAAAAAGAAATCTTTGTGTCACAGGCGGAAGTTAAACGGGGAACACATCAAATGTGTGTTTTCAAACACTTTCTTACGTACAAGCCAGCCAGGAATAGTAAATAATAGTATGGATCCTCGAATTTCAAACACTTTTTTCTCTTTAATTTGGCATTTTTAACAATAACATAACGCCTAACATAACATAACGCAGAAGAATGAAAGAGTTTAAATACAAGGTGTCTAAAATTCTTAAGTTCCTAATTATTATATCTAAAATTCTTAAGTTTCTACATATTACATCTAAAATTCTTAAGTTCCTACTTATTGCATCTAAAATTCTTAAGTTCCTACTTATTACATCTCGTTATCTATATTGTGGCTATTTAGAATTAAATCTCAATCCTGCAGTTTGCTTGCCTGCACTGCAGGCACTCGTACTGCAAGGCCGACTGTTTTTGAACAATGTTTTACATTAGGGAACATAATATGATGATTTTAGGTAGTACAGGTGAAAAACGTAACAGATTTTGTTATACTTGTGAAACTAAACAACTTTTTTACAAATTTGTTAGAATTGCAAAAAAAAGACTTAGTATGAGAGGTCAAGATTTGTATGAGATAATGAGAATTTGTATATAAAGATTTTTATGAGAGGTAAAAAAAATGCGATTTCAACAAAGTTGTATAATAAAAATTGTTCAATGACATAAATAGAAGACCCCTTCAAAATTTTTTTAGCTATCGTCCTGAAGTAATCTTATTAATTTAATTACTTACCATCGCGTAAGTGGCTGTATTTTGTCATTTTTAGACTACCACACTCTTCATAGTTATCTAAATGAATATACAGGATTACTGGTAATTCAATACAGTCCTTTTATGTATTTTACAAAAACATTCAGTCGAATTGAGAACCTCCTCCTTTTTTAAGTCGCCTGAAAATCAAATTAGTAATAACAAATAACAATGATTTCTGTTGAGAGAGGTGCATCAAGTCCCATACAATTTTATATAAAAAAACAAGTCCCGATTTTTTCAATGACCTTGCCAAGTAATATTACTTTACTAAAATAATGATAGGTCATAGACGCCTGACGCCTGTTTTTGTGAAAAGTATGGTAAATCCAAAAATTAAATTGGCCCTTATTTAAAAACCGTTGTTTTCAGATTTCTTCATTATATGACTTTTTTTGTTACAAATGAGTTGTTGTTTGTTAAAAGGACAGGGGACTGTAACGAATTTCCAGTAACCCTGTATATAAGGTCTAACAAAATTAGCTGAAACTATTTTAACTGGTGCTTCAACCCATGAAACTGAACAACTTTCCCCATGAAACCCATAGTCAAATCGCAAAAACATTTTTGAACTTCCCATACTAAGTTGGCTGATCAGCTGATCGAGTTAGTATGGGAGAGCCAATTTCTTTTTTTTTGCGATTTGACTATGGGTTCCGGGGGGAAAGTTGTTCAGTTTCATGGGTAGAAGCACCAGTTAAAATAGTTTCAGCTAATTTTGTTAGACCTTATATACAGGGTGTGACAAAATTGGTGTATGTCCCGTTAACTGGGGGTTCCACTCGTCATACTGAACAACTTTCTTCAAGGAACCCATAGTCAATTCTCAAAAAAAAAGTTTGACCCTCCATACTAAAATGCACAAAATCGGTCTATCTGTTGATCGATTTGTATAAATTAAAAAAAAATATTTACGCTTTCAACAAAGTCGTAGAACAAAAGTTGTTCAGTATGATGAGTAGAAGCCCTAGTTAACGAGACCTACACCAATTTGGTTACACCTGTATAATTAATAAAATGAGATGGTAGCCCTAGAGATAAGTAGGTATGTATAAACAGCGCGGCAAAACTCTTAATCGCTGTTAACAATAGGAAGCTTTAACTTATTTTTTACCTACGAGGTACCTATAACATCTTCACAATCTTTCTGGGTAATGAGTGGCTCTTTAATTAAGATTTTTTCATCAATAATTTTTACTTCGAATTCATTTACGCAATTGTTTTCGTGATCATTCATAGAAGGAAAGTGAAAATTCAATTTGCAATTGGAACACATTTCTGTATCCCTTTCCGTTCCGTCACAATTTTGAACGTGACTAGTTACTTCTGTACTCTGGATAAAAGGCAACATACATTTGGAGCATTTATAGGTAAGACTTTTAGATTTCAGTTGGTCAATATCCACAACATTAAAGCTATAAATAAGCTTTTTATCTCCATGGTGCGCTAAAAGATGTTGAAACAAAATATTGGGTGAAAATACAAAGTCACATTTAGAACATCTTTGTATGGCTGCTCTTATTCTTGGATTGCATTTTTCGAGATGACTAAAGCCACTACTTTCATTAAGAAAACAAAGACCACATTTACATTTATAAATATTGGCAGTCATTTGCAACACATCATTTGAAACCGTTTTCTTTTCATCTTGTTTAACATTATCAGTTATTGAATCATTTAATTTATCCATTTTTAAATATTTTTTATTTTTTAGACTATCGGTTTGATCAGTACTTGATGAAGGTATTTGTTCCAAAGATGAATTAAATGTTATTATTCTCATATTATCTCGTGTTAAATCTGGGTCTATTACATGACACTTACGGTGATGTTTGAATTTGCCTGTCATGAAAAACAAATCGCAACACCCACATTTAATTCTTGACGATCCAAACGAACATATATGTTTCATATTAACATTTTGATCACATATATGACATCGAGCGCATTTATAAAACGTATAGTCATAAATGTCACCACTGTATGTTGGAGAAATTTCGTCAAAATGTTGCAAATTTTCGATTTTGTCTCCAAACATAATAATCTTCATGTTTTGAGTAGAAAGGTTTAACTCTTTATGTCTTGATTGATGCAACTTGTATTTATCAGTATTTACTAATAGACCACAATCTAAACATTTCTGACGATCATTGTGACAACATTTATGATCCCTTTTTTGTGATTTGTCAACAGTCACCTTGCAATTTCTACATTGGTACAGAACATACTGTATACTATTTAATGTACTGTTATGGGTTTTGTCTTTCTCGCGATTAAAAGTAACAATTCGGTATGACTTCGCGCTGATATTAGGTCTTTTGTGAATTTTTTCATGTTCGATACGAGCCAAAGAGGAGCTGAATGACAAACCACAAAACGTGCATGGGTGTTTTCTGAGTTTAAAGCATGCATTTTCCGCATGTCTACTTAATGACGCTTCATCAATAAAACAACGACATTTTTCACATTTGTAAACTGTCAAATCTGGTGGTCCATCCTGAATGACATCCATTTTAATCTTGCATTCATATTTGTATATTGAACTGGCCAGAATTTTATCAACTTCTCTTTGATGTAGAGTTCCAAATATATGTTTTATCCAAACATCGCTATCTGCTGTTAAATAAAATGCATCAAACTTGAGCTCTGTAAAGAAGTTTGTGTCGCCGTACTTGAAAACGTTGTGTAGGTTTTCATGACTAGCCAAACATTGTTTGTCAAGTTTAAAGTTGCAAATTGGACACAAACTAAATTCCAAATCCCACTCTTTTTGAATAAAATGTTGTTGACAATGTTCAACTGCTCTGTCATATGAATCCACAGACACGCCGCAATTCATACAAGTGAAAAGTAATGCCATCGTAATCACGTCAGTACTCTCTTTTATCAAATGAGTAGTAGAGTCGGTTGATTGACATGATGCACTAACAACAGTTCTTTCATAAACTTTAATCTGTTGGTTTACAGGTTCTATTTTATTACTTTTCTTTATACAATGGTGCCTTGATGCCACATCGGAATATACCAAAGGGTCGGCTTTATTTGTAATTTGATCAACACCAGTTTTGCTTACACTGGCTTTGGGTTCAATTGAATTATATTTTACTTTATTTTCAGTCACCGATTTATGGTTGTTTGAGGTGTACTTTTGTGACATAGATTTGAAATCAATATTTTGGGTCTTGTCTAATTTTAAGCTGGTGTTTTCCATTGCTTGTATAATAGTGTCATTGGAATAGTTATGACACAGCATATGCAGCTTAAAAGCTGCTTCCGAAAGTTTTATCTCACATATGTGACATGTTAAGTAATCTTCACCAGAACAGTCATGATTTACAGAAGCCATTTTAGAGACAAAACAAACTTCACAATTGACACATTTTGGAAATTCTGGTACAGGAGGAGCAATTTGTTTCCCACTTTTCAGTTCATAAAAACGGAAATCTTGCAACTTCAGATTTTTTATTTTATCATGCAGAACCTTGTGCGTTCTATTAGTCCCAGTAGTAATTACCACTCCACAAAACTGGCAAATATGTTTCCCCAAATGCCCACACTTTCCCTGTAAATGCACCTTGCGAGTGTAGCTATCTGTTATGCAGCATTTGCATGTCGTACAGTAAACCATATCAAACCTTGATGCATGATTAAATTTTGGTTTCTTTTTAGTAGATTTTAAATCACATTTATCATCGGTATATTTCCTTTTCAAAGTATTATATTTTTTCCAAGAACCTTCAACTTGCTCATTAATGTATTGTTGACTTATAGTACTTTTTATTACTACAGAACAATCTCTTGTTTTATATTTTCCATACTGGTGGCTCAATTCAAAAGGTTTTCTTTTCGTACATTTTAGTTCAGTTTCACTATTAATATATTTTCTTTTCAAATTATTAGATTTTTGTGAAAAACATTCACCAATTTGTTTTTGAGAACAATGAATTACATCTGATACTATTACAGGAAAATCTGCTGATTTTAAATTTTCGTACTGGTGGCTCAGTTTATGCGTTTTTCCGATAGTATCATCGATCAAAATGTCGCAAAATTTACAGTATATTGAATTTGGAGCATCAGCGCCACATGACGGATAATGTTGTATGAAGTTATCTTCATTGAAGTGTACAGTACATTTTGAACATCCATATAAGACTCGGCCTAAATTTTTATCAGGCAAATCCAAAACACTAAGTTTTTCAGAATATGAGTGTTGTCTCTCATGTAATTTTTCATCATTCTTTTTAAAGATACGATTACATTTTGAACATTTCCAGTTAACTAAAAGTTCCATATGATCAGAATGATTAATTGTTGTTCCAGCCGATAAGAAATAAATGTCACATTTGTTACATTTAAATATTGTTGACTTAAGTACAAGGCGATTAAAATATCCAGCTTCTCCACCTGATAGTCCTGATTCTGAATCACTCTCAGTCTTTGAACCTATTTTACCTACCTTTTCAGAAGCATTTAAAATACTGACAGTTTTTTTAACACTTTTGTAATGAGGAGCGTGCAATTCTTTTACATGTAAATTGTATGTCGAAATATCAACCATAATCTTAGGACAATATCTGCACTTCGAGTCAAATGGTACATTGTTTAGCTTAATGTGTGTAGTAATTTTATGGTTCTTTGCAAGGTGTGCAACATAACTCATAGTATCTGTAAAGTAATAAGAACATACATGACATCTATAATACATGCATATCTTTGATACCGAATTGCTTTCGCGAACTTCTTTTTTTGGATCTTCAACATTGGCTGCAATTAGATGTTTGTTTTCTTTTTCATTTAAACTTGTAGTTGTTGCTCGAGTTTTTACTGGAATTTTAGATTGTAACACTTGATAAAGATGATCTATCAAGGACTGAGATGATGTAAATTTTTTACTACAATGGAAACATCGATTACTTTCATCCGATGAAAATTGTTCACTGTTTTTCATTTTATGGCACACTTGTTTTATCATTTTATTAATCTTGTCACTTTCAGTCATTTTTCTTTGGCGATTCCTTAAATTTGTTCGGTTTTTTATAGTGTCGTCATTTCTAATTTGAGTTATTCCTTGAGAAATTTTGTGTTTTACTTTCCCATGTCTTAGCAAATTCGGGCGATTAGAAAAAGTTGCACCACATATATGACATTTAAAATTGCATTTATCTTTACTTAAAATACATACATTTATTTTGCATTTAGATTTGTTATGAATATTTTTGAGATGTCTTTGCAAATTTGCCTGCGTGCTAAAAGTATTTTTACATAAACCGCATTTGATTTTCTTGTCTAAAAGTGTAAGCCTATTTCTGAACCTCTTTTTTGTTTTTATCATTTTGGCATCTTCTTGAGCCATGCATGAATGTGAGGTTTTATTAAGGAAAGTAATTTTATCATCTTCTTGTGTCATTAATAAATGTGTGGTTTGAATGTGAACATCTAACGCACTAATATTGGGAAATAGTATAGTACATTTAATGCAGTACCTTTTGCTTCTTTTCAAGTATGGCTGCAAGTTTTCCACTAAAACTTTCGGCTGAATTGCAGTCAATTGTTTTTCAAAAAAGGTCTCATATTCATCCATTACGTGTGATTTACTAGGTTTAGACCCAAGGATTATTTTGTTGCCATTAAAATGTGAGTTCGAAATTGTGCTATCATTATCAGTATCAATACTGCTGTAATTATCTTCACCTGTTGTATCGATTGTTTCTATCTCTGTTACTTCTTTTTTTATTTCTATATTCTCAATTTTGTGAACTTGTGATGAGCTTTGTTCATCTGTCTTAAGTTGTTCTTGTGATTGCAATTCAGACTTTACTTGAGCTGAATTGTTTTGGTCTATCTGTGGCACTGGAATGAAAATGGCAATGATAAGAAACATAATTATATTATACCTGAGCTGATAAAATTATTGCTACTTATTAACTAAAGTTTGTATGACGCTTTGTTGAAGACGGGGCAATAAAGTGCTTAGGCTGAACAGGTAATAACTATTCTTGCTCATATCATTACGCTTGTCGATAAGTGCAAGAGGACTTGTGATATGCGCTTACTATTCACAATTTTACTGCCCCATTCATTGTCCAGTGTAGGGTCATAGGGACGGACTATAATTAAATTAATTGTTAGTTCAACGAACAGTCCAGAAATGTCTAAGTCTAAATCTATTGTTGCTGCTACTTAAGATAGAGGCTGTGCCTAGATTGGAATCCACTAATAATTACCTTTTTAAAGAAATTAATTGTATATTTTATTGAGTTATACAGGGTGACTGGTTGAACGCCGGACGCATTTAAGAGGGTGATAGAATAAAATATGTATGTTCCTTCCATGTTAAAAAAATATTAATACACCGTAAAAAAATTGAGACATCTTTTTTTTTACAATTTGCGTAATTTCTTGTGTTTCTTAAGTCTGTGGACTCGGCGCGGGCGGCGACACCGCCGCGCTGTACATACGTGACTGGCGACTGACGACAATAAGATTTTCTGTGTGATTAGATTAAATTTTTCCTTCATACTTTAACCCTGGCTGAGAACATACTCCTACTCTCTAAGATTAAAGATGAGACTTACCATTAGTTCATATGACGGCACATGCCGATCTGGATACAATTCGAAATACAGCCTAATAGCACGCCTACCGACATGGTTTGAAATGACAGCAACGCACCATATCCCAGTATTCCGCATTTGAGTGTTGATAAGCCATTATCATCACTGCACAGCAATCCACGAGACTGTGACGTAAACAAAACGGACCCGAAAGAACGAACGCAAAGACGTATGTGTCACTCAACCGAAAGCGCGCGGCCAACTGACTGCCTGACTGCCTGTTGTTGTGGGGTGAGGGGTGTGACGGGTGGGGTGCGCGAGCGTCGAGTTTGCTTTGAACGAGACCGCCTAGCTAGCGCCTGCGGGGCGGCGGCAGCAGCGCGTCAAAGTATCCGCCTGCTACCGGCAAGTCGGCTCCTTTAAACGCGCCGCTGCCGCTGACTTTGAGACCGACCGAGGTGTAACCGCCGTCGCCGCCGCCGCCGCCGCGCGCTCGCTTGCGTATTGGAAAAATTTAGAATTGAACAATGATATATTTTTTTAATTTATTAAAATTAAGGTCCTGTTTTTTTACGTATTTGTAATGGGTTTCATCTTTTAATTCACCTCCTTAAATGCGTCGGTTGTTCAACCAGTCACCCTGTATATAACTTGTGTTTTCAACTTAGTAGATTATTTGTATATTTTATATAGATGAATCAAAAATACAAAAATAGTGTAGAACTTACCATCTTCATAGTATTTCTGGATTTCTTTTTTAATGACAGATAAGTCAGGAAACATATTTTTTATTGCTGGATTATCCAGCACATCATGCTCCTCAATATCAATATCGTCTTCCATTTTCAAGAATTTTCTGGAAAAAAAATTGTAAAAATAAATTCATAAAAGGCCTCAGTAGTTGAAAGAGACTTAACAGATCAACCTAACCAAAACCATAAATAAGGAATACCAACTAAGTATTACATGTTTAGGCTCTATGCAGAGGGTTTGCATTTGCTCTTCAGTTAGGATGCGGAGTTTGCTCGCAGATGGCATGACATTAGAACTGCTTAACGACAGCGCAGTTCACTTCCAGTCGGTGTGCAATCCTGCATGCTGACTGAACTTTTGAGATGCAGTCCTAATGCAAGTTAGATCGACTGCAACAGCTTCACTTGTGCAGCAATTCCATTCCATGCAGTTTTATTGCAGTCCGTCCAACTGCATTAGGATTACAATACAACCATACAGCTAGTATGCAGTCAGTATGCATTTATTAGAACTGCACGCCAACTGCAAGTGAACTGCATTATCAGTAGACAGTTTCAATTGTGCCAACTACAAGGTAACTGAATATAAACTGCATCCAAATTGGAAATTTGTAACTGGTTTGCGTTCCAAATGCAGATCGTCTGCATAGACCCTAAACGCACTATTTCAGGCATTTCTATTCAGGAAAAAAATTCGTGCTGCCTAGGACGTACTGGCTAAGGGACTCGGCGTTCTTATTATAAGGGTATTTAATGAAGTAGTAGTCAATGGCACTAAAGAAACCTAAATATAAAAAAATAGATTAAGAAAGAATAAATACTTAAAATACTATATTCAGATAGAATAATATATACTTAAAATACAGCATATGCAGTTATGCAACTAAAACAAAGAGCAAAGTATTAGGTAGGTAGGTACCTAATATATTACCTTTTGTCAGTTTGAGCTTGACTCTTGAATGTAAGGGGATGACTAAAATGACACAGTAAGATATTAAAAAGAGAAATCCCTAGTAAGTTGCTTTTGTACAACTATCTCATATAATTTATAACCCTAGGGATATAATTATATCACTTCTTTTACTGATGAACATACATAATACTTCGAGAATATAATGTATAATTACTTCGAAAATACTGGTTCGAGAATATAACATATAGGTACTGGCTTTAGTGCACCTAAGACATGAGTTTTAGGTGGTTTTTAGTTACATATTTAAGCACCGTAAGCCTGATAATAATCTTAAAATATAAAAAGAAAGCGTGAGTGACTGATCTATCAACGCACAATTCAAGCCTGGACGTATCGGGTTGAAATTTCGCATATACCATACAAGAAAGGATTTTGGGAAATTCCGACGGGAATAGTGCGCGGGCGAAGCTAGTTGATAATTAACCTTTACTCATTGTATTCCACAGTAGGCATTAATATTTTAGTGGAAACAAGGCTATTCTTTAACTAAGAGTAACTTTGTATCACTTCAAAATAGTGTAGGCTTTTAAATTCCGCTAAGATTACATACACTTTATTTAAATTTAATACTAAGAGAAAATGTTAGCTAGTATTTTCCCATTGTTAATAAAAAAAGACTATAATGCATTTTATGCTTCTGTAAACAGATTTAAACAACTGTTCATATGTAAATAAACCATAATAGACAGATAGAAATTTATCATTTAAAACTCTTTTTTACTCATAAATAAGACTAAGAAATAACAAGTCTAGGTTGATGACGATTAACCTATTCACATTATAGCAAATCTAGGACTTGACAGTCTCGCAGAAGCACACACTGAACAAGCCGATTTACCCGATTGACAACAGTTAAATAGCAAATCGAGGAATTGAGTCTCGTAGAAGAACACACTGAGCACGCCGATTTACCCGATTCACAACAATTATAGCAAAATTGGCAGTCTTGCAGAAGAACACACTGTACCAAAACGATTTAGATACCTATCTTGTTATTAATAAAATTTTTAATTTACTTCGATGAAGAAACCTGCAGATGCAAAGGATAAACAATAGTAAATATAAATTAACTGATATAAACTGTATATGAACTTTAAAAAAATTGTGACCACTTGTAGAGATAACATGGTACCTGTAGCTGCTATATTCATGGACATGTCTAAAGTGTTTCATAGAGTATTTCATGAAAAACTATTATCTAAGCTAATTAATGACAGCATACGTGGAAATTGTAAAAACTGGCTCAAATCGTATCTCCATGGACGTAAACAATGTGTGTTGCTCCAAGAACAAATCTCTAAAAGAGTACAGATTGGAGTATCGCGTGACTAACTATGGTGCGCAGGACCGGTCGTCGTGGAAATCCTTGGGGGGAGGCCTTTGTCCAGCAGTGGACGATTCTCAGCTGATATGATGAACTGATATTATGGTTCATGTAACTCAGGGCTGTATCCCAGGGTCCCTACAGTTTTTAATAAACATTAACGACTTGCCTCTCATAACAAAACATAAAGTAATACTTTTTGCCTATGACTGTTCAGTGGTTGTTCGCAAAGACAATACATCTGATTATAAATTTTAAATAAATAAGGTTTTCAATGATGTAAATAAATGGCTCGAGATAAATAATTTAAAAGCCAATCTTACAAAGACAAAGTCAATTTTATACTCCAAAAGATAATCCCTTGGATATCGAATTATGCTATGAGGGTGAAAAAATTGAATGTGCCAGTAACACTAAGTTCCTTGGAATTGTTGTCGATCGTTTTACAGATTGGAAAGATCATATTGAGTACATCATTAATATACTAAGTAATTTTGTGTATGCTTTAAAATGATTATCTAATGTCTCCACGAGAAAAACTGCTATTCTCGCATTTCACTCTTACATTATGTCCAACCTTATGGAATATTATTATTATTTATTATTATTATTATAGCCTTCTATTCAGACAGTATTTAAATTTGTTTTTTTTTCAATATGTTGAGATGTATCAGTTAATATTTATTACTCTTATAGTTAGTTATGATTTATAATTTTCTTTGCTGTCTGTATGTCACTGATTGACAAAGGCCTCTTCCAACTGTATCCATTCATCTCTATTGTTTGTAGTTTTTTGCTAAGTTTTTGTGAGTGCCGAAGCTTGACAGCCATATGTAAGTACAGGAAGTATGCATGTATCGAAGAGTCCTTTTGACTGCTATACTAATTTTTGTGTTTTTCATTATCTCTTTTAGATTCCAGTATTGTTTCCAAGCATTTCCTATGCGCCCATCGGTTTCCGGTGAAATTATCTGACCTAAATAAATATATTCATCTACATAATCGATTAGATTGTTGTTAATACAGATTGGGTCGTGGTTGCCATTAGTCATTACTTTTGTTTTTTGAGTGTTCATTACCAGTCCGACTATGCGGCTTTCTCTGTCTAGGCCATTTAGCATAGTTTGCAACCCCTCTTTTGTTGGCGAGAGGATTAACAGATCGACTGCGAATCTCAGGTGTAATAATTTCAGATAATCCACATTCGTCCCAATCCAGTTTTCGGAAGACGCTCTTCTAGACCTGCTGTAATAATTTTCGGTGAAAGTGGATCTCCCTGTCGTAATCCTCTTACGATACTAATCTCTTTGCCTTCCTTCTCTAACTTTATTTTAGCTGTGCTATTCAGAGATTTGTTACCAGAGAAAGGTTAAGGACTAACAAACGACTTTTAAAAATACCCATTTTACACACACAATATTATAGGGAGTTCGCTTCCGTTGCACCGAACGCTACTAAGAAAAGAGATGCCAATTGGCATCATTTTATTTGCTTCACTTTTTGGACGCATGTAACCTTTCTACCTCCCCTTATACATATACAGGGTGGGAAGGAGTATAGCGACAGATTTTAACCATGGATTCCTGGTGGTATTATGAGTAAATAATGTTATATCAACATGGGTCTAAAACTGCCTTATTAACTTACTTAATTTCTGGAACAAAAAAATCAATTAACGATAGTAATCCCTTGTGAACGAAACCTTAGTCTAAAGAGTGAAAAAGAAAACTTCACACTTCACGAACGACTCCGACAACATACGATAAACGACGAGTGAACTCAACGTCAGTATGATACTTTGAGGCAACAAACGTCAGATAAGATTAAGAAGAATATTATTAGGGCGTGTTACCCTTGAGATTTTTTAACTTGTGAATTATTTAAAAAAACTAATATCTCGAAAATTAGGCTTTACTGGCCCATGTTTATATTACTTTTTTTTGTCTAAATAGGCATTAGAATCTTTGGTTAAAATCTGTCGGTATACTCCTTCCCACCCTGTATATGCATATAGCTGGTGCTAATAGCATAAATGTTTCTTATTATTCTGGTATATTTATTTTCGAAATTTTGGTTTTTGAAAGCTTTCCAGATCTCCTCATTCTCTATTGTGTCGAAGGCCTTTCTGCAGTCCATGAAACAACTATAAAAAGTGATATTGTATTCTTTGTTTTTCTTGAACAGTTGTTTGATAACATGGATATGATCCATAGTTGAATATCCACTTCTAAAGCCTGCTTGTTCTCTTGGTTGGTTTTCACCTATTCATTACAGCTCATATACGTCCCCACCGAGGGGCTCGAGCCTACCCTGAATCAGGGCGATTAGGCCTTAGTCGACCACGCGGGCCCAGTGCGGGTTGGTCGACTTCACACACAACCTTCGAGTTTCTTCGCAGGCGTGTGCAGGTTTCCTCACGATGTTTTTCCTTCACCGTTAAAGCAATCGGTAAGTATGTACGTAAGTTTTGAAAAACTCATTGGTACATTGGCCGTCCAGATTTGAACCCGGTACCTCTGGTTAGATGGACCGAGTCGTTACCGGTTGAGACACCGACGGTTTTCACCTAAGGTTTTTGTTATTCTACTAAGGATAATTTTCGCGAAAATCTTGTATATGTTTGACAATAAACTGATTGGCCTGTAGTTATTTATACTGTTTTTATCTCCTTTCTTGTGTAAGAGTAATAGTTGAGGTTGTCCATTGCACAGGTATTTTCTCGCTTTGTAGTACCTCGTTGAACACATCCATCAGGATTGGTACAAGATGATTTTTTTTCTGAGTTAGGAACTCATTGTGGATGCCATCAGAACCTGGAGCTTTGTCCTTCTTTTGACTTTTTATTGCTTTTCCTACCTCGTCTGATAATATGTGTGGCACTTCGCTTTCACCTGAGAGATCTGTGGTTTGAGTCATAATTTGTTTTGTGTACAACTCTTGAAAAAAATTTGTAGCTATTGATATTATTTCTGGGCGTTTAGTTTAAGAAGTTGAGTATCCAGTCTATTTTCTCTTTGAGCTGCTTAACAGATTTCTTGATGCCTCCAGTTTTTTGTATACAGTTCTCCAGTTTTTCTAATTTGTATCTTCGGTGTTCTTTTCTCATGTTTTCTTTAATTTTGTTGCTTAGTCTGGTTATATCTTTTCTTAAATGCTTTGTCTTATTAGGCTGTGAAAATAGTTCAGCTCTGTCTTTTATCATTTCTTTAGTTTCATTGTTAAGCCATATAAACTTATCATTTTCTCTTTTTGGTATGTTTTGTTTGCCTGTGTACAGGAGTTTTTCAAATTCATCAAATTTACTTTGCAGGTCCAAATATTTTGTATTTTCCAAACATGTAGGGTTCAAGCTTTCCTTTTAGAGATTCAGTACTTTCCAGTGTTTTGTAATAAGTTTGGTTTTTCATAAAAGTTCTATTCTTTTTAGTTTTGTTTAGTGGCAATTTAGCTCTAACCATTCGGTGGTTGCTATCAAAATTAATGTTGTTTATCACTCTAGAGTCTTGAAACACTCTACATCTATTGGTGAAATAAATATAGTCTATCTCATTTTTATGTTCGTTAGGGGATATCCAGGTCCATCTATTGTTTTGGCGTGTTCTGTATAAGCTGTTCATTATTTTTAGATTGTTTTCATATGCTAGTTGTTTAAGCTTACCGCCTTTCCTTGATCTAATACCTGATCAGTGCGAGCCCTGTATAATTTCCTCCCAATCTCCTCTTTTTCCAGGTCTTGCATTGAAGTCCCCCATTATTATTAGATTGTTATGTGTGTACTTTTTTATTGCACCTGTTACCATGTCATAGAAGGATTCGATTTCTGCATTACCAGCTTCCTCGGTTGGAGAGTATATTTGAACGATGGAACAATTTCATTCTTGGGAGGGAATTTTAAATTTAATATTCCAATGCGTTCTGAGACGCCAATGATTTCATTAATATTCAGTTTGAGTTCCTTTTTTAACAAAAATCCAATTCCATATTGTCCTGGTGTTTCTCCTTTATGGTAGAATATAAAATCACCATGGTCTTCGATGTTTTCCCCAAGGCGTCTAACTTCGCTCAGGCCCACTATCTACCAGTTTATGTTTTCGAGAGCTAGAATGAGTTCTGTAAAGCTCTCATATGTTCTTAAGGTCAATGTATTATATGTTGCAATGTATATGATGTTGTCTCGTTGTCGTGGAGTATTGATGGGAATTACCTGATGGTGGATTATTGATTCAGTTGTAATAGATATGGAATATTACTTTAGGGTAATTCCAATAACAAAGACCTGGTTTTCAAACTTCAAAAGCGCTGTTTTTAATCTCCAACAATTAGAATCATGTTGTCCTTATTTTAAGGGGAACAAAATATTAACATTGCCTTGTCTGTATATATTCGAGGTTTGTATGTTTGTGAAAAATAACCTAAGTATGTTCAAATCAAAACAATCAACCACTAAATTTTCCTCTAGATATGCTTGTGATTTAGTGTTTCCAAGGTCAAAATCTGCCTTATTCTACAAAAATTTAATCTATATGAGTGTATCCTTATACAATGCGTTACCAGGAAATATCAAAAGTTTACTGTCTTAAATTTGCGGATTGTAAAATGTTATTACAGTATCTATGAATTTATGAAAGAAAAAGTGGACCGATTTTGTAAAAATTTAATTGACATAGTTAGCAGGTTATTTTGATTAATGTAATTCTTTGACATTTTCATTAAATGAATTTGAAACTTTTGGAGGTTAATATCAACATTAATATCAACGGTGAGTACATCACCCACCTTCGATTCGCTAACAATACCGTGGTCATGGCTACGAGACTATGGACAGCTTAGGCACAATGCGCGATGGTCTCAGTAGAGCCTCTAAACAAGTAGGTGTTAGAATGAACATGGAGAAGACGAAAATTATGTCAAACGTCCTTGTCGCACCTACTCCTATGAAGGTTGGAGGCTCTGTGCTCGAAGTTGTTGCCGCATATGTGTACCTGGGACAAACAGTCCAGTTAGGTAGATCCAACTTCGAGAAAGAGATTAATCGTCAAATCCAACTCGGCTGGGCAGTATTCGGAAAGCTTCGCAATATCTTCATGTCCCAGATCCGCAGTGTCTCAAGACTAAGGTCTTCGACCAGTGTGTGTTGCCAGTGATGACATACGGAACTGAGACATAAGCTTCGCAATATCTTCACGTCCCAGATTCCGCAGTGTCTCAAGTCTAAGGTCTTCGACCAGTGTGTGTTGCCAGTGATGACATACGGAACTGAGATATGGACGCTTACTATGGGCCTCATAAGAAGGCTCAAGGTCACCCAAAGGGCAATGGAGAGTGCTATGCTCGGAGTTGCCTGTGCCGTTATTACAAAACATGGTAGAAAGAGAAATAAATAGAAAAGGAACAAACATACATACATAGGCTGATAAACACAATACCCTCCTTAGGCTTTTTCACTAGAGATGTGCGAGGAAGCTAAGTGGTATGCAAGGAAAAATCTACTAATAGAATCACTTCATTTTCCTAGCCTTGCTTAGCACAGCTCAGGTGGAAAAGGGCATAGCACAGTGAGGTCTTTGTACGTAAAAGCGAGAAATGTGTGCGAGGGATGTGATGCGAGGTTCGCGACATTCCGTGTGCTGTACCACAGTGTTTGTTGGAAATAGATGTGTGGAAAATAGATATGGATCACTGGAAAAAAAAATATATATTTAACAATTTGCGATGACCAATGAAAGCAGAAGATAGAGAATTTATTAGTTCTATTAGCCCACACATTTCAAAGCATCGCAACGCATCCTGGCACCGCACATTAATGCGTATTTTCACAGCTCGCTACATCCTCATGCGAGACATTTTCCTTGCACATATTTGGTGGAAACCCACACATATTTTCACAGCACAGCTACACATCCTCTTACGACACATTTTCCTCGCACAGCTTTGGTGGAAAAGCAGCCTAAGACTAAGGCTGTGCTGTGGAAATATGTGTGGGTTTCCAACAAACACCATCTATTGACTGGCTAGTACAGCACACGGAATGTCGCAAACCTCGCTTTTATGTACAAAGACCTTGCTTTGCTAAGCCCTTTTCCATCTGAGCTGTGCTAAGCGAGGCTAGAAAAATGAAGTGATTCTATTGGTGAATTTTTTCCTCGCATACCGCTCTGCTTCCTCGCACATCTCTGGTGGAAAAGCAGCCTTACATCGTGCAATCGAGTAAAAATTTACTGTTTTTCCCAGTCAAGTGGGGATTGATATGTCCATATTGTATGCATGCTTCTATGTCAGCAATTAACAGTAGATTGTAGACTAAATCGACACACCTCCTACCCCAACTGCGGAGCCCTGGAGAACAGCCAACACAGCTTGGCTTGTACTCTACAGCAGGCTCAGGTGGGAGACGTTGGCACTGACAGGATCAAGGAAAGGAACTATGGGACAGACATCAGCTATATAGCAGAGTACTGTAGAAGGAGCTCAAGGTTTGGGGCGGCATGCCACTGGGATCACGGTTACCATTGTCAGGCCTCCGTCACTCCATGTACTTGCGCGCTATAATAACCTACCGCCCGGCCGAGCGTTCTCGGGCCGTTTGCGGACCCAATTCAGTGCGGTTTTCACAAACGAAGCGCACGCACGTATTTCAATTTAAATCGTTTCGTTCGTTCGTACGCGTACCTACGATGCCGTCTGGTGCCTTATGTGCTGTAGATGGGTGCAAATCAAGCAAAAGAAGAGATAAACACCTGACATTTTTCCATTTACTTGTCAATGAAGAAAGGTAAGAGATAAACTATTACTTTTTTTTGTCGTTTTAAAATTATTTTTAATACTAGGTATACTAAGCATAGTTCTCTTTATTACACTGTGGCATTAGCTTGCCTTTCAGACACAGATTTACATTTTTTGTTACATAGAAACGTCATACTTACCTTAAACACTATTTTAACAACGTTTAAAAAGCTATTTTAATTAAAATAAAATTGTGATAATATGTGAGTCGCAGGCGCGGCGACCTGTCTCAACTTGTCGTGCTGTTAGCGCACACAAACACTTGTGACATAACTATTTACTACACTACCCTACCCTACCCTACACTACCCTAACCTACCCTACATACACTACACTACACTACCCTACACTACCCTACCCTACCCTACCCTACCCTACACTACCCTACCCTACTCTACACTACACTACACTGCCCTACCCTACCCTACCCTACATAAGAACCTTCTCCTGACAATAAAGAACTCGACAAAAAAAAAAGCCAAATCGGTCCAGCCGTTCTCGATTTATGCGCTTACCAACACATTTTGCGATTCATTTTTATATTATAGATAGATAGATAAATGATACAATTTTAAACTACCACCTATAAGTCAAAACATATTCACAGTTCTCAATAACATAGACACAAAAAGTTATGTTAATTTAATTTTATCGAAGAGGCAGCCCTGCGATCGCGCGGTGTGAAGCAAGTACTGCGGTTGCTGACGCGATGGAGTAGGCTATTATAGCAGTAGGTATTGGAAATTTACTACTGAGTGAAGTATCTGTTACGTAGTAACTAATTAGTAATCTGTGCCATTGTACCATCATGGGAATAGGGTGTAATGAGTATACCTGGAGACTTTAATACCTACCTGCGAGTCACGAGACCTCAGCTAGCCAGTTCCAGCAAGCACTCGAGCAGCGTCAGGTCCCAAACTCTTTGACTACTGGGATCACTCATTTAGCTTCTAAGTCGAGTAATACCGCTAACCCTAGTCAATACAGCCCCATCTTGTGTCTTTCCACATTCTTTCATTGGTGATCCGCAATCGACTTAATTTCTCTGCTACCTAGATTGATTATAAGAAAGCTTACGACTCAGTCCCCCACTTACGGTTAAGAGGATCCTCGAACTGTACAAGATAGTTAAAACAGTTCAAGACTTTCTCGGATTGTGTATGGGGCGAAGGAGTATGACCCTTAGTCTCCAAGGTTAGCGGTTATCGAATGTAGGGAACCGGACTTGGATTAAGAGGGGTATAATCCAGGGTGAATGTCCAACTGTGGAAAATGGAAGAGAGGTAGACAAATAAGGAGATAGGAAGATGATCTACCCAGAGGCTGGAGGAAATCAGCATGGGAAATGTATGGAGGAGGCCTATGTCAAAGGACAGCCTGACTTAGGTCACAGTATATATATTAGTACTAACGTACAGTATGGACACTCCCTGCCCCTCTCTAAATTCGACCTCACCCCCCCGTCACTCAGATTGGGTGTAGATTGGGTACCAAATGTAAAGTTGCGTAAAGGACGAGCTACGCAAGCACTTTTATTCACTATATTCACTTTGCGCGCCGCTGTGATTTCGTTCACAAGCATAAAAACCAACCAGTTACCGAACGTAAAGGCCTAACTGAAATCTTTTTTTTTTCATACTTGTCATGTTGTAAACAACCACCGCTCGAACAAAAAACACCACTTTCCGAATACACCATACACAGTATGAGACTATAAAACATTGTAAATGGCAACTGCGACGTGGACGTATGAATTAACACTGAAAACTGCTATTATTTTATACGGTCTAACACTTTTTCCATAAAATTTGGGGGTTGTAAATGGGTGGAGGGGGCTGGGCCCCCTGGACCCCATATCATGAAACTTGGTGATCAAATTGACTTCACCTTCTTTTGGAATAAGCGTTAGCGATTTTCGCCCGTCAGAGAAGTGGAGGACCTTTTTTTAATAAGCGGCAGCGATTTTCGGCGTCATAGAAGTAGATGACCTTTTTTTAATAAGTGGTAGCGATTTGTTGGTCAAGGAAAAAGTGTTTAAAGATGTACAAAATAATAGCAGGTTTCAGTGTTCATTTCTACGTCATTCGGAAAGTGGTGTTTTTTTTTTCGAACGGTGTTCATTTACAACGAAAAGTATGAAAAAAAAAGAGTTTAGTATTCACACAGCATTCAGTAAATAACTAACAAACATTTCGTGACCAATACCGCCGGTGTGATTCAACCCTACCTGCATTCTTGCCTATAGATACGTCAGTTATAATTATGTATATCATTTCTCGCTCGTTTGTATGGAGTGTCCGGGGTGTGCTTAGGTGTAAGTTGACGGTGTCAACTAATTAATTTTTTTAGTTTGTTAAGCTGATGTATGTAATCTGAGTCAAAGAAATAAAGGCTTATATTATTATTATTTATTTCAGGGCGACTGTCCAGTATGGTTTTGCCTGTACCTGAATCCACTCAGCTTTCTGCTTGAGAAGGGCCGGGATTTGTTTCAGAATGATGATACATGCATGATCCACCTTTCTAGATAGTCAATCTTAAACTGTTCACTCCAAATGCAACACAGTTGGGAACTGTTGAAAATCACTTGTGATTTTAGCAGTTCCATCAACATGGAGCTAGAAGTGGATAAGTGCAAGATCCTTCATGTGAACAGGGTTAGTGTGTTGCATTCAACGGAGTCGACATCAACTCCATGAACATCCATACCCTCTTTGAAACTGATAACAACAATAACAATATATGAACATTCAACACTTGGTTCATACCTTTTCTTTTATACGAGAAGCTCCCATCTGGCCCGGTGACTTTGGCCCGGCGCCGGGCCAGATGGGAAAAAAAGTTTTAACTGGCCCGTCAATGTATTTACCGGGCCAGATGACACAAATCAAGTGCCATCGTCCCCAGTAAGGGGGGAAAAGAGGATACGCCTCATAATTTGTGAAATACTAACTACATGCATTTTTCTACCCTTACCGGGGACGATGGCACTTGATTTGTCATCTGGCCCGGTAAATACATCAACGGGCCAGTTAAAACTTTTTTCCCATCTGGCCCAGTGCCGGGCCAGATGGGAGCTTCTCTTTTATACACCTTCGGCATACTCAGATGGTCACAGACTGGACACCCTCGATCAAAAAGTCCACACTACTATGACACTTCATAGGATGCATCACCCGAGGTGGTTAGTGATGAGGCTGTATATCCCCCAGAAGAGTGGCAGTCAAAGTGTCAAACGAATGCACAACTGCGAGATATGCAGCCTCTAAAGCTACTTCTTGACACAAATTATAGTGACATGCATAGAGTTAAAGGACTAACCCCTCTATCTATGGCCCAAGAGAAGTGGCAGGTGCCGGCTGTACTTAGCACTACCGAGCAAGAGGCCATATGGAAAGACAAAGAGCTACAGGATAGGTTATTCAGATTTTTAATAAAAAAAAAAATCAAAGCCCTTTGAGGATCCTTTATAGATCAGAAGGCCTCTGTAAACTGTCTGTGCTTTGGAGACCTTTTTGCAGACACTAAGAGTGTTGTCTATGCAATACTGGATCAGGTTGTCAAGACGAACAAGTATTAGGAGGTTCCATACGAAAGGCCGTGAACATCTGTCAGTCGTTCTTTCAGCCAGGGCAGTCTCTACATCATATAACTTCCAGTTGTTCCATGCTAGCCAAAACTGAGTTTTTGCACAGGTACAACCAAGCAGCCAGGATCCTTCATCAAGGGCTTGCTTTGAAATGTGGCCTTGCATCTTAGCAGTTGCCATATTACAAGTACACACCAGAGCCAGTTCTCAAGAATGACCCTGGCAAAATGGCCAAATATGTGCACTGATATATGCCAAGTGGAATCCACAGAAATCATCCTCGTAGTCCTTTCAGTGAATGAGCCCAGCCGACCTCGAATGACACCTAAGGCAGCTGGAACTCCGAGGCAGACCAATAATTGCAGCAATCCTCCTCGACAATGCCCAGATAGTCCAACGCTTTCTTTTCCTGGTGCTCTGAACTCCAGCTGACGATGAAGTGAGCAGTGTAGCTTAAGGTTTATCTTTTAATAAAGTTAATGATCAAAGAACCTATTGAAATTTAGAGATGAGACACTTTTATCTTGGAACCAGGTTAGCGCTAAAACAACAAGCAACCACAACTGTCCAACATTGGAAAGATATTAAAACAGTTTTGACAGGGTTCCCTTGTCTTGTTATACATTTATGATACTGGGCCAACTACTTTGTGGGCCAACTCGGGTATATAATAAATAATGGGTTTGTAAATTATTTTGTGTTTTGTAATTTTAGATATCATTTACTTAACTGATTAGTCCACGGTCCCAATAAACTGAGTAGGTAGGCAATAGAAAGTGAGTAGGTCGGGGGATCTAAGATGAACAGTATGCTGTATTTTTTCAGGGCTTAATCAAAGTGCAGTACGTAGGGGTCGCGCGCACCAAGGGACGCCATCCCCCTGCATTGCACCCGTGCACTCCCTACCTGCGCGACGGACTGCCATTTGTTTTCAAGTTATACGCCGCAAATTGTACATCCGCTGCAGTACCTATTACCATTTCAATAAAATGACTCATTCCCCACAATTTAAAAAAGCAAGAGATCAAAAGCTAGATTGTGATGCTTCCATATGAGGCAGAAGCAGAAGAAAGCAAGACAAAATAGGGATGCACTTACCTTTCCTTCAGTTATTCTCGTCGTAATAATTCTGTAACAGTTTTGCCACCGGAGTTACCTACTATGTGGAACCATCCAGCTGAGGCGTAACGGCGTAACAAGACAGATGGCGGATATACAGTGGCGGCAACGTCGAATCCGGTTTAAGATGCTATCGCTGCCCGGGTCCAAGTATCATGGGATATCATGTAGGATTTGCATTTGGTTGGCGCCGCACCGGTCGCGCAGCCGCAACAATGTATCGTACCGTGGCGTGCGCGTGGCTTCCGCGCGTTTACTTGGGGCAGTGTATAAGTAGGTATTATAAGTAGGGCCTTGATAATCCGAACGAACCCCCTGACTGCATTTGCCGTTTCTAACTCGCTTTGCCACACTCGTATTTTAGTGCCGATAGTGCCGAATCAAAGCTGTCACACACGGGCGCCATTTTGTTGTGTAATACTGACCAGTATATGTTATAGACAATGTGTATAATACAGGCGTTCTATACAATACCTAGGAAATGTATAGAATGTCGGGGTCGTTCAGGCAATGTATGAAATGATATTCAATGTTTAAACTATTTTACATTTTACCTAGGAAATGTATAGAATACCTAGCCATTGTATAGAATGCCGGTTGAAGCGAAGTACGAAGTAACTATTTAGTAATCTGTGTTTTAGGTATATTTTACTCGGTGGGGATGTATTAAATGAGCGGATAATGATGAAGATCTGCTTTATTATTTTCAGCCGACTTCCAAAAAGGAAGAGGTTCTCAATTCAACTGTATGTTTTTTTTTAATAATTTCTAATGATAAATAAAACATAGTTTCGTTAAAACAATTTGGTTTTATTGCTAAAATACCTTTTAAAATGTCTATACTTTAATCCAAACGCTGCGCAACATCCGATCGAACAGGGTATAAATTTTGGGCATTCGGATTATACTACTGTACAAGGATAGCAAGGAACGTAGATACCTACCTGCACAATGCACATATTCTAGTTCATCTATGATAGATACCTACCTATAATAAACCAGATGCGTCTCTTTCGCTGAAATGGACTTATTCTCGTTCATCCACCTATTCTATTTTCTATTCTATTGTATGTAATCAATCAAATCACTACGTTTTATTCTATTCTACTGCTGCAGTACGTTAGTACTATACTTTGGCTGCAGGCTGCAATGATCATTCATTGATGTTAAAAGAACATAAAAACAACAAACTGACGTCCCACAGTGAGTAGGTAAGTTTTTGAATTTTATTCTTCGACCATACTGATACGTATGTACTGTTTTGCGTAAAGCGCCCCCGAGACGATCAATCGCGATTGTCAATTGATGTACTATTGATGTATGTAGCTTCAATCGGCAGTTCAATTGCTTGCCCTCATTTGGGCAGCTCAGAATACAGAACAAACCAGAAAGAGTGTTCAATCACATTTGTACGCAGCGCACGCATTCAGCATTGTGTCCAAAACAACTCCCCGCCTCCGCCGCACCCACCCGCGTAGTGTTACCAGCGCACTATGACATTACCGCTTTTGGGGTAAAATACAATTTTGTGCAGGTGCGACTAAGTCATTGGAAAAAAAAAGTTAAAATTAATTGAACAGTAAGTATACCTATGGATTTAGTTGAATGAAAGTAGCTAAGCTTGATAAGTACCCCTTTTTTAAAAATTGTATAACTAGATGTGATTGTAGGTGTATGGTAACTTGTGGCGGGTGGAGGGAGGGGGGCGGTCAACTTTGAGTGTAATATATGAAAAATTAACACTTTTAAGCTTAACATTTTACACAAGGATTCCTGAATTGAAAAGTTGTTCTCACACACTCGCAATATTTTCGATCTTTTTGATTTATGGTAAAAAATGGGTAAAACATTTCATTACTTTGTGGCATCACTTACAGCAGAAATATGCGATTTTTATTGGAACTTATAAATACATAAAGAGTTAATAGAAATAGTTGGGTAAAACATTCGGTTATTCTGTGGCAACACTTTCGAAATGGACGCGTGATGTTCTTCGACAAATCAGTTACTAGACATGCGCAAAACGGTACCTGAAGAAGTGATGCAACATCACACATCACTTCCTTTCAAGTAATATTACTTTGTAATATCACACATCACCCTAAACATTACCAAAGATTTTGGCATCGCATACATGCAATTGAAGAGTGATAGAGCGCGACGTACCATTACCTACAGTATTACTCGAAAAGTAATGCAACATTGGGTGATTTAATTTAAGGTCAATAAATGTACTTTATATTGTTTCAGTAAGTGTAGTGTACGGTTAGTGTAGTGTTTTGCGGAAAAAAATATTCGGAGAAATTTTGTCTTTTTTGTCTAAAAAATAAACAACAAAATAGCGTGCAATCCTTGCATGGCAAATGCAATATGAAACTGAACTGTATTTCATATGCTAAGGGGTTCATATTCTAAAATTCAAACATGAGCGCGCGGAAATGGCGCAAGCAACTCCGCCCCTCTCACATCCGTCGCCCGTTCTCGTTGCCTTACCTGACGAATGCCGATCGCAAGCGAAGCGATGCGGTGCGCGGTCCGCTGATCCGCTCGTGTCCCGTGTCAAGTAATGTGTGATGCGTGATGTTTGGATACGTCGCGTGATGTGTAATGTTGCATTACCCTTCCGAGTAATATCACTCGAGTGATATTACTCGCATCACTTACCCATGTCTATCAGTTATGTAAATTAAATTTGATATTTTAATAAAATGGATTGGAAATGTGCTAATTACAGATGAAGCGTGATCCCATCCGATTTAAATACACTCAAAAAGTAGTCGTTGATGTGCACAATATCTATCGGAGGCACTGCTGATGTTATTTGAAAAGTGGTAAAGTCATCATTTGATGGCCATAGAACGTTGAAGGATGCTTCGATTCCGGGGCCTCCGGAATGATAGACTGAAAGTTATTATTTCGGTCGTATGCAGCGAGTCTGAAATTACAATTAGTAATTATAATAGTGTATACTGTAGGTACCTAAATATTGCTTGAAGAAGAAAATTCTTAATTAGCCACAAAAAACCAAATTAACAAGGTTATATATTGTTTATAGATACATTCAAAGTAATATATATATATTTGAAAAGTGGTAAAGTCATCATTTGATGGCCATAGAACGTTGAAGGATGCTTCGATTCCGGGGCCTCCGGAATGTTAAACTGAAAGTTATTATTTCGGTCGTATGCAGCGAGTCTGAAAATACAATTAGTAATTATATAGTGTATACTGTAGGTACCTAAATATTGCTTCATGAAGAAAATTCTTAATTAGCCACAAAAAACCAAATTAACAAGGTTATATATTGTTTATAGATACATTCAAAGTATTATATACCTTCGATAAGATCTTCCTTTATGCCAACAATTCGCGCATTTCTTTTCCTTAGCTCAGTTTTCAACTGAATTACAGTCCAACCACTGTATTTCTCTGCCATTTTCATCAAAACAAACGATTTGTGAATAAAACACCATACACTTTCTATAGACCTGTCAATCACAATGACCCACAACTACACTAGCGCCACCAAGCGGGAGTTATAATGGACATAGCTGCCATTGACGTAACACATTGACAATCGCGATTGATCGTCTCGGGGGCGCTTAAATATTGCGATTGTCAATCACGTAGAATTGACAATTGCGATTGAACGTCTCGGGGGCGCTTAGTAAACCAGTGTACTGCAAGTAACGTGTGTGTGTGTGTGTGTGTAAATTGTAATCTGTACGTAATCTGTAATAACCACAGACTACTTAAGAGATACGTAATACAGAACTACTAATAGTAGCCTACGTGTAGCGGGGCCACTACTAGGACACAGTATATATATTAGTACTAAACTAGGATCAAGAATTCCTAGGGCCACTACTATCCCTCTCACTTTAGCACACGAGTGTTGCAATCTAAGAATTTCTACCAGAAATGTGGGTAATTTGGTGGCAATCAACAGTGGCTAAGTAAGTACCTACCTACTTAGTACCTACTAGTTACATGAATAAAATTGTTCTTCAAACATAGCGAAATAGGTACGAATACAACTAAAATCCCCCGCCCGCTAGTAAGTAATAGGTCAATGATCCCCGCACTGCGGGTCCGTATATTCGCGCGCAAAATTTAAAAAAACACGTAAGCTTTGACGTGACCTGGAGAACGTTGTCTTTGAGGTACCGACCGTTGATAATAATTAACAAGGATGATATGATAAACTTTAAAAATGAAGACGTAGTCAAATTACGTAATCTTTGACGTGAATCCCTAGAGCAATGAACTCGTGTTACCGATCGTAGAATCGACTGAATATTATAAAGTTGACTCCTCCGGGAATCAAACACGCGACCTCCTGGTGTGAAGCGAATGGACTAACGATTACGCCACGGAGGCGGTAAAAATCAATGGTTAGTCCATTCGCTTCACACCAAGAGGTCGCGGGTTCGATTCCCGGAGGGGTCAACTTTGTAAGACTCGGTTAGGTTGGTGGTGGGGCATTTTTATAGCCCGCCTGGCTAGCTACCACCATAAGATGGTCTTCCGTCTTGCCGCCGAACACACAGCACACATTTCGACTTTTTTGCAGGTTTACTGTAAATTAAAATTTGGTTAGGTTAGTAACATTATAATAAATGCATTTTTTATTAAAACATATTTTATTTTATCAAATAAAAAAACTGCAGTTTTTTAAATATTTTTAATAATGTTACTAACCTAACCAAATTTTAATTTACAGTAAACCTGCAAAAAAGTCGAAATGTGTGCTGGGACACATAGTAGAAGTGAACTTCAACAAACAAGTGGAAAAACGAATGGCAACGGAAAAGTGGAAAAACGAATCGCAACGGACAAGTGGGAAAACAAATATCAAAATAACAAAGTTTTACGGGCACGTTATCAAATTAGACAAGTTTCAAGTTTAATCAGCCCGTAAAACTTTAAGTTATTTTTTTTTTGAGATTGTCCATTGAATTTTCACTTCTACTATGTGTCCCAGCACACATTTTGATTTTATATATCCGTTAGTCCGTAGTTACCTCCCAGGCACACAAATATGTAAAAGTGGCAATATGACCGTCACTAATAAACCGTTCTACACATATACGTCAGTCCGTAACATTGAACTGAACACCTAACTATTTGTTCAGTAGAATAAACTCGCCTTTCCGAAAGCGGTACCAGATGTCAGAGCTGTATTATCCCGTTCCGACTGCCGGTTCACGCCGTTGGCCTCACGTGTCAAAATATGCATTCTCTGATCACGCACGCCTCCCCTCCTCCCCCCTTCCCAAGGAAAATTAAATATATTTTCATAGTAGGTTCACCCTCACGCGATTTTACTCTAAAACAATTCCGTGAGCGATCAGATTTCGAAGCACAACACAACCGTTTTCCCGAACCTGTCCCAGTGACAGTTTAACTTTTCGCGACCGTATTTGGCTGCCCGTGCAGCTGCAGTTTTTATGTGACTACTCCAGAGATTTGCTATATATAAGGGGAGGTAGATAGGTTACATGCGTCTAAAAAGTGAAGCAAAAAAAAGATGCCAATTGGCATTTCTTTTCTTAGTAACATTCGGTGCAATAGAAGGGAACTACCTATAACATTGTGTGTGTAAATGGCTTCGATTTTCAAATGTTGTTTGTTAGTGCATAACCCATCTATGGTAACAAATCTCTGGACTACTCCGAATGTCTTGCGTCCACCACTCGTTCCCGACTGTGAGTCAGTCACTTATGTCGAGACAATCGCGCCGAAAACAGATTAGCGCAAATACGCAGTGGCTGGCCTGTCCAGCTGTCTCTGGGTGACTACTTTCCCCGCTCCGCTCGCGGTCGGGCTTCCAGCCGAGGGAAAACCCATGCCGTACCCGGCCGTGCCAGCGTGTCTATTTTCCTACTGCGTGAGTGTGGAATGCGGATTGACTGATAAGAAGCCTCGACACTCAAGTTTTATGAATCTTGAATGCTAGTTTATTTCTTTATTTCTTTATTGGTCAATTTACAATAAGAGCTTACAGTTTCTAAAGACGCTCTATTGTTAATATTTACAATTACAAATTACAAATATTTACAATTACAAATTATTGTTGTTTAAAAAGATGTATAAATTTTTAGTTATTATAGGCATGCTATCCACAAAAATGTCAATATGTTCGTCTAAATCTCGGCAACGAATCCACTGAGCAAATGTATTGCCCTAGACGTAGTAAGGTATAGCACTCGCTGCGTGCGTGGCGCTGCAGTCGCAAACAGCTGGTGCCGTCGCCGACCCGTGCGCACGTATTTTTGTGGCACAAAGAGACTCATATTATTTAACACCTCAGAGTTATTGACTTTTCCCCGCAACAGCAGACAGTAATGGACACTAAGTAGCAACTTCCGCCTAAGCTCCAAGGTATCGAGTCCGACTGAGCCATATACGAACAAAGATGGGAAGAGCAACTGGTAATATCCGTTTAACAATGTAAGTACGAGTGCTCATTTTGTATCATTTGAAATCAAACATATATTAATAGAAAAAAAAATACTGTTCTGAGTGAAAACTAATATTATTGCAGTTTATTTCATTACTTCGAGATTTACCTTTGTTGAGTAAATCTATCTCTTACTTTCAACAACTGTCGTATCCAAAGTCTCCTTTTTTCCTTTTTTGGGTTCGGTACCCCAAGGGTATTACCGGGACCCTATTACTAAGCCTCCACTGTCTGTTCGTCCGTCCGTCCACCCATCTGTCTGTCGGCTGTAGGTATTTCATGAACAGTATTTTTTTATTTATTTATTTATATTTAGGATTCAAACAGTCACATACATACATAGAATTGAAAATATTGATTACTTAAAAACCTATTAGATCCCTAACTTATGGTTACACAAAACAGTTTCTATTTCTACTTTTTAGCTAACACGATAAAAAAATACAGGAAATCAAAATAAAACGACGCAATTTTTTTTGTGTAATAAATGTAATTGTATTATTAAGAGTTTTAAAAATTTCTTTCCTAAATTTAAGAATAGTTGAATGTAAAATGTCGACGTTACCGCTGTTAAGTCTGGTTTTGTACAATTCACAGGCACGTCTGAGGAAAGTGTTGCCTGTATTGTTGGTCCTAGATCGTAGAACAGAAAATAGTGCCTTTTTTACACGACGAACTCGTAGAGTTTTATCTAACAGCGAGGGGACATCCATAATATGATTAACAAATTTATAAAGAAGAACAGCATAATCACAATTTCGACGATGTTCTAGAGTAGGGAATATTGTGATGGAGAGTAATATTATGAAGACAGCTGAAATCTATGTGTATATCTATTGCCGTCACAATAACAACAAATAGGGGTGTAAGGGGTCTTAAACTGCACCTTATAAGACCCAAGCCAACCTCAACTGCCCACAGTATACCCTGCTGTATAATAGCCGAGGCTCTGGAGTTTTTATTGTTGGTAGGATTTGGCCGTGGCTAGTTACCTACCACCCTCAAGGCAAAGTCTGTTCTGGCATGGTGCCTTGAGAAGCCATTTGGAAGGCGGCTCTGTATAGTAGCGCTGACTTAGTAAGCCGTTTCAGTGTCAGAGTGTCGCAGCACTTGGCGGCCTAGTCTTGGAGGGCAGAGGAATACGAAGAACGGTGTATCGCTGGCCGACCGTAGGTATAAGGGGGTCCAATTAGTAGACTAACAGAAAAAATAAACTAAAAGAAAAAAATGATGCATCGCCTGACTTCGAACAAGAGAACACCAGTCAGGAGAACCATTTGATTGAGAAGGGCTACGCAGCGCCGTGTAATGGCACCGAGAAGGAGAGCCGCGTCTGCTGGTACCTGCCTCACTTTGCTGTGCAGACACCAAACAAACCCGGCAAATGACGACTTGTGTTTGACGCAGCTACTCGAAGCAGCGAGACCAGCCTGAACGACCAGCTGCTGGACCTGCTGATCTCACTGCAAGGCATCGTGTTCCAGTTCCGAGAAAAACCAGTCGCAGTAGCAGTCCAAGAGATGTTCTTCAGATTGAAGATCCGCCCAGAAGATCAACCAGCGCAGCAGTTACTGTGGAAGGGCAAAGACAGAGCGAAGCCACCCCGCCACTACAAGATGACGAGCATGATCTTCGGCGTAGCGAGCTCTTCATTCATGGCGCATACTGTGCGAAACTACAACGCACAGCAGCACGGGCAGCCACACCCGAGCGTGCTGGAGGCCATCACGAGAAGACACTACATGGACGACCTAGTGGACAGCTACGACAGCGAAGAAGAAGACCGCCTCACCATCGCCGAGATCAATGAGGTGCAGCAGTTGCTGGCTTCACGCTGCGCAAGTGGAGCGCTAGCCACGATAGCGAGCTGTACGACGTCCCTCGAAAGCTACGAGTGACCGCACCTTCACAACTGGGAACCGAGGACGCGGCGAACAAGATCCTTGGGCTTCACTGGGACGCCGACCGGGACGAGCTGGAGTTCAACTTCTCCATGGTTCCAGCCGAGGTGCACATGCAGTCTCGCGCGCCAACGAAAAGAGAAGCCTTAAGCGCGGTTATGTTCATCTAAGACCCGCTGGGGCTGCTGAGCCACTACATGATACGAGCTAAGATCATCCTGCAGAGCCTGTGGCGCCTCCAGACGACATGGGACTAACCAATACCTGCAGAATAAGCCGAACTCTTTATGAGTTGGCTGAGACAGCTGACAGACGTGGCACGGCTACGACTACGCCGCTGCCACCTATTCGGGAGCTACGACCGCATCGAGCTTCAAATCTTGTGCGACGCGAGTGAGCAGGCCTACGCGACCGTGGCCTACTGGAGGGTCACACACCGCGACAAAGCGTAGGTGGCGCCGCGGCGCTCGCAGCGCTCGCAGAGCATCCCGCGCCTAGAGCTACAGGTGGCTGTCATCGGCGCACGACTTGCCGACACCATCAAGAGAGAACATTGGGTCGAAATAGAGCGCACCGTCTACTGGACCGACTCAGCAACCGTAATCCATTGGGTGCGACACGACGCGCGACGGTACACCCCTTTCGTCGCACACCGCCTGGGGGAGCTGGCTAAGCTCACGCACAAAGATGGATGGCGCTGACGGCCTACTGAGCACAACGTGACTGACGACGCCACGAGACGGCCGCACAGCCATCGACCATAACGAGTGCTGGTTCACTGTTCACATCACTGTCGACCGAGTCCACGCTGATGGCACTGCGACGGATAGCTGCGCGCAGAGGATGGCCCCGCGTCATGCACTCAGACAACGCAACCAACTTCCGAGGGGCAGATCATGAGTTGAAGAGAGCCTACAACGAGTGGATTCCAGCTCTGCGCGACGAAGTCCTGAAACAATGGAGTGGCGCTACATAGTTCCTGGGGCACCGTGGTTCGGAGGCGGCGCCTGGGAACGTATGGTGTGCTCGATTAAGACGGCCCTACGAGCGACACTACAGGAGAAGACAACATCTGACGATGTACTGCATACCGTACTCACGGGGGCAGAGCACACTATCAACGCTCGCCCCGAGACCCACGTGAGCGTGAACCCGCGGGACTCGGAAGCCCTCACACCCAACCACTATCTGCTGGGATCGTCAACGGGGCTGCCGACCATCGGCACCGGCCCTGGCGACGTGGCCGATCGACGAACATGGAGAACCAGCCAGGCGCTCGCTGATCGCTTATGGCAGCGCTGGTGAATATCTGCCAACGCTGGTACCAAGAGGAGAGCCAACGAGTCAACGTCGAGCGCTGCAGGAAGGCGACGTCTTGGTCGTGGTAGACCATGCGCTGCCACGCAACGTCTGGCCAATAGGGAGCGTCGAGCGAGTCCACTCTAGATCCGACGGCGGACTACGGGTCGCCGATGTCCGCACGAAGATCGGCACCTTCAGACGTCCCGTCGACAAGCTCGCCGCCCCCTCAAATAAGCGAACACTCTTTAAGGTTTGCATCCGACCGGTAATGACATACGCGGCCCCCGTCTTTGCGCAAGCATGTCCAACAAACATGGAAATAATCCAAACTGTCTAAAGCATATTCTGCCGTAGAGTGCTTTACGCCCAATGGTGATTCAGAAACGCAGACCTACATCGACACATTGACATATCGACTACACAACAGTTAATTCGAGAGGCAGCGGACTATTCCCCGCCTCTCGAACTATCTAGTTTTGTGGTCCGTAGACTAAGACACGTACTGTCTGATCCTCCCGATCAACTTTCAGCTGACCTGAACTGTCTCCTGGCAGCTCAGGGAGGAACAAATAGTGTCAATTCTTAAATGACACAATCCTCCTCACTAGCACATTAAATGTGAATCACCAAGCGGCCGCTCCCATCAGGAGCTCTCCGCGCTGTCCCCTTGGTGTTTATTTTTTCGCACCCCCCCTCCCACCTCTCTAGGGGAGGGGCGTCTCTCCGATTGGCTTTCAAGGCAGCCTAGCTGCCAAAGCTACAGAGGGTTGTTAGTGGGTAGTGCGAGTGCGGTCCTGGGCCTGTGTATATTTATACATATATACTTTAGGTATATATGTGTATGTATGTATATAGGCACATGGCTGTGAGTCCCACTTAACCAGTACAGCCGGCTGTATTGGTATTCATAAACGCATTTATCCTCCTCCCTCCACCGTTTCAGAGGGAAAAGAAATATGTTTTTGATGGTTGTGAACATCAATTCAAGAACTGATCCCAAATACAGTCCACTGATCCAGAACACCGGACTTTGTCTTTATGTCAACGACAACATGTGCTGCAAGCGTCTCTGAAACCTTGAGGATTCCTGTTTTTCCACTTTGTGGGTGATGGTCGATACCGGCGTAAATAAAATAATCTACAGTGGTGTTAACCGCTCGCACAGTGGTAACCAGGAGACAACCAGGCTAAACGAACATCAGTGTGAGGCCGCCGAGGAGGCTCAACTCAGGTACTCAACCACTGTCTGGTAAAATCTGTGCTGTCATGTTCACCGCCTGATCTTAGTCCTAAAAATTCAATTTAAAAAATCTTTATTTGTGGTAAACATGGTGATTTTAGATGATAATAACATAGGAGTTCTCATGTCTAGCTGAGTACAGCATACAAATTAAAATAATAAAAGTATGAAAACTAAATTAAAAATTAAGGTACCTTTGTTACAATCTTATCTGAGGATGTCATTAAATAATTATTAAAATATACCTAATAAAAATAAAATCAGTAGAAATTTGAGTTCATTTAATCAACAGGAAAAAAAATGTGTAATTTCCCACCCCCTCAGCTATATCTGTGCAAAAAATCACACAATCCATTGTTCCGTTGCGATGAAAAAAGTATATTTTCAGGTCCCTCAGGAACTGCATCGGACTATGCTATTTTTACAGGATAAAAAGTAACCTATGTCCTTCCCAGTGACACAGGCTACCTGTATGCCAAATTTCATCAAGATTGGTTAAGGTGTTGAAGCGTGAAAAGGTAACAAACAAACAAACACATTTTCACGTTTATAATATTAGTAAGGATTAATAGGGCATCTTTGTCTGTGTCGCTGCTGTATCGGTGTCATCACAATTGTTTCCTTTTGCTTTCGTTTTCAACAGCACATGCCTCTTGGTTGCCAATGGCAACTTGCCATAACAACGAACAGGCATGCATGCTGCATTGCATGAGTCGTTCTCTGTCGCTCTCTTTCTCAGTCTCTCTATTCTAGGCCATAATGTTCTAGGCGGATTCTTCGAAGCAAGTGTCGTTGAAAAAGAAAGCGAAAGGGTACGAGAACACATGTAGTTATAGTTTTTAGCCAGGGTATGTAATGTAGGCAGGCCAGCCAGCTGATCGAAATGTCAAGAAAATGGAGTTTTGTTACGCATTTACAGATTCCGAATTAAAAAACTGCAATATGAAATGGATTTTCGTTTGTAATAGAACCTTAACGGGTTAGGATGGATAGTGCAACACCTTTCCAACCGTGGGCATCAGATGAAAGTGCGAAAAATGTTAAAACCGAGAGAGAGCTAGTGGATGACGCGAAACATCATCGAGAAAATGTCAATCCAAAACATACGCAAACTGCGTCTTATGATAAAGAAAGTGTTGCCGCTTCCAGTGCTTCAGCGGGATCTTCTGATGCCGGAAGAGCATGCATGGCATCTGGCTCTGCTAAGGAATCCAAGATGGACTCGGCGAAGGTAGCTTCTATGCAGCAAATCGTTGAAAACACCCTAAGGTACTTAGTGCAAGTTTCGATGTAGCGTTTATGTAGTTTTGTGACTCCACTAGTACAGCACTGACTACCATTAATCGGTCAGTTCAATTTACCACCAACTATTCTTAGGAATACTTATGATATAAACATGATACAGTCCTAAAAATAAAACACTGCAATTCCAAACATTGTTTATCATCTTTGACCTCACATAAAAGACTTATATCCCTGGTTTCATACAAATATTTTACACAATAAACCTGCAATTTTTTGACAAGGTAGTCAAGGGTAGAAAAATACAAATAGCTATGTTTGACAGAAAAGGAGAACTGTGCAAGTACTCCTCTGTAAGTGAGAAGAGTGAATATACATTAGGACATTTGTGACCTTGAGACCTTGTATCTAGTACTAATTTATCATTAGTTTTGCAAGCCTAAAAGTTTGCAGTGTTATCAAAAAGTTGTGAAATTTTAGCAAATTCCAGTGATTAAATCAAAAATTGGTCGACTTTACACAACCTTTGAGTTTCTTCACAGGTTGAACTAGTCTGAGGATTTAAGTTTTTACAATATTGTATTTCTGTATTATTTTTGCAATAATTTATTTGGTATCCTATACTTAAAGCATAACTTGCTTGATGACATCTGATGCACTAAACCGCAGCTCAGGAATTAATGCTTGTAAGACAATTAAGCCCAGATTCCCATAGTGGCCATTAAAAGACTCAAAGTTTTAATTTTTTAAATATTTTTTCAAAGTTGGGAGAAGGATAAAAAAAATGGCCAGGTGCAAGTCGGACTAGCATTTCGAGGGTTCCGTACCATCACACAACTACATAGTATAATGACAATGATACCTGTTCACATGACAAACAAAAAACATCAACGCAAGCTACATAAATATGCTTCATTTGTCATTCAGTTCGGACTCCTATGTGCTAGTGCAACTCGGCTGATTATTGTTATTTGTTGTTTTACCTCAGTCAGTATTAGTGCTATAATCACACCAAGTTTCATGCTTGTATGTATTACCATTTTTTATATAAATCTAAATCAAAAATTCTTAATAAAGAAACACATTTTTGCATGGAGACTTCCTTATTTTTTCACTTTTTCTAATTTTTAGTATTTTTGTTATAGCAGCTACAGAAATACACTGTGAAAATTTCAACTGTCTACCTATTACTGCTCATTAAATACAGCCCGCTGACAGACAGCAGAGGCTTAGTATTAAGGTCCCGTTGGGTGTCCAGAACCCTAAAAAAGCTCATGCAGTTATAAAAAAAAGTACCAGGGAAACTGGGCTAAATGTTTTCAGTATTTAGGTTAATCTTTGCAAGTCCCTAGTCAATTTGCAAGAAAAAAGAGAGCTCAGCTCAATTTGCAAATAAGTTTCATAATTGATGAGATTTTTTTACCTTTGTATGGAATTATTTAGTGTATCGTCAACATCGTATCAGTGAAAAAACGTCCACTGCTGGACAAAGGCCTCCAGGCGACAACCGGTCCTGCGCTGCCTGCATTCAGCGGCTTCCCGCGACCTTCACCAGGTCGTCAGTCCACAATGTGAGAGGCCTGCCTAGGCTACGTCTTCTGGTGCACGTTCGCCACTCATGAACTTTACTGCCCCAACGGCCATCTGTTCTATGAGCTATGTGCCCTGCCCACTGCCACTTCAGTTTAGCAATTTTGTGAGCTATGTCGGTTACTTTGGTTCTCCTATGGATCTCCTCATTTAGCACTTAGTGTATCCTACCTCATTATTGCTAAGTGTAGGTAACATAAATAGTGGATAACTACAGCTGATACAATGCTCGTATGACAATAAATTAGTAATTAATTATTGTTTTAAAGGTTCAATTTTTTTAATTATATTAATATAGCTGCTGTTATCTTATATAATATATAAAATTCTCGTGTCACAGTGTTAGTTGCCATACTCCTTCGAAATGGCTGGACGGATTTCCATGAAATTTTTACCGGGATCTGAGCGGGATTCTATAAATTCAGAAGTAACATAACAAATTTAGTTCAATGCAGATACACCTACCAGCTATATAACACTGGAAATTTTATTTTTTTCTAATCTAGTAGAACAATTACAAATCACATGCAATTATATTTAAAAAAGCAATTTCCGTAGTAAGTGGGTTAAAATTCAAAACCTGACTGCACAAAACAAAATCTTCCCCTTTGAGCAGTTGGGTCAAAATGTATCCTATGGCACTCAGGGGATCAAGACAAATTAAATGTATCCTATGACACTCAGGGGATCAAGACAAATTAAATGTATCCTATGTCACTCAGGGGATCAAGACAAACTAAACGACACTTCACACTCCAAAATCCATATGCAGTTTAGGCTACCAAATAAAATAATAAATCTTTTATTTGTGCAGGCAGCGGACCCATAATCACAAAATCTTAAAAAAAAATAGATGCGTGTATATCTATGTTACATCTGAAAAAACTTTTTCTTTCTTGGACAGTTGAGTAAGGAGTTTTTAAAAGGATTAAGCACATTGATATAAATATAGTATCTTTAGTTAGGTAATTTAATGTAGAATTTCTAACCTTTTGGCAAATTTGCTCCTGTTTACTTGCTGCAGTGTTGTAACCTTTTTTTCTGTAAAATGACAAAAACCACAGCAAGGGACACTTCAGAGCATCCAGCGACTTCCCGCGGCTGGGGTCGTATTCTAGAGGTATTCCTTTATTACTAGAAAACCTATCCTATGTAGCTATGAAAGCTACCAACCACCATACCAGCTTTTATACTTTGTCCGGATGGATGGGACCAAGCTTCGAGCTGCTAAGAATTTGGACTATAAAAGGTTAAACTACTTAATTGATGGCAAATGGTTGGACAGTTAATCAGTATTTATATATTTTATTTATTTAATATATGTCGCCGGGATATTGTCAAAACCGCGATATTACAATCTCACTACACTAAATTCAGTTAGATTATAATATGACGGGAAATTTTCAATTGGCTTTCAATTTCACGGCCCATTCTTGTACCTATCTCCGAATAAAACTGATGACTTCTTCTTCTGCTATTGACTGTTAAATCAATCAAACCTGACCGAACCTAACATCGCTTGCTTTGCTCGCTCATTTATTTTATTCACTTCGCTTATTGTTATTGCAATGTCACTATTGAGATTACAATGACACTAGTGAGTAAGCAGTATGTTACGGTTCACAATCTTTTGACAGTTCACAATCTCGCGAGATAGGTCCCGTTAGATTATAATCTTATGGTTTTTACAATTTTACGGTGACATGTATATTATAAAAGAAAGTGTACAATGTACGTGCCACTAAAACTCGGAAACGAGTCCCGGTATGATCAAGGATTTTATGTGGTGTGGTAGCCTCTATCCCTCATCCATGAAGCAGGTTCCCGTTTTTACTTGAAGGGCGTGCTTTTAAACATACATTGACTGGAAGTTTCGCCCTCTAGAAATTTCTACAACAGCCCAGAACATTTAAGAATATTCGAGAGCATTCCCCGACAACATCCCAGATTATTGTGGAACATTCCAGAACACTCTCGACTATCGTGGAGTGTTCTGGAATATTGTGGACCTTGTGAAGCTTTTTTGTATGGGTGGGTGTACCAATTATTAGGGGTATATAAAGAAAGATCCCCCATGGGTTTGAATGTCAGTTACTCCCTGAGCTAAGGCGGGTGCCCCAGCTAGTTTGTAATAAAATTTAAAATTTCTTTTTTTATTTCAGCCAAGAAGGCCGGCTGCGTGTTGCCCAGATACTAGAGAGTGTTGAGTCACTGAATGGTGCTGAGCGGCTGCTGCTATACCTGCGCCTGCCCACCGGCGTTCCTCCGCACGACCCCCTCAAACAACCCATCAATCCTCTCGGCTCTAGGTATTGATAAGCTCTTCCTTTGTATGTGAATTTTCGAAGGAAAATAAACACTACTATATTTTAATCATAAACCCGTTAAAAAAACTGACTTCCATTGCAACAACATAGTAAAAATTTTTTGGGTTTTGTTAATTTTCCAATAAAGTATAATACTAATTTTGATATAATTTATATGAGACCAACTTGGCAGCATTCCCTGTCGAGAAAAAAGAACCATGAAAAATATATTGTGTAACAAACATACAAAAAAACATACAGTCGAATTGAGAATCTCCTCTTTTTGGAAGTCTGTTGAAAATGGCTTGAAAACATGTTAGGCATTTCATAGATGGTAAGGTAATAGGTATCACAACTAATACTGGTATAAGGCAGTACTACCAAAACAATTTTAATATTTTTGGCTCCCATGTGGATCTATTTATACTCATAAAGAGGTGTAATTGTTCGTTTCTTTGTATGTAGGGGGTAAACTCTGGAACTACTGAACCAATTCTATTAATTATTTCACTAATAAGACAATTTCTTTGAGTAAAAGTGATACTTTTTATAACATGACTAAAAAGATGAAAATAACTAGTTTATATAACGTAAAAGGCATCATGTTGTCTTGGCTTATGTACCCACTATAAGAACTAATTATTAGGCATATTGACGTTTTTTTTATTTACAGAGCTGAACTCCAGCAGACTGTGACATGGATTCAGACACATTTAGAAGTAGATCCTGATGTCTCATTGCCAAAACAGGATGTGTATGATGAGTACATGTAAGTATATTTTTTACCTTAATCCATCTTTACCTTGGGTGTCAGTGACCTCATGAACTTTTTGAATTAATGTTTCCCGCTCTGTGGTTCATATAAGAAGTCTCCATCTTTACCTTGCTTCTGAGTGACCTTATCACCTTTTTGAATGAATGTTTTCCGGCACTGTGGTTCATATTAGAGAGTCTCCATCTTTACCTTGGTTCCAAGTGACCTCTTCATCTTTTTAAATAAATGTTTCCCGCTCCGTAGTCCATATTAGAGAATCTCCATCTTTGCCGCGGTTCTGAGTGACCTCATGAACTTTTTGAAAGCATGTTTCCCGCGTTGTGGTTTATATTAGAGAGTCTCCATCTTTATCTTGGTTCTGGGTGACCTCATCAACTTTTTGAATTATTATTTCCAGCTCCGTGGTCCATATTAGAGAGTCTCCTCTTTTCCTTGGTTCTGAGTGACTACATCAACTTTTTGAATGAATATTTCCAGCTCCGTGGTCCATATTAGAGAGTCTCCATCTTTGCCTTGGTTCTGAGTGACCTTTTCAACTTTTTGAATGAATGTTTTCCGCTCTGTGGTTCATATTAGAAGTCCCCATCTTTACCTTGGTGATGTGTGACCTCTTCAACTTTTTACATGAATGTTTTCCGCTCTGTGGTTCATATTAGAGAGTCTCCATCTTTACCTTGGTTCTGAGTGACCTCATCAACTTTTCGAATTAATATTTCCAGCTCGGTGGTTTATATTAGAGAGTCTATTTATATTTTACCCCAGTCTAAGCCATCTCAACCTGTCATTGCATTATAAATGTCATGTTATCATATCTATGAACCAAAGCACATGAAAGTACAATAAGGCAAAGTCTTGAAAGCAGGTTGTGATGGCACTACAAACCTGTGAGGTTGGGTCGTCGATCACGCAGGTTAACTGACCTGAAGCGCGGTCAGTACGTAGATTGATTTGACTGTTAGTGGCATTTGTTTGGAACGGTTTCGTTTGTCCTTATGAGGTATGAAACCCTAAATGGACAAAGAAGTAGGTCAGTGAACAGTTCCGATCACATGTATAATACAAAAGGCAGCTATTGCTCCCCTCAATCTTGATAGATAGGCAACTGCCTCGTGGCGTAATAGTTAGTCCATTCGCTTCACACCAGGAGGCCGCGGACTCGGTTTGGTTGGTGGTAGGGCATTTTCATAGCCCGCCTGGCTAGCTACCACCATCTTATCTAAGTCTTGCCGCCAAACATCAGTGTTAACATCATTGATGTGTTCCGGGATGAAGATAAGATAGCCAGATCTCCATTGCGTTGGGTAATCTTGGTAAGCCCGCTTCCATATTCGGCATCATCGTCACCTACCTTATTTTATTTTACCTCGTTTATTTACGCAAGCTCACTAGGGCGCATTCGAAAACCAGCGCTTTGGCTCTGGCTGTAGCATATGCTGAAATGGGTCCTGTTTGGCATCACACTACAGCGCAACGCACACCTACCTCCCATATGTGGAAACGTTAGGTAAATTTTTGTTCATTTTATCTTTTACTTTGTGTACCTACATATTTCTTGCCTAATCGCGTTATCTTGTTTTGTGTTGAGTTGTAGTGTTGTGTCTAATAAATGTTTGAATCTGAGTCTTACCATCAGGTGAGATGATTCCAAGGACTTAGCAATTGTGGATTAAAAAAAATGGAAATTGGCATTGTTAAAAAATAAGGTATTTTTTAAAGAAAAAATAATAATTTGAATATTATTATTTATATTTAATCACTGGTTATTTCTTTTAAGATTTTTAAATGATAAAAGTTGATGACATCACATGCTCAAATACTATGAAACAAATAGGCCAGTACTAATTTCAATTGACGATTATGAAATAAGTTTAATTATTTAGTGACTTTTTACAGTTTTAAATTATCTTCAAATATATTTTTTATTTATAAATATTTTGTAAAAATCTGGACAATTCCAATTAACGATCGACCTGGCTCCCGATATAATCACACTAATAATCAAAATACCTTGTTACTTCTTCACGCAAAAACTACTGAACGGATCTGGCTGAAATTTGATAGGTAGAGAGATTAAAACCTGGATTAACACATATGCTACTTTTGTTCACGCTCGAAAAGTCATAGAAACGTTGTCCACGCGGGTGAAGTCGCGGGAAACAGCTAGTTAATATTAAACAATATAATATTTTGTCCACAGAGCACATTGTATGAGCAGTAACATGAAGCCACTGTCGACGGCAGACTTCGGCAAGGTGATGAAGCAAGTGTATCCGACGGTGCGTCCGCGCCGCCTCGGCACTCGCGGCAACTCAAGGTATGCCATTCGTTAAATCTTACTTAAATGAATACACACTACCAGTTGCACAACCAGAATAAATTTGAAAATGTTTTAATATAAAAACCAAATCACAGGGTTCTTTTTGTCCATACTTCGTGTGCGGTTTTTGTAATGCTAAAAAGTTATGGAATAAAAACTGTAAAAAATTATATAGGTATAACCTATAAAATTGCCGATTCACAATGCCAATTTTTATTGAAAATAAAAAAGTTATTGTTTTTTATTATTGACCTCATGGTGACACTACTAATGGTCTTTTTATTAGTAACTAGTGGCATGTCTTTCATGTTCCAATCCCCTGATCATTGAATGGAACAAAGGCGTTTTCTTAGTGGTCAGATGGGGGAATTTTCTAGACTAGTTAATTTTCTTGAATTTTCCTGACAGTGACGAAATCTTATGCGGGGTATTCCCAAATATGACAAATATGAAATTAGTGACGAAGAAACTGCAGTGATAACTCTAGAACTTTAAAATAAAAAATGTGTATTTTTGCCTCAATAAAGGCTTTTTTGTAAAAAAAAATTCAGGTGAAAAACCCGACTTGTTAACTTGAAAAGCCACCGTGCTCTCAAAATATCTAAACAATAGGCATATGTTTACCACCATTTAATTTGTAATAGTCTAATGCTATTTTGAGAATATTTTTTGTTTTAATAACTATTGTTCTGAATATTAAATTTCATCTTTAAACTTTTTTATACAATGGGCAATTTCATAGGTAAATACCTAATAACAGGGTACCTCCCCTACTTATTCGTGTACCTCAGTATGTGGGTTATCGTTGAATAGGTCTTTTCAAAGTATGGAGGGTTTGAAAATAACATATTTTTTATAGTGAAGCTTCAAAGTGGTTATTTTTAAGGTTTTATACCAGGTAAGGGGACCCGATTACTAATACGACCCTAACCTAACAATCTTTCTACATACTCCACCATGCCAACTAGGCACCTGACAAATGTTAAATAAAATAAGCACAGAAATGATTTGGTGTAACACATGCAATTATCACCACTCGAGAACTTTACTACCCCAACGGCCATCTGTTCTACGACCTATGTGCCCTGCCCACTACCACTCCAGTTTAGCGATTCTGTGAGCTATAAATCGGTTACTTTGGCTCTCCTATGGATCTCTTCATTTCTGATTTGATCGCGTAGGGAAATTCCGAGTATAGCTCGCTCCATTGCCAGTGACCACGAGCCTTCTTATGGGGCCCATAGTAAGCGACCATATCTCAGTTCCGTATTTCATCACTAGCAACACACACTGGTCAAAGACCTTAGTGTTGAGACACTGCGGTATCTGGGACGTGAAGATATTGCGAAGCTTCCCGAACGCTGCCCAGCCGAGCTGGATTCGTTTGTCCCAGGTATACATATTATTCTTCCTCCCACATCCCCCTTTAAGCACTTCTCCTGAGGTGTGAATTTAAACTACCTGGCTAACAGAAGTTGAACGTTATCGATCCAAGCCATTTGCCTAGGCGTTTAATTGAATGGCTGAATAATAATTCAGGCATTTAGTTGAACGGCGCCTTTTAGTTAAAAGGCTAGGCAGTGAATTGAATGGCTAATTAAGCTAGATGGCTGCGAAATGTATATTATTATTATTATAATATGGCATGATATAGAGGGGTATAGCTGTAAAAGCGCTTCTATCCACTTTCAAAGTGATGAAGGACACCCACTGCGTGACATAGCCTCCCCCAAGGATTTTCACGACGACCGACCGGTTTTGCGCCACCCGTATCCAGCGGCTTCCCGCGACCTTCACCAGGTCATCGGTCCACCGTGTCGGAGGCCTGCCAACGCTACGTTTTCCGGTGCGCGATCGCCACTCCAGAATTCTTCTGCCCTAACGACCACCTGTTCTTCGGGCTATGTGCCCCGCCCACTGCCACTTAAGTTTAGTAATTCTGAGAGCTATGTCGGTTACTTTGATTTTCCCACGGATCTCCTCGTTTCTGATTTCTGTTTCTGGTCGCTTACTATGGGCCTCATAAGAAGGTTCAAGGTCACCCAAAGGACAATGGGGCGTGCTATGCTCGGAGTTTCTCTCCCCTCATATAATGATATTTCTACAGGATAGGTGGTATAGTAACCTGCACCTATTACGATGTTTACAGATATTGTTACGCTGGACTAAGAAAAAAGATCAAGTTAGAAGTGCCACAGCTACCAGATTTAGGGGAATCATTGAAGGTAGTGTATATACAGGGTGACTTTTAATTAGTTCTTAATAACAAAAGATATGCATGTACCCGTGATTACAAACGACTGTCCCAAAGAAACTATATGTCAAATCAGAAAAAAAAATTTGGCCCTTGATACATAAGTTATCAAATCGGCAAAAATGTATAAAGGACCAACAATTTTTTTTCATATTTGACACAGTTTCTTTGGGAAGGTTGTTTGTAATCACGAGGACATTCATAACTTTTGCTATCGAGAACTAATTTAAAGTCACCCTTTATAGTTATTTATGCCACTGCCAAGTGATGAGAGCCATTGTAACTTGTGCACTAGTTTGTGCCACGAAGCGAAGCTGAGTTGCACAATAGACATTACGAGTGTTACAATGGCTAATTGTGTGCAGTGGCATACGATACTTTTTCTGCGACCATGAAATAAATAAAAGAAAATTTTAAACCGTCAAAAATTAATCCATACAGCTTAATCACACGCGATGTTTAGTCATGGCGCAGGTACGCGCGCTTTTTTTATATGGCCAAAATACATTGACATTTTGTCGTAACTCATAATCATACATTGACTTTTTGAAGCCAAAGCCATAAAAATATTTAAAAAGTTTCATTGTAGTACAGTTGTCTCGTTTTGAAATGATCATTGTAAAACGACTTCTAGGAATGAATACTTTTGTGATATGATTTGAGGTTATGTATTAAGCCAGTGGTGCCCAACCGGTAGCTCACGGGCACCTGGTAGCCCGCGGCCTGTTTTCTAGGCGCCCGCGAACAAAATCGGATAAAGAATACGCAAATTTTCAAAAATTAAATTGGGTAAAATAAATTAAATAAACAATAACTAAATTACGCTGTATGTATGGTCTGAGTCTTTAGTAGGTACGCAATTAACTCGGCGGTGCCGGAGTGGCGCATCGGGATTTTAAAAATAGCCCTTGGAGCAATACCAGTTGGGCACCACTGTATTAAGCAAATTACCAAATGAGAGTAGAAAAAAGATTATGTGATATAATCTGATTTATTAAATTCTTGAATTTATCGTAATTTTCTTTCCCCTATTGCTTTTACAGGAAAGAAGTACTTCTACTAGGGACGCCGAGAGGATAGTGTGCGACTGGGCAGAAACCAAATTGGGTAAGATTTAGACAATCTTTAATTGCATTTGTTTTAATTCACTATTGGTAAACCCTTGGCTTTTTCTCACCTGATGGTAAGTGCCGATGATTCCGAAGATGAAAGCGGGCTTACCAACAGTCCCCAACGCAATGGGAAAGGGTTCGGAGAAATCGGAGGTATGGGTTTTGTTTTGAAAAAAGATATATATTTTTTTATTATTTCGATTGTATATCACTATACAAACCAAAAATTGTATGGAGACCATAAGTCATTAGTTGCTAGAAGTTGTTGCATTTTACTATCCAATTGATAGGATGGATTATTAAAATGAAAAAACAAAACCAGAAATCTGCCACTTGCCTTAGTCCCACGAAACTAAATTTATCTTGAAAAATTTTCGAAATGTCCTCCACTTTACTAAGCACAGTCGATTTCGGCGAAGCACTCCCCGAGTTGCACTTCTCAATGAAATGTATGGTATTGTGTTTAGCATTTGACAGACTGAATATTTTAAATCATGAACTGTGTCATAGCGATTTTTATAAGTTTACGTCATAAAAACGCTTAAAAAAGAAGTTTACCATTATTTGAAAAGTTAGTCTCATCCGTCCAAAGAATTTGGCTCAAAAAAATTGTGTCCCGTGTTACACAGTGGATAACCCAATTACAGAATGCTGATCTTCTCGCATTCGAGAAGTTTCTGAACAATACATCCTTGTCGATACGGTTTGTCATTATACTTTTTAAATATCCTGATTACAGTACGTTGTGCAATAGCCATTTCTGTAGCGATATCTCGACGAAATATCCCGAAAACTCTCATTGATATAGCGGATCACCTAATGATAGGAGCATGGAATGTACGTACCCTTCAGGACAGCGACTCAAACGCATGCCAAGAGAGAAAAACAGCTCTAATAGCCAGAGAGCTGGCCAGATATAACATCGATATAGCAGCAATAAGTGAGACACACCTGAGCGACTCTGGAGAGCTATGTGAACAGCTTGGAGGCTACACCTATTACTGGAGTGGGAAACCTAGCACTGAAAAGGCAGCTAGTGGAGTAGGTTTTGCGATACGTAACAAGCTGGCAAGATCACTCTCAGAACTCCCAAAGGGCATCAATGATAGAATTATGACACTTCGGCTCCAACTGTCATCCAAGAAATACATACACCTCATAAGTGTTTATGCCCCTACACTGCCGTCGCCAGACGAGGAAAAAGCTAAGTTTTACTACGAGCTTAGAAGGGTTCTTGAGAAAATACCTGCGGTAGATAAGATCCTTTTGTTGGGAGACTTCAATGCTCGTGTCGGTAGTGATTACGGTGCTTGGGACGGGGTCTTGGGAAGACACGGTTGTGGGAAATGCAACGCTAATGGCCTTGATCTTCTCACTTTGTGTGCCGAATTTGGCCTCTGTATTACAAACACTTGTTTTCGCTTACCCGAAAAGTTGAAGACCACGTGGATGCATCCAAGGTCTAAGCACTGGCACCTGATAGACTACGTGATAGTGCGCAAGAGAGACCTCAGCGACGTACTTATTACCCGAGTAATGAGAGGTGCCCAGGGATGGACCGACCACCGTCTGCTCAGATCAAAGCTACGGTTGAAACTGAAAGCACCACGTCGAGCTGCACACAAGATCCCTGCAAAGTTGCACTGCGCAAGATTAATTCATGACAAAGATCTAGCAATAGAATTGGATGACGCCTTTGGTACAACACAGGGTCCATCAGAGTTCAAGACAGTCGATGAGAGGTGGCGCGACTACGCCGAGAACTTAAACAATTGTGCTCTGCAAGTTATTGGTAAGCCACAAAAGAAAAATCAAGATTGGTTCGATGAGTCAGATGTGGAGATCAAGAAACTTGTGGAGGAATACAGACTGTCTCTTATCAGCTCCAACACCTCTGTGCGAAGCAAGGCTCACCATGACCTCAAAATTAAAGTGCGCGCCCTTAAAGATAATTGGTGGGTAGAAAAAGCAACCGAAATGCAGCGCTGATACTAACCAAATAGGCAGGTTCTTTGAATGTCTGCAGACTATCTTTGGACCATCTACAAAGAAAACAGCTCCAATTTACAACAAAGATAAGACCAATCGTCTGACAGAACAGAGTGATGTTCTTGAACGCTGGGGCGAGCACTTCAACGATGTACTCAATCCCTGCGCCCAAACAACGGATTTGCTGTATTTGGATGCTTTGCAAGACTTACCTGTCACTGAAGACCTTGGTGAACTTCCCACCTTTGCCGAGTTTACAGCAGCACTTAATAGGTTGAAGAATGCCAAGTCACCTGGAATGGACAACTTACCGTCGGAAATCTACAAACACGGCGGACCAAACATCAAACGGTCACTGTTCGACCTGATCTTGAAATATGGGAGTGTGAAACCATCCCGCAAGACTGGAAAGATGCCTCCATTTGCAAGTTATATAAAGGGAAAGGTGACATATCAGACTGCAACTCATACAGAGGCATTTCCCTCCTGTCAACAGCTGGTAAGGTTCTAGCACACATCATAAACTCCAGACTTTCCCATCACGCAGAGACCATTCTCCCCGAGACGCAATGTGGATTTCGTCCAGGCAGAGGCACGGTAGATGCAATTTTTGTTGTTAAACAAATGCAAGAAAAGTGCCTGGAACAACACCGTCCTCTGTTCATGTGCTTTGTCGACTTAGAAAAGGCCTTCGACAGAGTACCACGGCAAGCCTTGTGGATTGTGCTGAAGAAAATTGGATGTCCTGTAAAGTTAATTAACCTAATACGCCAGTTCCATGACAACATGACGGCCAGAGTTCAACACGAAAATAACTTTTCAGACCGGTTTCCAGTTACCAGTGGAGTGAAACAGGGATGCGTCTTGGCCCCAACCTTGTTCGCTTTGTATTTTGCGGCTGTAATGCAAGACGCGGCTAAGGATTGCAACGAATTAATCGAGATTAACTCAAGGACGGACAAAAGCATATTCGATCTTTCCCGCTTCAGAGCTAAGCGAAAAGTGACAAAGCTCTCTGTCTTAGATATTTTGTATGCTGACGATGTTTGCCTTATGGCTGACTCAGTGGAAACACTCCAAGCCTACGTGGGATCTCTGCACAAATCGTGCCATAGATTTGGTCTGGTAATAAGTATCATCAAAACTCAGGTAATCAAGCAGCCTCCGAGAGGATGCAACACTAACTACTCCAATATTTATCTGGATGACAAAGCACTGGAAGAAGTAACACACTTCAAATACTTAGGTAGCCGGATCAGAAAGGACAATACCTTGGCCTCAGAGATACCAGCGCGAATAGCAAGTGCAGCAGCCATCTTTGGAAAACTTCACCACCGTGTATGGGGTTCACATGACCTGAAGCTGCAGACAAAAATTCTTGTCTACAAAGCGATTGTCTTGCCGACGCTTCTGTATGCTGCGGAAATCTGGTGCTGCTACAGAGCAGACATCAAGAAAATGGACGCATTTCATCTAAAATGTCTAAGGTCTATTCTGCGAGTGAAGTGGCAGGACCATATCCCTAACACGGAAATACTTCGTCGAGCTGAAATGTCCGGCATTGAAGCGCTCATAATGAAACATCAGTTACGATGGTGTGGCCACGTTCTGCGTATGGACGATAGTAGGCTACCCAAGGCTGTTTTCTACTCCGAACTTAACAGTGGAAAGCGAAAACAGGGGGGCCAATACCTGCGCTTCAAGGACGTTCTTCAAGGACATCTCACAGCTTGTGGCATACCAAGTGATCAATGGGAGGATCTCGCTCGTCTTAGACCGGAGTGGCGCTCCACTATCCATAAAAGTGTCGAACGCTTTGAGCAAACACGCCTAGAAGACCTCGAAGCTAAGCGCCAGATACGGAAGACTAGACCGAAGCCCTCCTATACGTATACCTGCAACTCTGCTGGCCAACTATACTGCGCAGCTTGTGACCAAGTTTTCAAGCCATATCAGGGCGCGACACCAAACAACAGATCAGGCCTGAGAAATAAAAATTTTGAAGGAGTCGCCGTTGCCGGATACGGCAAGGAGGACATGATCAACAAATACAAAAAAATTGAAAAAGTGACAAAAACGTGTTTTTCTTAAACGTGAAGAAATGAAATTAAATTCACTCAAAAGTATGAAATAATATTATTATACTTAGATACACGACATTAACCAACAATAACGAAATCAAAGGTGGGTAGGAATTAAATTAGGGGCCTAAATTTATTTTTTTCGGTATCAGCATACAGCTACTTACGTATCAAATGTTTTAGATTCGATGGCATTGCTGACACCGATCTCAAAAAAATCTTAAGGCCCCTAATTTAATTCCTACCCACATTTGATTTCGTTATTGTTGGTTAATGTCGTGTATCTAAGTATAATAATATTATTTCACACTTTTGAGTGAATTTCATTTTGAAGTCGGTTTTTAATTTTTTTTAACTTTTATTTTTTTAAGTCAGAATGTTTTTTCTTTTTTTTTATTTGAAAATCGGTCAGTAAGTTTAGTTTCCACATAACTATTAAAGAAAACTAAAACGTTAATTTCAACAACTTTTAACAATTTTTGGTTTGTATAGTGATATACAATCAAAATAACAAAATATTTTTTTTTTTCAAAAATCCGTTTCCGAACATATAAAGATTTTTTAATTTTTTAAAACGCTATATTTATTTTCTCTAAAAATGAAATCACGGTTCCTAAGAGCGTTTTTCTCTATCACTTACAGTTAAGAATTTCCCCATACTAACTCTAAAAAAACTCTGTAAATATCTAGTGCCATCTAACGGTAATAGACTGTAACATGACTCGAAAACTACTTCGCTGACGAGTCTCTTGAGCAGACGATGAAGCCAAGTTGCGTTTAATCAATTTATTTTCCTACAATTACTTAATACTGTAATCGTAGGGTATAAGTTTAAAAATATGAAACAAAAAATATATTATTGAAATAGAGAAAATTTTAATAGGGGTGACGACAGCATCAGAAATAAATGATGAACTCTTGATCACTAAATTACCCTCCTACTTAAACTTCGGAAAACCTTACTCGTTTCATTTTCCATCAAGTCTTCGAATTTTAATTCATCAAAATCAAAAAATTAGTACATAAATGACGCGGCAAAACTATGACTTCACGCCTAGGTATTTCAAACATTTTAGAAAAAATGTGGTTTTTGACAGATGATAAAAAGTAAATCAGATGACTAGCATTCGTCATCCCTATTGCTCCATCTAACGTAAAATAGCAAAACTAAAGACATCGACATTTTCTCATACAAAGCAAAGATGTTCTAAATGAAAGGACCCTGATGTAGTTGTAAACAAGTGAATCTAGTTTGTAATTATGAGAGCTTTTCGTATCTCAAATGAATAGAAATTGGTATTAGTAGTGAGCAGATGCTTCTAACAAGTACTTCTAAAACGGGGCGCCACACAAAGTATTTGTACCAGTGTCGTTTCAACCAGAAATACGCCAAAAATGGTGGAAAATTAAGCGTTATGAGCACAATCGAAATATTACAACAAAGAAATCCTAAAATATGTCGTAAATGTCACTCCGAAATCACAGATCGTGCACAGATTACATTTGTCAAAATCGTTTACACAAAGATGACGTCACGCGGTAGACGTCATCTTACGGAAAGTTCTGGCGGTAAATTCAAAACCTTTAAAAATAAATTTATTTTTCCTTTAAATATTTCGTTCCGATCTTCAAATTAAGACATTTTTCAAAAACTTGTAAAATACCGTACTTAATGGGTAATACGAGACTGAGTAGTCGATCATTCCATAAATAATCCTGATATTAAAAACTTCCCATACAAACCCATGTTAGTTGTAGATTTTTCACATCTCTGCGATTATACATGATATTTGGTAAAACGTTGACCGAACAAGAAGGGAAAGTAGTGGGATCATTTAAAACTTGCTTAGTGTCAATGACCTTTAATTTTTTCACATTTTTATGGTTTTTTTTCCATAATACCCCGAATATTATCAATTGGACTTCAATAACATTATTGTTAGATTTCAAGATGTTTATTCAAAATAGGTGCAAATTACACAATTTCTGATAGTCATAATATAGTAATTACATAATTATACGTGTCATTTGTGAAAAAAAAAACCGACCAAGTGCGAGTTGAACTCGCGTGGAGAGGGTTCCGTACAATGCCAAAGTCAAATACAAAATGTCACATTTGAAATCCTATAATCCAGTAAGATGAGTTTTTTTTATTATTAAAAATTTGAGTGCATTTGGCTGCACCTCACCTGATGGTAAGTGCCAGTGCAGCCGAGGATGTAACACGCAAACTCAAAAAGTGCCTATTCACTCTCGTCTTGAAGATTCCTAAATTTTACGAATCGGGTAAAACAGAAGCCGGAAGGGAATTCCACCCCTTGACCGTCCGGTTGATGAACGAAAAAGCTAAACACTTCGTGTGAAAAGGTGGAACATTGACGACAAATGGATGGAACCGCCCTCCGCACCTGGTCGTCCGATGATGAAATGTAGAGGGGGAATGAGGTCGTGAAGCTCCAGGACACACTCTCCGAAATGAATCCTGTAGAACAACGATAGACAGGCGACTTTGTTGTGGTGCTCGAGGCTTTGGAGCCTGTTTGATACAAGTTCCTCGTCGCCAATGAGTCACCTAGCGCGTCGGTCGATAGAATCCAAGGCATATAGCTGGTAACGAGCCGATCCATCCCACAAGTGAGAGCAGTACTCCATACAGTTAACTACTACTAGCAAAATCTAGTCGTGTTTTAGTGAACTTCTTTTTTTTTAAACAAAAATTTTTGTGAGTTTGGCTGCACCTCACCTAATGGTAAGTGCCGATGCAGCCGAGGATGTAGCACGCAAGTTCAAACAGTGCCTATTCACTCTCGTCTTGAAGATTCCTAAATTATACGAATCGGGGAATACAGACGCCAGCAGTGAATTCGACTCCTTGCCCGTTCGCATAATGAACGAAGAAGCAAAACGCTTCGTGCGTAAAGGTGGAACATCATCGACATAGGGGTGGAATCGCCCTCCGCACCTGGTCGTTCGATGATGAAATGAAGAGGGGGAATGAGGTCGTAAAGCTCCAGGACACACTTTCCGAAATGAATCCTGTAGAACACTGATAGACTATTTTCTATTATGACTAGAACTATTTTCCGTAGGTGAACATATTACATTGAGTTTACCACTTTTTTTCAATTGATAGAATTCTTATAGGTTTTCCTGTAATCTACAAGCAATAAACTATATTTTGTATTTTTTTCAAAATTTTGGGCTCAGTAGTTTCGGAGAACAGGGGGAGGAATGGTTAATTTTCGTCTTCTTTAATGAATAAAATCAAAACTATTTATTTTACAATATAAACAAAAATATATGTAAGATCCTGATCACGAGCCCTTTCATTTGATATATGACACAATAAGGTTTCCAAAGTTTTTATTTTTAATTTCCTCATTTGTACCCCGAAAATAACCGTTATTTTAAAAAAAATATTTATTTACTTTGCAAATCTGTGCTTGGGTCATAGGATCACACTATCCTACCAAATTTCACCTGATTTGGTCCAGTAGATTCGGAGAAAATTGGCTTGGACAGACGGACGGACAGACAGGCGCAAGTGATCCTATAAGGTTCCGTTTTTTTTGTTGTACGGATCCTAAAAACCATCATTAGTAAATAACGTCAAAACAAAATCATTGATATGATAACAAGAAAACCATATGACACGAGAATTTATACATTAAAATCATTGAATGTCATTAATGCCTGTGACAAGAGTAGGCCAGTTCACACGGACAGCACGCGGTCACGAGTATAACGCGCGAGCCAGCCATCGCTCCCCTCAACCATATTAAAGGGAAAGGAACGACCCGGCTCATTTTCATAATTCTTTTAAACATATGAACTTTAAAGACCGTGAAACAACCCGTCACTTATATTCACAATAACTCAAAACATTTTTAAATTTTTCACGGCTTTTCAACGGCTCTCAACAACTGCAGGCGTAGCATGAGGTCCATTTTGTCTACCCACTAATGTCAAATGTAGACTTCGAAGCGCGACAAAACGGTTGCATCTCGACACTCAGCATGGCCCTCGCGAGATAAGACTGGTCTCGCGTCTAGTGTGTAGAGATTTTTATCTCGTGCCGAGCATGAACGCATCGGAATAAGCTTATTTTGACGTTTGATTGAAGACATATATGTCGGCACCCCCTTGAGGTGTCGACAAACTTCTAGCGACTGCTTATAGATTTTTGTGCTTTATTGTTGTTTTATCATCAAATAACAAATTAGGTACTTACTTTTTCCTTTTATGTATGCTCGTACACGCGACAAAAACCTGTAGAAAGAGATAATTTTCTCTCGTCGCGCGCGACACATGTCTATGGCCTCATGCTACGCCTTAAAATAGGGTCTTAAAATGAACACGGACAAGACGAAATTAATGTTAAATAAACATCGACAAGACGAAATTAATTTTAAAATGAACATGGATAACACGAAATTAATGTTAAATGTCCGTGTCGAGATACACGCAGCATACAGTTAGGAAGAGCATACACTAGAGAAGTTTCTAAAACAATGTGAAGAACTGGATCGATTTTAGGGTTCCGTACTCAAAGGTAACGAAACTCTATCACTAGGCCTACGCCTTTTGTCTGTCCGTTTATATGTCCGACCTTTAAGAAGCTGTATATTTTGAACTACAATAGGTAGCTGGTTAAAATTTTTACAGTTTCTGTGTTGTTATGGCGGATTTTGTAACAAAAATAGAAAAATCAAATAGCAAAAAAAATTGGGGGCGGGTGGGGGAATATACTAGAAAAGTGCTTTAAAGGGTTTTTGCTTTTGCTCTTATCGTGTGAAGTGTAAAGTGCAAACCATAAAGTAAAACAACAAATAATAAAAACCGGCCAAGTGTGAGTCTTACTTGTGAAGAAAAAAAATTTTCTGTCGCTCTCGTAGTCTCGAAAATGTATTTTGATTAAAATGAATAGATATCTTTGTTGTACCTACCTATACTCGTACTATACTACCTATACTCGTTGGGGTAGACATAAAAGACCGCCTCAGTGGTGTCATGTTAGTCCATTCGCTTCGAACCAGGAGGTCGCGGGTTCGATTCCCGGTGGGGTCAACTTGTAAGACGCGGTTTGGTTGGTGGTAGGGCATTTTCTAAGCCCGCCTGGCCAGCTACTACCATCTTATGTAAGTCTTGCCGCCAAACATTAGTGTGTTCCGGCTTGAAGATAAGATAGCCAGTTCTCCATTGCATTGGGGAATCTTGGTAAGCCCGCTTCCATCTTCGGCATCATCGTCACTTATCATCAGGTGAGATGATGCCAAGGGCTTACCAATTGTGAATAAAAAATAAAGATCCCATTGGGTCGAAGTGTCGCTGCAACTGCAGCCCCCACTTACAAAGATAAGACCTACACTCGTTGAATTCTGTAGGGTTCCTTATCCAGAGGTGTGGTGATACGGTCCCGAAGTGCGCGAGTCCAATCTGTACTTCTCCGTTTTTTAACCGATTTTATAAAAAGAAGGGGAGGTTTCTCAATTTAAATGACACTTAAATGTTTTTATCGTGTCTGGCTGGATATTTTCGCAGCTCATAATTATTATTTTTAGTTATTATTTTAAGCTAGGCTCAAGCTCCTCGGTGAGGACTTATCATGAGCTGATATGATGATGATTGGGGGCAAATTATGACTCGGTTACATCGAGACAACTCTAAAAAGAAAAAAGAAAATTATTTCGAGCTGTTTCCAAATGTACAAATTCGGGATTTTATTTAAAAAAATCAAATAAACTACGAGGTCAAGTAAATATTTTTGGCGCTAAAAATGTGCTGAATGGTCTTTACACTTCCTCGGGAGCCGGGTCGTTCCTTTCCCTCTAGTATGGTAGAGGGACGCGATGGCTGACTCTCGCGTTATATTCGTGACCCCGGGTGCTGTCCGTGTGAACTGGCCTACTCTTGTCAAAGCCATTATGAATTTAATGTTCTTTTTTTTAATTCTCGTGTCATTGTTTTCATGTCCTAATGACATAGTTTGTTTTATTTTGACGTTATTAACTAATGATTGTTTATTTTATTATTTTTCACAAATGAAATTATTACTATTTTATGACTATCGGAAAGAATGTAATTTGCACCTATTTTGAATCTTGAATCCTTCCTGCTGGCTATCGTTCTCTAAAACACCTTGTACGTGTACAATGATATTTCTGTAAAATCTATCTTACCCGTCTCCGTGGCGTAACGGTAAGTCCATTCGCTTCACACTAGGAGGTTGCGGGTTCCATTCTCGGTGGGGTCAACTTTGTAAGACCCGGTTTGGTTGGTGGTAGGGAATTTTCATAGGCTGCCTGGCTAGCTACCACCATCTTATCTAAGTCTTTCCGCCTAACAGCATTGATGTGTTCCGGTTAGAAGATAAGATAACCAGATCCCCATTGCGTTTGAGAATCTTAGTAAGCCCGCTTCCATCTTCGGCATCATCGTCACTTACCAACAGGTAAGATGATGCCAAGGGCTTACCAATTGTGAATAATAAAAAAATAAAAATACTAGACTAATCTAATATAGTGGGAGATAACCGCGAGGAAGCACAAACGGCTCATTCCCAGATCTGGCATGCGCTGATGACTTTGAAGGTGCTTGCATGGCTTCTTGATGCGACACAGAAGTAACTCCAGTAACTGAAAAAATATAAACGACACCAAAAGGCGCTAGTGAGTTAACTGCCTCCGTAGCTCAGAGGCAAAGTTCACTGACTTTACACAGGAGGTCGCGGGTTCGATTCCCGGCGGGGTCAATTGTAAGACTCGGTTTGGTTGGTGGTAGGGCATTTTCTAAGCCCGCCTGGCTAGCTACCACCATCTTATCTAAGTCTTGCCGCCAAATATCAATGTTGATATCATTGGTGTATTCCTGCATGAAGATAAGATAGCCAGTTCACCATTGCGTTGGGGAATCTTGGTAAGCCCGCTTCCATCTTTGGCAACATCGTCACTTACCACCAGGTGAGATGTTGTCAAGGGTTTACCAATAGTGAAAAAAAAATATATCCAAAAATGTATTCCTTTAATTTATTACCACTTTTGGTAATAAATTAAAGGAATACATTTATATGAGAGAAATTCTCGGGTTCGCCAGTTTCTTATATCGTTTTGGCCTCGTGGTCCGATCGGTTTGTCCGATTGATCGGACAGCAAGAATATTATTTTCCTGTTGTTTCGATTAATCGGACTTTACAATCTTTGTGTTCTAACTAAAACTCATGGTGTTGCTCCTGCAGGTGTGAAGTTCGCCAGCTTGTCAGAGCTGTCGCGGCACGTGAGCGCGCAGACCGCGCCGCCGGGCCCCGCCAGCGCGTCGCCCCCGCCGCCGCCGCTGCCGCCGCCGCACGCGCTCACCCACGGTAACACAGTCCCTACTTTACTACTAGAATTGCAGCCTGGCAAAATAGAGTTTGGAGAAAATCAGGGCGCTTCCTTCACACCTATGGTAGTCTTATTCATTCTTAAGTTCCTAGTCAGTTTAGCGAAAACAATTCAATGAAATTTATAAAAAAAACGATAACCACTACGCAGCAGTCACAAAATCCGTTGAAAGCAAACTAGTGTTAGCATTTAAAAAATCAATTAGTTCCATCTGTCACCACCTCAAACCCTTTTTTGCCAAGCTGTATTCCGGCATATCGTAGGCTTTTAGTGCCATATCACACTAGCGAGATGCAAGCGAGTGGAAAGCGGGGCGAATGCGCCGCAAGTTCGCAAAACGTGTGCGTGGCGAACACGCCGCGGGTGCGCAGCGACCTCGCGGCGAACAACGCTGTCGACGCCATTTTGTACACTCTCGTACATTTATTTTTTGGTTTCAATTAAAAGTTTTAATCATGTGAATCATTTTTAATAATAATAATGCTAGCCAAGTGCGAGTCGGACTAGCGGTAATAAGGGTGACGAACCACTACGAACATGCAAACAGAAGGTTATAGTAAGGTGAAGTTTATCGTCTGGCAGTACGGAACCCTTAGCGCGCAACTCCGACTCGCACTTGGCCGGTTTTATGTCATTTAGAGGGGCGGATTTTTTTCGTGCCCGAGCGCCGGATTCTTAAATACACCTCTGACCTTATAGTAATAACGAGCCTTTCTTCAGGAGACACTGATAACCTTAGATGTGCGTCCTCATGTCTTAAGTCATCGTGTCCTCATATCTAATGTAGGTCTTGTCATTCGCAGGTAGAAACGAAATTTTTTAGGATCATTTTTTATTCGTTTGCAGAACAGCACACAGTAGTCGCTCTCTCTCAGTCGATTACTTGATAATGATAATGGATCCACCCATATTCGTCGTTTTATCTGCTTTTGTTTTCGTTTCCGTCTTCGGAGTAACAAAGCTAACAGCAGTGTTTCCTCGTCGGAATCCATTCTGGCACTGAATGTACAAAACGCGGATTGCACGCCGCGAACTCGCTGCGCACCCGCGGCGTCTTCGCACGCACACGTTGCGAGCTCGCGGCGCGTTTGCCCCGCTTGCAACTCGCTAGTGTGATATGGCCCTTATATAGGGTTATTAACGGGTATTATTTTTCGTCACAGCAAGTGAAGATCCAGCCAGTCGGCAATTGATGAAGCAGCTGAAACGAAAGATACAGACGCAAGGTACGCCCGGCCGTCCAAAAAAGAACAAAGGCCAAGAGTTATCAGGTGAGTCGCCCCCGTCCACGTCGTACGTGGGTCACCACGCGCCGCCCGTGAAGCACGAGAGCGAGCTGGTGGCTGAGGCGGCCGCGGGCTACGGGTACGCACCCGCCTACGTGTACGATCCGCGCCCGCCCTTCCCATACGCCGCGCCCCCGCGCGCGCACCCGCCGCACGCGCCGCTTCCCGCCATCCCCGTGCACGAGTACCGCCCCGACCCGTACGTGTTCGAGCCCACGTACGCCCCGCGCGACCTCTCCGTGCCCGCGCCGGACGCCGCGCTCAACCTGCCCATCAATCTGAGCAGCGACGCCTCCCTCGACCTGTCCACGGACCGCACGGAGTGGCAGCGGCACCGCCCGCCCGAGCCGCCGCCGCCGCCGCCGCCGCAGCCCCCCGCGCGCCTCCCGCTCCCTGGCAAGAAGCTCATCCTGGAGACTTACCAGAGCGAGACGCACGCGAGCCCACCGCGCTCCTCGCACATGGACGTCCGCTCTACACACCACGCGACCGAGGAGTTTCCGCGGACGACAGAGTATTTACCCAAAAAGATGCGAGCGGCGGAGATTCTCGGCGGCAAATTAACCGCTTCGCGCCACGCCATGGCTGGCGGTGAGGCACCGTCCACATCCGCCTCCGCCATCCCGGAACAGTCGGCTCGTCCCGAGGTCGCTTTTTTAGAGGATTCAAAAAACTTAACGAACCGGTCCAAAAGCACCGCCGCGGCGCTGGCCCGGGAGGAACGAGAGGCGGCGAGTCCGACACAGTCGGTGAAGGCCCCGACGCCTAAGTCTGAGCGCAGCAGAGGACGCAGCGCGCACTGCGCCCGCACGGGGGAGCCGTCGCCGCATCGAGCAGCATCGCCCGAGCGACCCGCCACCCCCGAGTCCTGCGGTTGCGGTCTAGACGGGATCAACATCAAAACTGGCATGATATGCGAAGAGAAACACTCCGAAATTCTCAACAGGGAGAGAGTGATAAGTATTTGTAACATTGACAAGCACGACCTCGACGATTACCTCAATGAAGGCAACAGTCAGGAGCACGAAGAAGAATTGATGAAATATTTTAAGCAGAAGGCGGGCGGAGCGGGACAACCTGCTGGTGTCAACACTTCTGACCCAGTTACTTTTTTAGAGGCGGGTCCGGACCCACAGGACGACCATAGTCAAGGGAAGAATGAGAAACTCTCACAGCTGCGTGAATTACTCGCTAAAAACTTGAAAAATCAAAGTGGGTCCTCAGCTCAGAACCTACCAGTTTCACAAAACAACGAGATTACCATGCAAAAATCTCAGGAGCAGCCAGTGACTAAAATGACCGTACCTGAAGGGGCTTTCAAACCAGTCGCCGCAGTCAATATAGCAGAAATAATAAACGGAACTTCACTGTCGGACCACTCCGATATGAACGGCGATAACCATTGCAACAGTTTGCCAAACGAAAATGGAATGTCTTTGCCGTACACCGATCAGAACGCTTCGAACCAATCGACCGTCTCCAGCGGTAACAACCTCTACAACGGCAACTCCCACGAGCCGCAGAGCCCCACGACGAGAACACAACAATACGACTTTGTCCCAATATCTGATGGTTGCCATTCTCCGGGACATTTTGGTCTACGTAACACCAGCCCCTCTAAGATGAACAAACCCAACATAATGGGTGGGTCCCTGCAGACGTCCCCGATCTCGCACAGCACCGCCGCCAGCCCGTTCGTCAGCCCGCGCAACACGCCGGTGCCGCGCTCGCGACTGTGTCCCAGGCCCATTCCCAAACACAATGGCAGGAAGAGGCGTAACCTACTATCCTTGGGCGTAGTGGACTCCTGCCCCAAACAGTTTGCGATGCCCAACGAACAGAAATTCATTCCGAAAAGTATCGCGGGGTGCTCGGGTCTCAAATATTGTCAGCCCATGTCCGCGCCACCGTCGCCGAACATTCTGTCGTCACAATACAAATCTCAGATGTTCCACTGCGCTGCGTCGACGATGCCGAACGGAATTAACAATATGCCCTTGAATTTTTTACCTCATATTCCTTTTCCTGAAAACATGAACGGTGACCCCGGTCAACCTTTATCTGCAGATCCGTTATCCAATGAGGTCAGTCAATTTTTCCAGGAGTCTCTCGCGACCTACAGACCGGAGCACGACGCGTCCTTCAGATCGCAGTCCGTGCCTCTGAAACGAGGCATGAACAACATGGGACTACAAAGTTACACCAACACGCCGGTCGGGTCGGTTCCACCGACTCCGGTACCCAACGAGTTCTGTGACTTTGGATCCCTCGCCGATACCTGTGATATATCCAAAGCTGGGTTAAATCCCGAAACGTTAGACAAAATATACGACGCTATCGACAGCAGTAACGACGTGCTGAGCACAAGTGGTACGCAGTCTTTATTGAGCACCAACGACACCTTGACGAATGGTTGTGACTCGATACCTGAGCAAACGATTCTTACGGATGAACAACTGAACTCTTTCATTCCGAATAACAGTGAGATACTTGACAGGAGCAATCAGTTTACTCAGTCGTATTCCAACAACCCCGCCACACCGCAGGACGTCGAGGACTTTCTCAAAAGGACTAACAGTATTGAATTCGATTTTACGGACTTGGTTACTGATAAAAATAATAAACTAATGTGCAATACGTCTCGCTCGGTCCCGAGTACACCTTTGCCTTATAAACGGACGATGTCTAATCTCCAAGTGGACTCTCGTCGATCGCGAGAACTTTTCGCCACAGATAACCTGAACATGTCCAATGGAATATGTTCGAAGTCAGTGCCGTCGACGCCACAACTCGTGGAGGAGAGGACAGTTTTCAGCTACAGCAATAGGGATTTCCTTATAAATGGTAATTCGGTGGAGGTGTGCGGCGGCGGCGGGACGCTGCACGGCGGCGCGGTGGACGACGAGCTGACGCCGCCGCTGCACGACGACATGATGATCCTCGACCCGCTCACGCCCGCCGCCGACCTGCTCGCCGACCTCGACAAAATAGACGCCACCCCATACGTTGACCTCTAGTCAGCTTCACAACAAACCCCTGTGTATATAGTAGATATTAAATAGCCGTTTAATTTGTACATAAACGACGACGTCGATAAATCCTTTGAGTACAATATTTTTACGTATGCCTTCAGTGAAGGAGTGTATTTATATATCATGTGCTGACGAACTCGCTCCCCAAATTGAGTCAATAAGGTACACTGACTGTGTTATACGATACTAGTAGAATAATTGCACCGTTGATAGTTAACCGCATTAATCAATTACTGTATAGGAATGTTACAAGAAAGTCCAGCTCGTAAAACTGGAGAGTAAAATGGCCCTCCTGTGTACAGTCGCCATTGGATATGTTGTAGCGGGCGAGGTGTTCAAATATATCTGAGCAGTGTTGAGTTTCAATAAATTATGCACACTAGGAGTTGCTATTAATGAACATAAATATCTGAGAAGCAGATTTTTCAATATGTTCTTCATATACAATGATATAAGGCACTTTTTCCTATAAAGTTACATATTGAAAAATCTGCTGCTGAGATATTTATGACAGTTAGACGTTCAGATATTAATAGCAATTAGTGTACATAGTTTATCAAAATTCAACACTGCTCAGATATATTTGAACACCTCGCCCGCTAAAATCTATCTGATGGAGACTATACTTGTATCATCTGAATAATTTTCAAAATAAGTATTAAAGGATGAAATATCACACATTCGGGTATTAATAAAATAACTAAATAGTATTTTACTACGTGACCACATTTTTTAAATTGTGCCTAATGCATGACAGTCTGCATGCAATCTACAGTAAGATGTAATTTTTGTGCCGACTCAAACAAACGTTTTATGATTTGGGTAATTAATTGCCCATCGAGTTTTATAGGAACAATTTAATGACAGACTCAGCTTTAAAAAAGGGCTATGAGATTTGGATATACCAGGAGTCGTTAGGTTTTTTTTTATATATATTTTGATATTGATTTAATATTTTAGAGTTGACCAGGTGGAGTTGGCACCGTTATCCTTAGATAGTCTTGTGATTAGGTGACCTAGTGATGAAGCGTGCGTCCTACAAATTAATGTGCGTGATCGATCGATTCGTTAGCTAACAAGGAACATCTAGATGTAGCTTCTATCATAGTATTTCACCAGACCAATGCGGCGTGCCAAGCACGTAATAAAATATAAATAGAATATAGTTTACGAGAAAATGAATTTATTGTAAGTTAGCACAAAGATATTTTAATATATTTTATTATCAAATAGGAGTTTTATTGGTATACTAAATTTACATTGATCGCATGTGATGCGTATATCTTGAAATTTTAAAAATGTACCAATGTGGCTGCAGAGAGCTTATTACGATCGCGATTGTTGGCCCGATTCATCAATTTTTAAATGCAAATGTTATTTTTTTATACTGTAATGTCATTTAGTGTAGTTAAGTACCTATTGTATTAAATGTAATGTTATGTATTAGTTTAAAACTAAAAGCTGGATTTCGAAACGAGTATAAGGTTGGTTTTAGACGTTTTTTAAACTACCTTCACATTACACACCAAATACACATTACACATTTATATAAATTTTATAGGTCGCCCTTGGTTGCTTGAGGTCAAAAGGGCTAGTTCACGGCCTAAAGCTTTTATACATAATTTTATGTTATTGTTTTATCGATAAGTCAAATCATTAAACATCCAATCGAATGTAGGATGTCACATAATCGTGAGTTTATTTCTTATTCTTAAGCTGTGCCTGAATACAAAAATATAGTTTGGAACGCTTAGCTGAGTTGTTATATTTGTATTAAACGCTATCTAGTACAAATGACATACTGATATAACAGGGATATACCTATTAATGTAAGTGAAAATGAAGACTGTTAAAGATTGTAGATATTTTGAGAGCAAACATTGAATGTCACGATCACGTGACTGTAGAGTAACACAACGAAGAACTCAAGTGATCGGCGCCGGCGCTATACTTATTCCAGTTTGGTATAAATTACCAAAATCGACTAGTACCTAATTACTATAAGGTGTAAATTTAATTTAATTAACACAATGTTAAAAAGGTAATTAATCATTAACTGAAACGAAAAACAAATCACATTTTTGTGTTTCGCATTCAGTACACCTCTAACTGTATACTGGTCTATCTCAGTAAAATTATGTATGGCTGATATTTGAAATGTCACTCAACGGTATTAATGAAAATCCTTGGTTTACGTATTAGATATACTCGTAGTCGTAGAATGTCAATCAAAATGCGAATTTAAATAGACTGTGTTGCTGTAACTGCTCACAAGTGTATACACTTGAACCGTCCCTTGACGAAAGGTGGCTAAAGCAAAGCCCAATTTACACATTCATTAGTGCAGTTCGAGTTAAGTAAGTAAAAGGCGTGATAAGTGGAAAGTAAAAGGCGTGATAAGTGGAAAGTAAAAGGCGTAATAAGTGAGAAGTAAAAGGCGTTATAAGTGAGAAGTAAAAGGCGTAATAAGTGAGAAGTAAAAGGCGTGATAAGTGAGAAATAAGTAAAAGGCGTGATAAGTGAGAAGTAAGTAAAAGGCGTGATAAGTGAGAAGTAAGTAAAAGGCGTGATTCAGTGTCTAGATTTCAAAAAAACAATTTACTTCCACTTGTCGCTCCTAATCTCGCACTGTAGGTATTTAATCGTGGAAATCCGACATTGTAAAAAGTAGCACTACAGACCATGGGGTGACATTGTTGCGTGCAGGGTATGTAATAAGTAATAACCCAGTAACTTGTGGGTACCGTGCGTCAGATCCAACAGTGCGGAATTTTTGATGCCTAGGCCTGGATTACACTAAGCCATATATATGATCCTAGATCTAGTACATTGCCGCCTTTGTATGCTGTCAAAAATGATCATTGGGCTACATCTATGATCATATATATATGATAGTGTAATATATAACCCAAGTTTTTGACATCGAGCACCGAACGTAACCTTGACAAAATTAGACTACCTTCCTTCAGTTTTTGGCAATTTTAATCCGGAAAGTAATCCTGGACTACTTGTCGATAACTATGTAGGACATTTTAAAGTACACTAAAATTGCTGCAATCTGAGAGCAAGGCGTCTCTGTAGACTTCGGAGCTACCGTAGTACAGCTTTTTAAATTATATGTTCTTGTAAAACTCTATCTCATTTTAAAAGATCGGCGGGCACCCAAAAAAAAATTATTTGTTTTTTAGGGGAACTTAAATTAATTTAACTTGAATTTTCCCATTAATTATTTTTTGGAGTGAACCCTTTTATGTGGGGTATCCTTAGTAAGTAAGTATTTAGTTGCTTTTGAACAAGGTATAGTAACAAGGTAAGTAAATGATGTTCGTTATTAAAATAGGAATCTCCTCTTTAATTATATAGAACAACAGCATGCAAATGTTATTAAAGTAATAAATATATAAAAACTAAAAAAACTTTGATAAAGAGGTCATAAAATAAAGTGGAGTTTTCTAAGAACATAATTTTTCAAGATTTAGGCCGCCTAAATCGTAAACAAGGTTAAATTTTAAGTCAGATTCTCTTACTGGCCGTTATAACGCCCAAATTATTTTTTTTCTATTTAAAAAAGAAATCGAAGTCAGGATAATGATAACAAAACACATGCAATTATAGAAAAAAATCATAATTTCAAAGGTGACTGGGTTAAAAAGCTGTATTACGGCAGCTCTGAAGTCTACAGAGACGGCTTTACTCTCAGATTTCAGCAACTTTAGTGTACTTTAAAATGTCTTAACATAGTTATTAACGAAAAGTAGTATTTCAGAATTGAAATGGATAAAAAACTAAAAAGTTGGATTATTGTTTTTTTTATATTTTTTATGCACTTTGATAAGCCCTCATGGCAAGTGACGATGATGCCTCATCCTTATTGCGGGCTTACCAAGATTCCCAAACGAAATGGGGATCTTATTTTTTTTGTTGCGCTCAGCGCTCGACGTTGAAATCTTGGATTATTCATTAAGCCAAAATAAACAACTCAACAAAAAAATTTGGACTACCAGATCTGACGCACGTTCTGATGTTTGCAGTTCTAAAATATGTAATGTTAAGAAGCTTAACTTATAGCGCGGTTTTATTTTGCAGTTTATGTACATTTTTTATCCACAATTGACAAGCCCTTGACATCATGTCACCTGATGGTAAGTGACGATGATGCCGAAGATAGAGGCGGGCTTACTAAGATTCCCCTAATACATAGAGAACTAGCTATATTATATCCAAGCCGGAATACATCAATCCTGTTAACATTGATGTTTGGCGGCAAGATTTAATATGGTGGTAGCATAGCCAGGCGGGCTTAGGAAATGGCCCTACTTACAACGAAACCGAGTCTCACAAAGATTCCGTCGGGAATCGAACTAATCCACGACCTCCTGGTGTGAAGCCGGTGGACTAACTATTGCACTACGCAAGCGGTTAAACTTACCTCCCTAGCGCAACTTGTGCTCTTCCTCGGCAGAAGTTTCTGTAGAACTTTGCCTCTACATTTTGATTATTGGTCAGGCTAAGATTTAATTATGTACCTATTAAATGTTTTGCACCTATTGAGTGTTTTGCTGTGGTAGATATGTGTATTATATGATGATGGATGAGCATGATGACGTTGTCGTGTTATGGACGTAGACCTGGAGCAAGAGCTCTTGCAACTTTTCACTTTAAAATCACGGTTTTATATCTCGTACAGTCGTCATTAGATACATCGTATCAGATTTTCCAATATGTTCCTTATACACAATGACGTTAGGTACACCTTCCTAAAATGTTAAATATCGAAAAATCTGCTGCTCAATTAGATGTTCAGATATTAATAGCAGATCCTAATGTACAACAAAAAACAAAATATATATGCAAAATTGTACTAAGTTGTTGCGATGGGAGTCGGTTTTTTAACGTGTACAGCGTTTTATTATTAGGCGCGGGACAAACACGAGAGGCGTGGACGGGGCGTAGGCGCGGATCTGATGGCGACTGTACACCACGAGACATCATCAGGTTAGACACTTTGGACTTTGTGCCGTTCTTATGCAGTGCGCGCACGGGTCAGAATCGAACTACGAGTGTCTAGCTGACTGTACAATCATTTGCATTATAATTTTTACAAATTCAATTTTCCGACTTACGTTGACAATAACTAGCACACTTTTGAATAAATATTGGGTACCTATCAATTTCATTGTCATTGGTGTTTAGATAGATGGATGTACAGTGTTTCTGGCTTATATGTTATCTATCCTTACTTATAATAATATAAATGTGAAAATGTGTTTGTTTGTTACCTTTTCGCGCTTCAACGCCTGAAACAAATCCCGATGAAATTAGGCATGCATGTAGCCTGTGTTACTCGAAAAGACATAGGCTACTTTTTATCACGTGAAAATAGCATAGCCTAATGCAGTTTCTGAGGGAACTGAAAAAAATCTCTTTTTTTGGTTAATTTCTTTAAAATCGCAACGGAACAATGGATTGTTGTAATTTTTTGCACAGAGATGGTTGAGGGGGTGTTACACACCCTCAAAGACAGTCACGCGGGCGAAGCCGCGGGCAAGAGCTAGTAGGTATATAAGTACCTACCTTATGTATGTACAATTAAATATTAAAGTACAACCGGAAAATTATTTATCTACCTACAAGACAAAATAATATATAATTATTATTAACGCAGATACGCCTACCAGCTGTTATAACACCGGATTTTTTTTCTAAGCTAGTAGAACGATTACAAATCACATGCAATTATAAAAAAAATTAATTTCCGTAGTAAGTGGTAAAAAGTTTTCTGGTTGAACTCTTTTAACATTTTATTTTTAGGAATTAATTAAGATCATTGCAAAATTGTGATTTAAATAGGTCAATGTCATCATCATCCCATCAATTATCTATCACCAACACGTAAAATGCATCATTCATATCATCATGTAATAACTCTGAATTGTTTAATACATGTTCATTTTTTTAAATATGTAATGTATGTTACATTGTTTGTTATTATAAATAATAGGGATAAAAATATCAGTCATATTATGAAGGAGATTTTGTTATTAAACGTAATGTTATGTAAATACTTTCATATTACTAAATACATGACATGACATTTTATATTTTAAAATTATGTTGTTCTGTTAATTATTGATTTAATTAAAAAATATTTTTGATTGTATAGTAATACTAAGGATTTAGTTAATTTTGTATTTAAGTCAAAATATCCATGTTGTTGATTAGTCTTTTATGGATGTTGAATCAAAACCATTTGCTATGCAGTGATAAGATAATAAATGGTATACAAAATATTAAAGTGGCTCTTATTTACAAGACCCTGCTCTCAAAAGTGCAAGCTTTTCTGTATTTCATCCTTCATTATCATCATATATGCCGAAAGACAAAGGATAAAGGCCTTCCCCAAGGATTTCCACGACGACAGGTCATCCAGGCATACTTACATCCAAGCATCCAGCGGCTTCTTGCGACCTTCACCAGATTGTCAGCCCACCGTATGGGAAGCCTGCCTACGCTACGTCCTAGGGTGCGCGAGCGTCACTCGAGAACTTTACTTCATTTTATTCTTTATTTTCTGGTTTCTACAAAAGCTTAGATGATTAAACAATTAGTACCTGGGCGACCGAGCTTTGCTCAGGGCATACAACCCAGAGCCGTAAAAATGTTTAAAAATACGCTACCTATCACAGATCTACTACAAATAGATTTCTATATCGCGTGGCCACTACAATGCCTCTCGCTTTAAACGTTTTAAGCGTTTGTGTTGCTACCTTAATATTATTTTCATTAAGTCAGGGTAAATTTCAATATTATCATCGCGACCTAGCGCCTTTGTAGTAGATCTGATGAAATTTAAGTAATGCTTTCGAAAAGCATTTGTACAGGTTAATTTTTCAATATACCTCCTCTTCAGAATCAGGGGTCACACAGAAACCTACAAACATATATTGTTTTTATTAGGTAAAATTTAAATTTATTTGGCAACATTGAAAGAAACATTTAGCTAATAAACTGTCAAATTATGACAATTAGCCAGCAAAAAGTGGTCATGCCGATAAGGACAAAAAATAATATCAGTATCTTTTTCGCACTCGTGCCATATCGTAACTATCCTTCTTTTTCTAACAATTTCTTTACTAATCTATTTGTTGTAGATCTGTGCTACCTATGATACATTTTGCGCGGCATATAAAATCTCGGAAAATAGCGTTTTTCCAGAGATGAGACCTTGAATTCGAATGAATCGATTCTTCGCCCCCAAAAATTCCCGTATACCAATTTTTAAACAAATCGTTGGAGCCGTTTCCGAGATTAAGATTATATATGTACATATATAAGGTGTAACTAAATTAGCTGAAACTATTTTAACTGGTGCTTCTATCCATGAAACTGAACAACTTTCCCCATGGGACCCATAGTCAAATAGCAAAAAAAAATGGCACTCCCATACAAACTCGATCAGCTGATCAGCCAACTTTGCATGTGAATTTCAAATTTTTTTTTGAGATTTGACTATGGGTTTCATGGGGAAAGTTGTTCAGTTTCATGGGTAGAAGCACCAGTTAAAATAGTTTCAGCTAATTTTGTTAGACCTTATATACAAGAATTGCTCGTATAAAGGTATTAGATTTTTTTATTAATGCCATTAAAAAAAACATAACAGATAATTCAATTTGCTGTTTTTGAGTATTTACCGAAGTTATCTATGAACCAATCTGGTAGAATGGGGTCATCTTCGTGTACGTAATTGCGAGAGACGTGAACAGGCATCCCAGGACGCCACTCAAACAGTAAACACGTCACTGGAACTAACTGCAAATCCATTTTTTTCCCATGCTTATATTCAACTTCTCTGGCAAGACATCTCTTTACATAGGTAAAGAAAGTATCCAAAAAGTTGAAACACACATTTGGATTCCAATATCCCTGTAAAGAAAGAAAATAAGTAGGTAGTTAAATAAAATAAATACGATGTCTGTAAAATCGGTTTACGGACGATAATTTTACGTGATAACGTGTCACAAGCCGAACGCTTGTGTTTGTGTGCTTAAGACCACACTACTGGAGTAAAACTTCTTCAGCTCCATGTTTACGGAGATGTAAGATACCGCCCATAGTCGGGTGAGTTAACTCTTTGGCATTCCCTCACAAAGAATGGACCGAATTGGAACACCTCTTTTAAGATCCTGGAAGCCTAGTACTTTTATTCCATTGACCTTGATCTTGACCTTAACAGGCCCCAAGCCCCAAGCCCTAAGCAAGTACAATTACAACTCTCGCTTGCACGTTTGGCTCAGCGTATTGGCGTAACGGGACACTATTTCGTGCATGCAGCCCGTGTCATCAATTTATATTCAATTCAATATATTTATTCAAAATAGGTGCAAATTACACTCTTTCTGATAGTCATAAAATAATAATAACAATGTCATTTGTGAAGAATCAAGAAATAAACAATAATTAGTTAATAACATCAAAATAAAATCCTTATATATATTATATAATCCTTATTATAACGCGAGAGTCAGCCATCGCTCTCATCAACCATATTTGAGGGAAAGGAACGACCCGGCTCCCGATGCGCCACCATCGATATAAGACGTTATCACGTCAAAAAGTAAAGAAAAAATTATAAAATATAAACATTAGTATTACCTGTGACATTTTGGCTAAATCTCTGACAGGGTATGTTTTGAGCTCCTCTACAATACCGTCATCGTTTCTGCAACCGCACACAATGGTGTCCACACTGGCGAGAAACGACTGACACCACCATTTCCGAGCCTTGAATCTCCTGAAATACATATTGTTCTTTTTCAGACAAAATTGATTCAGTTCCATTCGTACCAAATACAACTTTACCTGGAAAAAACTGCAAATTGAAGATTATCTGCCTCCGTGGCGTAATGGTTAGTCCATTCGCTTCACACCGTAGGTCGTGGGTTCGATTCCCTGTGGGGTCAACTTGTAAGACTCTGTTGGGTTGGTGGTAAAAGGCATTTTCATAACCCGCCTGGCTAGCTACCACCCTCTTATCTAAGTCTTGTCGCCAAAACATCAGTGTTAACAGCTATGTTGTGTTCCGGCTTGGAGATAAGATAGCCAGATCCCCATTGCGTTGGGTAATCTTGGTAAGCCCGCTTCCATTTTCGGCATCATCGTCACTCACCATCAGGTGAGATAATGCCAAGGGCTTACAAATTGTGAATAAAAAAAACAATGTACCCTTTTGGAGTTGACCATAGAAACCTACATTGTCTGGAAAAACTTAGCTACACCTAGAACTAAACTTATTTCGTTCCCTTTATTCCCTGAGTGTACTGAGAAGAAGTCATCATCATATCAGCCAAAAGGCCTCCACTGCTGGACAAAGGCCTCTCCCAAGGATTTGCACGACGACCGGTCCTGCGCTGCCCGCATCTACGGGCTTCCCGCGATCCTCACCAGGTCGTCGTTCCACCGTTACATCTCCCGCGCAGTCGCCACTCGAGAACTTTACTACCCCAACGGCCGTTTGTTTTACGAGCTATGTACCCTGCCCACTGCCACTTCAGTTTAGCGATTCTGTGAGCTATGTCGGTTACTTTGAAAAGAAGTACACACAAAATGGCATACTATGCTTAATTATGCTTGTATGCTACAGTACGATATGCTACAGGGGTGTGGACAGAGTGCTGAAACTCCTGACTTATTTATATTATAATGCAAAAATTCTCCACACTTTGGGAAATAATCCTAACCATACCATTGATTTACATATTAGAATCAGCTAGCTCTGTTAGGAAAAATGTACCATTATTCAAACTCGCAAAGAGTGCTCGACGTGGGAATAACCTGATACCCCATAACCGAAAATTGAAATTTTTGGAGACGGCCCATATTGTCGATGAATCATAAAAACAGAGCCAAAGCTTACCAATTGATTTACCTTCACCTTTCAAAATAAATTTAAAAGAATATACTATTGAACAAATGCTGTATTATATCGACCAATTTATGATTAAACAAAACTAGACACACGGCAGTGTGTCAGCCAAATTTGAAAAATAGCCAAGTGTGAGTCGTACTCACGCACCAGGGGTTCGGTATCACCGATATTCATCAAAATATATAGACTACTTGCAGATGACTTAGAAAAATTTGGCATCAAAGTAGGTTATTGGACGTATACAAAGTGAAAATTCTAAAAATGGCTGAAATTCTAAATTCTAAAAGTGTGAGTCGTACTCGCGCACTTAGGGCTCCGTATCACAAAATACAAAAAATACCTAGACCACTTCCAGGTAACTTGTAAACTTGAAATTTGGCATCGAGGTAGGTTATTGGACGTATACAAAAGAAAAAACCTAAAAACGGCTAAGTGTGAGTCGTACTCGCGCACTAAGGGTTCCACATCACCACTACTCAGCAAATAGACAGGGTTACAGGTTAAGTCGGCCTAGATCCGTTTAGGGAGTGTAGTACCCATCTTTTTTGACTGATTTCACTATTTAACACTCTAGCCCATACCTAACCATTTTCGAGATAATCGACTTTTAATTTTTTTATAAAAATTGCCGAAGTTTTTGCCATTTTGGTTACGAAGTTCATAGAGCATCTAAATCTGCATGTTAAAAATAAATAATAATAATAATCATCATATCAGCCGAAAATCGTCCACTGCTGGACAAAGGCCTCCCCCAAGGATTTCCACGACGACCGGTCCTGCGCTGCCCGCATCCATCGGCTTCCCGATAATAATAATAAGGCGCACCAATTTCAAAATATCATATTTATTGGCAAAAAAATCGGCAATTTTTATAAAAAAAAATTAAAAGTCGATAATTGAAAATGGTTAGGTTTGGGGTAGGGTGTTCCATAGTTAAATCAGTCAGAAAAGATGGGCACTACACGCCCTTAACGGATCTAGGTCGACTTAACCTGTAATCCTGTATACCACTTCCAGGTAACTAATAAACTTGAAATTTGCCATCGAAGTAAGTTATTAAGCATATACAAAGAAAAAAAAAGAAAAACTGTCCAAGTGCGAGACGGACTTGTGAAATTAGGGTTCCTTACCACTACTATTTATAAAATTATAGACTACTAGCAGTGCTCCGTCACTCGCTTATACCTACTTCAAAATGTACCTACACAAAGCGGCCCGCTCGGACTTAACTCTCGCAAGAAGGACGCCGCGCCGCACACTGGCGAAATGTTGCCAGTTTTATGCGCCGCCGCCACACCGGCACAGATGAGATACTATTACCTATTACTTCTTACGATTTTTTATTCTTTTGTTATCACATTATTTGTTTTAAATGCAATAAAGAGTTTACCAACAAACAAACTTCTTACCGCCGGGTAGAGAGAGAGAGACCCCGTCGCTTAAAATCGTTGCAGTAATGCGGATGGCATTGGCAGAAGAGTTGCAACCTACACCGTAATTACGGTAAATGTACCGTATTTTCGTGTTGTTCAATCTCGCCTACCGTAATGTGTTTTGAGAATTTTCATACAAATACCGTAGTTTTAGCATCAGCGCTTTAATAGGAAACCTGTAGTTTTTAGGGTTTTGGCTAGTGTTGCAAAAAAATGTTTTTTTTCTGGGCTGAATAAAAACCTTTAAAAATAACCTTGGGGAAAAAAACTTTTTTTTTCTGTAACGTTATTTTTTTTACAAGTACAGAACCTTAAATTTATATTTATAAGGCAAATTACTATTGATATGATATGATTTAGAGTTTGTATCGATTATTACTATTATTGTATCTACTTTATATTTCTGGTTCAAATTAAAAAAAACATGAAAATAAAAGTTTATTGGCAACATTAACCGAACTTTTCGATTACGAACGGGAATTCCCCGAACAGGCTAATAATATTGGATTCGCTGCAGGGGAATTCCCTTTTTTCGTTGTTTGACTTGATATGACTTGATCTTCACGTATATGTATAAGTAAACGTATCTGAACTCGCCTTCACAGGCAGGCCTTCCCCTTTTGTTGACGATTCTTAAAGAACGTGAAAAAAGTAAAAATAATAAAACATGACCGAAAAGCAATTTTGCTTCACAGAAATTTTTAATAATTTTCAAATTGAAGACGCTAGCAAATATTAAACTGCAATTTTTCTTGCTTACGGTATACCTACTTCATCTCCTTGTCTAGCGAAATGTAACTATTTAATTTGGAACCAAAAACATTTGCTATTGTTTTTAGTTTTTTACACGTTGCTGACCGTTAACTCACTTTCGACAAAAGTGGCGGTTAACCACTTTTACATTTCCACTATGGTTTTATATTTTCATATTTTTCTAAAACCTAGGTGCATCCTATCTTGGTTCGTATAAAAGCTGCAATAAAACTTGGTTATTTTGTAATTAAAAACTAGAATAGGTGTCAAAGTATTGCATATTTAAACCAATTTAATAAATTACTGCAATATGGTGATTAAAGAAAATCTATTGATAAAAATCCACTTGTAATCAGTTCTATCTATAGATTTGATTGCTGTTGTACGAATCAAGATAGGATTCACCTAGGTATAAGAACCTAACATAAAGAACCGCGCCTAATGTTTTAAGCTAACCAAGCAAAAATGAAAGGTAACTTGAAATTCGGTGCAAGCTTGCGCGCCCTCTAAGTGCGGTTGACTAGTATGACTATTAGGTACCTACTATCAATCAAATTCGTAAAGTAAATAAAAAAAAACATCACTTGTAAAACTTTAACTTTCATTTTTATGAGTCAACCCAAGCGCAAGAACGATGTACTGTTGCCGCCGCAATTCGCGCGTTGCCCGCTAGTTATAACCGCTAAGTCGAGCGCCTTAATACCAATGTTTCCGTGTATCGTCCGACAGTCGGAATGAGTAGGTAAATAAACGCGTAGGTATTTACGTTTTATAAGGGAGTGCAGTATCTGTTACGATGTAACTAGTATCTCATCTGTGCTACTAGCTGTTTCCCGCAGCTTCACCCGCATGGACGTGTCTATGACTTCGAGTGTGCGCAGTGCGCGAGCCGCAAACGGCTCGCGAGCGTGAAAAAAGTAGCCTATGTGTTAATCCAGGTCCTAATCTGTCTGTCTACCTACCAAATTTCAGCCAGATCCGTTCAGTAGTTTTTGCGTGAAGAAGTAACAAATATACACACACACTCACAAACTTTCGCCTTATAATATCAGTGTGAAGTATGATGTGATTTCCAGATGACTTAGAAACTGGTTAGGCATTTAGGTAGGTTATTAGGCCCATACAAAGGAAAAATAAAAACAGCCCACTCAAGCGGCGAGTCAGACTCACGAAATTGGGGTTCCACACAGATCTAATAATCCAATATATCTGTGGGGTTCCGTGCCACTATTACACATTGGAATAATTATATAGACCACTTTCATGTGACTTAATTTGAGATTTGAAATCAAAATAGGTTTATTGAGTAAAAATGTAAAAACCTGGCTAAGTGCGACTCAGGCTTGCGCACCGAGGGTACTGTACCATCATAAATATCTTTATATGTATGTCTATTACTTGAATAAAGATAGGAAATTAGTATTAATATTTTACAAAAATTAATGATATGCCATCAAAACATAAATGTGAAATGGGACCAAGTTTGATATAAAAAAAATACAGCGATCTAAATGGGTAGGTACCAAGCTCTATAGTGGTTCCTAAATCATAGCTTCTGTTTGAAGTTCCGTAGCTATGATTTAGGAACCACTATACGACTTGGTACCTACCTACCCAGTTAGATCACTGTATTTTTTTATATCGAACTTGGCCCTATTTCACATTTATGTTTTGTTGGGATAATAATTTTCAAATTATTCCTTTTGTACATTAAATTTGACTGTCACTACTAGAATATGATTAGACCTATTAATGTATAATTTACGTTATCTGAAATATATATTTTTCATTAGTACATTAATTGGCCCTAATTCAGGGTAGGCTCGAGCCCCTCAGTGTGGACATATATGAGCTGATTTGATGATGATCTTATTAAATAATACAATGATGATATGTGTGTACATTGTACATTAACTACAACCTTGTGCTGCCCCCCTCCCTCCCAAGTTTAATGAAACTACTTACTACTACTTAAAACCATATTTACCACCTCATGTAATCTAACATGATTGCATAGGAAATAAATGAAATGAAATTAATCACTGAGTGCTTAAATTTTAACAGCTATCAAATAACAATGACTAAAAAACTGAATGAAATTTTAACCTGAAATTTTTCTGTTGGTTTGGAAATTCCATATGTCTGTTTGTTTTCAGCTCTACAAATTTTCTATTAGATAAATACTGAATGATATTATTTGTGCCATTTTGTAGATCAGGCGGTGCGTCATTGGAGTCATCACATACAATGCCATCCATTTCTGCACCATAAACAATGTTGTGGCCATTCAAACGTGTTGTGAACACTAGTGAAAACTCCTCATTCTCATCGACTGGCAAGTAAGGGTTTGGCTCTATATCTGGTTTATCTACAATAAATAAAAAAATGTATTTAAATGGATTCTCTGCAGTACAGGGAATCCTAGTTTGGGGCCAGATGACTGTATTTGACTCTGGGCCATTCCAGCAGAAGAAATCATTAATTAAATAAGTAATTATTAAAGTATTTCATTTTGAACATACCAGATAGTAAAAACTGTTCAAATTTGTAGCCCCATGATGTAAAACGCTTCTCTCTTTCTGTCATATTCAATTTGCTACTTATTTTTTCTTCTGTATCCCTAGCACATATGTATATGTTACCCTTATGTAAGATTGCAACGATTTTCCATGGCTCTCTATTTTCATATGGTGTATTAGCCACACAAGTCATGAGCCCACGATAACAGAAAATAGGAGCCTGCTCTAAACTATGTCCTACTGGTAAGTTCAGACTCTGGTGCTCTACTAAAAACTTGAGCAAATCTGTTAATTTTACATCCAAATCATTTGGTCGATGTTTTGCTTCATCTATAAGTAGATTTAAATCAAATTTGACCCTTCTGTCGTGAATATTCCTCGCAAATTTTAAGTTCTCCAAGCCAATGAAACCAATAATTTTAGGACGCTCAAAATTCGGAAACCGCTTGTTGTAGATGTCTGGATTGACATGCAGTTCAGGCTGCGTCATATTTACTTCGTTTTGTTCAACCTATATACAGAAACCTGTGTGTTGTGTTCGATGTGTAAGTACCTATGAAGACCTGAAAATTCGTAAATGTTAGGTTAACTCTAAGTTCAATATTACAAATAAATAAACGTAGTGATTTCTATCTATACTCTTGATATTACTTTGTATACTTTATGTGATTTCTATACTCCTTACAAGTATCACTATCAAGATCTGTTGAGATCTGTGCAAAAACGTAGTTTATTATATTCTCTTTGATCTGTGCTATCACCCCACTATCACCTACACTTATTCTTTCTTTGGCATTGGTTGGTTATATTACTTTAACGTCTCTAGGTAAAAGCCCTTTTGAGACTATCTTGATTTCTTTTTTCATTTGAAATGCTAGTGCCAGTGCATTACAAATCTTCTCTGGAGTTCTTGATAGTATTTGCAGCAGCCTCATTCTCAACACCAGGTCATAGTAGGGCGTCTATAAAACTGCACCCAGTGCAAGTCGGGTTTTCGCGTCCTTCTTCATTTTTTTCTTAATTTTCATTTTATTTTTTTATTTGCTCATGTGCACCAGACAATTTTCTTCAAAACGCACCACTTTTTTAAACAAATAAATAAATAAAACTGGCAGAAAACAATGCAAAAACAATAAAATAAAATTACGAATGCGTTTACTACAAATCCCGCCAAAAAAACTTCCCGTAATGAATAGTGACTGATAAACGATCTGAATTCCCCGAAAAACTGGTTGTAATTTCCCAAATTTAAGGATTATAAAATCGAATTCCCCACATTTTTTCCCAAAGAAATAAACATATTTGTATTAATATGTATTTTATGTATCCTGTGTACAATAAACTGATAAATAAATAAATGAATAATATTTTTTACAAAAATGACACATTACGAACAACATCTTCCAGTTATTTAATTATTTTAATCATTTTACATTTGATAGATAGATATTATTATAGATTATTTTTATTATTTGATTTCTTAATTAACCCTGTTTGAGTGACCCCGAGTCGCACTTGGCCGGTTGTTTTTTATTAATACCTTCTCTACTGGCTATAAGCGCTACTACAATGTCACTGTGTAGGCGATTACGATTCTCCGTTTTCAAATTCTTCAGAACGCTAAAATATTGTCTTTCAACAGATGCGTTTCAAAAAGGCAGCACGAGATTTAACGCTTATTTCAAATTTGAAAACATTTATCGACCTGCACTATTTTTGAGACTGAATACTTTAGCCCAGTATGTTTCCAGATCGCCATCAGCTTGCAAATCAAGAGCAAAGTAATCCTGCAGCACGTTTGAGATATTACAAATTATCAATTCCCCGCATTTTCCCCACATTAACGCTCTCCCCAAAAATTTCCCACACGGACTGAAATTCCCCGCAGTTATTGGCAACGATGAGTGCCTAACTTATTGGCGATGCAAATATTATACGCGCGCTTCTAGCGGCGAAATTTGGAAGTTGTTTAAGAACGACACTTTGCTTTAAAGTTGAGGATAAGTTTAGACATAATTAAATGGATCACGCGGCGAGCGTTGATAGTGTGCTCGGCCTCCGTGAGCACGGTCTGCAGTACCTCGTCGGATGGTGTCTTCTCCTGTAGTGTCGCTCGTAGGGCCGTCTTGACCGAGCGTACCATACGTTCCCAGGCGGAGCTATGTAGCGCCACTCCATCCTTCGTCGCGCAGAACTGGCATCCACTCATCGTAGGCTCTCTTCAACTCCTGGTCTGCCCCTCGGAAATTGGTTGCGTTGTCCGAGTGCATGACGCGCGGCCATCCTCTGCGCGCAGCCATCCGTCGCAGTGCTATACAACCTCGATGTGTACCGCTCGCATGGTGAGGCACGTAAAGAGCGCCCCCCACCTCTTCTCTCGGCGACGACCTCTTCACGGTCATTGGTCCAAAGTAATCCACGCCACAGTTGGTGAACGAGCGATGGAAAGGGTCCAGGCGGGCCCGATGGCTGGCAGCTGTGGTCTCGCTTTGCGCACCCGGCAGAGGGCGCACCGGTGCTTGACTGCTCGTACCGTAGGCCGCAGGTGGATGATCCAATAGCGCTATCGCAGATCGTTCGTCACGCGCTCTCTGTTAGCGTGACCGGCGGCGCAGTGCTCCCGCAGTACGATGAGTTTGGTGAGGTGGTGGCGGCCGTCTACGATCACGGGCCGCTTCAGCTCGGCGGGCGCGTTGGCAGCTCCAATTCGGCATTGCACTCGCAAGGCGCCATCCTCCAAAACTGGATCCAGCTTATAGAGACGGCTCGATCTGGGTAAGCGGCGGCCCGCCTTCAGCCGCTCTTGTTCCTCGGCAAAGCTATTGCGCTTTCTTCCAGAGCTCTCGTTTAGCTCGTTCAATGTGACGCAGTTCCATGCGCGTGGCTTGGCGTCAGCAGATGTCAGTGAATGCCAGTGCGCACGCAGCAGCCCGTACCAGCGTTTCGTACTTTGAGAAGCGCGTGGGCTCGGGCAGCCAGTCGGTGTGTTTCTCAGCTGGCTCGGCGAGGTGCAGGACTTCTTCTTGGTCGTCAGTGGTTCCTCGTTCAACGGGCCAGCTCTCTTCGGGCTCGTGGAGAAAGCTGGAGCCCTGGAACCAGCGCTCGTTCTGGTCGGTAGGTGTACGGCCGTGTCTTGTGGCTCAGTAGGCAGCCAGCGCCACTTTGCCATCTTTGTGCGTGAGCTCGGACAGCTCCCCCAGGCGGTGTGCGACGAAGGGGGTGTACCGACGCACGTCGTGTCGCACCCAATGGACTACGGTCGCTGAGTCGGTCCAGTAGATGGTGCGGTCGATCTCGACACGATGCTCTCTCTTGATGGTGTCGGCAAGTCTTGCGCCGATGACAGCTGCCTGTAGCTCTAGGCGCGGAATGCTCTGCGCGCGCCGCGGCGCCACCTTCGCTTTGCCGGCGATCAGAGTTACGGAGATGCTCCCGTAGCGATGTGTGACCCTCCAGTAGGCCACGGTCGCGTAGGCTTGTTCGCTCGCGTCGCACAAAATGTGGAGCTCGATGCGGTCGTAGCTCCCGAACATGTAGCAGCGGCGCAGTCGTAGACGTGCCACGCCTGACAGCTGTCTCAGCCAGCTCGTGAAGAGTTCGGATTCTTCTGCAGGTATTGGTTCGTCCCATGTCGTCTGGAGGCGCCACAGGCTCTGCAAGATGATCTTCGCTCGTATCGTGTAATGGCTCAGCAGCCCCAACGGGTCGTAGATGGACATGACCGCGCTTAGGGCTTCTCTTTTAGTTGGCGCGCGAGACTGCGAGCGCACCTCAGCCGGGACTCGGACAATGGAGGTGTTAAAACCCAGCTCGTCTCGGTCGGCGTCCCAATGAAGCCCTAGGATATTGTTTGCCGTGTCTTCGGTTCCCAGTTGCGAAGGTGCGGTCGCTCGTAGCTCTCGAGGGATGTCGCGTAGCACGCTATTGTGGCTAGCGCTCCACTTACGCAGCGTGAAGCCAGCAACTGAGTGCACCTCATTGATTTCGGCGATGGTGAGGCGGGCTTCTTCTTCACTGTCGTAGCTGCCCACAAGGTCGTCCATATAGTGGCTTTTCGTGATGGCCTCCAGCGCACGGGAGTGAGTCCGTGCGTGCTGTAGTTTCGCACAGTATGCGCCATGAAGGGAGAGCTCGCTGCGCCGAAGATCATGCTTGTCGTTTTGTAGCGGCGGGGTGGCTTTGTTCTGTCTTTGCCCCTCCATAGGAACTGCTGCTCTAGTTGATCTTCTGGACGGATCTTCAATCTGAGGAACATCTCTTGGATTTCCGCGGTAACTGCGATCGGTTTTTCTCGAAACCGGAACACGATGCCTTGTAGTGAAATCAGAAGGCCCGGACCTTCCAGCAGCTGGTCGGTTCAGGCTGGTCTCACAACTTCGAGCGGCCGCGTCAAACACAAGTCGCCGTTTGCCGGGTTTGTTTGGGTTCTGCACGGCAAGGTGAGGTAGGTACCAGCAGACGCGGCTTTCCTTCTCGGTGCCATCACACGGCGCTGCGTATCCCCTTTCAAGTAAATGGTTCACTTGAGAAGTAGTGGCAAGGGAGGTAGCCACTGATAGCACTGCCTCGTTGTTGTTCTGAGGCGTTGAGTCTATCGCGGCGCTGGCTGTAGTCGGCTGTGTGTCTTTAGGGTGATGCGGTCGGCGGCACTGGCTAACGCCGCACGGCTTGGCTCTGCAGTTACTGCGCCGGTGTCTCTTCGTTATGCATTTGAAGCACAGTCCTTTCTCACGTACAAAGTCCCAGGTGCATGGGATTGGAAAAAGTTATGCAAAAAGGTGAAGGACATAGAAGAGGAATTTGCAAAGAGTGACCATGTCGTGGATATGGTAACAGAAGAGTTCATTATTCGCGTTGATGTAGATAGCTCAGAGGATGACCTTGGAGATTCTGATGATGATGACGCTGCTAGTGACGATGACCGAAGCAGCCCTCAACGAGCAAAGGGCCCTGTCGAGACAGCTCCATTGTAATTTGTAACACACGATGATTTATTGGAAGGCGTGACGTGACACTATTATCTGATGCAGACTAAATGGGCAGCATAGACAAATGTGTATAAATGTTGTCTTTCAGAAATCTTATTTATTTTTATATCTTAAATAAAGATTGACAAATTCGATTATATTCGATTCGCGACTGTACCTATGCGCAGCTATCCCCTTTACATTTCGTTCAGCACTAAAGTTACGTGCCGATATACAGCAGTAGAGTATAAATCAGCAGTAGAGTCGACAAGCTAGGAGATTGCGGATTTTTGCTTCATACAGTATTTGATCCACTGAACGCAATGGTCATGCCAGTTCAATGTTAGTGAATTTTCGCAGTAGTTTCCTTCTTCAGAGCCTTTGAGTAACGTTCTGTAGGAGGTCATCTTTGCCTTACTTGTAGATTGTAGACGTAGCGGAAATCTGTCAAGTCTGATTCTGTGTTATATTGTTATATATATATTTTTAAATCATGTTTGAAAAAGTCGTTGACCCAATACATGTAATGCAAGTTGCAACGAACATTTAAGAATTTTAAGTTGCCACCCATTTTATTTATTTTAGTACATATCTTAACTAATTTCCTGTAATGTACGTACATACATAATGATACAGTGTTCAAGCGTAGCGGTTCAATTCTTTTTACAGTGTTCTCTTGAAATTTATCATCAATCATCATCATGGACTCAAAGTTCCAAAAATGTAGACTGTGTCTGAAGCTGGGTGACTTTTGCTCGATATTTGACCAAGACGATGCCATAAAGTTGTCAGAAATGGTCATGGCATTTGCTAATATTCAAGTAAGACCTTTGAAATTTATACTGATTCTTTATAACAACTAGCAAAATATTGTCTAATAATAGGAGTGTGAAACGTGAATTAAACTGCTCTGTAACATTTATTGCAGATTCATGAAGGCGATGGTTACCCCGACCGTGTTTGTAGTTCTTGTATAGAAAACCTCAGTACAGCTTATTTATTTAAATTGCAATGTGAAAGAATTGATAGCGTACTGCAGACATCACCAGGTATGTTAATATACAGTTGATGATCTTTTTAAATTTTTACATTGTGCAAATCGCTCGCTCTAACAGCTCTTTATAGGGTTCCAAAGTCAACAAGGAACCCTTATAGTTTTGCCATGTCTGTCTGTCTATCCCTCTGTCAAAGTATATTTCCTGAGCCCATATACAGTTAAATGATCTTTTTACTTTTTAACATTGAAAATCCCTTGCTCCAATAGCTCTTTATAGGGTTCCGAAGTCAACAAGGAACCCTATAATTTTGCCATGTCTGTCTGTCGGTCCGTCTATCCGTGGCTTAGCTCAGAGACTATTAGTACTAGAAAGCTGTAACTTGGAATGGGTATACATATTGATCGTGCCGACAAAGTGGTACAATAGAAACTTGAAAATTATAAGTTACTCCTGTAAAGCGAGGAAGAATTTTTTTTCATTGACACACCCTATCGTGTGGGATATCTATATAAGGTCTAACAAAATTAGCTGAAACTATTTTAAGGGCAAGTTCAGCAAACGAAACTTGTCCAACTACTTTGTAAAAACCACCATGTCCAAATACTTTTGTACGGCATTTTCACTACGAAACACTTAACTTAGGCACAATACAAAAATTGTATTGTGACTTAGGCACTTAGGTCACAAAATGTCATAGGTTAGGCTTTGAGCAACGTAACTCAATGAGTGCGTGAGAGTAACTGAGATATTTATTTACATCACAGTTGCTTGTAGGCGCTTCCTCGTAGGTACATTTCGCGTGGTTCGTTCAACGACCTTTTGAGGCCTTAAAAGAAGTAGCCGCCGCTTTCAATTTCAATTTCTTCTTTTTCGTAAAGTGTAAATACCTGTTAGGTTGTATTTTACTACCTACAGCAAAAAGGAACTGTAAGGTTTTAAGTATTTTAAATAAGAATTGATTGAGTGAACTAGCAAAGGTCAACGGCCGGGCACAGTGCACAGTTTTGTTGCGACACGTCACGAGTCCAGCGATGTAAACAAAAACCAGGACCGTACTACGAGAATATTATTTATTTAAGTAGGCAGTAATGGAATGTGGCGATTTTTTTTTTAGAATTCGGTATGGTCGCTGAAGAATGTTCAGTTTCGTTTGCTGAACTTGCCCTTAAAATAGTTTCAGCTAATTTTGTTAGACCTTATATATATAGGTCTTACGATTCAAACTGTTTTTCGATTCAGAGATCCACAAACCGATCTCGATCCCCGATCGAATATTAAGCTTTAAAGTGCTAATTTTTCAAGTTCCCGCCCCTCCCCTACCAGCTAAGCCGCTATTTAAGAACATCAAAAAAGTTGCTAATAGTACATGTTATCAATTTAAAAGGAAAACTATCACAGCTAAGAACATGGCTGAGTCGGTCGGTTATACTTGTGACCGGGTGCTGCCCGTGTGAACTGACCTACTCTTGTCAAAGGCATTAACGACATTCAATGATTTTTATGTATAACTTTTCATGTAATCTGGTTTATTTCAAGGATGTAATTTTGTACACTAGTAACTAATGATGACTCACAAATGATTTCGTGATTTTTCACAAATGAAATTGTTATTATTCTTTTATAACTATCAGAAAGAGTGTAATTTGCACCTCATGTCATGTCATCAGTCATATCAGCTCATATACGTCCCCACCGAGGGGCTCGAGCCTACCCTGAATTAGGGCGATCAGGCCTTAGTCGACCACGCTTGCCCAGTGCGGGTTGGTCGACTTCACACACAACCTGCGAGTTTCTTTGCAGGTGTGTGTAGGTTTCCTCACAATGTTTTCCTTCACCGTTAAAGCAATCGGTAAGTATATGTAAGTTTTGAAAAACTCATTGGTACATTGGCCGTCCAGATTTGAACCGGTACTTCTGGTTAGAAGGACCGAGTCATTACCAGTTGAGCCACCGACGCTTTTTGATCCTATTTTGAATCAATACCTTGAATCTTAAGAGTAATAGTCGACCAACTTAAGATATGCAGTTGAATTTGAAAAAAGTTCATAGAATCCATACAAAATGTTTTATTACCAACTGCAAATATAATTTTGTTTTTTAAAATATTACCTTGAATCTTAAGAGTAATAGTCGACCAACTTAAGATGTGCAGTTGAATTTGAAAAAAGTTCATAGATTATCCATACAACAATATATTATCCATATTTACCAACTGCAAATATAATTATGTTTTTTAAAATATACATTTATTATTTGAAAAGACTATGGAACCCTACTTTGCACGAGGCCAACTTGCACTTAACCAATTTTTTTTAAGTCATAGTGTCACATGGTGATTACTCTGAAAGTACTTAGAGTATTGTAATAATTTGAATGACAGAATGTGTGTATTGGCAAGGGCTTTAATGTAGAAAAACAATATTTTTGAAAAGTCAAAGGCTTTATTAAAAAAAATGGAAAATGTGCATTTTTTTTTACGATTTTAATCGTCAAAAGGCCCATATTTTAAAACTAATTAATTTAGTTCAAAAATTTAAATAACCGCAGTTCGTAAGTACCTATGCATTCAATTCCCATGAATTCAATTTATTTCTGTAGTGTCTATTTTTTTTAATAAAAAATAATAAATTAGGTATTTCAGAAAAAAATGTATCTTGCCTGAGTTGATTTTCAAGATCATGAATGCATGAGATCTTTGATTTTTTTTAACATGCACACATGACTTTGGTGCTGCCAAACCAAATCATCCTTTATTAATACTTTTTGTCTAGGTAGGTTCTTATAATAAAGTATATAACATACTAAACAAACTTAAGAAACATACATGCAAACAAACATATTCTGGTATAATTAATCGTTAACAACCTATAAACATTGCTAACCACCTCCTTGGCATAATGGTTAGTCCAATCGCTTCACATCAGGAGGTCGTGGTTTCGATTCCCGGAGGGGTCAACTTGTGAGACTGTGTTTGGTTGATGTTAGGGCGTTTTCTAAGCCCTCCTGGCTAGCCACCACCACAGTCTAAGAATCTATATAGTCAGCCAATGCCTTTGATAATCGCGTCATCGCCGACATCACGAGTCACTGATCATCACCGTACCAAGGGTTGTCACAATACTTGACAATTAAATGAAAGAAAATTCCATTACATAGAAAAATTACTTCAATAGTGTAAAATCGATGTTTGAAGGTACCTTAGATCTCTGATCAAGAATCCGTTGTCAGAATCACAAAATGGGCCGCCATTTTGATTTTTTAGTTATTAAACCGATTGCTTCCAAAATCGATATCTGAAGTCTCCTGAAGTAAATTGAAAAAAGTGACCAGCATTTTGAACTTTTTAGTTACTGGAACAATTGCTTCCGAAATTAATATCTGAGTTCCCTAATCACGAAACCGTTGTCAGAATTGCAAAAAGTTGCCGCCATTTTGAACTTTTTAGTTACTGGACCAATCACCAACCACTGAAAAAAGTGCTTCCAAAATCGATATCTAGGGGTCCCGAGGTCCCTTATCACGAATCCGTTGTCTGAATTAAAAAGGCCGCCATTTTGAACTTTTTAGTTACAGTACCGATTGCTTCCAAAATCGATATCTGGTGGTCCCGAGGTCCCTTATGACGAAACCGTTGTCAGAATTGATAAAAGTGGCCACCAGTTTTGAACTTTTTGGTAACTGGACCGATTGCTTCCAAAATTGATATCTGAGGATCCCTGAAGTCCCTTATCAAGAATCCGTTGCCAGAATTAAAAAAAGTGGTCGACATTTTGTACTTTTTCAAAATCGATATACAGGGTGTAATAAAATTGGTGTAGGTCCCGTTAACTGAGGCTTGTACTCATCATACTGAACAACTTTTATTCTACGACTTTGCTAAAAAAAAAATTTCTTCATACAAATCGATCAGCTGATCGACCAATTTTGTGCATTTTAGTATGGAGGGTCCAAATTTTCAATTGAGAATTGACTATGGGTTCCTTGGGGAAAGTAGTTCAGTATGATGAGTAGAACCCCGAGTTAACGGGTCCTACACCAATTTTGTTACACCCGGTATAACGGACCTCAAGGACCCTCGGATATCATTTTTGGAAGTAATCGGTCCAGAAACTAAAAAGTTCAAAATGGCGGCCACTTTTTTCAATGCGGGCAACGTATTCGTGATAAGGGACCTCAGGACCCTAAGATATCGATTTTGGAAGCAATCGGTCCAGTAACTAAAAAGTTCAAAATGGCGGCCATTTTTTCACTTCCGACAACGGATTCGTGATAAGGTACGTCAGGGACCCCAGATATCGATTTTGGACGCAATCAGTCCAGTAACTAAAAAAATCAAAATGGCGGCCACTTTTTTCAATGCGGGCAACGGATTCGTGATAAGGGACCTCAAGACCCTCAGATATCGATTTTGGAAGCAATCGGTCCAGTAACTGAAAAGTTCAAAATGGCGGCCATTTTTTCACTTCCGACAACGGATTCGTGATAAGGTACGTCAGGGACCCCAGATATCGATTTTGAACGCAATCAGTCCAGTAACTAAAAAATTCAAAATGGCGTCCACTTTTTTCAATGCGGGCAACGGATTCGTGATAAGGGACCTCAGGACCCCCAGATATCGATTTTGGAAGCAATCGGTCCAATAACTGAAAAGTTCAAAATGGCGGCTACTTTTTTCAATTCGGGCAACGGATTCGTGATAAGGGACCTCAGGTATCGATTTTGGAAGCAATCGGTCCAAAACTAAAAAGTTCAAAATGGCGGCCACTTTTTTCAATTTTAACAACGGATTATAGAATATACATATGTGTAAAAAAACACCCCATTAATACCTATAAAATCCACATCAGGATCTTCAAAGCGAGAGTGAATAGGCATTATTTGAGTTTACGTGTACCATCCTCGAGTACATCGTCACTTACCATCAGGTGAGATGTCGTCTAACGCACACAAATTTTTAATTTAAAAAAAGTATCGATATCGCTACAATATTATATTTCATATATTAATTAAATTATTAAAACACTTTGTTACAAATATTTTTTTAATAATTTTAAATTTATAAAAAAATAATTATAGCAAAATATATAGTTTTAAATTTATTATTAAAATAACTGCAACAAAATGTTTTTATATTTATTTAAATTATTAAATTAAATTTAAATTAATTATATTTATTTGATATAAAATGAGCCGTGCATGAATGATTGATAATAAAAATGCGACGTGACGACCTTTATTGAATGGGCCCACCGCACTATACAAACGGTGACAATTGTCTAGTGGGCCCTACCCGCCCCGCAGCCCCCGCACGATTGCCCGTCTTGACACCCCCCGTTGGACGACTGTATGGATTCTTAGACTGTGCCACCACACCACCATCTTATCTAAGTCTTGCTGCCAAACATCAGTCAATGGGTCAAATAAACTTATGCTGCGACGCTGCGTTTGAAAACAACAAATAGAAGATTTTTTGTACCTGATAATATAATAATATTACATTGTGCTTTTTGTATTTAATTGAAGGCTTGATTATAACCATAAAAATCAATTACCACGTGTACGATGGAGCATCACTTGAGAACGGCATCGTTAGATAAGTCTTGATTCGTGAGTGACATAGGGTACATTTTTACCTGACTGGCCAAAAAGAGTTAAGATTTTATGCAGTCGTGTTTTTTATTTTTAATGAATTCCTAAAGTTATTCATACATGATAGATAAGCTGTTAATGTTGGTTACTTTCAATAGATGAAGTGGGCATTTTCAGAAAAACGTCTCCCCCTGGTAAAAGTTATGGTTTAATTTTAAAGATTGTATTTTTGGTGATTTTCGAGTATGACCTATTCTATACGAAATAATGTTTTATTCTACGATAACTAGTCAATTTTATGAGAAAACCTCAATTTTAACCAACAAGGTAGAAAAATGTTGTCACTTTTGTGACAACCAAAAATAATTATTTTTGTAAAACTTTGTAGGGAAGGACTTAAAAAGACCAATTGGATTGTAAAGATGACCATGAATTCTATCAAAAAAGTATAAAATATAGTAACCAAATCAATAAATGTAAATATTAAAGTAATTTCAAGTTCACTTTTGTAACAACTGGTCCCAAAGTAAACGTTACTTTTAGCATAAAATCTTAATTTCGTCGACAAGACGGTAAAGTTATATGATTCTACATAGCTAAATAATATTAGAATATAATAAATCAAGTTATTTTTACACAACAATAATACTAGGGCGCTACATAAGTTTTGTCGTATTTTGTAGAATTTTTTTTTCGAAGCAGTCACCACCGGCAGTAGTACAGGTCTTTATACGTGTAAACCAGGTGCTGAAAACATTGCTCCAGTATCCTTCTGGAACACAGCCGCTTATCTCCTCAAAAGCTCCTAAAAGCTGGTCATCGCTCGAAAACTTGCGTCCCTTGAGTTGTTTTTTTACATAAGGGAATAGTGCAAAGTCGCATGGCGCTAGATCCGGACTATAAGGAGGGTGTCCCAACAATTTGATTCCAGCTTGGTGCAAATAGTTCGTAGTTTTGCCGGCTCGATGTGCAGGGGCGTTATCTTGATGCAAGAGCCAAGTATCGAGTCTTGATTTTGGTCGTTCATTTTTTGAAGCTTCTAATACACTAGGTAAACTTTCTTCTGTGTACCATGCAGCAGTAACAGTCTTCCCTTTATCAAGCACAACCGTAGCCAATATTCCTCTCTTAGTAAAAAATACAGCAACCATTCTTTTCTTTACGGATCGGGACATTTTCACAAACGTCGGCGGTGGTTCATCTTCAAACACACCCACACTTTACTCTGGGATTTAGTAGGTACATCGAAATAATACAGCCATGTTTAATCGCATGTAAAAATCGAGTTCACGTGGTTATATCGGCCGTCTTCAATTTTTTTTAACATATCACCTGACCAAGTCACGCGTTGCTCCCTTAGCGCGTCAGTCATCAAGTGCGGTACCCAGAGAGAACCAAGTTTCCGTACTTTCAAATGGTCGTGAAGAATCCGATGAACAGTTGGTGCGCTTAACTTGAGGGTTTCCTCGATCTGTCGATATGTCACACGTCGGTCTTCATCCAATAGTTTTCATTCAGCCTCAATGTTATTATGTGGACGTTTTTCTGAAAATTCCCAAGTCTTTATGCCAATTTAAAGGCCTTTATTAAGGGGCGCTTGCAAAGTTTGGCTGTAGGGTTGACCATTAGTACTAATTTAGAGCCTCTAAAACCTACACAAATCCAGACTTGAACCCTGCTCCTGTGTGTGGAGAATGGAAAGACATCTGTGCTTCAGCAGTGGGGGATGTTATAGATAATTGATGATGAAGCAAACTATCTATTTATGGTGGAAACATTGTGGTTTGCAGTGCTTGCGTTGCTATGTAGAATATTCTAATTTTACCTATGATCCTTTATTTTCTTACATAGATCTACATAGTATAGATGAACCAGACCCGGGATCCAATTATAATACATTCATCGAAAAAGACTTTCACATGCACAGAGAGCTAAACTCAGCTGAAGGAGAGAATGACCAGAACACTGCCAAAGATGTGAATGCTAGGCACCAGACGAATGAGAGGAGCCAGCTTGAAATGAGTGATGAAACGGACAGTGATGTTGATTCTGTGAGGTGTGTGTACTGCAATGAGTCGTACGGCCACCATGGCGTTCACAGATGCCATGTAACATGCACCATTGAGAATAACAACTTGCAGAGAGCCAGTAGCACTGAGACACTTGTGGCAGCTGACACTACTCCTCCGTCACGCCTTGACCAGCCAGTCTCACCTGTAAGCGACCAGTCAACCTGCAACGTGGCATGTGTGCTTTGCGATCAAACATACAATGACTATCACAGCTACGTCTTACATATAAATAAATGCACAATCAATGTCAAGCTACATCATTACGTATGTCCTATATGCCACGAAATTAATTCTGACAAACTAGGATACCTCGAACATTTGAAGCAAGTCCACTTCAAATCAACAGGTGAATCTGAAACATTTAGTGAGCCAGGTGAGGATTGCGTTGATTATGCTCCAATACTTGAGAAAACTAGGAAACCGAAAGCAGTCCGGCGCCAAATAGGTTGGTCTATCGAAGACATTTATCAGGAGATTGAATTTAAGAAAGTTGAAGAGAAGCAAACGCCTACGTCCAGTCCCATAAAGAATTTTTTTTCAAAATTGGGGAATGAGTGAGTGTGGTACTCATATTGGCATGCCTGGGGTATACACATGGCTTCTCTAACATAACTACAGGAAAAACACACTGACATGGTTTTAAGGGTTCCATACCAGGTAACGGGACCCTATTACTAAGCCTACTCCCCGTCTGTCTGTCCGACTTTTAAAAGGCTGTATCTTTTAATTTAAACCGTAATGGGTAGCCAGCTAAGATTTTCACAGAATAATAATATGTGTTATTAACAAATAAACATTAAAAAAAGTAAATAATTATTGGTGGTACAAGAACAAGAAGCGTGTTTTATTTAAGATTTTTTGTTTTTGTTCTCTTGTAAAATAGGTAATACCTACATGCAGGCATGAAACTTGATGTGATTATAGTACTAATACTAAAGTAAGCAATAAATATTAAAAATCGGCCAAGAGTGAGTTGTACTCACATTATGAAGTCCGAACTGAATAAAAAAAAATCATTGATGTCTTTTGTTTGAAATGAATAGGTATCATTGTTGTACTCGTGTAGAGGTGTGGTGGTACGGAACCCTCGGCGCGCGAGTCCGACTCTCACTTAGCCGGTATATCGCATTTGTGTGAGTGCGCGCACAGGGTACAGAGGTGCCTAGATAGTTTCTATGGTACATGAGATGTAACTATGGTACATGAGATAGTAACTAAGGTACATGAAATAGTAACTATGGTACATGAGATAGTTACTATGTGGTACATGAGATGTAACTATGGTACATGAGATAGTAACTATGGTACATATCATAGTTACTATGATACCTGAGATGTAACTATGGTACATAAGATGTAACTATGGTACATGCATGAGATAGTAACTAAGGTACATGAAATAGTAACTATGGTACATGAGATAGTAACATGAAATAGTAACTATGGATATGAGACAATTACTATGGTACATGAGATAATTACTATGGCACGCATGGCAAAACTGTTGCCGCTTATCGCTTTACACTCGCATAGATGCAAAACCATCTCAGTGTGATTTGACCGACATATTTATCAGTATTATCATATTTCTTTCAAGCTTCTTTTTTCTTGAGTTAGATTTTCTTGAAATAAGTATATTATTCTCATACAGTTAACCAGAAGTTGGCATTTTTTTTTCCTTTATTTCGATTACTATTCTACGCTTTTTTGATTTTTGTATTTTGATTTTTATTGTATTTTTATTGTATGTACATACTTTGACTCCTCCTTCATTTATGTTTAATATTCTGAAAGTATTTAACTTTCATTGGGCTGCATTCATTAATTATTTTTTTCATTTCACATGGACACTTTTTAGGTCATTCAGCAAGCAGAGCACTCCAAAGAAAGTTAGCTTTCGCAAATGGATTGAGACAAGCAAAGAAAAGACTTCAAACTACTTGCCATTTCGAAAATACATACAAAACTACAAACTTAAAAAGAATCACGGTAACTACAGTCCAATTAAGAAACAACAGGTTACCAGCGTTCTGAAGGCAACTTTTCCAGAGACTGTTTCAGGTAAATTTACCTATGTATTTTCAGACATTAACATCCTACTAACGGGTGCATTCCTGATGATGGTATCATCATATCAGCCGAAGGTCGTCCACTACTGGACATTGGCCTCCCCCAAGGCTTTCCATGATGACCGGTTCTGCGCTGCCTGCATCCAGCGGCTTCCCGTTACCTTCACCAGGTCAACGGTCCACCGAGTGGGAGGCCTGCCTACGCTACGTTTTCCGGTGCCCGGTCGCCACTCGAGAACTTTACTACCCCAACAGTCATCTGTTCTACGAGCTATGTACCCCGCTCACTGCCACTTAAATTTCGCAATTCTGAGAGCTATGTCGGTTACTTTGGTTCTCCTACGGATCCTCGTTTTTGATTCGATCACGCAGAGAAACTCCGAGCATAGCACGCTTCATTGCCCTTTGGTTGACCTTGAGCCTTCTTATGTGGCCCATAGTAAGCGACCATGTCTCAGTTCCGTATGTCGTTACTGGCAACACACAATGTGTAGTGATGGTATAAATCCTCTTAATTTTGATTTATTTTTCAGACAGCGATTACAACTCTCCAGGCGGAACATCAGAGGAATCCTGGAAAATGAAGCAAAGCCTCATTTGTGCTTGCGACAAAAAAGTGTTTATGCTCTCAGAATTTATTCAGGTACCTAACATGCCTTTTGTTCATTCGTACTCGTATGATCAGCGTAATATGTATATCTTATCACTTTATTATATCAGCTCATATACGTCCCCACCGAGGGGCTCGAGCCTACCCTGAATCAGGGCGATTAGGCCTTAGTCGACCACGCGGGCCCAGTGCGGGTTGGTCGACTTCACACACAACCTTCGAGTTTCTTCGCAGGCCTGTGCAGGTTTCCTCACGATGTTTTCCTTCACCGTTAAAGCAATCGGTAATGATATGTACGTAAGTTTTTGAAAAACTCATTGGTACATTGGCCGTCCAGATTTGAACCCGGATTTGTGAATCTTATCACTTATCACACTAATATTAAAAAGGGGAAAGTTTGTGAGTGTATATGTTTGTTACTTCTTCACGCAAAAACTACTGAACGGATCTAACTGAAATTTGGTAGGTAGACAGGTTAGAACCTGGATTAACACATAGGCTACCTTTTTTCACGCTCGCGAGCCGCTTTGCGGCTCGCGCACTGCGCACCCTCTAAAAGTCAGAAACGTCCACGCGAGTGAAGCCGCGGGAAACAGCTAGTTAGCTTTTAACCGTCTCCGTAGCGTTATTAGCTTCACATCAGGAGGTCGCTGGTTTGATTCCAGGCGGAGTGTAAGACTCGGTTTGGTTGGTGGTAGGGTATTTTTTAAGCCCGCCTGGCTAGCTACCGCCATCTTATCTAACTCGTGCCGCCAGACATCAATGTTAACAGCGTTGATGTGTTCCGGCTTGAAGATAAGATAGCCAGTTTCCCCATTGCGTTGGGGAATCTTGGTAAGCCCGCTTCCATCTTCGGCATTATCGTCACTTACCATCAGGTGAAATTGACATCATGGCTTACAATTATAGATAACTAAAAAAAACGGTTGTCTGTAAAGTCGGTTTACGGACGATAATTTTACGTGTTAACAAGTACCCGTCCGATTCCCCGTCCAAGTCGTATCACGTCAAAAATACAAGGAATCAAAATGGACTTTTGTGTTTCCTCACAGAGAATCGACCGCTTTCGAACATCTCTTGTAAACTCCTGGAAGCCTAGTACTTTTAATCCATTGACACACTTGTTTGACAGTTTGTCCGTCCGTCCGTCTACTTTTACAAGTACAAGTACAACTCTCGCTTGCACGCTCTACTCAGGCGTAATGTGACAATGACTTCCCACTGGCGTAACGTGACAATGACGTGACACTTTTTCGTGTATGCAGCCCGTGTCATCAACTTGTAAGACATTATCACGTCAAAAAGTCGAAATGTGGTCACCTACAACTAACTACTGATCGATTAGGTAGTGTAGCGAAAATAAATGATAACGGGCTAAAATACCATTAAGGAATTCGCCATACGTTGAATTTGGAAGGCCTGCCTGATAGAGGAAATTAAGAAAGAAAAATATTTTGGGGTAAATCGGAATACTTTTAATTGATAACTATTTTTTTAAAAAAAAGGGGTAAATATACTAAGAAAAAGATGACGGTGTGGTTAAAAAGGCACGTTATAACATAATCCTGGACAATACATCGGTAAAGTCTAAATTAACAATATTTATTTGATTAAAAATTACCAAATTGATAAATTTCAATAGTAAGCCGGTTAGGCAACGATCGTCGCCCCTCCCTTGGTATTCAAATAACAAAACCAAATACTAAAATGTAAATAGTATTAAATTTTACTTAGGGTCGGAAATACCCCAAGGTTGCAAATATCCCTAGAAAGGTACACATTACACTTAATTATTTTAAAATTAACAGTTAGTTCGCTAAAATCAACAGAGGTAAAGAAATTTGTAGGTCGGAAGTAGCGCTTGATGCAGACAAATTAGTATCCCGCAAATTAGCAACAGTGTTTAGCAACGAATGGCCCGAAAGTAGCTCACGATTAAAAAATAATAAGTATTGAATGCACTTCCCTTCGAGCAAAGAGTCGGATGTGCTGCGCAGCAAAAAAGGCGGCTGGCAGATAGCACAGCTCCGTCCCCGGATCTTACTCAGAAGCGGATCAGCCTCTGGACTTCAAGTGCTCGGGCGGACTAAAAAGACCCTACGGAGATAAGAAAAACTAATTCGCAGCAGCACCAAAAAAATACGCATAGCGGAATCCTTACACAAATCACCTCTGATCACAATAGAGGGCCTCAAAATAACACACTAAAATTTAAATATTTACAAAACAAAAACATAACATCACACCACATTACACCGTCGTCATCTATTTATTTTCCCGCTCTTGTCAAAAGGTAACAGTTATTTCAAAATCAATTCTACAACAAAGAGCGGAATCAAAGAGAATTTAATATGAAACGGAAAGCAAGAAGAATGATTTTGAAGCGTTATTTTGCGCTTCAGTAGGTGGGAGGTTAAAATTGTAATGCAAAAAATACTTAGATGTTCAGATCAGAAAGAATGGGATTCACGGTCACGGGGTCTAAACTGACCGAACATTAAGTCTGAAGGTGTATTTTCGCGATTCTCACTCTCTGTCTAATACAACTATTTGAATATTTATATCTTTGTCTCATGTCGAACAACTGTACGGACGTTATTTGAAGTTGATGGTAAGTGACGATGCCGAAGCTAAGATGGAAGCGGGTTTACCAAGATTCCCCAATGCAATGGGGTACTGGCTATCTTATCTTGAAACCGGTACACATGAATGCTGTTACCATTGATACTTGGCGGCAAGACTTAGATAAGATGGTGTTAGCTAGCCTGGCGGGCTCAGAAAACGCCCTTCCACCAACAAAACCGAGTCTTCCAAAGTTAAAATCGAACCCACGACCACCTGATGTGAAGCTAATGGAATAACCATTACGCCATGGAGGCGATAAGATGAGTAGTTATTTTGTGTGTGATATATGCTTTTCAGGGTAGACTCGAGCCCCTCGGTGGGGACGTATATATGAGCTGATGTGTGATATGCTTATAAATTATCTCTCTCTCTCTCTCTCATTGACCTCTGTTTAGCAACATCCTCAGTAACATGTATACATTCACCAGTCGCTTTCTGCAAGCCCTCAACTTGCTTATTGTCTGAGATGTGAGCAACTAATAATAAAATGCCATACCTACAAGCCCACCCACCCACAATCCTGGGGAATTCTCATCGTGTGGCATATTAATTTAATCAGCCATTTGCTGGCCAAGTTAGTGCACAACAGCGCGAGGCGCTCGAACTGACTGTGTTGGACTAAGGTACTCCGGTGGAAAAAAAGCCTCTGTAAGTGGACGTAGCCGTCCCGCCCTGTCCTTTGCATCGCGCTCCACAAACCCAACCTGGCTGCCCGCAGCTCAGGCTCGACGGTCATGTGAGGGTCAACTTATGGTGAAACTCGCCGCTTTTGTCTCGTTTTAGGATCGTGACAGGATCACGGCGATGCTGAACGAGCTAGGCGGCGTGGTGGCCGAAAACACCAAAATGGAGATGCTCGCGACGCACTTCGTGTCGGTGCTGCCGCAAGACACCTTCACCGGCATGATGGTGTGCGCGCTCGCCACCGGCAAGTGGCTGCTGCACATAAGTTACGTGTACGACAGCTTCAGGTGCAAGAAGTTCCTCAATGTGAGTATTTATGATGGTGTGCGCGCTCGCCACCGGCAAGTGGCTACTGCACATCAGTTACGTGTACGACAGCTTTAGGTGCAAGAAGTTCCTCAATGTGAGTATTTATGATAGTGTGCGCGCTCGCCACCGGCAAGTGGCTGCTGCACATCAGCTACGTGTACGACAGCTTTAGGTGCAAGAAGTTCCTCAATGTGAGTATTTATGATGGTGTGCGCGCTCGCCACCGGCAAGTGGCTGCTGCACATCAGCTACGTGTACGACAGCTTTAGGTGCAAGAAGTTCCTCAATGTGAGTATTTATGATGGTGTGCGCGCTCGCCACCGGCAAGTGGCTGCTGCACATCAGCTACGTGTACGACAGCTTTAGGTGCAAGAAGTTCCTCAATGTGAGTATGTATGATGGTGTGCGCGCTCGCCACCGGCAAGTGGCTGCTGCACATCAGCTACGTGTACGACAGCTTTAGGTGCAAGAAGTTCCTCAATGTGAGTATGTATGATGGTGCTTTAGGTGCAAGAAGTTCCTCAATGTGAGTATGTATGATGGTGTGCGCGCTCGCCACCGGCAAGTGGCTGCTGCACATCAGCTACGTGTACTACAGCTTTAGGTGCAAGAAGTTCCTCAATGTGAGTATTTATGATGGTGTGCGCGCTCGCCACCGGCAAGTGGCTGCTGCGCATCAGCTACGTGTACGACAGCTTTAGGTGCAAGAAGTTCCTCAATGTGAGTATTTATGATGGTGTGCGCGCTCGCCACCGGCAAGTGGCTGCTGCACATCAGCTACGTGTACGACAGCTTTAGGTGCAAGAAGTTCCTCAATGTGAGTATTTATGATGGTGTGCGCGCTCGCCACCGGCAAGTGGCTGCTGCACATCAGCTACGTGTACGACAGCTTTAGGTGCAAGAAGTTCCTCAATGTGAGTATTTATGATGGTGTGCGCGCTCGCCACCGGCAAGTGGCTGCTGCACATCAGCTACGTGTACGACAGCTTTAGGTGCAAGAAGTTCCTCAATGTGAGTATTTATGATGGTGTGCGCGTTCGCCACCGGCAAGTGGCTGCTGCACATCAGCTACGTGTACGACAGCTTTAGGTGCAAGAAGTTCCTCAATGTGAGTATTTATGATGGTGTGCGCGCTCGCCACCGGCAAGTGGCTGCTGCACATCAGCTACGTGTACGACAGCTTCAGGTGCAAGAAGTTCCTCAATGTGAGTATTTATGATGGTGTGCGCGCTCGCCACCGGCAAGTGGCTGCTGCACATCAGCTACGTGTACGACAGCTTTAGGTGCAAGAAGTTCCTCAATGTGAGTATTTATGATGGTGTGCGCGCTCGCCACCGGCAAGTGGCTGCTGCACATCAGCTACGTGTACGACAGCTTCAGGTGCAAGAAGTTCCTCAATGTGAGTATGTATGATGGTGCTTTAGGTGCAAGAAGTTCCTCAATGTGAGTATGTATGATGGTGTGCGCGCTCGCCACCGGCAAGTGGCTGCTGCACATCAGCTACGTGTACGACAGCTTTAGGTGCAAGAAGTTCCTCAATGTGAGTATGTATGATGGTGTGCGCGCTCGCCACCGGCAAGTGGCTGCTGCACATCAGCTACGTGTACGACAGCTTTAGGTGCAAGAAGTTCCTCAATGTGAGTATGTATGATGGTGCTTTAGGTGCAAGAAGTTCCTCAATGTGAGTATTTATGATGGTGTGCGCGCTCGCCACCGGCAAGTGGCTGCTGCACATCAGCTACGTGTACGACAGCTTTAGGTGCAAGAAGTTCCTCAATGTGAGTATGTATGATGGTGTGCGCGCTCGCCACCGGCAAGTGGCTGCTGCACATCAGCTACGTGTACGACAGCTTTAGGTGCAAGAAGTTCCTCAATGTGAGTATGTATGATGGTGTGCGCGCTCGCCACCGGCAAGTGGCTGCTGCACATCAGCTACGTGTACGACAGCTTTAGGTGCAAGAAGTTCCTCAATGTGAGTATGTATGATGGTGTGCGCGCTCGCCACCGGCAAGTGGCTGCTGCACATCAGCTACGTGTACGATAGCTTCAGGTGCAAGTAGTTCCTCAATGTGAGTATGTATGATGGTGTGCGCGCTCGCCACCGGCAAGTGGCTGCTGCACATCAGCTACGTGTACGACAGCTTTAGGTGCAAGAAGTTCCTCAATGTGAGTATGTATGATGGTGTGCGCGCTCGCCACCGGCAAGTGGCTGCTGCACATCAGCTACGTGTACGATAGCTTCAGGTGCAAGTAGTTCCTCAATGTGAGTATGTATGATGGTGTGCGCGCTCGCCACCGGCAAGTGGCTGCTGCACATCAGCTACGTGTACGACAGCTTTAGGTGCAAGAAGTTCCTCAATGTGAGTATGTATGATGGTGTGCGCGCTCGCCACCGGCAAGTGGCTGCTGCACATCAGCTACGTGTACGATAGCTTCAGGTGCAAGTAGTTCCTCAGTGTGAGTATTTATAATTCCACAATGCAATTTCTCTTAAAAGTTCTGTACCTTTTATAAGACTTCTCAGCCTAAACCACAAGTAAACCTACAGTGAAACAATATGATAGTACACAAAAGAGTAGTGTATGTAATTGAAACGGAATAGCGCTGTTAAATTATCTCTATATTTCATTACAGGAAAGCATGTATGAATGGATGAAACATCCCAAGATATTGGAAATAGACAATACCAGTGTGGAGGTTGCTAAAGCGGCGGTGTACTGGCACCTGGAGCTCACCGCGCTCGACGCCAAGTTCCCCTTCGAGGGCAAGCAGATTGTCCTCATTATGAAGAAGAAGTACAGGCAGTACTACCAAATGATATTCAAGGCGTTGAAGGCGAAGCCAGTTACTTACGATCCAAGGTAATTTTTAAGCACATAGCCATAAAAAACTGGCTAAGTGCTAGTCAGACTCACGTTCCGAGGGTTCCTTGCTTCCACATTATGGTCTACAAAACTGTAAAAACATCAAAATTATTGGAAAGCTTACCAAGTAAAAAACCGACTTCCATCGCAACAACCTATTACAATTTTGCGTTATTATTTTTGGTTTTTGTTATTTTCTAAAAAAAAAATACTACACCGATTTTGATCAAATTTATATGGGACCAACCTGGCAGCACATACTCTATATAAAATAAAAAAGAATCATGAAAATCGGTTCACAAACAACATCCAAAAAAAACGTACAGTCGAATTGAGAACCTCCTCCTTTCTGGAAGATGGTTAATAAAATAAGACCTCAACTAGTCCGACAGTAAACAGACCATTCATTATTTCTAGTATTTTTCAACAGTTTCTTGTGCACAAATACAAAACATAACAAACAGACATAAAAGGAAATGATACAATGGGTATTAATTATTTCTAATTAGAAATTTACCTATTTGTTAGGAAATCCGTATTAACAGTATTGATGTGTTCTGGCTTGAAGATAAGATAGCCAGATCACAGATTACTAAATAGTTAGCCAGATCCCCATTGCGTTGGGTACTCTTAGTAAGCCCTATTCCATCTTCGGTATCATCGTCACTTACCATCAGGTGAGATGATGCCAAGGGCTTACCAATTGTTAATAATAATAAAAAAACTCCATAGTAACATCATCATCATATCAGCTCATACACGTCCCCACCGGGGGGCTAGAGCCTACCCTAAATTAGGGCGATCGGGCCTTAGTCGATCACGCGGGCCCAGTGCGGGTTGGTCGACTTCACACACAAATTACTTACAATTTACTCCGCAGGCGTGTGCAGGTTTCCTCACGATGTTTTCCTTCACCGAAAAAGCGTCGGATAAACGTACATATGAAATCTAAATTCGAAATCACATTGGTACGTGGCAGGATTCGAACCACGACCTTCCGGACAGTAGGCGGCGGCCCTAGCCGTTACGCCACCGACGCTCTGTCATAGTTAAAACATTCAGCTCTTTAAAGGTTGGACGGGTCGTACGTAGGCTTAGTACATAGCACCCTTTGAGTACGGAACCGTAAAAGCTAAAAGCTATCCAGTTCTTCGAGCGTCGGTGGCGTAATGACAAGGGCCGCTACTTTATATCATCTCTATCCCCACAGAACTCCCGGCAGCTGCTGCTCGGCGGACTACTGCTTCGTGGACATGAAGGTGATAGAGAGGGTGAAGCTGCGCTTCTTCGCGCACCACAACGTGCCCGTGTTCCCGTACCAGTACATCCTGGTGTACCTGCTGCGGCGCGGCCAAGTCGACGACCAGCACAACTACTTGCTGCAAGAGTGCAAAGCCATCTCCAAGGACTCTGTTTATTACTTGAACAACACGTTTTGACATGGTTCTTTACCCCGACTGTTTCATCTTTTTCGAGTGTATGTATGTATATTTCTATGTTCCCTGCTACAGTCTGAACGGCTTCACGGATTTCAACGTATGAGGTATCGTTAGATTCGTCTTGATCCCGTGAGTGACATGGGGTATATTTTTACCCGGCTGGCCAAAAAGAGGGGTTAAGTTTTTACGCAATCGGGTTTTTAATTTTTAATGAATTCCTAGTTATTGTTTGATCATTATTCATTATAAGCCATCGCCAAAAATCGATCAAAATTTGTATGGGTAATCCGACATACAGCGTGTTGTTCAGTTCACAACGCCCTTGCCAGTGGGTCTTCTACTCATGAAACTGAACAACTTTTGTTTTACTTTTTTTTTTAATCGCAGAAAATGGACTTTTTATACAAATCGATCAGGTGATTGACCAATTTTGTGCATTTTTGTATGGAGCGTCGAAATGTTTTTTTGCGAATTGACTATGGGTTTCTTGGGGAAAGTTTTTCAGTATGATGAGTAGAAGCTCAGTTAAAGGGTCCTACGCCAATTTTTTTACACCCTGTATACAGGTGAGTTTTAAGAAGTAACCAATATTTAAGGGCATGAATCTACTCGAAAACTTTTGAAACTTGTGAAACTGAACAACTTTTCCCAAGGTACTCATGGTCAAAACGCAAAAAAAGACTTGTCATTGATCGGTTTACATGAGAAGTCCGTCTCAACAGGTCTTCGTAATTGAAATTTATAAAGGTTACTTTTTTATTATTATTAAAGATTTGAGTGTGTTTGGCTGCACCTCACGTGATGGTAAGAGCCGACGCAGCCGAGGATGTAACGCAAGCTCAGATAGTGCCTAGTCACTCTTGTCTTGAAAATTCCTAAATAATAATAATATACTTGGATGTAAATTAAACAAATCAGGTAACACTGATTGGACACTTTAGTTTACCGCGCAGGTAAATATCGCTGTTACGGCAAAATATACTATATTATAGATTGTATACGCAGACATACCTATGTCTTAGCAATATCTTTTATCTATGGTATATTTGAATGATGTGCTTCCATATTATTAATTTAGTTTTAGTAACAAAATATTGTACTTTATACGTAGTTATTAAATATATATAGGTATATAAAATCAAAGAGGATGAAATCTACATTTCTTATTATTATTTTTTAGGATATTGCTAAAATCTTTGTTTGTTAGAAATGCTACAAATTTTAGAAATTTTATATTCAATTTATATTTGACTGATACAGTGTTATACGCCAGTAAAATCTAGATAATTACAATATGTTGAATGCTAAGGTTGCTATATTAAGTCATTATAGTCACTTAAGTCGGCAAAATTTATATATGTTTATGTGGGCATTAGGTTTAGACTAGTCAAACCAGTTAGGTTCAGAAAACTTAGGTATTAGAAAATATCAAACAGGCCAATAGGAATATTAAACAGGCCAATAGGAGTATCAATCAGGCCAATAGGAGTATCAAACAGGCCAATAGGAGTATCAATCAGGCCAATAGGAGTATCAATCAGGTCAATAGGAGTATCAAACAGGCCAATAGGAGTATCAATCAGGCCAATAGGAGTATCAAACAGGCCAATAGGAGTATCAATCAGGCCAATAGGAGTATCAAACAGGCCAATAGGAGTATCAAACAGGCCAATAGGAGTATCAATCAGGCCAATAGGAGTATCAAACAGGCCAATAGGAGTATCAATCAGGTCAATAGGAGTATCAAACAGGCCAATAGGAGTATCAATCAGGCCAATAGGAGTATCAATCAGGCCAATAGGAGTATCAATCAGGCCAATAGGAGTATCAATCAGGCCAATAGGAGTATCAATCAGGTCAATAGGAGTATCAAACAGGCCAATAGGAGTATCAATCAGGCCAATAGGAGTATCAATCAGGTCAATAGGAGTATCAAACAGGCCAATAGGAGTATCAAACAGGCCAATAGGAGTATCAATCAGGCCAATAGGAGTATCAATCAGGTCAATAGGAGTATCAAACAGGCCAATAGGAGTATCAATCAGGCCAATAGGAGTATCAATCAGGTCAATAGGAGTATCAAACAGGCCAATAGGAGTATCAATCAGGCCAATAGGAGTATCAAACAGGCCAATAGGTGTATCAAACTGGCCAATAGGAGTATCAATCAGGCCAATAGGAGTATCAATCAGGTCAATAGGAGTATCAAACAGGCCAATAGGAGTATCAATCAGGCCAATAGGAGTATCAAACAGGCCAATAGGTGTATCAAACTGGCCAATAGGAGTATCAATCAGGCCAATAGGAGTATCAATCAGGTCAATAGGAGTATCAATCAGGCCAATAGGTGTATCAAACTGGCCAATAGGAGTATCAATCAGGCCAATAGGTGTATCAAACAGGCCAATAGGAGTATCAAACAGGCCAATAGGTGTATCAAACTGGCCAATAGGAGTATCAATCAGGCCAATAGGAGTATCAATCAGGTCAATAGGAGTATCAAACAGGCCAATAGGAGTATCAATCAGGCCAATAGGAGTATCAAACAGGCCAATAGGTGTATCAAACTGGCCAATAGGAGTATCAATCAGGCCAATAGGAGTATCAATCAGGTCAATAGGAGTATCAATCAGGCCAATAGGTGTATCAAACTGGCCAATAGGAGTATCAATCAGGCCAATAGGTGTATCAAACAGGCCAATAGGAGTATCAAACAGGCCAATAGGTGTATCAAACTGGCCAATAGGAGTATCAATCAGGCCAATAGGAGTATCAATCAGGTCAATAGGAGTATCAAACAGGCCAATAGGAGTATCAATCAGGCCAATAGGAGTATCAAACAGGCCAATAGGTGTATCAAACTGGCCAATAGGAGTATCAATCAGGCCAATAGGAGTATCAATCAGGTCAATAGGAGTATCAATCAGGCCAATAGGTGTATCAAACTGGCCAATAGGAGTATCAATCAGGCCAATAGGTGTATCAAACTGGCCAATAGGAGTATCAAACAGGCCAATAGGAGTATCAAACAGGGCAATAGGAGTATCAAACAGGGCAATAGGAGTATCAAACAGGTCAATAGGAGTATCAAACAGGGCAATAGGAGTATCAAACAGGTCAATAGGAGTATCAAACAGGCCAATAGTAATATCAGTAGTCAAGTCTAGCATTATACCTATGTACCTATTTTAACTTGAATTCGATTCAACTCCTACAGTTTAGTTCGGCGAGCATTCCAGAAATAATGCGACTCAAAAAACATGTACTTTGGAGAGCTTTACGGGTAAAATCTGTAGCAGATCGAAAAATAATAATTATACCACCTGTAAGATTATGGGAATTCTAAATTTCGAAAATTCAACTTTATACATAAAAATACACTGCTCAACATTGCCTAGGGATATTTTGAAAATTTTCATGCAATTATGACTTCTTGAAAAGCTATTAAAAATTACTTGGAACATGTGCAGTACAGGGTATAAGAACTGTCAAGATGGACCAGTGCTATAATATTTATGAGTAACTTCTCAGTTCTTATAAACATGGGTTCTACTTATTTCATACAATCTGTGCCATCCTTCTCATCATCATCATCATCATATCAGCTCATATATGTCCCCACCGAGGGGCTCGAGCCTACCCTGAATTAGGGCGATGGGCGGGTCCTCGTAACCATCCTTCTATGACAATATAAAACACAGTTTTAATTTTCCGCGCGTTTTCACAAAATCCACTTTTTTAAATCTGTACAATTGATAAGCCCTTGGCATCATTTCACCTGATTGTAAGTGATGATGCCGAAGATGAAAGCAGCCTTACGAAGATTCCCCAACGCAATGGAGATCTGGCTATCTCATCTTACTTAACACATTAATTGTTAACACCGATGTTTGGCGGCAAGACTTAGATTGCGAGGGTGGTAGCTAGCCAGGCGGGCTTAGAAAATGCGCTTCCAACCGAAACCGATTCTTACAAAGTTGACCCCGCCGGGAATCGAAACCGCGACCTCCTGATGTGAAGCGAATGGACTAAATTTAAAACTAAATTAATTTATAAGAACTGAGAGGGTAAATGTTATACTTGCTCATCTCGAAAGTTTCTACCCTACACGTTTCCTAAGAATTTTTTTATAGATCTTCAAAAAAAAAATGTTTTGTATAATTAGTCCAAAAATATCCCTAGTGGGTGTGTGTTTATCCTACTAATATTATAAACGCGAAAGTTTGTAAAAACGTATGGATGTATGTTTTTTACTCTTTCACGCAAAAACTACTGAACGGATCTGGCTGATATTTGGAAGGTAGACATATTAGGACCTGGGTTAACACATAGGCTACTTTTCTCCAGGGTCGCGAGCCGCAAAGAGGCTCGCACTCTGCCCACCCTCGAAAAGTCACAGAAACGGCCACGTGGATGAAGTCGCGGCAAACAGTTAGGTTCAATTCACACCGGGACGGCAGCGGCCGGCAGCGACTGGGAGCGGCCGGCAGCGGCGCGTAGATACCGTCGGAGCCGGCCACGGCAGGTTCGCGCCGCCGCGGGCAGCCGCGCGTGGCCGCTGGCAGCCGCACGCGGCCTCCCGACTAGTCCTCTTCGACCATTGCATCCCTAGGCAGGGGGCCAGCGCGCAGGGACCGGACAGCCGCTCGCAGCCGCGCGGTAGCTCGCGGCGTCGCGGGCAGCCGCGCGGCGTTTTCGTACTTTTCAAACGATACTAATATTTATAAGCATGAAGATAAAGTTTAAAATTGTTTTACACTGAAAGTGCTCGTCGCGTCGCTGCCGGCCGCTGCCGTCCCGGTGTGAATTGAGCCTTAGTACTATTATGTATTTGAACCCGCACCATCGCCCGCCGAGGTTAGACAGCGTAAGTTGGTGCCTCTAATATAATTTAAAAAAAAACTAGCGGTAGTAGCCACGACTTCACCCACCTCGAATTGTTATAAGAATTTTATCTAAATGTAATTAAAATTGCCATATTATTACTTATGAATAAAATATATTTTATACAAAATTTTGTTTAATTTCAAACTGTTTATTAACGTCTTCTATGCTTTACAACCTTTTTCATTCATATAGTTATTTTTACTTTCGAGCGACGAAGGCATTGTGATGGCAAAAAAATCGAAGTTGCGATTTTGATGGGGATCGATTGTCTTACAGTCTTAAAAACAAAAAAAGATATATGTAAGGTCAGGTGGGGAAAGAGGAACATACTTTATACAATTTTTACGAGTGATAGACAGCACAAGAAAAAAGAACTTGAATATTCAAATATGCGATTGTGTCAGCTCCGACGCACGACTGGAGTTTACTCCTTACTAACGATTATAAAGGGATGGCGGCCAATTTTTTCAACTCTGAAAACGGATTCGTGATTAGGGACCTCAGGTATCGATTTTGGAAGCAATCGGTCCAGTAATTGAAAAATCAAAATGGCGGCCACTTTCGTCAATTCTGACAACGGATTTGTTATAAGGGACTTCAGGGACCCTCAGATATCGATTTTGGAAGCATTCCGTCCAGTAACTGAAAAGTTCAAAATGGCGGCCACTTTTTTCAATTCGGACAAGACAAATCTAACGACACCTCACACTCCAAAATCCATCTAGCCGTTTAGGCTACAGGACGAGCCAAAGAAAAAAAAAACATACATACACACATACCTACGTACGTACACACACATTACAATGTACTGTTACAATGTAATGTGTGTGTACGTACGTAGGTATGTGTGTATTTTTTTTCTTTGGCTCGTCCTGTGTAATGTATATGTAATGATTACATATACATTACACACACATTATACACACACATTATACACACACGTTGTAATGTGTGTGTACGTACGTAGGTATGTGTGTATGTATGTTTTTTTTTTCTTTGGCTCGTCCTGTGTAATGTATATGTAATGATTACATATACATTATACACACACGTTACACAAATGACTTACATACACATTACACTCCCATTACACACACTACACACATTACACTCCCATTACACACATAACAAATATATTACATACATTACAGACAAATTACACACACACATACACACTTTACACACCTTATATATTATGAAAATCAATTCTTATGGAGTAAACTCCAAAAATACTTCAAAAAACATAGGTAGATTTCAAAAAACGTAACGCGGTCATTCGATCACTAGATTTTACTCCTCATATTTTTTTCATACCGGGCGCCGTAAATGAAAATCGATTGTTAAGGAGTAAACTCCAAAAATAGCCAAAATAACCACTTGGTCGTGACGTTCCTCTTGAAACACGAAATATCACAACGGGGGAGTAAGATATCACGTGTATTTATTTTTTGTTAAACGCGATACTTCAATACTCAATAATTTATTGCTGTCATATACAGGGTACAGAAGATCTTAAGTGTACTTAGTTACATATTATAGTATGTACTAGCTTTTGCCCACGGCTTCGCCCGCGTGGACATAGCTTTTATGACTCTTTTTGAGTGGTGCGCGAGCCGCAATCAGCTCGCAAGCGTGGACATGAGTTTTCTCCCGGTACCTCAGGAACTGCATCGGGCTATTCGGATTAGCAGTCTTTGTCACTTCCCACCCCTTCAACAAATTCTATACAAAAAATTACTTTAATCCGTTACTCCGTTGCGACGCCACCGACGTGCGCGAGCGTAGAAAACAGTTGTCCCCAGATCTCTCGGGAACTATGTCAGGATACACTTATTTGTAAATTATATCATTTTCCACCTCATCTCTGTGCTAAAAATCACACCAACCCATTTTTTCGTTACGATTTTAAATAACTTAACGAATAAAGTGTATTGTTTTAGTTTCCTCAGAAACTGCATCGGGCTATGATAATTTCCACAGATAAAAAGTTGACTATTTTATTCCCAGTGATACAGGCTATCTGCATGCCAAATTTCATCAAGATTGGTAGAGGTGTTGAAGTGAATAGGTAACAAATAAACAAACACATTTTCACATTTATAATATTAAGTAAGGATAGTAAACATATAGAGCGTCGATGGCAGAACGGTTAGGGCCACTACCTCCTGTCCGGAAGGCCGTGGTTCGAATCCTGCCACTTACCAATATCTATACGAATATCGATTTCGTACTGGTATGTACGTTTATCCGACGCTCTTATGGTGAGAAAAACATCGTGAGGAAACCTGCACACGCCTGCGAAGAAACTCGAAGCTTATGTGTGAAGTCAATCAACCCGCAATGGGCCCGCGTGAAAGGCCTGATCGCCCTAACTCAGGGCAGGTCGAGCCTCTTGGTGGGGACGTATATAAATTGATATGATGAAATAAATCATATACCATACTATCAAAAAACTAATTCAAATCATTATATCAATCTAGTTAAAATAAATCCTAAAAATATTAATATTGGTCAAATCCGCGAGTCGTATCAACTCCAAAGGAGCCCATAACGCACTTCTCATTGCCGCGTTGGATGGCAATAGACAACCTTAGCAGCAGGTAGGACCTCACGTCACATCTCCTCTCTCGAAGGCGACGGCCAATCTCCTTTGTGAAGGCGAAGGCCTCTGAGGGTTCAGCAGCTGGTTGTCTCACAGACCAACGGCACAAAGCAGTAAATTGCCTCTAAGACCGAGTACTTATTATGCTTCTTTCTCGCCGCAAATTGAGCAGCAGTACCGTATGGGTGAGGAGTGAGGCAGAAAAAGTGGCGTCCCAAAGCAGGCACGTTCCTCTCTGCCATAGCACCTGTTTAAACCCTCCGGCCTTTTGCCATCAGATCGACTAAAGCCCGGCGGCTGCAACAAAGATGGAATATTCCATCTGGCCGAGACCAGTGCCCTCCGAGTGAGGTCATTATGGAATTGGTGACGTGGAAATCTTCACAAACAACGACCGCAAGTCAGTGAGTGATGGCCAATTGCCTCCACCGTGAACCCGCAAATACATTTATTAGGTTCACAGATATTGATATTGCAGGCGGAGAGCAACTGCCACACGCAAATAGTCGTCGTCAGAAGAGTTCCCGTATCTGTGCCTCCTGATAAAAGATGCTAAACTCGATTTATGTGTTTTTATTTTTTTTACACGATTGGAATCTGTAAAAAAATACCTATCTCTTCGTCTATGAAACACATCGCTACGTACCATAGTTCCAGAGTTAGAGTTGTGTAAAGTAGCTTATGCTGAAAAATACATAAAAGAAATCCACTCAAAAGTATGAAATAATCTTTTAATGTTTTAATACAACTTAAGCGCGTTTTATTATCCCTGCAGTGCCATCTATTGACGTTCTGGTGCCAAGATTATAATGTGTGGTATGTGTAGTTAATATGTGGAAAAAAATACTCTATTCTTATTATTGTAAGTATCGATGGATAATTTCCCACGGGACCTCTTTAGTTTTCCGGGATAAAGAATACCCGACTATACAATGATGAACCAAACACCCCATCCCAATGTAAAGGTTTCATATTGTTACGTTGAGCCATTCTAAAGATACATTTTTTTGCATTCCTGAAGGAACCCTTAACTTTTTTGGGATTCACAATGTCCCAGTTTTAAGTTCGCGATAAGGGTATCAACATGTTAAATTTGATTGTAATAGGTCAAGCCACATATGCGTGGTGACCCATTCTATAAATGAATACTTTTGATTTTCCCACGGGAACTCTTGAATTTTCTGGGATAAAAAGTATCCTATATGTTAACCCGGGCTATAAGGAACCACCATACAAAATTTCATCAAAATCGGCCTGGTAGTTTTTGCGTGATGCGCGAACATACAGACAGACAAACAAAAATTCCAAAAGTTGTTGTTTTGGCCTCTGTATCGTTAGTAATGTCCACCACATTTATTATTTTCCAAAAATATTTCATGTACAGACACGGCCCCGTTACAGTTTTAATATATTATAGATTCTTATCATTTTGCAATGGGGGCTGTCATTGAACATTTTAAAATTAAATTGGGGTTGGACTAGCTTGTTTTTATTTCGAAGATTATAGGAGTGAGTATCTTTAGCTTGTATGAACCTCTTCAGCAGACCTTAACAAAAACTAACGTAGGTAAGTAATATTTTATGCGTTTTTTAGCTTCATCATCATCATATCAGCCGAAGGACGTCCACTGCTGGACATAGGCCTCCCCCAAGGATTTCCACGACGACCGGTTCTGCGCTGCCCGCATCAAGCGGCTTTTTAGCTTAATTAATATTAACTAGGTTTTATTTATATACTAGAAGTTAGAAAAAAGAAGAAAAAAGTTACACATATGTGTACTTAGGGTTTCAACAAGGACCAAAGTTCCTATTATGGTTATGGTAACTCTTAAAGCAATTATTTGAAATTACGCATAAGTATCAATTGCATTTCACACATAAATATGGTGCGACAGGGTGTAAAACATGTGGGGTGCCGACATTTGGGTGCGAACTTAGTCCACAAATCGCGGCAGGAGACCCACATTATCGAGCCTGATTTCAGGTCTTGGGGTGGAACACCACTGTCTTATACAGGCTAATTTCACGATTCAGCTGCGAGGTTATAAGTGTAGGTGAAATCGCAGTCACGAAAACGGCCGGAGGGTTAACTTAGTAAATAGTATTTATTCTTTGCGGAGGGAAAGAGACGTTGTCTTTGTTTGTTTATCTTACAGTGATGTCAGGCGGTCAAATATATGTCGAGCAACAAAATTTGAGATAAACAAAGTGGCTACAATTTCCTTGGTATCGACAGTAATGCCAACGTGTGCGCTTTTTCGCCGTCTAAGCTATTCAGGTCGAGAATCGCCAACGAAATGAAAATATCTGAAGGCGACTGGTTGCCAATTAGGCTTACTTACTTCAGGGACAAGCTTTTTAAACTAACCTATTTACAAATGTCAAAGGTCTGAGATATTAGGCAAAAAAGGACCACGACGGTTGGTAAGTTTAGGGGAGGACGGGGTATACCCTAAATTTCTACAAATTCTTAATTAATGTGTAACCGTATTTGGAATGCAATATTTAGTGATGTGTATTCACTTTAAGCGTCGGTAGCGTAATGGCAAGGGCCGCTACCTCCTGTCCGGGAGGTCGGGGTTCGAATCCTGCCACGTACCAATGTGTTTTCGAATTTCGATTTAGATGGATAGATAACACGTTTATTTAGAACTGCAAACACACACATTATACATATTAAAAAGAAAAGAAAAAAACAACAAATTAAAAGAGCAAAAAACAGAAAGAGAACATTATATAAAAAAGAGGAAACAAACAAATAACAAAATAATTTAAATAAATAAGTTTACACGAGTGTGATGCAGTGCAAATGGGCCATAGCTCAGTAAAACACTGATTTTCTGCCACGACCCGAGGGTAGACCGAAAAAGTTATATAAAAAATATAAAGACGTGTGGCACTCGGTGACTGCCGCGGTAAAGCTATTGCATAGCATTTTTTATCAACTTATGCAATTATAATTATTTATTTACATATTTTGTAAATACAAAATATAATAAATAAATATGCAGTATTTACCAGTACCACAGATTACTAAATAGGCTCTAAGGCCCTTCTGTAAGGTGGTGTTTTTATCTTGGCAACTCCGGGCCTAGGGAGATGACGTATTCTTTGCTCCGAGCTAAAATAAATACACGTGAATGTGTTCAGCTTTTGTTTGATTATGTTTCGTACGTAACTTAGGTAGTTAAGTTTCGAATTTCATTAGACAGCGAATTCAATAGATTATAACGAAGCATGTTTACCTGCTTACTTGCTAAGCACATTCCTTAATCTTTTTGTTTCAAACATGGGCTGTTTTTGGTCGAAGGTTGGTAAAAATATCAATATAATTTATGATTTATTTAAGTAACTGTAAGTACACAACTTCCATTGATAAAATAAATAACATTTTCAGGAGGACGGCGTCGCCAAGTGCGCCGACTGTGGACGCCGAGCTGTGAACAATTTGGTGATCCGGGATCACTTCTGCGAGTGTTGCATTGCGCGAGCCAAACGTAGACAAGAATATCAAAGGGTTAGTTATTTAAACTATCACTCAAGTTCTAAAGTAACAAGTTTATGACTAGGCAAGGCGGCCTGCCCCCACTTGTTCCCACCCGGTGAACTGACGACTTTGCGAGTCTCGGGAAGCCGCCGCTGGATGCGGGCAGCGCAGGACCGGTCGTTGTGGAGATTTTTGGGGGAGAGGTCTAAGTCCAGTAGTAGACGTCTTTCGGCTGATATGATGATGATAATTGCGTTGGGGAATCTTGGTAAGCCCGCTTCCATCTTCGGCATCATCATCACTTACCATCAGGTGAGATGATGCCAAGGGCTTACCAATTGTAAATAAAAAAAGAAAAATAATAAACTTAAGTACCTATGTAATTATTAGGGATGCATCCGATACCGATACCGATATATCGGCGATACTTCGGGTTTGCCGATATATCGGTATCGGCGATATTTTTATGGCAGATACAACAATACTTTTCAAATTTCGCGCTTTAAAAATGTAATGTAAACGCGCGTGTTGTCCCATCTATTTCGTTGCAAACGAGGCATCTGTCGCATCTGAGAGACTATTTTCCACCGCAGGTCTTATTCAAACAGACTTGCGAAATCGCCTTTGCCCGCAAAACTTAAGAATGCTTTGTTTTTTAAATAAAAATCTTATAAATGTTAATTTTGATTACTAAAACTATTAATTAATTGTGTTTTATTTATTCTACCTTCCTTTTTGAATTCAATAAGCGTATCGGTATCGGTATCGGTATCGCCGATATTTTTATAAGAGTATCGGTATCGGTATCGTATCGGCAAAAAGGCGTATCGATGCATCCCTAGTAATTATACTATGTATTGTACTATTGACCAATATCTACCTGTATTGTAGTGTTGCATAGTATAGTATATAATATAGTATTTATATACAGTCGCCTGCACATCAGGGTAACACTGAACTTGAGTTGGTCTTACTCACACTTTGTATGTTCATACAGCAGTTCAGCTAATACTGATATCACTAATGTATGCATCCAAACTATCGTCAAATACCCTGCCTAGTAGCCAGTTTTGAGAGTGATAGCCTATGACTCTCAAAACTGGCTACTAGGCAGGGTCTATCACTGATACGAAGTGCTTTGCCTATCTGCCTGTATTTTTTTTGTTCTCAGGCTCCACAAAAGGCGTGCTTCGGAGAATATAAGTGCCGTTGCGGTCGCTTCTGGAACAGCCGCCTCTCCTGGACCAATTGTTACCAGATATGTAAACGGTGTCGTGGGAGAGTTTTTCCTTTTAAACAGGTTAAAATGCCACACTGTTTTTAATGTACATTACTAATAATTAATTAATTTAACAGTACCTAACCACCTAAATCGTACAATCTACAACTTTACTACCTATTCTTTATATTTTTTTAGTAAAATATATTTGATTTGATTTCAGTAAATAGGTACAGCCTACAGAACAGTTTCATAATTGTACGTACTTGTTTACAGAGAGAGCTGTTACCTTCTGATATGACGGAAAATGAAAAAGGGCAGGAACACCCGAAGTAAATGTGCCAGATGTGCCAGCAGTTGGGCAAGTACTGTGGCAATTTTCGTCAAGGAATTGGTAAAAAAACTAGAACTGGTGTGCAAAATAGGAAACGCTTCTGACCTTATAAAAATGATCAACATTTTTATATATTTCTGTAATAGTAATAGAAACCCCTAACCAGGCCTCGGACAAATCATGTAGTAATAGTGATTTTTTTGTAGATTTTTAACGTTCAGTTTGAGATTTTATGAATTTTATTTAGAAAATTAGCTAAAAACCTTAAAAAAACATGTAGGACAACACAATCCCATTGCCTGTCTAGACATCTATACAGGGTGTATAAAAATTGGTGTAGGACCCGTTAACTGTGGGTTCTACTCATCACACTGACCAATTTTTCCTAAAGAACCCATAGTCAATTCTCAAAAAAAATTGGACCCTCCATACTAAAGTCCACCAAGGTCCCGTTAACTGGGGCTTCTACTCATCATACTGAACAACTTTTATTCTACGACTGCTGAAATCGGAAAAAAAATAATTTACTCTTCATAGAAATTGATCAGCTGATCGACCAACTTTAAGCACTTTAGTATGGAGGGTCCAAATTTTTTTTGCTACACCTGTATATAAAATCAAACAAGAACGTTTGTCATTTTGTTGGCATATTTCGAGTGTTTAACAAGTTTATTTAGAAAGTAGTTTTCAATCGAGTGTACTATACCAAAAAACAACTTTGGATATTTCCCAGTCCAAATTACTAGGTTACTAGATAAGTTTTGCAATACAAAAATATGAAACAAAGAGGTGGCATATCATATATGTATTTTAAAACTATATTTCGATAGACAAAGTTTGACGGGAAAATGTTATCTTTTTACCCGACTGCGCCAGAAGGAGGGTTATGTTTTTCGAGAGTATGTATGTATGTATGTTTGTATGTATAATTGTTTGGCACGCTCTGCAGCCTGAACGGCTTGATGGATTTTAGCTTGAGACGTGTCGTTAGATTCGTATTTACTGTGAGTGACACTGGGTATATCAAAATAAAAAAAACAAAATGGCGGATTTCTGGCGCAAAATTCAATGTTTGACACGCTCTGCAGCCTGAACGGCTCGATTAATTATAGCTTAAGGGTAGTCGTTAGATACGTTTTTACTGTGAGAATGACACTGGGTATATCAAAATAAATAAAAACAAAATGGCGGATTTTTGGCGCCAAATTCAAATGAACTGATTCAATAATAAAACTAAAAAAATGAATAAAATAAAAAACGGTAATTTAAAAAACTAAAAAACCCGCCTGCGTTTCTGTGTAATTTGGAAATGAAAAACCCTAAAACAAGAAAGTCGTCATACCCGATTGCACTTAACTTAAGAAAAATTGTAGCAGTCGGGACCCATTCTAGAAATGGAGGCATAGTTAATTGAGAGCACATACCTATATTCCATTGCAGATTACTCCAATATACTGACTAGACGGCCGACTTTCTAGAATGGGACCCGACTGCTACAACTTTTCTTAAGTTAAGTGCAATCGGGTATGACGACTTTCTTGTTTTAGGGTTTTTCATTTCCAAATTACACAGAAACGCAGGCGGGTTTTTTAGTTTTTTAAATTACCGTTTTTTATTTTACTAAAAAAATAGATTTAATATTTAAAGATGTCGGCGTGGTCTAGAGACGACTTACGAGTTGTAATTCGTTACAACTTTGAGAGGAGTCTGTCGTTAGATGACAGTCTCAAAGAAATGCAATCTGTATTCAAACAAAACTGCCCGCCCTCATCGTACGACTGTTTACCGTCGGTATTGTGAGTTTAAACGTGGAATTTTCGAAGTTTCTGATGCACCAAGATCGGGACGACCCAGTGACGTGTGTACTCCAGATAACGTTGCCAAAATGGAAGAAATATTAAGAGTTGATCATCGAATTACCTATAGGCAAATAGAAGAAGCCCTGGGCACCAGTGCACCAAGTGTTCAAAAAAATTTGCACGAAATTCTTGGAGTAAGAAAAATTTGCACTCTATGGGTACCTCACGACCTAACGGAGGAGCAAAAGGACTGTCGTGTATTATGGTGTAAAAAAATGTTTAAAAAATTTGAAAACTGGTCAAGTGCTTATGTTAACGGCATCGTCACTGGTGATGAAACTTGGCTTTATTATTATGATGTGCCATCTAAAAGTAAAAAAAAGTTTGACTCTTTGAAAATGAGCCTACGCCAACACAACCCCGCAAATCAAAATCTGTTAAAAAGAAGATGATAGCTGTATTTTTTACTAGCCGTGGTATAATCGATCGAGTAGTTCTGGACAGTCAGCGTACTGTAACAGCTAACTGGTACACTAATGAATGTTTACCTCAGGTGCTTGATAAACTTAAGGAAATACGTCCCAACTCCAGACTCGGTACTTGGCATTTTCACCATGATAACGCACCGGCACATCGAGCGGCTCTCACAGTGAATTTTTTGACAACTGCTAGGATAAAAATGGTTGAGCATACACCATACAGCCCCGACCTAGCCACTTGTGACTTTGCTTTATTTCCTATTATCAAAGATAAGCTGAAAGGGCGGAAATTTACCAGCGACGAGAAACTTTTGAGAGCTTGCGATCATGAGTGTGCTGTACTTCCAGAAAACAAATGGATAGATATTTTTGATGATTGGTTTTTACGCATGACTAAATGTATTAACTGTAACGGAAATTACTTTGAGCGATGGTAAAAATAAAGTCGTTTTGCAAAATTTATCTAGTGAACTATGTATGGCCTTAAATGTTGAAAGTCATACTTTAGAACTTGGTAGGAAAGTAGGTAAATACTGACAAAAGTTTACCACTACCCACAGTTTATATTGGTATAAAAAACGTAATTTCTTCTTTACTTTTAATGCAAAATGACCGTGAGCAAACCAAAAATAAAATCCGCAGCAAAAAGCTAGTACAAAATATCAATGCACCGGGCCATACACATAACTCCCACAATACGAGTAATTAGGTCTTCACAGGCTAAGATGATATGGTTTCCCACATGTTTTATTTTATTTATTATATCATGTTATTTACATATAATTTATGATAATTTTTAATTATAATTTATAAAGTTCACTGGCTTTACACAGGAGGTCGCGGGTTCGATTCCCTGCGGGGTCAATTGTAAGACTCGGTTACGTTGGTGGTAGGGCATTTTCTAAGCCCGCCTGGCTAGCTACCACCATCTTATCTAAGTCTTGCCGCCAAATATCAATGTTGATATCATTGGTGTGTTCCGGCATGAAGATAAGATAGCCAGTTCCCCATTGCGTTGGGGAATCTTGGTAAGCCCGCTTCCATCTTCGGCAATATCGTCACTTACCACCAGGTGAGATGTTGTTTACCAATTGTGCATTTAAAAAAAAAAACATCACTAGAAAAAATCTAATTCTACAACATATAAAGCATACCAATTGTAAATCTCATGTTTTTTACTTATGTATTTCTTATTTACTGTGTACAATAAACAATAAATAAATAATAATAATATAAAAAAATTGTACGACTTACCTATCTCCGATGATTAAAATACGCTGCACTTTTCACAAAAAGCAACCGTATGACGGACGGCCACAGAAAAATGGCTGTACAAGTGACATTTGTGTTTAGACAGGCAACGTCTAGACAGGCAATGGGATTATGTTTTCCCACAAGTGACATTTCCATTCAAAGTTTTTTTTTGTGTGAATGTAGGTAATAATTCTTTTGTGGCATTTTTGACACTTGGCAGTTTGTGGGGGTTATTTACCAAAACCTAGTAAAAACCTTCAAAAACCTATGTGGGAGACGCTCAATCCATAGCCTGGTTAAGGTAATATACCTAATGTATACTCAAAGGGTAATAGATATTCGATTTATTTTTTTGGATAAGGGACCAAGTATAATTATATTTTTTGTTTTGATTATGCTATTACTATAAGCACAAATAATTATTAAGTAAATCAAGTAAACACATTTTTTTTTTTTAAATTTTGAAAACAAAGTTATAAAGTTTATTTGGAAATTAATCAGTGCCATTACAAAACACTCTGTTAGTCATTTCTAGTAGCTTAGACTTTTTTAGTAAATCATTCAGCGTGTGGGCAACATTGATCTTGTAATCTTTCCTTCTTTCCATCATGTAAGAAAACAATGGCATCAAAGTAGGCTCTACTTCTTCAATCTTGTCCTCTCCTATTGCTTTTGTCAAGGAGGCGACTTTACTTAGCACTACAGAGATATGGCTATCGGTTAATGGTTCTTTGAAGAATTTGTACTGCAAAATACAAATGTAATTAATTATAAGTAAGTACTTCTGATCAATATAATTACTTCTCAGCATTTAAATTATTTCCTTTCACTTACCCTGGCAATATAAATAAGGTTCCTGTATGAATACAAGAGACAACTCCAAGTAAGGTCAGTGCGGTGATGACTCTCAACTGTTGTTATTTTCGTAAGAACATCACAAAGGATATCCATCACTTTACTGTCTTGAAATATAGAGAGATTATCCCATATCTCACACCACTCCGTTTGAGTACATGAACATAAAATCTGTAAGTTAAAAAAGTTACGAATTAGTGATGGATGAGATTCCAACTTAAACCTATCAATAGTTCTGTGTGTTGTAATTTATTTGAGACTAGCTGTTTTCTGCGGCTCCACCCGCGTGGACGTTTCTATGACTCTTCGAGGGTGCGCAGTGCGTGGGCGAGCGAGCGTGGAAAAAGGTAGCCTATATGTTAACCGCCTCCGTGGCGTAATAGTTAGTCTCTTCGCTTCACACCAGAAGGTCGCGGGTTCGATTCCCGGTGGGGTCAACTTGTAAGACTCGGTTTGGTTGATGGTAGGGCATTAGCTACCACCATCTTATGTAAGTCTTTCTACCAGACATCAGTGTTAACAACATTGATGTGTTCCGGCTTGAAGATAAGATAGCCAGTTCGCCATTTCTGGGGAATCTTGGTAAGCCCGTTTCCATCTTCGGCATCATCGTCACTTACCAATCAAAAAAAAATCCAGGTCCTAATCTGTCTACCTGCCAAATTTCAGTCAGATCTGTTCAGTAGTTTTTGCGTGAAAGAGTAACAAACATACATCCATACATTCTTACAAACAAACTTTCACGTTTATATTATTAGTAGGATCTTATATTTTCGGCTTTATCAACCTAATTGCTTAATTAAGGTGGTTCGTATTAGTCAAGCGATAAAAAGCTAAACTCGTTACCAGTGACAACCAGGCGGCCAACTGAGTCTGGTCCATATCTTCAGTTACTCTCATACCAGTCACTGCTTCAAGGAAAATTTCCGACTGAGCCCACAGTTGTCTGTAGTAATAAGCATTGAGTGGCTGTAAGTTCTTCAGTCTATTACGTAGCCATGTTGCTTCTCTTTCTGTATATAAAAGGAAATATTCTAAATAGAACATCTACTACAAACTTTATACATAAGGTAATTATATTGAAAAGAAATTGCACTTACCAGGTAAAACTCCTTCATAAGTATCAAATAATTCTATTTGCAACTGTAGCACAAGATCTACGACATTTGGGCTTAACAAGGAAAATGTGTTTATTCTCCAGCGGGCCTTTTCAAGTATTTGTGCAAACATTGCGAGCATAGGAGCTCTGTACTGTTTCAATTCGTCCAACGTGTAAGCTTCAATTAATAATTTTAACTGAATATTTATTGCACAAATATTACCAGTTACTAAAGCTTTATGTAGATTTGGCATGACAATTCTAAGGAGCAGCTTAGCTCCACAAATCACTTTATTTTGTTTCAAGCCACTTAAAAATTTTACATAGTTCTTCTGTTTATTTTCTGTATCCAAATAGTTTTCGAAAGTATTTTGAGCAACTTTTATGATGCACGGGTCAGTGTCATTGTTATAATAGTGTTCTGAATATTTTTCCAATAATTTCATAGCTCTAAGCATTATCTCTGCTTGATGGTTCGAGTCTGCCGACAAATGAAATATTTTTGTGAAAACTTTTTGTGGGCTCTGTATGAAAATATTTAGTATATCTGAAAGGTCAGCATCTGGAGCAGATATAAGTTTGTTAAAACTTTCAGTTAAGACATTTTTAAAGTCGGGTAACTCATTCATATCACAAAAGCTTTTATTACTAAATCGTTTTTCTAGAATGTTATTTTTGTCTTTGGGACTACAATATTGAAATGCTTTTATAGCCAGTGACTGCACCACTTCTAAATTTATAACATCATTATTGCAATGAGTTTCACATATTCCATACAAAGTTAAGTATTCTTTTTCCTTCAGAATGCCCATGTTGGCAACTACAATACCAATAAGGTCTAAATCATAGCACAAGTTGTCTTTTCGAAGAAGTGCTGAAATTAATTCTTCCTTATTTTCAGTGTTGATAAGATTTTCTCTAATAGTCTCAATGTCTGCTTGGTTTATTATTTCTTCTAAGCTCTCAGGCTTGCATTCTATTTGTTGAAACATGGTCACTACAGGGTGCTCCGACATGCTGTTGACTGAGAGGAGTTTATGGCGCAATTTATAACAGTGTTCACCAATACTTTGTTGCATACTTTTTCCATTTACTTCAAACTCACTCCAGGAACAAAAAATGTCTACACTGACACCCATCACTAGTTCCTGGCATTTGTCCAGTAGGACAATGTTGCATTTATCAAGATGCTCCATTATGTCTTGAGATCTTACGGGCTTATTACTTGATTCATGCATGAACAAACCATCATTGAATGTCAACATGTAGATATCATGAAAATCAGCAGGGGCGAATTCTTGTTTTGCTGTAAACTGATCCAAGCACCCATCAATTACATCAAGCATTGTGCAGAGGGTGTGTCCTTTGTGCAGGTACTGCTCATCCTTGGTGACTAGTTTACCAACGTTCGGAGGGCTCACAAAGTAAGTCAAACATTTTTGGAAGTTATTGAATATGGAAGTTATTATGTCAGACAAATGCCTATTTTCAAAGTTGTAGAAATGTAATCTGCACATGAGTCTATAACACGCTGCAGACACAGTTTTTAATCTTTTCAGTGACGTAGATGGACTGCTATATTTCATGTGCTCCAATACAGAGCTGGCTACTTCTAGTGCAAGTTGTGGGTAGGAGAACACCATCACTTCAAATAAAAATCTGTCCATCTGTGCACTCCAGACTATTTCATTGAGTAGACACCTTGGTATGGTGGGTATAGTCCACATAACTGAGTGGATTCCATCTAAATCTACCAGTTCCTCCAATACTGGTATGTCTGTGTTCAAAATCAAAAATAGTGTTATTTTTCTCATTTTATTTTCTGTGGCTTCCACGAGAGCACCTTTTGAAATATAATTTTCTTTTTCCAAATGTTTGTAGATGGATTCTACAACATAATTGATTTTGTCTTCATTACCTGTAATCAAATTTAGCAATAAATGGGCAATGAAAATGAAAATTTATTTGCATAAAACATGGTTTTAAAGTTGTTAAATAATTAAGGTAGTCCTCATATTTCACCAGATTTGGCATGCACATATCAATCTTATTATAATTATTACTTTTAAAATTCACAGCTAATACATAAAACTACCAACTATACTACAAAATAAAGGCACAGATACAAGTGCATTTGTCATAGTCAATATTAATTGTCAAAATGTCTATCTAGGAATTAATTTACGGCATAAAATATTTTTTCTTTAAGAAATGTCACAAGTTTACGTTTAAATGATATATTATTTATTAGGTATTGATTTCATGTCAGTAGGTAAAGAATTATAAATTTTAACACACATAACTATACATTGTCTATTATAATATCGAGTCAGTTTGGGTTTAAAACCAATTTATATGGGTCTCTTACAGTTCTGTTGTGTACATCTCTCTACAAGAGTATGGAATTCCTACTATTTTCACAATGACCTACCAACTTCTGCAAACAAGATGAGCGGGAGATTATTTGCTTGTAAAAAGAGTACGGAACTGAATGTAGATACGTACCGCCTCTTGCTGTAAGTTTAGAAAAACTGTGCACGTTATCAGCAGATATAATTACGCCCTGAAAAGCTGTAAGTTCCGGTGTAAACTCCATGTCTGCAGATGTTTGAATGGTCTGTTTTCATGTAATCCGAATATCAAGCTGGCAGTTACTTTAGGTACGCTGTGCTGTGAACAACCGCTTTCAAATCAATATGAATCACTTTAGCGGACTAGCCTTATGTAGGTACTCTGTTATGAAACTTATGAATATGCTTTAACTCCAATTTTTGCGAAGTAGCTATTCCTACGGGGCACAGATAATTTTTACCCATAAAAATTTAATTTTTTTGTTGCTCTGGGTACAAAATATATCAATTTTTTCACCAATTTCGGTGGTTTCTTTGTGAATCGGTAACTTCCAACTCTACAATATTTTTTCCTGAATGTTGGCTGTTTTGTCAATTTTAGACAACTAAGAAACAAACCAAAGTCAACCCTAATGACGTTTGTTGTGGCTATTCTCACGGGTTGCTATGGGTTACCAGACAGAGTATCGTGACGTCATCACACCGGCCAGCTAGCCAGACGGAGTTGATTTTAAGCTTCACAAAACATAAAGGTGAAAGGGAGCCAAGTTCGATATCAACAAATTACGACTGAATGGGTAGGTTAGGTACCAAGTTCTATAGTGGTTCTTAAATCATCTTTAAATAGAAATAATAATTTTAGACTTCTCCAAATAATAAGGAATGTACAGCGGTTTTCAGTTGCTTAAAAAAAATGTGTCCTGTGCTACTACATGGTGTAACTTGGCAAGTTTTCACTATCCAATTTTATTTTACACACAGAACATAACACATTTTTCTAACCAACTGAAAACATTGTACATTCTCTATTATTTGGAGAAGTCTAAAATTAATATCCATAGCCATTATTCAGGAGCCACTATAAAACTTGGTACCTAGTCATTATGAACGCTGTATTTTTTTATATCAAACTTGGCTCCATTTCACATTTATATTTTGTTGGTAGGTATATCATTAATTTTTGTAAAATATTAATACAAATTTCCTATCGTTATTCAAGTAATACACATACATATAAGATATTACCGATCCCTCGGTGCGCAAGCCCAGAGTTTTTTGAACAATTGGAACAGGCGTATACAAAGAAAAAAGAGAAACCAGCCAAGTGCGAGTCGGAATCACGAAATTAGTTTTCCGTACAGTGGTGGTGCAGAACACATGGGAATAATGATATAGACCACTTCCAGGTGACTTTTTAATTTGAGGTTTGGAATTGAAATAGGTTAATTGGGCGCATTGAGTAAAAATTCAAAAAATCAAAATGCCAAACTAGTATCTAAGTCACCTGGAAATGGTCTATAATGTGGTCGGTAATGGAAGGAACCCTAATTACGCATTTTTTTTTTGTATACGCCTAATGTAATAACTTACCTCGATGCCAAATTTCAAGTTTCTAAGTTACGTGGAACTCGTGGAAGTGGTCTATAATTTTGATACGTCAGTCAGTCAGTGAGTGAGTTATAAAAATAGTGATTTTCGGACGTCATTATCTCAAAAATGGTAAAAGATGTATCTATGAAAATTGGGATTTTAGGTGATAGCGTGGGTCTTACTAGACACGCGAAATCGCAAGTGTGTAATTCAAACAGATTTTAAGTTACTGGTATGTAGGTCAAAAGTTGCCCGAAATGGTTCGTGTAATAAAACTCACGGCCGGTGTCGCCTTGTTCTTTTCGAACTTGGCGGACACACTGCCGTGTGTCTCGATATTATTAGTTTTAATTAAACTTAGTGATTTCTATACTCTTTGGTTTCTTTAGTCGCCCTGACGCTAAGATAATAAAATAAAAACAGAATACAACTGTTTTACTTTACTACAACTAATTACTAATAATTTCACAACTTAGCGGACCTACCAGACACGCCTATCTGTCTGTGCTGTCGTGGCAATAGCAAACAAACAGCTTTAGGCGCATCAAATTAATAAATTAAGGTAATTAATTATCAGATTGCTGCAAGCAAGTGTAAGTAGTAAATTTCTCTTAAACTTTGCTGCTTGCAGTAAAGTACTTACTGTAAGCAGCAATTTTCTCATTTGTCTGTGTTTAAGTTTCAACTACATGGTCCTAATGGGCCAGTGATAACTCGAGCCTAAACCATCCTTCATGTATGACAGACGGCTTGATAAATTAGTAGTTTAGAATGCTCTGTCATGTAAAATCTTAACTGAGAAAACAGTTAAGATTTTACATGAAATTTCTCTTCCATTTCAGGTATACTGTCGATAGGATTAAGGAAGAGGAACTATGCAACCTGGAAATCAGTCGCATAACGGAGTACTGTAGAAGGAGTTCAAGGTTTGAGGGTGGGATGCCACTGGGGTCACAGTAACCATCGTACCACCATGGGAATAGGATGTAATGATTCCACTTAGACATGAACACTCGCCTGTACCCCGCAGGCGTCCCACCCAACAACAATAATATTTATAGTGTGACTGCAAGTTGGACCTGGAATTGGTGTTGGTAAGTAACGGCAGAATGAAATGATTGTGAGTGGACAAGAACAAGCAACAATATTGTACATTAGAGTGGAACTGTTATTTTCAGAACAGAATTCTAACCAAACGAGGAACTGGAAGTCAATGTGAGCCACTTCATCTGCCCACAGAGTACTAGGACCTAATAGGTTTTGCCGAACCAGTACCTAAAAATCCATCATTTTCTGTTAAATTTAAAAGCTCAAACTGATGGTGCCTTAATTTCAAACTGCATGAAGATCTGTAACATGTATTTCCAACCAATGAAAGGAGATGCTCCTCTTTTAGGGGCGTAGATCCAAGTATTGTATCCTTGTATTCTTTTACCATTATCAACTAGCCATCTTTGTGAATACTACTTGGAGATGTAGCATAGGCAGGCCTCCCACTCAGTTGACCGACGACCTGGTGAAGGCCACTGGAAGCCTCTGGATGGGGGCAGCGCAGGACCGGTCATTGTGGAAATCCTTGGGGGAGGCCTTTGTCCAGCAGTGGACATCTTTCGGCTGATACAATCTTTGTGAATTCCAAGTATATATTCCTTGTATTCTTTTACCATTATCAACTACCTACCTATCTTTGTGAGTGGTATTACAATGCTGTTGGGAATAAAAACGAAACAAAGAAAGGGACTACAAATGTTGAAAATGATCTCCGTTGTGCACTGAGAAGCCAAGGAATCACTTATGTACTGTATGTTTTACTTTTGTTAATTGATTACTTACGAGTGCTTGTCATTTGAATAAAAATGCCCATTTTTATTTTTTCATTTGTTTATTACTTATTTTGACACCCCATTTCGGCTCCTCTTGCAAAGTAAATTATTGAGGGCATATGGGCATAGTATTTTAGCAGAGAGGTGGGTGAGCCGCATAGGGTATAAGGTTGATCCCTGTATCCCTGATCTTGAAGAAGAAAATTATTAACCTATGTGTAAGTATAAAGTTGTGTGCATACAATTTTACCACAACCACCACCGTGGCGTATTGGTTAAACATATAGAAGATAAATGCGAAAATGTGTTTGTTTGTTACCTTTTCACGCTTCAACACCTAAACCAACCGCCCCCGTGGCGTAATGGTTAGTCCATTCGCTTTAAACCAGGAGGTCGCGGGTTCGATTCCCGGTGGAGTCATCTTGTAACTCGGTTTGGTTGGTGGTAGGGCATTTTCTAAGCCCGCCTGGCTAGCTACCACCATCTTATCTAAGTCTTGCCGCCAAACATCAGTGTTAACAACATTGATGTGTTCCGGCTTGAAGAAATGATATCCAGTTCTCCATTGGGCATTGCGTTGGGCCAGTATAATAAAGAGTACTGCGTTGGGGAATCTAGGTAAGCCTGCTTCCATCTTCGGCATCATCGTCACTTACCATCAGGTGAGATTGGGTGAGATGATGCCAAGTGAAGTCAGTGATTAGTTCTCCATTGCGTTGGGCCAGTATAATAAAGAGTACTGCGTTGGGGAATCTAGGTAAGCCTGCTTCCATCTTCGGCATCATCGTCACTTACCATCAGGTGAGATGATGCCAAGGGCTTACCAATTGTGAATAAAAAAAAGTGAAGTCAGTGATTCAACACTAGGGTTGCCAGAAAAATTCAAGAAGAATATAGGAGATTTCCATTTAGGGGGTCAAAAGAAAACAGTATCCAGTTAAAATATATAGTAGACTTTATTTTTTCATGTAATTATATTTATGGGAACTTTGGGCCATTTTAATGAGTTTATTATTAATCACTTTTTCCGCCGGGTAGGCCCAGTTAACTTTGATTCCCTATCTGTATCTTCTCCACTTCCACTTCCAGCATTTAAATCACTCATTTTGTAAGTATATTTCACACAAAACCGAACGAACAATAAAGGTACAAAGAACTGGTGCTAGGACATCATACAGACAGAATGATATTTGACATTGACACTTGACAGTGACATGACATGACATGACTCTTAAAAGTTTTCTGCAGAAACACAAACAATGTGATTTTTAATTATGATATGATCTGCCGAACCCCGAAATCCTAAAAAAAATTGTTTAGGATTTCGGGGTTCGTTTCTGGACGCGTGTTTTTTAACTCGATTTAAGTATGTATGACAGACACGTCGCTGTATGGCTAAAATATAGTAGATTTGTCTACTATATATTTTTTCAACAGTATATAGTATCTTGGCCCAAAATATAGTAAGATACTATATTATATAGTAGATCTGGCAACCCTATTCAACACGGACCTACTTTTGTCCCTTTGTTCCTATTGGAATTGTAAAAGTAAGTGCTAAGTATTAAACTTTTAAGGACATGTCAAGTTTTCCGCCCTTAAGTCAGCCCCGCATGCTTTCCCCGCCTTGATACTCCCACATTCCTATCGGATCCCGGAGGATTGTTGATCAAAATTGTTGGCGGGGGCTACGCTTATTATAAATCTTTCGGAACGAAGTTGGAGGGTTCGGTCATCTTTAGTCTCATATAATACACTCCAAAGATGACATACACTGCATTGTTTCCAGATAATTTTATTTAAAGGAAGTAAGGGGTCTCGTAGGGACCTCCTCCCCAGCCTCCCCCTAAACTCAATACTTTTTAAAAACAAACAATTTAGTGTATGTTATCTTTGGTGGTGTGTATTATATGAAACTAAAGATGACCTAACCCACTAACTTCGGTCCGAATTTTTTAAATTCTGTAATGTCTATGCTTTTTTCTTTTCTGCTCGTTATTAAAATGGACAAGCGTTTCCTTGTCGATTGGCACAATAAATTAGTTAAAAAGGAAAAAGAGTCTTTTAACTTTCTCTATCATTATTAAGTTTTCTCATTTTTAACTCGAAATATCTCGGTACATATAACCATCGAAGTATTATGCACCACAACACAGTAGCAAAGTATATATATTAGTACTGACGTAACAGTAGGTAGGGCAATAGATTAATGCCCGCCGATTAAGGGTGGAGTGCGGATAAACACTAGGAAACGTAGAGAGGTGCACGCGCAACAGGGGGGGGGGGGGGGGGGGGGGGAAGGGAGCGAGCCTCACTTCGCGGGGCTCTTGACAGTATAATCAATCAAACCTAACTGAAACTAATATCGCACTCAAGTCGGACCTGCATGCTTTTCCCGCCGTGATACTCCTACATCCCCTTCGGATCCCGAAGGTTTTTTGGGGAACGTAACCTCGACCCTGATCTTGGTATTGAAATTACCTTGACAGATTATCTGCCAATATTTCAATTTTTTACCCCCACGTTTTCCTGTAGCGGACCCTTAATTAAAAATCTTTCGGAACGAAGTTGGTGAGTTAGGTCATCTTTAGTCTCATATAATACACTACCAAAGATGACGTATACACTACATTGTTTCCAGATTTTGAAAAAATATTTTTAAAAAAGTATTGGGTTTCGGGGGGAGGACGTTGAGAGGGGTTAGGGGGAGAGTAAACCAGATGTAAACTAAGAAGGGGAAGTACGCTATTTCCCTCCCTTAGTTAAATTGAATTTTGAAAATATTCTATATGGTCATCTTTGACAAGAAATCTGGTACGGCTATAGATTAATGCCCTGGAAAATTTATGGGGTAGGATCCGGGAGAGTGGGATAAACCTATCCAATGGGAGAAGGGTGAGAGCGTGAATGATCTACATTTAGAGAAAATGAATTTTCAAAATTTAAACTATAAGGTAATCTTTGACCAGAACTTCGTTATTACCTACCGAAATTGCCTTGCCTTCGTGATCCGAGGGGGACGTGGAAGTACTAGAGTTGGGAACATGTGGGGGGTTCCTTTGCTCAGGATGGATTGCGGAAACACAGTTTACGCAGGTTTCGACATACTGATCTTTCTAAATTTATAGGTTATGCTACTTTTCATCTACTTTTAAGCGATTTAGGAATGCGACTGCTCCGGTACTGCGGGAATGGCAGCTCCTTTGCCCTTGCGTAATAAAACGCAGGTACCCAGGCGAACCGTAGCGGCTGAGGCTGGTCGCCGAAGGTGGGCTGCCCTTCCTCCGCGCCCCCAATTGAAAAAAAAAACTATCTTAAGGAGGTGGACTTGTCCTACCTAACCAGCCAGAGTCCTACATTTTGACTTGTAGGTCAACAATGGAGAGGGGGGGAGGCTCTTGATAGTATCATCAATCAAATCCGACCGAATCTAATATCGCTCGCTTCGCACGCTCAAGTTTTTTTCCACTTTCAAGTCGAACTCTCAAGCTTTCCCCGCCCTAATACTCCCATATCCCCCTTGGATCCCGAAGGTTTGTTGGAGATCGAAACGGTTAGCTGGGGCTTCGACTTCGGAATGAGTCATTTAATCCTAACTGAAATCTGAATCTAACCTAACCTTGACCCTGACCTTGACCATGAAATGACCTTGACGCAGTTTGCACACTGTTTGTGATATTGATTTTTGAAAATATATAGGATACTAGCTTTTGCCCGCGGCTTCGCCCGCGTGGACATCGTTTTTGAGACTGACTTAGAGGGTGCGCGGTGCGCGAGCCGCAAGCGGCTCGCGAGCGTGGACATGGATTTTCTCCAGATCCCTCGGGAACTGTCAGGATTTGCTTATTAGTAAATCGTGTCAATTCCCACCCCCTCAACTATCTCGGTGCAAAAAATCACACAATCCATTATTCCGTTGTGATGTTAAATAACCAAAAAAGAGTATATTTTCAGTTCCCTCGGGAATTTTATCGGGCTTTGCTGTTTTCACGGGATAAAAAGTAGCCTATGTCCTTCCTTGTGACACAGGCTACCTGCATGCCAAATTTCATTAAGATTGGCCAAGGCGTTGAAGCGTGAAAAGGTAACAAACAAACAAACTAACTAACAAACAACCACATTTTCACATTTATAATATCAGTAAGGATGCTACTTTTCAACCAATTAGCGATTTAGGAATGCGACTGCTCCGGCGCTGCGGGAATGGCAGCCCCTTCGCCCATGCGTAATAAAGCTCAGGTACCCGGTCGAATCGTAGCAGCTGAGGCTGGTCGTCGAAGGCGGGGACTGCCCTCTTTCCGCGCCAACTGCTTTAAAAAAAAGACTAGGGATCGTAGGGAGGTGAAAGCGTGCTAAGCAGCGAGAGCTATAAATTTATACTTTCGTAACTGGTAGATCTGCCACAGGAGGGGTATATTCAATCAAACCTGACCGAACCCACCGGCGGGGGCTACACATTACGTATACGTATTATAAATCTTTCAATAGTTAGTGGGTAAGGTCATCTTTAATACTATATGTATAATATACTACCAAAGATGACCTATACTCTATATTGTTACCAGATTTTGCAAATTTACTTTTCAAAAGTATTGTTTAGGGGGAGTGCGGTAAGGTTACCTCGCTCCCATAATAGATAACATTAATTTACATTTTTTATTTTAAATCTGGTACGGCATTAACTTAATGCCCTTAAATGTAAGGGAGGGGGGGGGGGGGAATCCGGGAGAATGGGATAAATCCATCTCTAGAAGGGGGGAGTGTGAATCCTCCCTTTTAGAGAAAATGAATTTTCAAAATTTAAACTATAAGGTCATCTTTGATTAGAAATTTTCTTTACCTACCAAAATCTAATCATACTGTCTAGATTCGAGGGGGATGTGGAAGTACTAGAGTTGGGGGACTCCTTCGTTTAGGGTGGATTGCGAAAACGCAGTTTACGTAGTTTTAGTGATTGGTTTTTAAAAAATTATATGTTACTAGCTTTTTCCCGCGGCTCCGCCCTCGTGGACATCGTTTTTATGACTGTCTTTAAGGGTGATTAGTAAATTATGTCGTTTCCCACCTACTCCACCATCTCTGTGCAAAAAATCACAACAATCGAGTATTTTTTTAGTTCCCTCAGGAACTGCATGAGATTATGCTATTTTCCCGATTATTATAATTTCTATATTTATTTATTTTTTTATTTTTTTTTCTATTTTGCCTATGTCCTTCCCCGTGATACAGGCTACCTGCATGCCAAATTTCATAAAGATTGGTCAAGGCGTTGAAGCGTGAAAAGGTAACAAACAAACAAACACATTTTCACATTTATAATATTATAAGGATCCTACTTTTTAGAATGCAAATGCGGCAATGGTAGCTCCTTTGCCCTTGCATAACAAAGCGCAGGTACCCGGGCGAACCGTAGATGAATATCCATAAAGTTCCGGTTTTTCCAGCTCTAGTGACAAGTATACCAACATTAAAACAAATGTTTCTAGAGTGTTTATATTCTTTTTGCAAGAGTGTTTACATTCGCTTTGTTAGAGTGTTTACATTGATTTTGCGCCGTACGAATAGGCCCCGCCCAATTTTTGGCACTGTGTTGACACTGTGTTGATTTAGCCCCACAGATTACTATATTAGTAGCAAGCTATTTAGCTCTCGGACGAAGAATTTCTTCGTCCGAGATTTAGCCGTAGTTTATTATATTCTCTTTGGATTTAGCAAAAAGCAAAAAGTTTTTCACGAATTTCACGTTTATTAACTTTTTTGTTTTGTTTGGCGTTTTTATAGCAGGCTAAGGCTCATTGGCCATACTGCCTTGTCTTAAGTATGACGACCAGTTCTGCGCTGCCCGCATCCAGCGGCTTTCCGCGACCTTCACCAGGCCATCGGTCCACCGAGTGGGAGGCCTACCTACGCTACGTTTTCTGGTACGCGGTCGCCACTCGAGAACTCTAGTGCCCCAACGGCCATCTGTTCTACTGACCTAATATTGCTTTTTTTTAAATTCTCCATTGGTAAAGCCCTTGGCATCATCTCACCTGGTGGTAAGTGATGATGATGCCGAAGATGGAAGCGGGCTAACCAAGATTCCCCAACGCAATGGCTATCTTATCTTCAAGTCGGAACACATCAATGTTGTTAACACTGATGTTTGGCGGCAAGACTTAGATAAGATGGTGGTAGCTAGCCAGGCGGGATTAGAAAATGCCCTAACACCCACCAAACCGAGTCTTACAAGTTGACCTCTCCGGGAATCGAACCCGCGACCTCCTGTTTTGAAGCGAATGGACTAACAACTACGCCACGGAGGCGGTTAAAAGCTTGTATTCTAAAAGGGTCAACTGGCAACTGTAAATAAAATTAAAATCTTTAGGTGCACATTTACAAAGAAGTAAGTATACCACCCTGCATTTGGAAAAAAGTCAGTGTTTTTTGGGGAGGCCTTTGTCCATCAGTGGATGACTTTTGGCTGATATGATGATAATGCTAATAAGTAGAATATATCAACTACCATTCCCTAAACTATCTCCGTGCAAAAAACAGCATTTACCTAATCCGTTGCTTCGTTGCGACGTACCTACGAGAACTAGGAAATGAGTTTTCTCCTGACCCCTCAGAAACTATGTCAGGTTGTGATGATTAGTAAATCTCACTCTCCACCCCTTTACTCTTTCTGTACAAAAAATCACGTCAATCCGTTGCTCCGTTTTGACGTGAACGAAATCAACAGAAAGATATTTTTTAGTTTATTCCTGTACTGTCGCACTATGCTAGGTACTTGTATTTGCACGAAAGAAAAATTTACCTTTATCCATTTCTACCTTATCAACTATCATTTGTGCCTTCCTCATTTATTAAGCGGACAGCAACGGAGTGAACGTGGACAAGACGAAAGTAATTTTAAATGTCCGTGTCGCACTCACAAAGGTTTACTGACTTTTTAAAGGTTGGACACTGTACACTGGAAGTTGTTGACGAATATGTATACCTGGGACAAACAGTCAAGCTAGGTAGGTCCAACTTCAAGAAAGAGATCAATCGACGAATCCAACTTGTCATCCAACAATCAGAAATACCTAAGTGCAGTGGATTTTTGGTTTTCTTTAAACATAGGTAATTAGCCGCCCACGGGGTCTATCGTTCATTCTCTTCACACCAGTAGTATGTATTCGATTCTCGACGGAGTCTTACTTTATAAGACGGAAGACCTGGCTTGGTTGGTGGTAGGGCATTTTCTAAGCACGCCTGGTTAGCTACCACCATCTTATTTAAGTCTTGCCGCCAAATAATAATGTTAACAGCATTGATGTCATCATCATAATATCAGCCGAAAATCGTCCACTGCTGGACAAAGGCCTCCCCCACGACGACACATTTCCACGACGACCGGTCCTGCGCTGCCCGCATCCATCGGCTTCCCGCGATCTTCACCATGTCGTCGGTACACCGCGTGGGAGGCCTGCCTACGCTACGCTTTCATACGCCTACGCCTACGCTACGTTAGCATTGATGTGTTCTAGTTTAAAGATAAGATAGCCATTTCCTACTGCGTTAGGGAATCTTGGTAAGCCCGCTTATGTAAGTCAATTTTCGCTTCGGCGTCATCGTCACTTATTGTACCATCAGGTGAGATGATACCAGGGCCAGTCAATAGTGGGGTAAATAAAAATTAGTGTAGGACCCGTTAACTGGGGCTTCTACTCATCATACTGACCAACTTTCCCCAAGGAATGGAAGAAAGGAAATTGACTATGGGCAATTCCCGAAAAAAAAATATCGACGCTCCATACAAAAATGCACAAAACTGGTCGATCAGCTGATCGTTTTGTATGAAGAGTTCAAATATTTTTTTGCGATTTCAGCAAATTTTTAGAACAAAAGTTGTTCAGTTCGATGAGTAAAAGCTCCAGTTAGCAGGACCTTCGTGTAAATTTTGTTACACCCTGTATACATAAACTCGAAAAACATTTGAACCCTCCTTCTGAGGCAGTCAGGTAAAAAGGAACAAAAGGAAACATTTCCTTGTGTAGAGGCAGATAAGAAGTAAAACGATAAATTTAAATTAAAATCTAATTTATATTTTGTAAATATATATATGTATATCAATTAATAACATGATCTGAAATAAATAATATAGGTCTAGAGTTGTTCCATACAACATTCTTCATTCTTGTTCGTACGATAAATCAGTTTCAGTGTACTTTATGAAGTTTTCAAAAATATGGTACTTATTAATACGTACATACGGTATGTCTATTTTTAATTATCTTCATTTTATATCTACTGTGAAAAAAAAAACTTACAAGAAATTGAAACTTGTTGTTACATTATTAAGTATTTTATAGGTAAACCAAAGAATAATCTACTCGGATTAACTATTGTAGCGAAAATGAAAGATAGTTCGCTGAAATACCACAATGGATTCGCCACATTATACGTTGAATTTGGATCAATTTGCCTAAAAGTGGAAATAAGGAAAGAAAATATTTTTTGGGGTAAATCGGAATATATATTTTAGAAAAAATAAAAAAGATAAAATACAGCAGCTATAAATGACAATGGCGGTGATGTTTAGTTCGGCTTAAAAATAAAACGCAAATTTTAACTTACCTAAGAAATAAGTTTAAGAAAAGTTGGAAAAAATTACAGAAATCGAAGGAAAACAACAGCAAGAAAGTTCCGATTAAAAGGACAAAATGAATACGCTAAAGAATTCCAACGAGAAGGGACAAATCAAAGAAGCTAAAGAAGTCCAACGAGAAGGGACAAAACGAAGAGGCTAAAAAAGAGACTAAACCGCTTTTAGGCCAATTGATCCAAATTCAACGTATAATGTGGCGAACCATAGTGGTATTTTAGCTAACAATAATTCATTTTCGCTACACTATGAATTAATTATGCTCGCTAAACTGAGATATTAAAACACTTGAGTTAGAAAGATATTCCCATCTGTAATATTTTGGAGTAAGTCATTCATTATGTACGTAAATTTTGTTACACATGAAATGCAAAATTTATAATATAAAGTACATATGTACTTATAAGATTTTATAATATCCACGTAATATATATAATTATAGAGAGCTCAAAGTGTTAACGCTATAAGGCTGATCAGATTTGTGATGTTCGTGATTAATCATCTAATAACTTCATTTTAACTTCAAGAACATTTTATTTCAACACATCAACAAAACAATTTATTTCATTATAGCTAATACTTTCATAAAATCAATCATTTTTGGAACACATTCTGGACCTTTTAGCATTATGTTTAATATAAAATAACATTTCCTAATCTAAAACTTCTTTAAAATACTATAACACACGGTCACATTCAACATTAAAGTTATAAATAATATTCTACAAAAAAATTATTGTATAGGTAAATATTAATATCACACTAGACAGAAACACTGCCAGCTTTTACGTTTACTCCAAATCCTTTTAAACGATCGAAGTTATAATAAACAACAGAAAAGGCTGAAGACATTGCAACTTAATAATGTAACATGTAAATGAGTACAACAAGTGGATTCGAAGCTGGCAGTTGTTGTAGAAACTGCTGTGATATTACAACCTATAAATACGGAAACATCTTACACAATACGAGCGAAGAACACCTTCTGAAACAACAAGCTTTGATCATAAGGACGCGAGCTTAACCTAGTGGTAACCACAAATCGACGCGATCTAAGGGTCCAGACGGACTGCATGCCAACTGCAACCTCGCAGGTTGGATGCAGTTAGGGCGCAACTTACTAAGAGATCTGCATCCAAACTGCAAAGCAGCTGGCTTGCAGTTCGTGTGTCTGGACCCTAACGCTTCACCGGCTCTTAAGAACAAGATATTTTATCATCCCTACAAATATAAAATGATTTAATACAGCTTTACCTGTCTGAGTTTGCAAAACTCTATAAAATAAGGTGTTCTCAAAACATTTGCCGACGATGCAACACTGAACGAATTTTACCCAGAGGACCCGAAGTTAACTCCCAAAATCTCTTCATACAAATCGATCAACTTCTTGAACAATTTTGTGTGGAGTAAATTTTTTTGAGAATTGGCTGTGGGTTCCTTGGACAAAGTTTTTTAGTTTCACGAGAGACGCACCCCTTGCGCGCCTCGCTGCGTCGTCGGCAGATATTTTAAGAATATGTTAAGACGTGTGAGGGTAAAAATATGATTGTTCTGTTAAGGACCTCCATATAAAGTGCATCGTCCGTTTTGAGCCAAGCGGAGCACCGTGCCTGTATTGCATATTTAACTATTACAAAATATGAGATATTATTTAAAAATTACATGTTACTTAAGAAAAAATCCATTATCCGCGGTCGTAAGCACTGAGATCTAGGTAGGTACCTACTTTACGAAGAAAAATATCGTCTCTCTGCCTCAAAGATGATCGGATCGTCTACCAATATTTTCGTAGCACTGTTAAATAGTACCTACACGTAGGAGACATATTTTCGTTAAAATTATTGCCCACATACAAGTATATTAAGGTAAGTTCCTTGATATTAAATAAAAGCGTTCTATTTACATATTATGTAGTATCATTAAAATGATTTTTTATCTATATTACGGTCCAAATTAAAATTGATAATAAATAAGTAAATAGATTTAGATACAATACATCCTTTTGAATTTCTAGGTCTCAACAGGTCTCCTGGTACATAACTGCAGAATTCTAAACTGATGATACTGAAGATGATGAAATTCGCAAAAAAAGTTAATTAAGTATGTTCCTCAATGCTCCCTATACAAAGTTAGGGGACCAAGTGTTCAATTAGTATAGGAAGACATTTTTGAAGTGAAAACTTCTTTAGGCGCGTTGGGCATTTTTGAGATGGGAAAAAATCATTAAACTCGGGGCACTGTTACCTAACCGACAGCGGTACCGACACGGTTCTTTTAATTATGTATAGGTTCCTTGAGGAAAATAGTTCCAATTTCATGAACTGGATCATCAGATATGAGATTTGCAGTTATTTATTATTCATTCCTGTATATGAAATATATTGGCATAAAATATGTATGATATCTACGGCGTATAAGTTGAACACAAATGGTGGTCGTTTGCGCAGGTAGGTAGTGCGCGGGTGTAGCGCGGGTTACGTGGGGGGGTTGGCGTCTCTTGGTGCGCGCGACCCCCTCGCCTCGTCCCGTACTTCGATTGAGACCTGAATTCACTTGAAAATACGACATTGCGCAGTGTTCAACTTAGATGCCGCGATCTAGGACTATTTAACGATATAATTCAAAAACTTATTAATTAATAAACAGTGAAAGTGCTCTAAATAATTATTACAGGGGATTTCTTACCTATACACTTATTTAGGCAAATATTCTACGTATAACGTTAATTTAAGTTGATATTGATGTTCTTATACAGTATTTTCAATAACTATTACTTGTCAGTTCGTAGCCATTGGTTTGAACGTATCTACTAAATGGTAAAACAGGCCTTTCCACTTTCAAAGGTCTTAAGTCTTAAGTAAGTATGATGCATTTTACATATTTACATGTCTTTATAGAAACACAATTGTCGGAAATATATCAAACGAATTATTTGGATAGAGGCAAAAGTTAAAAAATCAAAATATTTTTTTTCGGTATGTAGAAGGTAGGTACTAGGTATTTTTCTAATTTAGTCGCACTCCGAGAAATACTGCTTAATTATTAAATTAAAGATACTTAGTATTAACTTATAACGATCAATTTGGGTAATGAATAATGATCTAATGACTGGTGAATGCTAGTAAAGTATTTTTTTAAATAAACAAATGTTACGATTATAAACAATTAAAGTTCACAGATAAATGAAAAGGAGTACGAAAAGGTCTTTTATATGACTTAAAGGTGTAAGGTAAAACAGAGCATATTTTTAAGAGGGAGCCTCTATTCATAAAACTGTACAATTTTGAACGACTTTGTTAAAATTGTAGAAACAATATTTGGATTTTACATAGTAGGTACAAAGTTGGATGATCAGCTGATAAATTTGAATGAAAAGCCCGAATCATTTTTTGCAATTTCAGCATCATACAGTAGTTCAATTTCTTTAGTAAAATATGCTCTATTTTACCTGACACTGTATAAAATGTATTTGGCAAGTATCATCCAATAAGTACGCAGACCCAGACCTTATAACAAATACAAATACAAATAACGATCAGTAATTATAAATATTGGATTAACAATTATAAACGTGGGTTCATCGTTGACCTGTGTGTAGATGTCTCCTAATATTGGATTAACAATTATAAACGTCGTGGGTTCACCGTTGATCTGTGTGTAGATGTCTCCTAATATTATTAATGTGGGTTCATCGTTGACCTGTGTGTATAATAAACGTGGGTTCATCATTAACCTGTGTGTATTATAAACGTGTGTAAATCGTTGACCCGTCTGAAGATGTCTCCTTATATTATTAATTTGGTTCAGCGTTGACCTGTGTGTATTATAAACGTGGGTTCATCGTTGACTTGTGTGTAGATGTCTCCTAATACGATTAACGTGGGTTCATGGTTGACCTGTGTGTAGGCGCCTCCTTATATTATAAACGTGAGTTCATCGTTGGCCTGTGTGTAGACGCCTCTCAGTAATTCCAAATGTAGAATAAGCTAACTTTGTGTCAGTAAATCTCGTGTTTGAACTATTTTAGAAGTTAGGAATACGACTTAGAGCTCGACTAGTGTCTAGTTGGCGTGGCTCCAGTGCTTCAATGAAGAACAATAATTAATTATAACTCATTTAAATATATTGTACAAAATAAGATAAAGAGGAAGTAAGGATAATCTCTTCTCATGTAGGTATAGGACCAGTCAGATAAGGACATCATAATATTATTAAGTAATTTAAGTCGATTTAAATAAGACCTACTGAACGGTACTATGTGTGATATCTTAACAGAGTTCGGACCCAACCGGGATGAGTATCATATCAACTCATTTCTATCGACACAATTATGCTTTTTTGTACTGATATGTAAATAAACATTTGTTAAACATTATGATGACTTTGGTGTGAAGTGCATAATATACAAAATTGAGCAAAATTTTGGCTAAATAAATTATACTTAATTAAAAATAATGTAAAATATTTACAATTCACTTAGTAAAAATAAAATTGTCTTTATTTTTAAATAAAAATCTACTATGCTCTACGAAATTACTTATAATAAAATAAGAAAATGATTTTGTTAATTTAATAATGATATTTTCAAAGAAATAAAATCTAATAGCTTCAAAAAAAAATTGAGATCGGTGTAGTATCTAGCAAGTCACGCGGTGACATCGTTTAATTGGACTCACCAACAGGTATTTACTCTTATTGATTCTGAACTGAAGGCGGGCTAGTCATTAAGCTAAGATTCGCCGAAACCTGCCATTTGCACTGTTCGGTTTCGGCACATAAAAACCTAATTTGGGAAACAAACTTTTGTCTTAATTTTCAGTAGGATTTTTTTCCCAATAGTTATGAATATATCGCACGTGTATTGTCAAAGTCGTGATATTATAGTTTCACTTGTAAAAATTAGTGAAATTATAATTGCACGATAAATTGTCAATCGGCTTCATTTCTCGGCCTAATCTTAGTGTCATTGTAATTTCACGGGGCCACTATAGTGACATTACAATAACACTAAATAAGCAAGCGATGTTAGGTTCGGTCAGGTTTGATTGATTATACAGTCAAACCCCCCGCCCCCCCACCCCTCCCCCCGGGTAGCAGATTGCTTCGCAGAAGAAGAAATCATCGGTTTTATAGATGACACTAAGAATAGGCCGTGAAATTGTCAGAAATGGACGTGCAATTGACAATTTACCGTGCAATTATAATTTCCCTAAATTTTACTAGTGAAATTATAATATCACGACTTTGGCAATATACCTGCGACAGATATAAAATCATCTTATTTAATAATAATAATCAAATATTACTTATCTTAGGCAGCCCAGGTATAGCTGTCTTATTATTCGTAAGTGCAACAGCACATTGGATAGTAAATATATTAATTTTTAATACAATGTTATTACCTAAATTTTAAATACTATTATTATGACTTCGACTTAAATAACCAATTTTAAAGACTTAAATACAATCTATGCCGGTGTTAATCTAGGTTCTTATAATATGGCAGTTGTCAAATCGCTAGCTGAGTTGTCGCGTGTCTACCCTAAACTATCGTGATCCTGTGGTGAGTGGTGTGCGCCCGAGTTTCGTTGCATCAAACAAAAATTGTATTTTGCTCAACATGACAACTTTAATGATTTTTGTATCACAACCCTTATTGCAATGAAAATTGTATATTTGGTAATATTCGCAGGTACATCACGTAAATTAAATAATAGCACATCGTCTAGATATAATACCGAATATTGTTGTTGGATTATTACAAGCACCTGTGGTTCAAAAATTTGTTTGGCAAGAACATAAAGATTTTGACGCATTCGGCATTGATGTTTTCGGTTAAAAGGGTTTCTTACAGGTATTTTTATTTTATTTTTTATTCACAATAGGTAAGCCCTTGGCATCATCTCGCCTGTTGATAAGTGACGACGATGCCGAAGATAGAAGCGGGCTTACCAAGATTCTCCAACACAATCCAGCTATCTTATCTTTAAACCGGAACACATCTATGCTGTAAACATTGATGTTTGGCGACAAGACTTAGATGAGATAGTGGTGGCTAGTCAGACGGGCTTAGAAAATGCCCTTGTACTAACCAAATCGAATCTTACAAAATCAGACACCGCCGGGAATCGAACTCGCAACCTTCTGATGTGAAGCTAATGGACTTAACCAATACGCCACGGAAGCGGTTGAAGGAACAAAAAACAAATGTTAAAGAAACTCTGCGTTTGTGGTACCTAAACAGTGCTTACGGATAAAGTCAGATCTTGTTGTTTTTGTTGTGACATCGGTATTGAAAATAGCGCAAAGCCAGGAGAAGCTGATGGTTGCCGATGATTTCCGGGACGCCCTTGTCCCACCGTCGACGAGGAAGTGACTAACTATCGACTATTTTCTCACTCAAGAAACGTACAATAGATGTAGATTCCGTGTCAATAAGTTCACACTGCCGGCGATTAACTATTAATATATGTATCTCTTTTATTGACACAAGATCTACATATATTGTACGTTACTTGAGCGAGATGAGCGAGAAAAAAGTCGATAGTTAGGCACTTGTCCCATCGCCTACGAGAAGGCGACCAACTATCGACTATTTTTTCGATCAACTCGCTCAAGAAAAGTACAATAGATGTGAATCTCGTGTCAACAAAAGAGATACATATACTAATATTTAAACGCATATACTAATACTTAATCGCCGGCAGTGTGATTAACTATTAATATATGCATCTCTTTTATTAACACAGGATCTACATAATCTTTTGTACGTTTCTCGTCCGTGGTGGGACAAGTGCCTTGGTCGTTTTCTCTTTTCGACAAGCGCCTGACTGTACAACTCACACCAACTGCATCCACACATGCGCAAGAGGCACATAATAATTATCATGTGGACACTTATTCAGAGATGTGCGTATGTGATAAGTTAGCACCACAGATGCAGTAGGTAAGTACATACCAGCTCGATAACGAAAGGCAGATAATAGTTTATTTCTCCTTTGCTCCACGATTGGCACATTTTGGTTTGCGTTCGAAACAGTTTAATATTAAGTGATATATTATTTAATACCTATTTTGATTATTCTGTTGAACTATTTACATACAACAAAATACTATGTTACACAAATATGTATCTAAGTATGTATTTTCTGGTAACTTTTGGATAAACAATCCACGCTGTGTGAAGGTTTCCAACGATCCATTTTGTCTTGACAAATTTTAAAAACGCGTCAATTTGGTATGTCACCGTACAAAATTTTCAACCATCAAATACATAATTGTATCATTTATTTTATATACACATCCGAACATTGCTTAATTTTTTTTTATAAAATATCATAAAATTTACATGTATGGATTGTAATTAATATTATTTTATTTACATTATTTAAAATATAATAATACTTATCAAATAATATTGCAGCACGCATCGCCTTCACTCGTCACGCCTACTTATCTTCTTCCATTTCGAACACCTTCATCGTCACATTCTATTTCGTGTCCAGATAGCTTCCACATTCCTGACCGGGTGCTATCGAAGGCTCCTTTCGCCATTCTATCTGCCATTGTTTGCTCAAACGTACAGATTAGAAGGATTGTAGTATGTTACCAATTGTAGTCGCTCGTTGCTCAGTGTCATATCTTGATTTCACGAGCACTTAGTCCACGTATGTAGAGTCTTACCAGGCTTACTCTAAACGTGGTAGAAATGGGAAACTATCTAACAAATTCCATCATAATCGCCCACAGAACTGAGATTTCAGTTTCTTAACTTCGTTCCTTGCCAGTGCAAAACGCATTCATTAAGATCCTTGTCGCAATGTAGCTGTGGAGGACGTTTTCTCCCGTTTCTGACGTCGTTAGCTTGCCGCCGTCCCGCGCAGTGGTCGTGGAGCGAGGTGGTCGCGCCACCTGAGTATTGTCTCCTTGTTCGCGGAGGACCACACTTGTATACGACAGATATGTTCATAAAAAATTAAGTCTAATTATTCTTTAGTCTTTTCGTCCAATCAGAGATAAAATTAGAAGACTAACATTTCAAATATATTATTTAGTTTTCTTTTGTTATTATCTAGTAATTCAGTCATATTTATTTATATTTAGTGAATAATATCACTGACACGTCCGATCGGATCGCATTCCGATGCGGACTCGCGTGTGTATAGTCACACGTTGGTGGAGTCAACTCGGCGACCTGGCGTGAAGACATGGCGTGGCAGTTAGTTGAGTACTGATAAAGCACATTCGAAAATGCGGACGGAATACACTGACTTCATAAAAAGTTGCACTGACCATGCCTACTTCTACTTATTGGTAAGTATATAATATTAGAATTTTGGAGAAGCAACTATTTGCTTTATATTGTACGTCACAAACATTGTCACCGTTATATCGTGAAAGAGTTATTAACAAAATAATGTACTTCCAAATAAATGAGTATACTTTATTATTTTTGATTTTTTCAGTACTAGCAGGTTCTGCAGCAATATCTTCACACCAGCACACATCAGTCTTATAACTAAGTACTTACAACTAATATTCACAGTCTGAGCCGAGAGCGACACTTGCAGTGTCAGTCACAGTAAAGGCGAGTCTACTGCGCTACAAAAATACGTGGGCAATGTCCATATGCAGTCAAAATAGCGAGCAATATTTTGAAGAGCAAAAAAATATGTCTCCCTTAGTATTACTCCGTCGTATCTGCTTATATCTAGATAGATATCTCAATATATTATCTCGGACTACAACTAATCGCGAATCACTCGGGATAGTTGTCCGTTGTTCAGTTGAGGGCGAGTGCAGCGCGGCCCGGCGCGTGCAGCGCGGGCGGGCGGCGCGCGCGCTAATCACCGAAGCGCGTGCAAGCCTTCTTCCACTTGCACTGGGTGCACCACAGGTCGCGCTGGTCCATGCCGTACACCTTGCGGCACTTCTTGTTGTCGGAGCGCGGGCGCCGTCCCGGGCTGCTGGGCGAGCCGCTTGCGCCCGACAGCCGCATGTGTTTCTGGAACATTAATAGGCATTGCATGAGTGTTTAGGAACGGGGTGTCTCTACTTGGCGAAAGCAAAGGGAAATATCTCTGCCAGGCGAGGTGGTTAGGACCTACTGTTAATGGTTTGCACTTGTATTTATACTCAGTGACGAAGAAATGTTAATAGCGCTAATCTAGATGACAAGCTGCCGCCACATCACTCCCCTTTCAAGACTGGAGGTCGATCCATTTTTTGAGTTGCTTTGCTTGCGTTGCGTCGATGCATGACGTCGGGGTCACCTTTTTTAGGAACGGGGTGTTCTGTTCCTACTTGGCGAGAACAAAGGGATATCTCTCCGCCGGGCGAGGTGGTGTGCCTGGGGCCCGGTTGAGACCTACTGTTAATGGTTTGTACTTGTATTTATACTCAGTGGCGAAGAAATGTTAATAGCGCGTTCTAGATGACAGCTAACGTGGAAAAATACATCAACAATCCACAGCTTCCCCACTGCTAGGTTTCTTTCCACAAGAAGGAAAAGTTTCCACAGCCATATACAATCTCTGAATTAATAGTTTGCTGCGTTAGTCTAATAGTGTGATGTGATGTAAGTTCATTATGTTGCAAAATCTAGATCATCATCATCATATCAGCCGAAAAACGTCCACTGCTGGACAAAGGCCTCCCCCAAGGATTTCCACGACGACCGGCCCTGCGCTGCCCGCATCAACCGGCTTCCCGCGATCTTCACCAGGTCGTCGCTCCACCGCATGGGAGGGTTTCCTACGCTACGTTTTCCGGTGCGCGGTCGCCACTCGAGAACTTTACTGCCCCATCGGCCATCTGTTCTACGAGCTATGTGCTCAGCTCGCTCCATTGCCTTTTGGGTGACCTTGAGCCTTCTTATGAGGTTGATTTCTGCAAAATCTAGATATTATACCTAAATCTGATAAAATTACACACACTTACCGGTGAATGCAAAGTAGACCAGGAATGCGTTATGGGAATGCTTATGGGCCTCGCGCTATTCTGCATGGTGGACAGCAGCCCTTGTCTGCAAACAGACATGACATCACCATTAGTCTAAAAGCAACATTGGGGTCTTAACGTCAGGATGGAAGTAAAAAAGCTTGTAGTGCCTACGTTAAAAGCACTTGTAGCATAAATCAGATGGTTAATTATTTTTTTTGCGTTATTTCGGTTCTTCCACTAGATGAACTGTAGTGAAGGTTGTCGGGTGCGTAAGGCTAATGTTAGGAATGTAAGATATTTTACTCAAACACGCTTTGTTAATATTCGCTTTACATTCTTAAAAAGAAGGCAGGAAATAAATGATTTCAGGATCGCCAAAATAAAAAAAAACCAACGAGCTCGGAAGTAGGTAGGTATGTAATTTTATTACTGGAGAGTAGTTTTTTTTTTAATTGTACCAATCTTATCAAAGAACAAAATCTCTTTCAGCCAAGTGACAACATCATAGTCCGATATATCAAAAACTCCTCGGTCTGAGGTACGCTAGCTGAATTTTTGAAATTCGAACGACGACGGCTGCGCGCCGTGATTAAAAAAAATTAAACCGAGCGGAAAGCAAAAGTCAGGCTATCGCAACTTGTGGTTTTGAATAAAGCGTGTATTTTACTCAAAGTTATATTAATTATTGTGTTAAATTCCTTGCTTTGTTTGAGTAAAGCACTATGCAGGCCTCGGCCGGAAAAGCAATTGCTGAATTCGTACTATTAAAGGCGTCACCTGCGGTTCAGCCTTAAAACTCTCTCATCCAGTAATGTAGTTTAGTTCAAGCCTCCCTCCAGCCTCAGCATTACTGCTGGTTGGGTGCGAAGGCCCAAGACAACAGAGGGGAGAGGGAGGGCGTAGATAGGTCAGGAGTGAATAAGGGGGGGGGGATGTAGTCGTATGGGGAGAAATGAGAGTTTGAATCAGCCTGAATTATGTAGATAAATATACAAGGAGGGAGTAAGTATAGACTCTTAGTTTCTTTCCTATGCACATTTTTGACTGAATTTACTCACCTGAAGCGTCGAAAAAGCGTCGGTGGCTCAACCGGTAACGACTCGGTCCTCCTAACCAGAGGTGCCGGGTTCAAATCCGGACGGCCAATGTACAGAGAGTTTTTCTAAACTTATGTACATATACTTACCGATTGCTTTAACGGTGAAGGAAAACATCGTGAGGAAACCTGCACACACCTGCGAACAAACTCGAAGGTTGTGTGTTAAGTCGACCAACCCGCACTGGGCCCGCGTGGTCGACTAAGGCCCGATCGCCTTAATTCAGGGTAGGCTTGAGCCCCTCGGTGGGGACGTATATGAGCTGATATGATGATGATGACTCACCTGAAGGATCCAACAAGCTGCCTTTGGTAGTCGGGGTCCTCGTAGGGCGGGCGGCACATGTCCTGGTGGGAGAGCGTGGGCGGCGGCGCGGGCGCAGATACCTCGCGCTCCGTGTAGTAGAACTCCTCCTCATGATCACTCTCGCCCTCTTTCTTTGGCCTGTTAGATCAGGAAAATAGCTACTTTAAAAATATAACTTAAAGGTATTGTTTGCTTAAGTCTGAAGTTTGTTTTGCTCAAAGATGTCTGATTATTACAATTTAGCAGCTCACAGTTTTTATTGTTCTTCCTCATAGTCGGTAAATACTCGTAGTTAACGCACTAGTAGCTATATACATGATCACCTTGAACTTGGACCTCATGTGTATGTATGGATAATTGTCCTCCCTCGACATAGATACGGTCGGCACAGTATTAAGACTATCCATAGTCTTAAGGGTCCCCAGGAGGCTCGAGTTTCCATACAAACGTAGTTCCGCTTTAATACAAAAACTACATGCCGGATTGAATCCAAACATTGCGAATGTATTGAGTAGACACATATCGATGTTTGTAATTATTTTCAACGTAGTAAACTTAAACATAAATTCTACGTATCATGTGCCGAATTCTATGGTGATATTTAAGCCCGTTATTTTTTATTTTCGCTACATTTTGAACTGAAAGTTTGAAATTGCTCTTTTTCTGTTTTATATTAGTGCATCGAAAACTAATTACAAACATCGATATGTATCTACTCAATATATTTACAAAGTTTGGATTCAATCCGGCATGTAGTTTTTGTATTAAAGCGGAACTACGATTGTATGGAAACTCGATCGAGCCTCCTGGGGACCCCATAAGGCGACGAATTGGAAACTTTGGTCGCAGGCATTTCGATTTTTCTCAGCAAACAAAAAACATATGAAAGTGTTATTTTGTAATATGATTCTTCATTTCAATGACTATATTATTTAAGTTGCAAAAACACGATTTATTAAATTTTATAACAGAAAAAATATATCAAAAAGTCCTTTTTTAAAACAGATTTGCATTCTACGGGCAGACCAGACCGATTGAAAACACTAAATTTTCTTAGTCGATTAGTCTAAACACACACTTCAATATGCTAGTTAGATTTTTCAAAATTAATTGTACTTTTAAATTGGAACGAAAAAGCATTCAAAAGCGCAAAAGTGTGGTTATTTTCTTTACTCTTTACACATAAATAAAAAAAAACGCTAAACACGTTAAAAAACCGACTTCCATCGCAACAACTTAGTACATTTTTGCATTATTATTTTTGGTTTTTGTTAAATTTATAATAAAGTACTACACCGATTTTAATTTTATGGGACCACATGGGAAGCACTAGCTTTTAAATAAAAAAAAGAATCATAAAAATCGGTTCACCCAGTCAAAAGTTCTGAGGTAACACACATTAAAAAAAACGTACAGTCGAATTGAGAACCTCCTCCTTTTTGGAAGTCGTATGAAAAACAGAGACAACTGTTCCAATCAATGCATCGCCTTAAGATTATCGACAGTCTTAATACTGTGCGGTCGTCGTCGGTGTCTATAGTTTATCGGTACAAATAAAATGGTACGAGCGACCGTACGGGTGGGTTACGTAAGTGGGGGGGCGCGGGTGGAGGTGGCGGTGTGGTGGGCTTCGACCTTCGGTGCGGCGCGGCGGTGCGGGAGCCGGCGAGACCTTGTCGTGAAGCCTCGCTGCTTCCGGGTCAGAAGGGCCGGCCTTCCAGCTTCTAGCTCACTTACAACTACCTTCTCATATAGACGAGTGGGTACACTGTCTACCTACCCACCAGTAACTGTCATTTAAGGTCAACATAACGCAAAAAGTAATCTATTAAAGCGAGGTATTGTGCAGAACAGTTGGCTCTGTTTTTTCTCTACGTGTAAAGAGTAAAGAAAATAACCACACTTTCATGCACTTTTTCAATGTTTTATTTTTTGCAAAAAAAGTGAGTGCGGTAATATGTCAGGATTTTATTGAGGATTAAGAAAAAGAAAAAAAGGTGCTATGTCTAACTGTAATAAAGTAAAACTAGTTTTTGTGGGCTAAAACAGCAAAAATTGTCAAAATTTGCATTGATAAATGTATCGCAGTTTCAACTGCAGAAAAATTACTTTTTCCAACCTTCGATTAGGTTAGGTAGGTTAGGTTAGGTAGGTTAGGTTAAGTCCTTAGCAATTATATTGATCACGGCCAAGAATGTCACCGACACAGAACCGGCCAAGTGCGAGTTGACTAGCACTCCGAGGGTTCCGTGCGTACCACCACATCTCTTCACACAACTACATAGTATAATGTCAATGATACCTATTCACATTATAAACAAAAGACACCAACGCGAGCGACAAAAAGTATGATTTTTTGTCATTCAGTTCGGACTCCTTAGCGCGAGTACGTCTCACCCTTGGCCGGTTTTTATTATTTGTTGTTTTATTTCAGTATTAGTACTATATTTACACAAAGTTTCACGCTTGTATGTATTACCGTTTTTACGATAGAGCTAAATCAATATAAAATACTTCTAAAGACCTATAAAATACACGTTTTTTGTACGGAGACCCCCCTTATGTTTCCACTTTTTCCAACTTTCAGTATTTGTTTTTATAGTGGCAACAGAAATACAGATTCTGTGAAAATTTCAACTGTCTACCTATTACGGAAATACAGTCCGCTGACAGACGGACAGACAGCGGAGGCTTAGTAATAACAAAGTATATATTAGTAGTAACTAATTAGTAATCTGTGATATTAGTACTAACATACAGTATGGACACTCCCTGCCGCTCTCTAGATTGCGACCCAGAGCTCGCCACGCCACCCAGATTGATACAGATTGGTTACAGTTTGTTTGTCGAACGCAATGACTTATATATTACTACCGTTGCCGCCATTTTTTTGTTCCGTCTTTCTTTTTTTAACATGTCATTTCTAGCCCGTTGTATGAAGTGTCCAGGGTGTGGTAATAGGGTCCCGTTGGTTTGGTTTACACAGATGTGAAGCTGGACTAGACGGACATGGATATCTCATATTACTATATCAATTCGTAACATTCAATTTATTGAAATAGGAAATGAGATGTTTGCACCGCATGCAAAATGCAAGTTTGCCAGCTGGCTAGTTGCGCACTTGCGATACACGTGCCTGAACACACGTGACTTGACTGCATTCACGTGGCACAATACTGCATTAGGCATACCTACGTACCTACTTTAGCTAGTCTCTATCCAATAGTTATTCTCACATATTACCTACATTTATTGTTCTACAATATGCTTGCATAATCCAGGCTAAATGATATTAAGCCGGTAATGTTACAGATTTTCGTTATTTTTGACGTCAATTACACCTAAACGATAGAAAACCTAAGGTTGAAAAAAATACCCTTGTTGTTGATGATGTACCTACCTTAAAGTCAAACCCTATTAGAAACAGGATTAAGCAGTTTTCGCTCGATAGAAAAAAAATTCCAAAGATAGGTCTACACCGTTACTTTCAACTCTAGTTATGACTAATATTTTGAAGTATAAATTTAAAAATCTAGATTGCAACCTCACCCCCTCGTCTCCCAGATTGATTCAGATTGGTTACAGTTTGGTTGTCAAAATGTCGAACGTATAGGATTCCGCCGCCATTTTGTTTGTTCCTTCATTCCTTTTTGAAATGTCATTTCTGGCCCGTTATATGAAGTGTCCAGGGTGTGACCGAGGCCTGCATCCCTACGTCTACCGATGCGCGGTCGCCACTCGAGAATTTTATGTGCCCCACCCTCTGTTACAGTAACTTACCCTAAGTGCGTGCTCCTGATGTGTGTCTCTATGGAGGCGCATGTGTTGGTGATGTATCCGCACCCTCGCCAGGTACACTCAAAAACCACGCTGTTGATCTGCAACAAGCGAGAAACAAATTATAAAATAAACAACAGATTCTAGTGGAAGTTCTATTGCAGAATCGTGAGTTTTCACAAATAGGTATTGCTTTAGGATTGAGCGATGATGTAGCAAGACGGAAGCGAGTCTAAGGTCGCGGCCTTGCGTACTAGGTAAGTACTTGTAATTCTGCGACGACGGCGGGCGCGCGCGCAGTCACCGTGCGCGGCGCGGCACACCCGCCATTGTGTAATCTAATCCAATGCAACATGGATTCTAATACCTAAGATCTAACGTTACTAGTTGCTAGCATCTGTGGCTTCACAGTCAAGCAAATGAAGTGGATAGGTACCTTATATTTACAGAATATGTTTTTCAGTTGGTAAATCGATCGAATCTCCTCGTAACACGATAAGAAAATGTTTCTGTTATCTATCATTTCTGAAAGATAACACAAAGTGTCTTGTCTAAGGTCAGAACTTATTCCAGTTTTGTTTGGCCAATCAACATCCAATCAACAGAATGGATGTTGCCTTCAAATTAAAGATAAAGCATTAAGTTAGCTTAAACAAAGAGTTAACAAACACTCTGAGATAAAAAGACAATGGATAGATGCTAGCTGGATAGTATAGCCATCACAATGCAATGGCAGCAGCACGTTTATCAGAGGGGAAGGGGGATTGCAGTGGGAGGGAGGAGGCAGGGTGCCACAGCAGGCGAGGCTGCCAAAGATTCTGCAGTGACCTTCTGTCCAATGCCACGTTATTTTCAACACCCACCCAACCCGGACTGAGCTGCTAGTCAGATTACCGGCGTGTGTTGCTACGGCGGCATACACTCCTGTAGCAACATTTGAACTATTCTTAAAATAGGTCAAATGACACATGACAAGTATTATAGAATCCTTACTAATATTAAGGCGAGGTATTGATTAGAACAGTTGTCTCTGTCTTTTTCTTTACGTGTAAAGAGTAAAGAAAATAACCACACTTTTTCAATGGTTTTTCGTTTCAATCAAAAACTTCAATGAAATTATAAAAAATAATAACATTACTCACTTTGTATTATCATAAAAAATATTGTTGTGTATTTTTTAAATTTGTACTTCAAAATATTAATCATAACTGGAGTTGAAAATAACGATTTAGGTCCTATCTTAGGATATCTTATATCTATATAGGTAGGATATCTTTGTTTTTTTTTTACCGAACCAAAACTGCTCAATCGTGTTTCTAATAGCTTTTGACTTTACCTAACAGTAAGCATATTTTTTTCAACCTTGGGTTTTTTATCGTTTAGGAGTAATTGACGTCAAAAATAACTAAAATCTGTAATATTACCGCCTTCAATGATAAACGTGAAAGTTTGTATCTATGAATGTTTTTGGATGTTTGCTACTTTTTGACGCAAAAACTACTGAACGTATCTGGATGAAATTTGGTAGGTAGACTGGACCTGGATTAACATAAAGGCTATACTTTTTTCCACGCTCGCAAGCCACTTGCAGCTCGTGCACTGCGCACCCTCGGAGACAGTCATAAAAACGATGTTCATGTTCACGAGCGAAGCCGCTGGCAAAAGCTAGTAAATAATTAACATCGAAAAAACCTAAAATCTTTTGGGTAAAAGCTTTTATTTGTATTTGAAAAGAGTTTTTATGCTCCAAAATAAGTACTCGCTCAGTGTACAAAATGTGAACATAAATACACGTTGTAATTTTAAAAAAAAATATTTTAAATACACGTTTTTAAATTTAAAAAACTGGCCAAGTAAGAGTCGTACTCGTGCAAAGTAGGGTTCCGTAGTCGTTTTTCCAAAAAATGAAAGTATATTTTTAAAAACAAAATTATATTTGCAGTTGGTAATAGAACATTTTGTATGGAAAATCTGTGAACTTTTTTTTATTCCATTTTTATTCACAGTTGGTAAACCCTTGTCAACATCTCACCTGGTGGTAAGTGACGATGTTGCCGAAGATGGAAGCGGGCTTACCAAGATTCCCCAACGCAATGGGGAACAAATCCAACTGTGCACACCTGAAGTTGGACGACTATTACTACTGAACTAAGAAAACCTATTTAGCCGTGATATGATTGTATTGATTTGTATTTGTATTGAGTGATTATATTATGTCCTACTGTTAATTTTTTTTTATGTACGTCAACAAAAAAAAATCATCCCCTCTTTACATATAGTCCCTAAAAAAAAATATATCCTTTCATAAATTGATTATATTATGTCCTACTGTTAATTTTTTTTTATGTACGTCAACAAAAAAAAATCATCCCCTCTTTACATGTAGTCCCTAAAAAAAAATATTTTAAGATTTTATTAAACCACTTTGTCGGCGTGATTAATGTGTATACCCCTGCCAAATTACAGCTTTCTAGTACTAATAGTCTCTGAGCTAAGTCGCGGACAGACAGACACACAGACATGGCGAAGTAAAAAAATAGTAAAATGTGTAATAGTATAGCGGTTATCATCGAACGGCCGCACAATAAATATAACATAGGATATAAAACCTTTCATACAATGCACATGCATTGTTAGTTATGCTGATAAGCGATATTACCTAAATGCTTTCTTCAGTTTTATTTCATTTATGTATTTTCTTTTATTTGTTCAAATAAACGAACATACACACACACAAAAACAACACATTCAAACTTCGTTACACATCTACTTAAATTAAACACAAAAAATAGATATACAAACCTTTTCTACATTTTTGTTTATATGTGTATCATACTTTTGATATGGAAGTGCGAGTCCTCCCGACACAGGTTTACTTATAAAACCTGGAAGGAGGTCTCAACCTCTATTTTGAAATGTTGCTATAAGTGATGTAATAAACAATTTTTATTTTATTTTAGTTTAATTAATTTATGAAACTAAAGGCATCAGTTTATAAATACACCTGTAGGTCGGTCGGCTGCGCGTAGCAGCTACATCAGGGACTGGTTGAGTTGGGTTTTGCGCAACAGTGTGTAGTTGTATCTATACATACATTGCGCATCTAGGTACATGAAGTTTATCCAGAATTAGGTCAGGTTACAAGAGGGGGAGGAGGCGCGGGAGGTAGAGACAACTATGTCGCAGCACCACGGCCAAGGGTGTCCACGAAGGTTGCGCTACTTCACTTTTACTGCGTACTTTTTTCTTTAATAACAAAAGAGAAGTAACTTTGAATTATGTAACAATGCGTCCAGCAGTAACGCTCCTGACGCATAAGAGGCGCGACACTTCAGCTGGTTAAAAAAAATCTAGCCGTAACTACGTTAGAACTCTCTCTGTCTCTCTGTTATCGTGTGGCACAATAAAATTACCCGTGTTATTCAGGGGATAGACGGCGGATGCCTGGTGTTGCACTTAGGAGGAACGGCGTGAAACAACACATCACAAATCATCACTCACGTCAGTTAGGAGTATCGTGATTCACAGTTGCATGACCCATCATCAAATCATGAACCCTTTTGTATTAGTGGGAATATGAAATTGTGTTCATATTTAGTAATCCTGGCATGTCAGAAAACAAAGGAACAGCGTCAACCAACACATCACAAATCATCATTCACGTCAGTTAGGAGTATCGTGATTCACAGTTGCATGACGCATCATCAAATCATGAAACCTTTTGTATTAGTGTGAATATGCAATGTTGTTCATATTTAGTAATCCTGGTACGCTTAAAAACAAAGGAAACGGTGTTAGCCAACACATCACAAATTGTAAATTACGTAAGTTGCGAGTATTGATTCACAGTTGCATGTCGCATCATCAAATCATGAAACCTTTTGTATTATAGGGAATATGAAATGGTGTTCATATTTAGCAATCCTGGTACGACAAAAAACAAAGGAACGGTGTTAACTAACACATCACAAACCGTCACTTACGTCAGTTGCGAGTATCGTGATTCACACTTGCGTGCCGCATCATCAAATCATGATAGGTACATAGCATAAGGACAATGATAACGATTCGCATTACAAACAAAAGACATCAACGCGAGCGACAAAAGTATCCTTTTTTGTCATTCAGTTCAGACTCCTTAGCGCGAATACGACTCACACTTGGCTGATTTTTATTATTTGTTGTATTACTTCAGTATTAGTACTAAAATCACACCAAGTTTCACGCATGTATGTATTACCGTTTTTACGATAGAGCTAAATCAAAAATACTTCCAAAGACCTATAAAAACACTGGTGTTTTATATTGAGACCCCACTTATTTTTTCACTTTTTCAAATTTGTATTTGGTGTTATAGCGGCATCAGAAATACACGTTCTGTGAAAATTTCAACTGTGTACCTATTACGGTTCATGAAATACTGCACGGTGACAAGAGGGAGACATACAGCGGAGGCTTAGTAATAGGGTCCCGTTGGTCACCCTAAAAATCAACTGGAACCAGTCATGTCCTTCAAGTCACCATCAGTCCCTAGTCTCCACGCACCCCCACCTCACCGTCCGTCCAGTCCCCGTCCACACCGGACTAAAGATCGATAGACAGTACGTACCGTGGCAGGCTGTGTTGTCTTCAAGTCCATGATGTCACCGAATAACTAGACTCTTACCAAAGTATATATATTAGTACTAGCATACAGTATGGACACTCCCTGCCGCTCTCTAGATTGCGACCTCACCCCCTCGTCACCCAGATTGGTTACAGTTTTGTCGAACGTATAGGATTTCGCCGCCATTATGTTTGTTTCGTCATTCGTTTTTTGAAATGTCATATCTGGCCCGTTGTATGAAGTGTCCAGGGTGTGCTCGTACTGGCACAGGTTTTATTCCAGAATGGCGCCCAACGTGTGCCATTTATGCGAAGGTTTCATTCATTTCATATGTTTAGATCTTTTAAAAAAGCAAACAGGACGGTTATGTATGACTTTATGATTCAGATTATAATTATTTACACATGGTCATCTGGCCCAAAAGTAGGATTCCCTGTTTTATGGGAACCATTCGAACCATGACCTCCCGGGCAGGAGGCAGCGTACCTAGACGCTGTGTTACATTAACACATATTCTATGAAAATTTCAGACTACCCATTATGATTCAAAAGACACAGCCCAGCCTTTTAAGATGATTGTAAAGCTGCGACTTTTCATACAAACGGCGCTAACAATTTTCACCTCTTAAATGCAAACCAATTTTTGATAGGTTGTCGGTCAGAAAAAAAGCTATATAGGCTTATACGTGTCGTCTTTTAAATGACTGATAATAAATAAACAAAAAATGGCCGAAATTAGTTTTGTATGAAAACACGTGAACGACAATAAAATTGATCTTATTAACTTTAACGAAAAAAAAACGTATAAGCCTAGCTTTTGTTCTTACTGACAACCTATCCAAAATTGGTCCAAATAAGTTAACATTTAAGAGGTGTATAAATCGTTAACGCCGTTTGTATGAAAAGTCGCAGCTTCACAATCGTTTTAAAGGTCGGTTAGACGGTGCACGGTGGGACGGACACGCTGCTATTACGCTAATAGGCTTAGTATTATGGTCCCGTTATTTGGTACGGAACCCTTAAACCTCGAGGATATTTAAAATGATTTTAAAAACTCTAAGAACGTAGAAGAGAAAATGAAAAAATTACTAGGAATTAATTAAAACTTAATAACCCGACTGCGCAAATCTTAACCCCTCTTTTTTGTACAGTCGGGTAAAAAAAAATGCATCCTATGTCACTCACGGGATCAAGACGAATCTAACAACACCTCGCACTCCAAAATACATCAAGCCGTTTAGGCTACAGGGCGTGCCAAAGAAATATACATACATACATACACTCGAAAAACATAACCCTCCTTCTGGCGCAGTCGGTTAAAAAGAGAATAGAAAGGTAGTAGAAATATAATAATAAAGTCTAGAAAATGGACGAATTTTAATTCATAGTTGCATGGGTGGAGTTAATTAACTTTGCATGACCAAACAGTGGTGGTCAATAATAACGAAACTTCGTGAGCTATTATTTGTTTTGGCCCCTGATGTTTTGAGTGTGACTTGTGTTTTAATATTGAATGGCGTTGTTGTTTCCCTTCCCGCCCCTGGTGTCGGGATCAGGGGGGGCGGCGGGCGGCGGGCGGCGGAACGAGCGCGGTGGGTTTTCAGGAGCCCCCCCTCGCCCCGCGCTGCACCACTGACCTACTTTCAGCCTTCGATATAATCGTATATAATGTGGAAGTTCAGCCGGAATATAGGGGAAAGTGAAGCCATGAAGCTTCACTCTAGTTTCTTTGTCTTGTTAGTGGGTTTTAAACTAAACCTCATCATCATCCATCATATCAGCCGAAAGACGTCCACTGCTGGACAAAGGCCTCCCCAAGGATTTCCACGACTACCGGTCCTGCGCTTCCCGCATCCATTGGCTTCCCACGATCTTCACCTCTTCAGGTCGTTGGTCCACCGTGTGGGAGGATTTCCTACGCTACGTCTTTCGGTGCCGGTGAACTTTACTGCCCCAACGGCCATCTGTTCTACGAGCTATGTGCCCTGCCCGCTGCCACTTCAGTTTAACGATTCTGTGAGCTACGTCGGTTACTTTGGTTCTCCTGCGGATCTCCTCGTTTCTGATTCGATCGCGTAGTGAAATTCTGAGCATACTAAATCTTTATGCTATTATGATAATTAATTACGTAATCAAATCAATCATTAGTTTAGTACCTACAGTAGTTGGCATAAAATCAAACGTAACAAAGAGATATATTATGTACCTGCTTGTAGTCAACAAAGTTGATACTTGCGTTGAACTGGAATAATAGCGTTGAACACAAAACCGCACGATTTTCAACGTCTCTTTCTTCATATAATACTAGCTAGTCTAGTATTTGTTTGTGTGCTGTACGTACACGTTACACGTGCCGGCTGGATGCAATGTGTGCAGCGGTGGGTGGAGAAGTGCATTATTGTGCTCTAGTGTGTGTGCGATTGCGTTAGTAGAGGCACGTAGAGGCCAGGGGCTCTCTGTTAGTGGGGGTATGAGGACGCGGCCGCGGGAGCTGCGATGCGATGCGACCCAATTTTGCTAAAAGTAGCTGTCAGAACGATTTATCAAACAGAAGTTTCATTTCAAATGTTGAGATAAATAAAAGAGCAACCATCTAAGCTTTCTATGTAAAGATATTTTCTATAACTGAAGTAGCGGAAAATTTATAGTTGATAGAATAATTGATGATGAAATGATTGAATGATTAAATAACGTAGGTATTTGTTAGTTGAGATGATGCCAATAGTTTAATATATTGTTTTTGATTCTACTGTACGGTACTAGTTGTTTTCGATGGCACGAAGTTACCGAATACTTTGTTAGGTAGTTAGGTACTATATGTGTTAAGAACAAGATAGAATTATTCTCAATCCTGCCTTATACTGGGAATAAAGTATGTTGTCTAGGTATCCCTTTGCGTAGAAGTAATCTCTGCTATTCATTTCTTATTATTATTTTACTTTCTTCTATTATTATTTTTTTCCACTTTTGATTTTTTTTTCCTTTTTCTATTTATGAAATATTACCTTGATTTTCATATGAAGCACAGTTAATGCCTTTAGGCAATTTTCATTGTTATTTTCTTTTATTATGTGGAAGCTTGTAATTAGCTTGTAATAACTATTTATATTGACCAGTTTGTAAATAAGGCTGTAAGCTCCCCAAATGAAATAAAATAAAATAAAAATGAAATAATTTTTGGAATTCATTAAAAATAAAAATAAACTCGACTGCGTAAAAACTTAACCCCTCTTTTTGGCCAGTCAGATAAAATGTATCCTATCCTACCTATGTCACTCACGGGATCAAGACGAATCTAACTCATACCTAAGTTAAAATCCTTCAAGCCGTTCAGACTGTAGCAGAGAACAAGAAATTTACATACATACATACACTCGAAAAACATAACCCTTCTTGTGAGGTAACCGGGTTAAAACGGGAAGACAAGGGTTCTACCAGAGGAAGTTCAGAACATCGCATAGTTATATATAAAATGACTACCAATTCTATGGATACAACCATAATGATAAAAAAAAATGTTTAGATTAGATAACCTATGTATAAGTAGTTACTAAATTAGATTTAAGTATACATATATATTGTTTTGTAGTTACAATACACTAAGTAATATTTACTAAACCTTATATTTAAACTGTCGCGTCCGCGCCTGACTGACAGCCGCGGGTACCAACAGAATACCAGCGCTTCGCCTCCGAGCCTAGCATATGCTGAGTTGGGGCCCTGTGGTTGCAGTGGCACCTCATGAATATATGTCATTATTATTATTTTATATTTACCTCAACTTTTGTTACGTATTATATATTTTGGTGTGGTGTTACTGAAACCAATAAACGTATTTCTTTCTTTCTTTCTTTATGTTTCTTTGTTTTCGGCTGGTATGCCGACTACGCCTAGAAACGTGGTAACTAAACTATAGATATTATGAATTTTATTATAAGCAATAAAGTGACCATAGAAACATTGAGCGAAACGAACCGATATAAAGATGGAACCGACATTAATAGCTCCTCCATTGTAGAGCTGTAAAGTGAATCACTCATCATATTATAATTTATAAGTAACAGGAAGTATCCGTAACGGTGGCGGTGAATGGGTGAGCCTGAACTGTAACTAATAGAATAGTATACGTAGAAACACAAGCTCTAGACAAAAACTACCCAGTATAATATATGTGTGTGTAGCTATGCGTGACACCGCGGTAAATTATTCGCTTAAAACAGTGCAAGCCAAGTGAATGTAAAACGCCGTATTCGCACCGCGCTCTTGTGTAACTGTAACAGTTGCTACCTCACTGACGCATGATCATGTCATAAAGACATTTCATGGTAATTTTTCAGAGCTTACATTGAGGTCTATCTAGATTATGATGCGCCAGACTCCAAACACTACCAAATTGCTTCTAATGGTGCGTGTGCTGACTGCTGCTACAACAGAAAATCTCCAAAAAATTTAGAACTACCACAAAAAATATTATGGGTATGCATCTATCTACAGCGTCCTAGATTTTGTAAACAAGCTGCCGTTTAAACAATTAGTGCTTTAAACCGTTGCTATAAGGTGGAGTATACATTTTATCGGCTTGTTAGGCTACCGGCATAAAATGCCGGTTTGTTGTTGCGCCGTCTCTTTCTCACGCGAAACGTGAGATGATATTGATTTGTTTTCATTGCGTCTCTCTTGTTCCCGTTGTTGCGTATAATTCCGTCGCTCTGACGTGACCTCTTCTTATTTACTTCACATACGCGGTCAGATAGAATGTTTTCGTGTCATCTCGCTCTTGCGCTAAAAATCGGTCGCGGAAGGCATGTGTCGTAGAGTCTATTTTGCTTGTCGGTTGGCCTGTGGGTCCTTTCGTATGCCGATGCCGGCCGGCGGGTTGCGGGCGGGGGGCAGCGCGGACCGGCGGCGTGCTGCCGGTGTGTGCGTGGGTAGTATCCAGTAACTGACAGTTACCGGTAAACCCAGTATTTTGAATTATAAAGTATTACAGAGGTAAAAAATACTAAATTTAAACAAGTAATGAAGTAAGACACGTTTTGAATGTCTTTCATTTAGCTGAAAACCTGCAGAATGCAAAGTTGCAGTATATTTTTTATATTGCATTGTATTAACTGAATGCAGATATGTATAGTTAGTAAGTTTTTTATATCGTTTCTTTTCTTGTGTCAAAAATAAAATCCTGTCTGTCTAAAATGTCAGTCTGTTTTCTCACATGATGGATCAATGAAGAATAATCTAGACCATAGACCACCCACACTGACTTCTGCAAAAAAAGTACTGCAAAAACCTAGCAAACCTATGACCTCTGAACTCGATGGACTGTTAACAAAGAATACAAAGGTTCTGTTATGACGAAAAAACAACAAGTCGGACTCAAAACAGAAAGCTACTTTGTTTCTCGCAAGTATTTCATGCTTGCTTTACTTGCAGCATACCCTTGTAATTGCATGGTTGATACATACATACATATCACAATAATTGAGTAGCAGCGCGCAGGTTCCGCCTCCGTTTCCAGCAAGCCCACGCACACATCCGCGTCAACTATAAATTACACACATACAGTCACATTGCCGTTAGAGGATTTTTTACAAGGTAGGCCTGTTGCTAAGGTCTATCTCTATCTGGTCAGTAAATATAAGTGGATAGAAATAACTTATATTATATATGAGGGGTATAGAAGCAAAGTGACCTCAGTCCTATGTCACTGAAAATCGAGAAACCATCTTTTTTGTTTTTAAAATGAATACAGTTTGTATTGCATTCCAATACATATGTATACTGCCTCATTAGGCGTGTTTGCTGCTAGTCATTTTAGAAAAAAAAAGTTAAAAAAAACTGATAAACGACTTCAAAATGAAATTTACTCAGAAGTATGAAATAATATTGTTATACTTAAATACACGACATTAAGCAGTTTTTCAGTTTTTTCAAACTTTTTTTTTATTTCCTTTATTTTTAGTGATAATGCTGTCTATCTAACAATGTTAAACCCAATCACCTACTCGCCAATAGGAATCATCAAATCATAATGCATGTGTTTCATTAAAAGATACAGATTCCTGTGGCTTCCATCATCATCTCAGCAGCATTAGAGTTAAATCTTCCATCATCAGCTCATCTGAACCAGAGAGAATACAACTATCGGTCTATGCGTACCTAGGTATCTATCTATATTTAAAGAATTATCCACTAACTCATACCCGTCAATGAGTTGTACCTTTCTTAATCAGCTCATCATCATGAGATAATGACTGCCAAATGCAAATACTTTAATAGCCATGGCTTCAACGCGGCTGTTAAGTTGAAACCGAACGCCCAATTCTCGATTTTGACATGTTTTTAATACTTTTCTATGCTTTCATGTTTAAAAAAAATGAGTTTAATTAAAATGAAAGGTTTTAAATTCACCGACTTTTGTGTGTTGATTTCATTTAACAATAACTATTTGTTTACGAGAAATTTTGCAATTATTGCCAAAAACAGGGTTTACAGTATATTTTTTCACATCAAAAGTGGTAATATTTTTTAAATTGTATTCAATTAAATCGATTTTTTATTACTTTAAGTTTTTATTTTCATAGTGATAGCTTTACACAGTCTTTCAATAATTTGAATTCAATATTGTCATTTGACCCCTGTTAAGGCCTTAAGGGCTGAGATTCGCAAACGGCAATAACCAGTCATTATATCTACCTGAACCACTGAACACCAAAACAAATGCTCCATGTTTCTTTTTTTTGTTCCCTTTTCAGAGGGTGGGAGGATAAAAAAATGCTTTACGCATACCAGGCATGCGATCCTAGGTCTGGTTATGTGGGACTAACCTAGTGCATACCCACTAAAAACCTCCCTGGATTACAAGTCTGCTAAGACTTATGAACCCTTCATCTGAGCGACTCCCCTCTCTATGCTCCATGAATTGATGATAAACAATAACGAAATCCTGCCCATGACGAGCGCAGGCGCAACGACGGAAACCAATCACGTGGCCGGACTGGAGGTAGCTGTTTGAAAACATACCTTTGTCGACTATTGCGCGTTTACAAATAATCGCTCAACTCTTGTTTGCGGCAACTTCCTTCCGCGCGCGGCAAACTGATAACGAGTATTGATTGCATTGCGCCGTCCAAAAAAAAACACGTGGAACTGTGCATCAAAAATCTTGAAGAATTACGTAACCACGAAACTAAATTATTAGACAAAGCTTCAGTTGCAACATGATAAGATAAGGGCCCCTCATCATATCAGCTCATATACGTCCCCACCGAGGGGCTCGAGCCTACCCTGGATTAGGGCGATCGGGCCTTAGTCGACCACGCGGGCCGGGCAGTGGGGGTTGGTTGACTTCACATACAACCTTCGAGTTTCTTCGCAGGTTGTGTGTAGGTTTCCTCACGATGTTTTTCTTCACCGTTAAAGCAATCGGTGAGTATATGTACGTAAGTTTCGAAAAACTCATTGGCACAATGGCCGTCCGCATTTGAACCCGGCACCTCTGGTTAGGAGGACCGAGTCGTTACCGGTTTAGCCACCGACGCTTCATAAAGGGCCCCTAAATGAACGATATCCCTTCCCCCCCTGAACAGTTACAGGTTACATTCAATTCAGCAAAAACGGAAACTAACACAAAGACAAACAGCGACTGCGAGTCATTGACAAAATGTTTGGGACGATATCGCACAAAGAAATTAGGTGAGATGGCGTTATATCGACGAGCGAGAGGGCGGCAGTCGGCGTGCAGCGTGCAGTGCACCCCGTAGAGGCGAGGGACTGCTGCAGGTCACTGAACCCACAATGGCTTTACTTTACCCTCACTATAGTTACATACACACAGCCGGGCACTCTTACAGCTACCATATCGGGCACCCCGCTGATGCCTAAAAATTGATTTACCATGTAACCAAAAAAGGTTCGGTCAGTTTCTGGGAAATGTCAAATGATCATACACAAGTCTTTATCAGAATCACGCTGTGTTGGAAAAATGGCAAAGCAAACTTCGAAAATTGTAACGTAACTGGTAAAGTTTTCCATAGAAACCGTTTAGAAAAGAAAAAAGAATAAGTATTATAAAAACTTGAAAATGAGAACATCACTTAATCGTATAAGGCACTAAAATTAATATTTTTAAACTACGACATTAGACAGTTCCGAAAATAGGGCAACGGTCATGCGTGAACTCGAACAAAGGATCAACGCACAAAATTCTCGTCATAGCAACGTAAACAAGGGCTATGCTACAGGTGGCGTCTCCGATGCATTGAACCCGCGCCCAAAACACTCCCCCGACACCCCCGCGTGGCACGACACCCTCGTCAGTTTACATTTTCACCGTGCCTACGAGCTACGCCACACACACACACAGGCAGGCGAACACATGAAAAGTACGGTAGGTACCAAGAAACTACCCAGCGTTCATTCGCCTCACTCATCTCGTTGTGGGAATAATGTGGCCACCTATTGTTCGATGCATTTCGGATCATCGGGAATGTTCATGCTTTACTAATAATAACAATAGATCTTCGGAAATACTGTGTTTAACTGTTGAAGTCGATTCCCGCATCGCAGAGGGGGAATGGACATAAATCTTTGATCAAGCGAACAAAAACTGACAGTTAAAAATAAGTACTGCCTGCCTAGTATTGTAGTTGAATTGATATTTTTGATTCATTGACGGAATTGAATCTGCCAACTAAAACTACGCGTGGTGGAGTCATCACACTGTAGTAAACTAAATTAATTAGCTTTCAAGATTAGGTCAGCACACCTAGTTGCGCACGTGTAATCGTGTTAAAAGTGAGATACGTCAGCATACGTGACATTTGCGTCACAACTTTATATGCACAAAGGCTCCGCCATTGGCATATCGTTTGGAGATATCCAAAGACGGCTTGTCGGTATGATGTGTCACGCACGCACGGCTCGTCTCGGTGTCGGCAGCCACCGTGCTCCGTCAGGGAAGGTGGATAAGTGATGAATCAGCGAGAGCCCACGATGGGCGGTCGCTGATCGCACCAGCTCACCGCGGTGCGCTGGTCACCGACCTCGACAGGTTCTGACTTGCTAAAGTTTCACTTTTTAGATGCTCCTGCAGCTTAGCTGCCACTGCGATCATTAGTGGTTTATCGAGCTGGTCATTAAACCATTTATTTTAATTTAATTAATAATGCCTTCCGACGAATATGAGTAAAAGTATTTATTTATTTATTTACACTTATAGTACTCCAAAAAAAATTCGTAATGTTAATACGTAGAGAAACTATAAAGTTATTAATTTCATTGTGAAATTTGCGATTAATTTGCAAATTAGAACTGCTTCTTACTACCCATTAGAATCATCTGTTAACGAAATCTTTAATTAAAAATGCATGAAATCATCCACCGTGGCTGAAACAGTGCTGTAACACTTACGAGTTTTGGCAGCTTTTCAAGGCATCACAAGATTTATAGGCAAACTGACCGCGTCCAAGGAATCTCTTGATATTAACTTTACATCGGGCTGCAATATCAGAGTAATTTCACGAGTGCGTAAAGCGGCGGGTTTATTGAACCCTCAGGACTACGAATTATCACGTTTGATGAACCCACAGTCCATTGTTGCAATCCGGTTAGGGCTGTCAAGTTTTAATCGGAAAAATACAGAATCTCTTTTTATTGGTTTTAAACTGTTGACATTAAAGCATTGTTCTTCTGTATTATCTATCACATAATAAGTTTTAATGACATTAAATTGTATCCCGGTAGATATGCATCCATTCCTTCCACTGTAGGTACAATAGAACCCCACAACATAACTATATTGTAAAGAAAGATCTATGAACTCTACTGTTTTACATTTATCTGAGTAATTTTGTCATTAGACGTTATATGGCTACTTAAGGCATTCTTTAAATTTTTGAACCTATAGTTACAGTTATAATTGCAGCAGTATTTCTTTATCTCGAAACACACAAAAAGCCTCGAACAGGGGCGATACGTCAAGCTAACGTCATCGAAGTTTATCAATAAGTTTATGGGAACGTAGCATCTACGTAATAGCTCGTTATTAGCTGTATATGTTATAATAGAGGTAAGATCCTTGGAGATGTGGAGTGTAAACATTTTAACTGTCAAGAACGGGCAGTGCCCCGCCGCCACGGCAAGTCAATGCCCTACCGATGCCGGTTAAAAAAAACGCATTGCCTGTATCCGCCGACGATGCCATGAGAAGTGCAGTCTACAACAAGAAAAAGATCAAAGTTATTTCAAATGGGCTCGTAGCTCTAGACAATTGCCGCCAGCTTCTGTGCAATTACACAGAAAATTAGCTCGGAGTATTAGACGTGCTCATTCTAACCTGTTTCTGAAAATCAAGATATCATATATTGAAGGGTTACTACATTGCAAACCTACGTATGTACATTGAACGGCATTTTCTAGATAATGGCAAGTCTTGCTGAGTTGACTAGTATCAGCGATTGATTGGAGATATTAGGCACACACAGTCACACAGTAATAATATCAATGCTGACGTAATTTGTGTGCATTGTCAGATCGATAACCGCATCGAAGGTAAAGATGGGGTACTTCAGATTGGCAGTTCATTGCGAAAACGCTTTAAGTTGTGCAATCCGAAAATGGTAGTAATGACTTATTTATTCGCGCAAACGGGCACCACCAGCCGTTATAGACCGTCGTGTAGTCAATGCCTTCGTCCCGGTGTTTTTGACCGCACCAAGGACGCCGCCAGGGTGACTGAACTGCGATGGCGCCTACGGGCAAAATGGTACAATTTGGACATTATGATGACGCAAAAGATTTGAATGTTTATACAGATCGGAGGCTGGGTAAAGGCTTTAGAGAAATACTATAAGTGTTCAAAATCTATTAAAAATATGTACGTACGTACTTATATGAAAGGGTAGAAGGAAACTTACGGTATTTTACTATAAGTCATTTGAGTAACTTTCTATCAACTGTCAAAAACGAAAGTTTGTTCTGTAATAAGGGATCAAAAATAAATTCTGATATATGATTTCCTAAATTGCTCTCCTCTTGAAGTTTCAAAAAACCTTACTTGTTTTGTTTTTTCATCACGTCTTTCAATTGATCAAATTCACAAAATAAGTTCACTAAAAATCTATGACGTCACTTGTGGGTATTTCAAACATTTTTAGAACAAAATTTTGTTTTTGACAGATCATAAAAAGTAAGTAAAATGACTAGCAGTCCGATCCCCTATATTATTCGCGTTACTGACATACTAATGTCATAAGTGCCATAGTCATTTACGAACTAATTTACTGTTTTAATAAATATAAAATGAAAAATTGGTTGATATTTCAAATGAGTGTTTTTGCTATTCTAGAAGAAATTCTTTTTATTGAATAGTATTTTTAATAACCTATTAAAAACATTCTACAATGTAAGTAGGTGCCGTTAAAGTTTAAGAAGCTAATACCCGAAAAAAACAGAAGTGATTTTTATAATTCGTTATAAATCGGTAGACCATTTGTAAGATTCCAAAAAAAGACAGCACATTGACTCAGTGCATAGGGTTATTAGAACGAGGGAGTGCAGGGCGATGACCTGCAGAAAGAGACGGAACGACAACAATACTGAAGTTGGCACGATCCGAACCGACGCGACGACGACGCTACTTTATTCTAAAAAAGAGTATGTATTTCTTTCTTCTCTATGATTGTTTTAATAAAGAAATGATTTGTCATTTTTGTACAAGTGCTTACCAAAAAGCACCTCCAATGAGGTCTACTTAATCATTCACTGATTTACATGAAATAAATGTGTCATCGAACCAACGAACAAAGGAAACTCTCGCTATGTATGTAGGTATTAGGTACTGCATACTTATGTCAAAGTATATTTAATAGTACTAACATGCTTATGTATGGCTATAAGTAAGTAGGTCGATCGTGTGTGCCCAGCCTATTTTCGTGATTGCCCAACAGTGCACACTCCCGCCCGCCACATCGATGCAGTGCAGTGTTGCCAGATTATTTTAAAGGAGGTCGTACAAAAGGAGCAAAAGATTGTATGCCCTTACACAACATGGAGTGAAAAAGTCGTACGCCCATACAAAACATAGAAAATGATTTAATTTATTCCCATACAAATCTACCAAAATTTGGATCGTACGGACAGTCATTTTAACTCGCATACTTGGCAAAACTGATGTTAAGCTTCAAATTAAGAAGCCATTGGTGTTGTCCTACTTGCGATGGATAACTAACGAACTTGCGGTTAATGCCACAATTCGATAGGTCACATAATTTAAGCAGTGCCAGTGATGACTGCAAATAGTTACACATATCTACAAGTCTATATCTATCATCATCGTCACTTACCATTAGGTGAGATGATGCCAAGGGCTTACTAATTTTGAATAAAAAGAAAAACTACTTTGACAGATGAAGGGCCCTCCGTAAAATGAGTCTGACTTGTTTTTTTTTTAAATCTACAATTGATAAGCCCTTGGCATAATCTCACCTGATGGTAAGTTTAAGATTGTAGTTAAGGTGGGCTTCGTGTAATACCAACGTATATTAGACAATATTTCAGGTTCTCAAAATCAATCGTATTATCATTTATCACTTATATCAACTGTCGAAGTATATTATTTTAGCTACATCTATAATAATATCGTGGCGATATTATAGAATTTACCATTTTATGTCAACTGTCAAAGTGTTTTAGTTTAGCCAAATATGGTGGCGATATTATAGAATTGACCATTTTATGTCAATTGACAAAGTATGTTAGTTTAGCCACATCTATATCGTGGTGATATTATAGAATTGACCATTTTATGTCAACGTTCAAAGTATTTTAGTTTAGTCACATCTATATCGAACAAACAAAATGGCGGCGAAATCCTATACTTTCGACAACCAAACTGTAACCAATCTGTATCAATCTAGGTGACGATGGGGTGAGGTAGCAATCTAGAGAGTGGCAGGGAGTGTCCATACTGTATGTTAGTACTAATATATATACTTTGGCATAGATGTAAATCTAAATGCCCTGTACGTGACCGAGGGTGATGCTAAGTGCAACACAAGGTAGCCGCCGTCTATCCCTTGGATAACACAGTAAATTATTGTGCCACACGATAAGAGAGAACCAATTTTCAGCATCAGGCACAGCAAGATAAGAGTTGGCGCTGCATCGAAATTTCGAAGAAGTGAAGCCGGTGTGCCCCACATTGTTGGGCGACCCAAATTGATTACGGTATCGCACCGAGTTGCGAGTCGCGTCCCACTTTAGGTCCAGTTCACTGTCAATAGATACGACGCGACGAGTGCGAGCTCAAATACGTACCTACATACGTCACACTTCGTGAGGGAAACATCGCAAAAGAGTTGCCAGATAAAGAGTTCAAAGTCTACATTGTTTGATGTTCTGTTGTGTGTGTGTCGACAATTCCAAAATCAGTGACAAAGGTTATTTTGTAACTTTGATACGTCTGTCCGTAGATGCTTTTGATAAATATGTAGGTATGTACAGTGAAAAAAGTACCTCTACGCTTGGCGTAGTTAAGACATGATTCAGCCAACTCCAGAATACCTACAGGAAAAAAAAAATCGCAAAAAAACGGATTATTTTAGGTATTTTATTTAAGTATATTTTAGGTGTTTTATTTTGGGCATTTTGGAATTTTAATTCAGTTGTTTAAGGTATTGTAATTAGTGTGATATTATTTTTTGGGACTGATTAATTAAACTACTAAAACTTAATAAAACTATACAACTATGTGTAAATAATCACACTCAAAATATTTTATTAGGTTTGTGTAAGTTTTTATTAGAGTGTACCTACTAATAATTCAGGTCCATGGCACGAGTGATCGGCTGGCTATTACAACTAATAACGACCTATGTATAGTAGGCTATATAAAGTTATATAGTCACGTCAAAGTATTACAAATAGCGGCTTAAAGTAGCGCAACGGAAGGGTAGGTAGTTAGGTACTTGCGGGGCAGCGGGCGGTGGGGCACAGCTTGGCAAACTCCGCTACAGGCTAGTATGGGATAGTACCTAAGCCGGTGGCGCATCTTGCGACATCAAAGGCGTTGGGCTACTGTAAGCCATATCGTTATACTACGTGAGTACTATTATTCTAATCTGTGGTAATACTGTGGTCACGAACAGAAATTCATCAAAAACGTTAGACATTTTTGAGAAAATGAGTAAAAAGTGATTATTTTTATGACTGTGATGGTAACCCTAAAAAAATCAAGAACGGAGTTTTTTTTTTAAAGCGGCTGGAGATATACAAATAATATTACTCTAACCCAAATTTTACCCAAACCCATCCAGAAGCTTAGAGCAGACGCACACAAACCCACACACATTTTCAACTTGGATTTTTTTGGCCATCCAAGACTTTATAATTATCATCACTCTTCACTTTGGCCTTGTTCACTCGCTAACACTGCTGGCTTGCACAGCCGCTCGAAAAATAATATTTCTTACGCTTATAACAAATAGACGAGCCTGGGATCTTGATTCCACCTGCAAAGTTCATGATGGTGAGATCAACTTCAAAACATCAAAAATAAAATATCTAATAACTATCACCGATAATACGGATTCATAGTTTATTTATACAATCCTCTCAATCGGACCCCTGGAAGTGGCTCTAAAATCTATTGCAAGATTTTTACGTGAAAAAATAACAAACTAATAAATAAATAAACAACCTCGTCGTTTAGTGTAGTAAAAGCTTGTACTTAATAGAGTATATTTTATATCGAGGGACTAAACGAAGCCATAATATACCAGAGATGGTTTGACTCCCGAGCGTGCGAGGGAGTCAAGGAAACCGAGGGTATGGTTGGCGTTTAGTCTCGAGGTGCAAACTGTACTTTTCACTTTGAGTGCGAGAAAAATAGTCAATTTTGTACAAAAACATTTAATAAATATTATTTTATAAAATAAAAATCACAAAAGATTTTAAAACACAGCGCCACATGCTTTGCGGAAAAACCATGGAACTAAAACTCTCAACATTTTCGCAATGAAGATGGTCTACACTCCACAGATAATAGTATATTTACTGTCTATTTGAGTTTGTCTATGTCACATGAATGAAATTAAAAAACGAATTACTTTTTACTCCCTAGAGACTAAAGTGGTTACTTTAGTCCCGCTTAGTAGGGCTATATTGGCGTACTTTTGAGCATAGAGCATGAGAAGTGAAAAAAATATTAATTTAATTCCAATTCCGAATACCTATACCTACTTTGTAAAACGTGACGATTTTTTTAATAAACAGCGTGGAGCTGTCTAACTTATCGGCTTATCGCTTTATTATCACTTCTATTATGCGCGTAACAAAATTGTTGAGTAACTCAACGTACGTAATTGGACGAAAACAAGGTCCATCGATGTGGTCCGTGGACGCAGTCGGTGCGGAGAGGGCCCGCTTGCGTGCGCGCGGGTGAGGGGTCAACTTGCCAGCACCGACCGCTGCGCTACCACGCCGGATGCCCAACACTACTGTAAATTAACTTTACTATAGCGTGGGTTACACGCTACTTATGATGCCATTATGCTGATCACTTATTAAGCTCGTTCAAACGGTCCGGTGATTGCTTTGTTTGTTACTACGCGGAAATAGAAACAGGCAGTGAGTATAAATTAACATTAAAAAGGGCAAAATGAACGCAATGGTGTGATTATATTTTATTTCTGATTGACAATCAATGCAATAAAAAACTGGTAGGTAAAAAAATGGCAGGTATACAGCTGCATCTATCATTGTGTTTTCTGTGTTATTGTGCCATAAACAAAAGTGACGCTTATACAGAAAATCAAATATTTTCCTAACAAATAACAGTCGAATAGGGATGTTGTCAGCTTATATGATAATTGATAACAAAGTGATTGACAGCATTAAGACCTTCAATAAAAGCAGCTCACGCGCACGGAACGTGGCAGGGCATGCAGCATTAGGCGAGCAACCAGTTCCACGGCTGCCATTTGCGATCCTAGTCCTACCTAACTGTTTACCGAGCGAGCCGCGCTTCTACGTAAGTACCGCGAGGTCTTCCGCGTTGTAAATATAGAACTCGCGAAGGTCGCGCCGCGCTAATTTTCTGCGTTACAGGTTTGTACTACAACAGCTCCATTATAGTTCTATCTAACACAAACGAATGTAGAGATCACGAGCTCAACTGTGAAAACAAAACGATTTTTTCTTGACGTTTCAAACGGATTAGTAGTTTTTTTGCTGTTAGAATAGGTTGTTTATTAGAGGAATAATAACAGTTAGTGGCAAGGTCTCGGCAAACAATAATTTTGTCGTGTTTGTAGCGCGGTCACGTGGAGCACGCGCGAACTGCGCGCGCGCAGCGCCCCACGTGAACCGCGACAGCGCCTTCCAGCCTTCCAATAGTTAGTATATCAACGTGTTTATCACATCGAGCGAGATACAAGTTACCAGATAGAGCACGGTATAGATATCTTAGAATGGCAATGCTGTCACAAATTGTACTCGTATTTAAGAGGAAACGCGGTCTGAAGAATAGTTATTTGAATAAAATGTTGCTGTCTCCCTCCCCAAAACCTCTCCGTATACAGCAAGAAAGGGAGAGCTGCAGCGCAGAGCGATAAAAGGCACTAAATTTGACCAAAACAGTATTTCGTAGTCTCCTATTTCCTCCTCGATAAGTTGAGCAAATATAATATTTTTTTTAGGAAATAATTAAAAAACGCTTTAACTATAGCTCTCTGTTTTCATTTTATCTATAAATATATAAAACTCAAAGGTGACTGACTAACATAGTGATCTATCAACGCACAGCCCAAACCACTGGACGAATCGGGCTGAAATTTCGCATGCAGGTAGATGTTATGACGTAGGCATCCGCTAAGAAAGGATTTCGGGAAATTCCCACGGGAACACCAAAAACGGGAACTGCGCGGGCGAAGCCGCGAGCACCCACTAGTTGTTAATATGCGTATTAGCACCAGTATCTCATCTGTGGTATTAGTGTGTGTCTGAAAATGAAGTTCCAATTGGGCAATTTTCTCAGTGTTTGAAGGCTCTTACTTCCTCTTGTAATTAGTATATAAGAAAAAACAAATCATAGGGGCATGGCCATGGTAGATATAGGTTTGATGGTAAAATCATTTTTGCTCTATTATAATTATCCAGGGAGGAAACAGGGGACTACGTTTGTATGGAAAAAATGGCAACCGCGTTTCCTCTTAACGTTACTTATCAGCTCATATATTCAATGAGGTTCTATATATCTCCAGAGAAGCAATCTCTTTTCACGACTCAACGGAGAAGTGGATTCAAATAACAGACTCCTGCTCCGGATCGTTCTGGTGCAGAGGCTGTCCATAGCCATTCAGCGCGGTAATGCAGCTAGTGTTATGGGCACCTTTGCACCGGGGACGACGAGGGACGGGTTATTTTAGGTGTTTTATTTAAGGTATTTAAAGCATTTTATTTTAGGTGTTTTCGGTATTGTAATTAGAGTGATATTATTTTTAGGACTGATTAATTTATATACTTTAATAAAGATATTTACAGTAAAAAAAATATCTAAAGGAGTAATCTCCAAAAAAAAGTTACAGATTACAAGACGTAGATGAGAAAAATAAACAGCATGAAAATGACACTGCATTTGTCACACTCCCACTACAGCAACCTATGAAGAGGCGTAAGTATGGCGTAGTTCACGTGGCGCCATGTAAATTACTTTAAAATCTCCCTCTGGATATTATATAAAAAATCATTGCATCTCTCAAAATTCGGTTTCATTCAAAATTTAATGTCTGGAGCAGTTTAATAAAACCAGCCAAGTACGAGTCGGACTAGTATAAAGTAGGGTTTCGTAGTCTTTTCAAAAATGCAAAGCAAATGCAGTTGCAGTTGGTAATAGAACATTTTGTATGGAAAATCTGAAAACTTAATAAAACTCCACACCTTAAGTTGGTCGACTTTTATTTCTAAACTATAAACCAACATAGCCGTGATAGTTTTCCTTTTAAATTGATTATATATCCTTTAACCGAATGCTTTAACGGTGAAGGAAAACATCGTGAGGAAACCTGCACACGCCTGCGAAGAAACTCGAAGGTTGTGTGTGAAGTCGACTAACCCGCACTGGGCCCGCGTGGTCGACTAAGGCCTAATCGCCCTGATTCAGGGTAGGCTCGAGCCCCTCGGTGGGGACGTATATGAGCTGTAATGATGATATATCCTACTATTTACAATTTTCTTCAGATGTCCTGAAATAGCGGTTTAGCGTTTTAAAACACATATTTAACGATACCCCACAACAAAGTATGTCAACGACAAAAAAATCACCCCCTCTTTACATGGGAGGTAAACTAAAAAAAAATTTTCTTCAAGACTTTATTGTACCATTTTATTGGCATTATTAATATGTATTCCTAATTCAGGGTAGGCTCGAGACCCTCGGTGGGTACGTATATGGGCTGATATGATTAATATGTATACCCATGCCAAATTACAGCTGTCTAGATGTTTCTAGTACTTTCTAGTCTCTGAGCTAAGCCACGGACAGACGAACAGACAGACAGACATGGCGAAACTATAAGGGTTCCTTGTTGACTGCGAAACCCTAAAAACACAGTGGAAAATAACACGCGCCCAGTGTGTCGCAGCGCTAGGAATCGGAACCCTCAACACACAATGGAAAATAACACGCATAGTGTGTCGCAGCGCTAGGAATCGGAACCCTCAAAACACAGTGGAAAATAACATGCGCCCAGTGTTAACTACTATCTCATCTGTGCCAATGTGTCGCAGCGGTAGGAATCGGAACCCTCAAAACACAGTGGAAAATAACACGCGCCCAGTGTGTCGCAGCGTTAGGAATCGGAACCCTCAAAACACAGTGGAAAATAACACGCGCCCAGTGTGTCGCAGCGCTAGGAATCGGAACCCTCAAAACACAGTGGAAAATAACACGCGCCCAGTGTATCGCAGCGCTAGGAATCGGAACCCTCAAAGCACAGTGGAAAATAACACGCGCCCATTGTGTCGCAGAGCTAGGAATCGGAACCCTCAAAACACAGTGGAAAATAACACGCGCCCAGTGTATCGCAGCGCTAGGAATCGGAACCCTCAAAACACAGTGGAAAATAACACGCGCCCAGTGTGTCGCAGAGGTAGGAATCGGAACCCTCAAAACACAGTGGAAAATAACACGCGCCCAGTGTGTTGCACAGCTAGGAATCGGAACCCTCAAAACACAGTGGAAAATAACACGCGCCCAGTGTGTCGCAGAGCTAGGAATCGGAACTCTCAAAACACAGTGGAAAATAACACGCGCCTAGTGTGTCGCAGAGCTAGGAATCGGAACCCTCAAAACACAGTGGAAAATAACACGCGCCCAGTGTGTTGCAGAGCTAGGAATCGGAACCCTCAAAACACAGTGGAAAATAACACGCGCCCAGTGTGTCGCAGAGCTAGGAATCGGAACCCTCAAAACACAGTGGAAAATAACACGCGCCCAGTGTGTTGCAGAGCTAGGAATCGGAACCCTCAAAACACAGAGGAAAATAACACGCGCCCAGTGTGTCGCGGCGCTAGGAATTGCGTGATAAATTGTTTCAGTAATTACAACGGCCATGAGTGAGCCTTGGCCGCACGCGGAAGTCACCTAGCTGTCTCCAGATAACAATTGGTGTGTTTTATCAGCGGTTAGGCGATAATGCGACCTTCGCGTGATACCCGTGGAACACCCGTCTGCTGGATGTCAACCTTTCTCTTCTTAAGGTACCGTTGATCGTGCTAACCTTAACATTATGCTGTGGTGCCGTTGCGAGTGGTTTTGCCTTTTTTAGCCACCATTGGTAAGTCCTTGACACATCCCGGATACTGCATAGTATTTACTAATACATATATAGGTATATACTTTGCCCTTGACATCACGTCCTCTGATGGTAAGCGACGATGATGCCGAAGATGGAAGCGGGCTTACTTAGATTCCCCAACGCAATGGAGAACTGGCTATCTTATCTTCAAGTCGGAACACATTGATGCTTGGCGGCAAGACTTAGATAAGATGGTGGTGGCTAGCGAGGCGGGTTTAGAAAATGACCTTATACACCAATCAAACCAAGTCATACCATCGAACCCGCGACCTCCTGATGTGAAGCTAATAGACTAATAAAGAGGATTGTGAAGCTGAGACTTTTTATACAAACGGCCTTAACGATTTTCACTTTTTAAATTTTAACTAATTTGGACCAATTTTGATAGGTTGTCAGCCAGAACAAAAGCTAGGCTTATACGATTCGTTTATAAATAACTGAGTATAAATAAAGAAAAAATGAGCGAAATTAGTTTTGTATGAAAACTCGTGCACGACAATAAAATTAAACTAATTAACTTTATAGAAAAAAACAAAAACGTATATAAGCCTAGCTTTTGTTCTGACTGACAACCTATCAAAAGTTGATCCAAATCGGTTAACATTTAAGAGGTAAAAATCGATATCGCCGCTTGTATGAAAAGTGGCAACTTCACTATCCTCTTAAACATTACGCCATCGAGGCGGTTAAGGACTTGGTAGACACGTACGGTTTTTGCTTGAAGATCTACCTGAGTGAATATTAGTAAATTCAGTCCTGTACTTCGCAAAAGCATGCATTATCTACGCTTTATCACAATCAGACAAAACTGGATCTATATCTGATTGCCGTCTCCTGAACAATTGGCGTGTTTATTTAAATACTGTGTCAACAGAACCATTGTTTTAATGTACCATTTGTATGACAACCTGAAATGTTGGTTATAGAAATTATGTATAGATCTACATGTATATTTCAGAACCAGCGTATCACGCTTTTTTATCGGAGTACTAATTGAAATTGATTTAAACGAAAATTAAAAAAACTGCTTTTTGTATGTATAATAAAAGAATCCCAATTCCCATTAAATTTACTGACTGCACAGCAAAATACTCACCTCAGAATATAATAATTAAGCAACAATTTAGGTTCGTGGCGCTCCACTATTTACCTACTAGCGTTTATCTGGTTTATTATTTCGTAAGTCATATCCGCCACCCAGGAGACGACGAAGCTCCTCGACGGTATTGACGGTAATCAATCAAACCTAACCGAACCTATTATCGCTCGCTTCGCTCGCTCAACTCTAGTCCAGTTGAGAAAGATAGATATTTGATGTGCAATCAAATCAGTATTTTTTATATGATTGTCATAAATAAATGATGAAAAGAAATTGATAGGTGATTAGTTGTTTGATGAGCAACTAAAAATATTCCGTTGTAATTGATTACTGACGATTCCTTTTGACATTACGATCTTCAACACAAGTTTATTACACACCTATAAACATTACATTAGCGCTAGCCGGTTAATTACTGTGTATGCACACTTCCGCTTACACGAGCCCTACAGTTTTTATTGTTGTTTTATTCTTTATAGTTGTTTTTCTACGGAGGTTTATGGCGAGCGAGGCTACACGTGCAGCTTGCACGAGCCACGGCCCGAAGTGAAACTCGTGCGCTACGAATGCGAATTCCAGCGTCACTTCACGACGTAGCTGAACGTTCTTTAAAAAGCATTGTATAATCGCGTTTAATAAGACTCTGCATTTAGCACGAGCAGAACGTAATCCTAATAAAAAAAATACACATGCCGCGCGGTAATCTAAATGACCTTTCGTCGACTTTTATGCCACACATGAGTAAAAGGCATACGAGATGGTCACGTGTGTTACCTAGGCGTGTTGCGCAACTGATTGCGATACGTAGCGCTGATGCAACGTGGCCGGGTATTGTTACGGCGCGTCATAGTCAGCAGTCAAGCCGTAATGTAGTTGTAATTATAAAAGAAGACGGAGCGCTCCTAGCCGGCCGGCCGGCGAGACACCGACTCCGCGTAGCCGGCCGGTGAATAGCAAGGTATGAAAAGACGAATTTGGAATACATACGGTAAATTTTGTTTGTATATGGTCGGTAAGTGAGGACGCTTTTGATGATGTAATGGAGAGCCAACCCTGGTAGCACGCATCTTTATTTAAACCCACGCCCACTATCATACCTACCTAAGTCGTGCTACATGTGTTGCGCTACATTTTCATATCATACAGAATACGTATGACCGTGACGAAATTATAGATAAAGTTAATCTTATTACGCACGTTCAATTTCCGTGTGACAGTTACATTAATTTTTTTTTATTCACAATCGATAAGCCCTTGTGTGTGTTGCCAGTGATGACATACGGAACTGAGACAAGGTCGCTTACTATGGCCTCATAAGGAGGCTCAAGGTCACCCAAAGGGCAAAGAAGCGAAGTATGCTCGGAATTTCACTACGCGATCGAATCAGAAATGAGGAAATCCGCAGGAGAACCAAAGTAACCGACATAGCTCACAGAATCGCTAAACTGAAGTAAACTGAAGTGACTTTGGGCAGGGCACATAGCTCGTAGAACAGATGGCGTTGGGGCAGTAAAGTTCTCGAGTAGCGACCGCGCACCGGAAAACGTAGCTTAGGCAGCCCTCCCACGCGGTGAACCGATGAACTGGTAAAGATTCAGCAGTGAAAGTTTTTCGGCTGATATGATGATGGTAAGCCCTCGGCATCATCTCACTTAATGGTAGGTAAGTGACAATGATGCTAAAAATGGAAGCGGGCTTACCAAGATTCCCCAACGCAATGGGGAACTAACTAACTTAAATTCCATATGCTGTTAACATTGATGCTTGGCGGCAAGACTTAGATAAGAAGCTGGCTTAGAGAATGCCCTTCCACCAACACCACCAATCGAACCCGCGATCTCCTGACGTGAAGCTAATAGACTTAACCTTTACGCCACGGAGGCGGTTAAAAACACATAAACTAATTGAAACATGTGGAATGTGAAATGCAAGAACATACAATTATTTGAATAGTAATCACTATCATAACTAAATAGTATAAAACAAAGTCGCATCCCGCTCTCTGTTTGTCCCTATGTATGCTTAGATCTTTAAAACTACGCAACGGAGTTTGATTCGGTTTTTTTCAATAGATAGAGTGATTCAAGAGGAAGGTTTATATGTATAATGCATGCATATAGTAGAGAAACACTGATAATTTTACAGGTTTCTAATGTGATGTCGTAAATAAACACATTTTTTGAGCTTACATTGCAAACGCTGGCTGAACCCTACGAGATAGATCTAAATAATGTACTACAGTATTGTACACCTTAAAAAAGGTCTACAAAAATGAATATTTTCGAAGATATTACATATTTTAAATGCAGAGACATAGCGGATCCACGCTGGCGAAGCCGCGGGCAAAAGCTAGAGAACTAATAACAAAGGCGGCTTGCAATACTTCGCTTGTAATACGTTCTTGGAAAGGAATCGAAGCAGGGAACGAATGGTAGGCGGCTCACATCACGACACTAGTATGCTCTATTCCGTAGAACAAAGGACACCTGGGAACTATTATTGGGTCTAACGGTCTAACACGCTGGCTATATATTCAGTGTTGCCGTTTTAGCCACTTTGTGGCTAGATCTAGCGAAATTTCAACGGTTTAAGCGAAATTTTTTTTAGGCGCGATAGGGATTTTTTGAGATGGGAAAAAACCATTGTACTCGCGACACTGTAATATAATGTAACCGACAGCGTACCAGCATCACTGGGAGGGTAAAAACTTGTAAAAATGTAAACAGTTTTCACTTCTGTCGGCACTCTCTGAGAAGTTAGGTTTTTTTAGCCACCAAAACGATTATAGCTATTTCTAGCTACTCTACTTTTGATAATTATTTTTTAGATTGTTACTGTTGATAGTCAACCGAGTAAACTTTTGCTGTCTTGTCCCTTCCTCACTGTAATGCGGAAGTAGAAAGACTATGTAGCGTCATGAACCCACTGAAAACTAAATTAAGAAACAGAATGTAAGCATTAACACTTAATTCCATTAGAGGCATTGATTGGCACAGTTGTCTCTGTCTTTTTCTTTACGTGTAAAGAGTAAAGAAAATAAGCACACATTTTCACTTTTTCAATTGTTTTTCGTTTCGATCAAAAACTATAATAAAAGTATAAAAAATAATAACATTACTCACTTTGTATTATCATAACAAATATTGCTGTATGTTTTAAAAAATTTGTTCTTCAAAATATTAGTCATAACTACATACATTTGGGATTTTTTTTCTATCGAGCCAAAACTACTCAATCGTGTTTCTAATATAATAGCTTTTGACTTTAAGGAACATCATCAACAATAAGGGTATTTTTTTTACTATTGTTTAGGAGTATTACGTCAAAAATAACGAAAATCTGTAATATTACCGCCTTAACTATGTTTTGCCACCTGAAGTTTTACACAAAATGACAAAAACGGTCAAAACAATTTTTAAACAATTGTAATAAAATATATATTAATATATTGTATTGTAATCATTTTAACAATTAATATAACATCTGTTTATAACTTTAGATTACTGTTTTCACTTCTTTTAAATTGTATACTAATTTGTTTCTTTGCTTATAGTTTTAATCCTTTCAGTAATTAAACCCACTTATCCCTATCCCTGTATAATAATAATATTATATTTTAAATAGTCTTCTTCTTATCGTGTGGCACAATTAACCGTGCTATCCAAGGGACAGACGGCGGTTGCCTGGTGTTGCACTTAGCATCACCCGCGGTCACATGTTGAGCGTTTAGATTTACACCAACGGACGTGTGCAACGCGACCTTCATATACATCTGGAATCAGATGTGCAGGTTTCTCACGATTTTTTCCTATACCGTTAAAGCAATCGGCAAGTATATGTACGTAAGTTTCGAAAAACTCTGATACATTGGCCGTCCGGATTTGAACCCGGGACCTTTGGTTAAGAGGACGTTAACGATTGAGCCACCGACGCTTAGTTCACACCCTAACCACCATACAATGGGCCAGAAATGACATTTCAAAAAACGAATGACGGAACAAACAAAATGGTGGCGAAATACTATACGTTCGACAACCAAACGGTAACCAATCTGTATCAATCTGGGTGACGAGGTGGTGAGGTCGCAATCTAGAGAGCGGCAGGGAGTGTCCATACTGTATGTTGGTACTAATATATATACTTTGCTTAGGTATAATAATGGCTATAGATATGGATATATAACATATGTTTGTATTGCATGCAGAAAGCTCGCAAGGTCTCAGCTCCGCTCTAATAGCTGTGTCCTTAGCCAAGGTCTCGACTCGAGCTGACGTCACTAGCCCACGCTTGGCAACTAGAGATTTTGCATCACTTACCGGCTAAAACAATAGACATTACCACCAGGCACCAACAATCCAAGATCGACAACATGCAAATTTCGTTCCTATTTAAAATGCACTACAGATTATCAAGGTTAACTGATGCTGAAGCAACATTTTGTATACATAATTTACTTGAAGATGAAACAGATTTAGATAAGTACATAGCAAATTGTACTATATTTTTTGTAGTCGCTCATTGGTATTCCGTCTGAAGGTCATCAGGACATCATAGTTGAAGTATGGACACTTCCTGCCGCTCTCTAGATTCCGACCTCACCCCCTCGTCACCCAGATTGATACAGATTGGTTACAGTTTGGTTGTTAAACGTGTAGGATTTCGCCGTGATTTTGTTTGTTTCGTCATTTGTTTTTTGAAATGTCATATCTGGTTCGTTGTATGAAGTATCCAGGGTGTGGTTGAAGATTGGAAAAACTACCTATAGTAAGATGTCCTAAATTTCTTTTAAATCCACAATTGATAAGCCCCTGGCATCATCTCACCTGATGGTAAGTGACGATGATGCCAAAGATGGAAGCGGGCATACCAAGATTCCCCAACGCAATGGGGATCTGGCTATCTTATCTTTAAGCCGAAACACATCAATGCTGTGAACACTGAAGTTTGGCGGCAAGACTTAGATAAGATGGTGGTAGCTAGCCAGGTTGGCTTAGAAAATGCCCTACCAATAACCAAACCGAGTCTTACAAATCGAACCCGCGACCTCCTGGTGTGAAGCGAATGGGCTAACCTTTACGCCACGGAGGCGGTTAAGTAATTATTTCATTGCATCATAGTCCGATCGTTTTTGTTAAAATTATTGCACAACATTGAAAGATTCAAAAGAAAGCACCACAATGTCAGTATAGGCCGTTGAACGAGGTTGTATGCCATGATGAGTGTTGTTCTTTTTACCGGCTAGATCGGCGACGCGCGTGCAGTGGGCAGTGGCCCGGCTAAAGTGGTGCAGGAACCAGTTCGAACACATGTGGCGGGTCATCGACCGCAGGTAGTCCAGGGTTCGTTCGTTGACTGACACCGTAACAAGGAAAAATTGTATCAGTCTAATTACTGGCTGTAGGTGTAGGGGTCTGGTAGAGCAGGCCTGAGAGGTGCCCACGATATGCGATATTGAGAGATCGCACGAATAGACGAATAGATGCACAGTTTTAACTGGGTAGGGATGACGACAGCATCAGAAATAAATTATGAACTCTTGATCACTAAATTGCCCTCCTACTTAAACTTCGTAAAACCTTATTCGTTTTGTTTTCCATCAAGTCTTCGATTTTTAATTTATCAAAATCACAAAATGAGTACGTAAATGACGCTGCAAAACTATGACGTCACGCTTAGGTATTTCAAACATATTTAGAACAAAATGTCGTTTTTGACAGATGATAAAAAGTAAATCAGATGACTAGCATTCGTCATCCCTTAGAGCTCTTTACTTGTATTTATGGTCACATTTTTCCAATGCTAATATCTAAAACTGACCAGGTTATCAACATAATCTTTGAATGAATTAAATTGAATTAGTTAGATCCGCAGGAGAACCAAAGTAACCGATATAGCTCTCAGAATTGCTAAACTTAAGTGGCAGTGGGCGGGACAATAGCTCGTAGAATAGATGGCCGTTGGGGCAGTAAAGTTCTCGAGTTGCGACCGCGGACCGGAAAAGTCAGCGTAGACAGGCCTCCCACTCGCTGGACAGATGACCTGGTAAAGGTTGCGGGAAGCCGCTGAATGCAGGTAGCGCAGAACCGGTCGTCGTGGAAATCCATTGGGAAGGCCTATGTCCAACAGTGGACATCCTTCGGCTGATATGATGATATGATGAATGAATTGAGATTTGAGGCGGGCACGGGTGCCTACTAAAACAACTTATGTAGGTTTCTGACTAAACGCAAGATATTTTTAATTATACATAGAAACGGAAAACAAAAACTAAATCTTTTGTTTTAATTGCTTTTCGCTACGAAGTGGGACATTGCTGCTACGCGCTACAGCGCGCTACGCGAGCGTACTCGGTCAGTAGCAAATGTTTTGCTAGCAAAGTGTACTTTGTCTTGGCAACAAAAAGTAACTATTGCCAACATACTTACACGAGTGAACGATAAATCATTAAGTACTAGCTTTTGCCCGCGGCTTCGCCCGCGTGTACATCGTTTTTGTGAATGTCTTTGAGGGCGAGTGGTGCGCTCAAAAATCTCCACAAAAAAAGAGTATTTTCCAGTTACCTCAGGAACTGGATCGGACTATGCTATTTTCACGGGATAAAAAGTAGCTTATGTCCTTCCCAGTGACACAGGCTACCTGCATGCCAGATTTCATCAAGATTGGTCGAGGTGTTGAAGCGTGATAATTGAAAACGCTTAACACGTTAAAAAACCGACTTCCATCGCAATTCGCAACAACTTAGTACAATTTTGCATTATTATTTATGTTTTTTTTGTTGATTTTCTAATAAAATACAACACCGATTTTGATAAAAATTATATGGGACCACACGGAAAGCACTAGCTTTAAAAAAAAATAATCATCAAAATCGGTTCACCCAGTCAAAAGTTCTGAGGTAACACACATAAAAAAAAACAAAGTCGAAGTGAGAACCTTCTCCTTTTTGGAAGTCGGTTGAAAAGGTTACAAACAAACAAACACGTTTTCACGTTTATAATATTAGTAAGGGTGCGACAAAGCAACCTTAAACGACAACATTAGTTGACAATACCACACTCTGGATACTTCATACAACGGGCCAAAAATGATATTTCAAAAAACGAATGACGGAACAAACAAAATGGCGGCGAAATCCTGTACGTTCGAGAACCAAACTGTATCAATCTTGGTGACGAGGGGGTGAGGTCGCAATCTAGAGAGCGGCAGGGAGTGTCCATACTGTATGTTAGTACTAATATATATACAGTGTAAACTCTGTAAAACGTCACTCAATATAACGATTCACTCTTTGAAACGTCAAAATTTTCTTTACTTAGACGCTATTTTCTCTCTGTATAACGAAAACTCTCAATAACGTCACAAAATGACTGGTCCCTTGTGTGTCGCTATATAGAGTTTACACTGTACTTTGACAATAGCATGCTACTTGCAACAACGACATAGTGTATATATTCTTTGACAACGGGGCAGTTGCCAAGTGAACGCGAAATGATAATAAATGCCTGCCTAGTACCTACTGTTGGCGACACTGTGTCTGGCCGCCATTGTTTTGTGGAATTATAGTCGATGCTTGCGTAGGCGCAGCCCGTAGCGCACTGCATGAATTCCGATACTCCCGTGCAGTCTTGCCAAGATTGGTAAAGTTCAAGACACGCCACGGTTGAAATGACGAGAGGCCCGACCCGAGAGTATTTGAAAGAACTAGAGGCCAATATGTGAGGGAAATATGTCAGGATATTATGCTAATTAGTAACATATATCATTTCCCATCTCCTCTATCATCTTTGTGCAAAAAATCACAACAAACCATTTTTCAACACAGTTGCTCGAAAAATGGTCCTTTAAATGCCAGTCAAGTGTGCGCAAAATTGATTTTACCACACACGTGCTTTTACTTTACCACTTTTTTTTAAATTTCTAGCTCGGAGGAACAAGACATTTCTAGCAAATAAAAATATAATAACCAAAGATACAGAATCTTCTTTAAGACTTTTAAAAGGAGAATTTTAAAAGAGATAGGTAGTTCCTCCGAGGGAGGTTAGTACATAACGCTAGCTGTTTAGAATCTCTTTGGGTTATATCTTTGTGAAGAAAAGAGAAAAAATATGAATGAAGTGGAACCGGTTACACAGAGGAATAGGTCATCTTTTACAAAGAGGTTAAGTATCCCAAGCCATAATGCAGTCTATTTATGATAATAAAAAAAATGTTTACGCATGCGTACGTGTGCTAGCTAAAATATGGCGCAATTTTTATAAAACTAAATTGTTATGTTTTAGTTGTGAAAACTAATAAAATTAAGAATAGTTAATATATATGTAATAAAAAATATACTTATGTATATGTATAAGAAAAAACAAAGTGAGATTACTCCCCGGACATTTAAAATAAGCCACAAGTCGTTTAAAATGAACTTTGGTTGCTGAAACATTGATAGGTATGTACCTACTCATGTATTTTGGTTTTCTGTCACGGTCGTTTTTTTATTTTATCTATTTTCTCACAACTGTTTTGAAAAATTTCGTATGATACATGGGTGTAAAAGAAAATAACAAACTCGTGACGGTAGTAAACCCTCGCCTGCGGCTCGGGCTTACAAATGTCACTCGTTTGTTATTGACCTTTTTACTACCCTTGTATCATAAATAACTATTTCCGTTGCGATGTTGAAAGTATAATTTTTTAAGTTCCCTCAGGAACTGCATCGGACTAGGGTATTTTATAGGATAAAAAGTAGCCTATGTCCTTCCCAGTGACACAGGCTACCTGCCAAATTTCATCAAGATTGGTCAAGGTGTTGAAGCGTGAAAAGGTAACAAACAAACAAACAATCAAACACATTTTCACATTTAGAATATTAGTACTAAACTGAGACATAGTAGCTTACTATGGGCCTCAATAAGAAAGCTCAAGGTCACCCAAAGGGCAATGGAGCGTGCTATGCTCGGAATTTCTTTGCGGGATCGAATCAGAAACGAGGAGATCCGTAGGAGAACCAAAGTAACCGACATAGCTCACAGAATCGCTAAACTGAAGTGGCAGTGGGCAGGGCACACAGCTCGTAAAACAGATGGCCGCTGGGGCAATAAAATTCTCGAGTGGCGAGCTCATACTGGAAAACGTAGCGTACGCAGGCCTCCCACGCGGTGGACCGACGACCCGGTAAAGATCGCGGGAAGCCAATAGATGCGGGTAGCGCAGGACCGATCGTCGAGGAAATCCTTGGGGGAGGCCTCTGTCTGATTTTAGGCTGATATGATGATGATGATAAAGGAATCGGAAATTGTAAACAGATTCATTATTTTTTCCATAACATATCGTAATGGAACGTATTTCCGCGTAAACAATCTATCATCTAATCAAAGGCAGTTCAATAAACAAATCATTCTGATAAACAAGTATTCTATTTGCCAGTAAACAAACGTTACGTAAGTTGATCGCGAGAGTCGCCCGCGCCGGTCGGCCGGTTGGCGGTGCCGCCTACAGCCGCTAGCCGGCCGGCTGGCCTGCTGATCTGATGGTGACGACGCCGAGCACAAGGTTAACGCGTGTGGGCATGGCAGAATGCCATTGTTGTCGCAAGACGAGCGAGCGTAATAGGACGGGACGGAAAGGATGTACTACATCCTACATTAAGTGGCATCTATCCGTTATATACATTCAATTCAATTCAATTCAATATACAGTGTAAACTCTATAAAACGTCACTCGATATAACGACTCACTCTTTAAAACGTCAATATTTTCGGGCTCCATTTGGTTTAATTTCTCTCTGTATAACGAAAACTCTCAATAACGTCACAAAACGCCCGGTCCCTTGAGTGTCGCTATATAGAGTTTACACTGTATATATTCAAAAGAGGTGCAAATTACACTCTTTCTGATAGTCATAAAATAATAATAACAATGTCATTTGTGAAGAATCAAGAAATAAACAATAATTAGTTAATAACGTCATAATTCAATCCTTGATATAAACCAGATTATGTCATTAGAACATGAAAACAATATGACACGAAAAGTTATACATAAAAATCATTGAATGCATTTAACAAGAGTAGGCCAGTTCACACGGACAGCACCCGGTCACGAGTATAACGCGAGAGTCAGCCATCGCTCCCATCAACCATATTAGAGGGAAAGGAACGACCCGGCTCCCGATGCGCCCGATCCCGGTACAAAGATGTGTAAGATGACAAGAATAGACATCGTAAGAGAGAAGGTTCTTCGGGAAGGTCACGACCCCGAGTTATGAGGACAACGACGTAAGGAGAAGGAGATGTAGCAATTAACCGTGCTATCCAGGGGATAGAAGGGGCGGTTGCCTGGTGTTGCACTAACCATCTAACTAATCATTAAATATTTCTAAAAAACTATTAGACTTGGTAGAAATTGTAGAAGGGCAATTATGCGCCTGACTGTCCACTTTCTATATTCGCTGTAGGAGCATATTTTATGAAATACAAGTATCAACTAAGAGCGGCCGTAGTAATTAACCCACTTGACTACGCGTACATACAGAGCCCCATTTTACGTTCATAGATCGCGTTAATATTTTCAAGGATGCAAATGTTTTCCGCGCCGGCTGGTGGGCGTGAACACACGGTCATATTCATTACGCAATGGTCGCTACTAAAAATACTAAACAGTTTTGGACGGAGCACAAAATTTAGAACATAAACATGCATACTCGTACATTTGCGTGAACCCACTCAGACAACTGGTTTACTCACAAAAATGTGTTAGAACAATCCCTCTCGTATATCTACCAGATACGCTAAAACTACCAGGTTTATGATATAGCGTCCTCCCTCACTCACCGACAGCTAGGTCATATAGTAAGGGCCGCTATTCCTGCCAACACCATAAGGTGAAGACAAGGACCCAGTTACGGTAGGTCTTGCCGCCAAGACGCTTGTCCCGGTACTCTGCAAGGCGAGTGCCTCGTGGAAGAGAACCACTACCTACTGTCCAGGTAGGTCCCGGAGCTGTAGGAACGCTCACTTTCGCTGCTGGCGGTTCGATCCCCGCTCGGAACGCCAGAGAAGCTGGCTCCCACATATCCGGTGTGGTACCGGAGCTGTAGGCACGCTCCCTTCCCGGCGCTTATCGCACCTGTCCAGACTTACTCCTACGCGCCTGGATCAGCCGGAGCAGTATTATATGTTAGGACAAATTGAATAGTAATAATCATAGCGACCATATGTGCAGCGAGTTTTATGGTGATTTTACACAGTAGCGTTGCATAACTGCATGGTCGCCGCCTTGACATTGCACTAAACGACACAGTGAACCGCGCACGTGGATTGTAAATCAAGAAAACGTATGTACGAGAAATTAATATGAGAATGTGAGGCCGGTGCACACTGCGACGAGGACGCAACGATGTAGCGTGCAACGGTAGCGCGCAGCGAGCGGCTAGCGATATATCGGGCTGCAAGCGAGCGGTAGCCTTCAGTACCGAACGATGTTTGCATTCAAGTTGACTTTTTTTTAAATCCAAAATTGGTAAGCCCTTGGCATCATCTCACCTAATGGTAAGTGACGATGATGCCAAAGATGGAAGCGGGCTTACCAAGATTCCCCAACGCAATGGAGAACTGGCTATCTTATCTTCATGCCGGAACACATTAATGTTGTTAACACTGATGTTTGGCGGCAAGACTTAGATAAGATGGTGGTAACTAGCCAGGCGGGCTTAGAAAACGCCCTACCACCAACCAAACCGAGTCTTAAAGTTGACCCCACCGGGAATCGAACCCTCGCGACCTCCTGGTGTAAAGTGAATGGACTAACAATTACTTTACGGAGGCGGTTAAACCTTGACCTTTTAACTCTTCAATAATTTCTTTGTAATTGTTTCGTATAATTACTTCGCTAATTGCCGCTAAATATCTGAATAACAGCACTACTATAGTTAAGTATACTATAGTAATTATAGCCGGGTCGTTCCTTTCCCTCTAATATGGTTGATGGGAGCGATGGCTGACTCTCGCGTTATATCCGCTGTCCGTGTGAACTGACCTCATCATCATTACAGCTCATATACGTCCCCACCGAGAGGCTCGAGCCTACCCTGAATCAGGGCGATTAGGCCTTAGTCGACCACGCGGGCCCAGTGCGGGTTGGTCGACTTCACACACAACCTTCGAGTTTCTTCGCAGGCGTGTGCAGGTTTCCTCACGATGTTTTTCCTTCACCGTTAAAGCAATCGGCAAGTACTCGTATGTACGTAAGATAAGTAAGTGAACTGACCTACTATTGTCAAAATCATTATTGACATTCAATGATTTTAATGTATTACTTGTGTCTTATTATATTGTTTTAATTTTCTAATGACATAATTATTATTTATTATTATTATTTATTTTATTTTTTTAGAATACACTGTTCCATTTTGTTAGTAAACTTAGGCTATTTTAGTAGATTAACAATATTAGTGCAATGTCAATGTATAGATTAACTAAAAGTCAATGAATTAAGAGCATAATTTAAATATGTCACGGAAACAACACAAAATAAATTTTAATATCTACCTACATAATAAACTCCCAAACACTCTTTATAATTCCTCCCCCGCACCCTACCGAGCATGGACGCTTATGCTAGACGAATTATGACATTATTAACTAATGATTGTTTATTTCTTCATTTTTCACAAATGACATTATGGAATTACTATTATATGTCTATCAGAAAGAGTGTAATTTGCACCTATATTTAATAAATATCTTGAATTTTAAATCTTGAGTCATACGGATTCCTCATGAAAAGAGCTAATTTGATAAAACTTTAACAACTATGTAAAATACCAATTTAAGATTAGAGTCCTTTGTTATTTGGTACACTTTGAGTTGATGTAATCATCTTCATCCTAACCTTTTTGTACACGTCCCCACCGAGGGGCTCGAGCCTACCCGGAATTAGGGCGATCGGCCCTTAGTCGACCACGCGGGCCCAGTGCAGGTTGGTCGACTTCAAACACAACCTTCGAGTTTCTTCGCAGGCGTGTGCAGGTTTCCTCACATAGTTTTCCTTCACCGTAAGATAATAGAGGCACTTTATTTGATTATTCAATAAAGTTTTATCAGCGATGCAAACTACAAACAATTTATAAAGTGCATCTAATAGCGTGCACTTAATTATCTGTACGGTAGTGTGTGTAGGTATGTGCACACACGTGTAGAGCACTGCCATGATAATAAAACAAAGTGCACAATGCATTTATCTTACACGTGATTTTAGGATAATAAATAAGCATTAAACCAAGAAAACATGTGTACGAGAAATAGTGCGTTTTTAACCGCCTCGTGGCATGATGGTTAGCCCATTCGCTTCACACCAGGAGGTCGTTGGTTCGATTCCCGGCGGGGTTACCTTTGTAAGACTCGGTTTGGTTGGTGGTAGGGCTTCAAAGTCCGCCTGGCTATCTACCACCATCTTATCTAAGTCTAGTCTAAAACAACAGTGTTAACATTATTGATGTGTTCCGGCTTGAAGATAAGATAGACAGATCTGCATTACGTTGGGGAATCTCGGTAAGCCCGCTTCCATCTTCGGCATCATCGTCACTTACCGTCAGCTTACCAATTGTGGATTAAAAAAATATTAGTGTTGAATAAGTGATCGCCCTAATTCAGGGTAGGCGCGAGCCCCTCGTTGGGGACGTATATGAGCTGATACGATTTTGAATAAGTATTCAAATGAGCAAATGAGAAGCTTGTTAATTTTACTGCAATATTCACACCAACATTATCCGCACACACGGCAAAGGCAAAATACATTTCTTGTTATCATAAACGTAAAATACCTTCTCGACAACCAACCAATATACAAATTGCACCACGATTCAGAGCCCACAGGCAGGGTTTACGAAACCAGGAACAGAAATATCTTATGTGGCCGACGAATAGCTGCGGTATAATGGCATTCTGCAGGTAGATCTATCAGGTCAGCTGCGAGCAGGTGTCTTGTTAGTGAAAGTACAACCATAAATTCAAAGAAAACGCTGGCCTATGCTCCTGCATAATTGCACGGATACGACGTGCAAAACAAAGAGGCTGCATGGCCGTAGCTAGGGGGGGGGGGGGCAATGCCCTACCTTGAAATCACAATGCCCTACCTTAAAAATACCAAAAACTAAGATAAATTATTATATTTAAATTGTTAGTACATATTTTAAGATTAAAAAAATTGTAGCGATAGGTATCTAAAATTTTCCGAACATACCACAGTTTGTGTAATTCATTTCATGTTATAATAATTCTTTGTTTTGTTTATAGATGGCATTTGAAGCGCCATCACATGAAGCGAGATGGGTCTATTTAATTATAGTATCTGTGATGCCCTACCTCAAATTCGACTCTAGCTACAGCCCTGAGAGGTTGCCTCGGCTGAAGTAACTATCTGACATATTACATTGCCTCATAAAATTTATGGTATTAGGAATGCTTGCACAAGTCAATGCAGCGTATGTATGCGTAGGCTGATGCATGCGACACACACAATCCAATGTAACGTGTGCAATGCAAGGTCATCACTTTGGTTGACGAAGTCAATCTCTTTGGTTTTTATTTTCAACCTACTTTTATAGCATCTTTTTGTCTTTTTTTACTTTTTTTTTGTTGTTTTTTTGAAATTGTCATTCCGATCCTGATCGATCATCGATACTATACTGTCTATTTCCATATTTTAATAATTTTTTTCGTTGGTGTAGGTAATGGCTAGGGCCGCCGCTTCTTGACCGGGAAGTCGTGGTTCGAATCCTGCCACGTACCAATGTGATTTAGATTTAGATTTCATATGTACGTTTATCTGACGCTCTTACGGTGAAGGGAAACATCGTGAGGAAACCTGTACACGCCTGCGAATAAACTCGTAGGTGTGTGTGAAGTCAACCAACCCGCACTGGGCCCGCGTAGTCGACTAAGGCCCGATCGCCCGAATTCAAGGTAGACTCTATCCCCTCGGTGGGGACGTATACGAGCTAATATGATGATGATAACGTTTAGGTATATCTTTTGCCATAGCAACTTAAAAAAATATATATTAAGTTTTTGGTGGATTTGTCTATTTTTAAAAGAACCCTGCTCCTCCCTCCATAACAAACTTCTATTTTGTGCGTGCATCGGCGTAATTGGAGGGTGCGCCGACGATGCATCACTTGTAGAAAGCGGTTGAAGTTAGCGCAAGCAGGATCTCATTGCATTTGTCTTCATTATTCCAACAGTAATTAACTGCACAGCAATTCGTCGATAGTAAATGTCTTCAAATTACTTTATGATATGAAAGCGAGCACTGTTTGTCACGGTCTAATTGTAACCGTGCGGGTTTAAGAATGCGTTCCACGAGGATGGTCTGTTGCTTCTAAGCACGGCTACGTATACCGCGACCTGTCAGTAACTTCAAATTTATAGTTGGTCCTACTTACATGAATTGATAAAATATAGCTGAATAAACAGCGGATTCAAATTCTTTTTTTTTATTCACAATTGGTAAGCCCTTGGCATCATCTCACCTCATGGTAAGCGACGATGATACCGAAGATGGAAGCGGGCTTACCAAGATTCCCCAACGCAATGGAGAACTGGTTATATCATCTTCAAGCCGGAACACATCAATGTTGTTAACATCGATGTTTGGCGGCAGGACTTAGATAAAATGGTGGTATCTAGCCAGGCGAGCTTAGAAAATGCCCTTCCACCAACCAAACCGAGTCACAGTTGAACTCCACCGGGAATCGAACCCGCGACCTCCTGATGTGAAGTTAATGACCTTAACCATTACGCCACGGAGGTGTCTGTCGCTATCTATACAACCTTGTCAATCACAGTCCACAGATAAATTAGCGCGGCAAAACAGACAATGCAATGTTCAATTCTCATTTTCTGCCAAGTTTCCCAGTTATTTAACTTATATGAGGTACTTACTCTCTTTTTGCGGGGATGCAAGTCCTCATAGTCCATTGCGATGCCCTCATCGCTGAAGGAGGATGATGCCGGTGGGGGGGAGGGGGTGCCGGAGCGCCAGGAGGAGCTGGAACTGCTGCTGGCTCCTGGAGACACTGACGAGCGACCACCCCACGCACCTACAAAAAAAGCAGTTTAAGAACATCCTGTATTAAAATATACCCTGGCTAGGCTTGTTACGTAGCGCAGAGCTAAATAAGTTATAGGCAGCACATGTGGGTACGTTTTTAGGTATATGCTGTAAGGAAGAATGTCGCGTGAAGCCGCTTAATGTGGGCAGCGCAGAACCGGTCGTCGTGGAGTCCTGGGGGGGGGGGCTATGTCCAGCAGTGGACGTCCTTCGGCTGATATGATGATGATATGCTGTAGGTACTTGACTTGAATCTTAATCGGTCTCATTACCATCTTATTTAAGAAAACTTTTTGCGCTAGTTTCTTAACGTTTAAAAAAAAACACGTGTTTTGTATGGAGACTTTAAGTTTTTTTAATTTTAGTATTTGTTGTCATAGCGACAACAGAAATCAGCCTGTTGACAGACGGACATACTGACGGAGTGCGAAGTCTTAGTAATAGCACCGTATTTGTGCAAATTTGTACGGAACATGTTATATCTAGACTTCTAAAGTCGCGTTAAGCAAAAGACACACTTGTAAAGTACTCCGTTAGTGGCTCTGAAGAAGTTTTTTTTTTAATTCACAATTGGTAAACCCTTGACAACATCTCACCTGGTGGTAAGTGACGATGTTGCCGAAGATGGAAGCGGGTTTACCAAGATTCCCCAACTCAATGGGGAACTGGCTATCTGGGGGCACGGCAGTGCCCCCGCCAAGTCGAGAAAAAAAAGCGGCACGGCCGTACCATCCTTTTCTCGAAGCAGTTCAGGCCATTTTCGACCCCCCCACAACTTCGTTGTAGATAAACCTAGAAGCCTGAATTTTCTGTACCCAAGCAGGCATCATATAAGCACGGTATATTCCAAATTTCATTCAATTTGAACCAGTACTTTAAGAATTATAACTAGTCAAAGTTTCTTAATTTGTCACTCACTGACTGACAGATCATCAAAATTCCAAGGCACTTCTAGCCGACATAGAAGATTCAAATTTAGAATACAATTAGTCTTTAGTGTATAAAGCAAGGAAAAACTCAAACATTTTGCAATTTCGGTCCAGTTTTCTAGTTACACAAACTACATTAATAACTTTGTAATCCCATATAAAATATATATAGGATTACAAAGTTATTTATGCAGTCGCAGGACCGAACTCCTTGATTTACAAGTTTTTAAGGCGCAGTTCATGAATCAATGTAGTTTTCTACAAAAATAGGTGAAATCCCACCAAAAACATCCTGTAAAAACTAGCCAAGTCTCGATTGAGCTGCTTGTTTTTCTATAAAAAGTAATGAAATCTCTAAGCAAAGCCAAGCCTAGTCTAGGGTTCTTTACTGCGATTTCTTTATTATTATGGTTAGATTTTATGTGACTTGGCCGTTGACTTGGATGTCTCAAGGAGTAAATATGCATAAAGAATGTTCAACGGCAGGTCACATAAAATCTAACCATAATAATAAAGAAATCGCAGTAAAGAACCCTAGACTAGGCTTGGCTTTGCTTAGAGATTTCATTACTTTTTATAGAAAAATAAGCAGCTCAATCGAGACTTGGCTAGTTTTTACAGGATGTTTTTGGTGGGATCTTATCTTCATGCCGGAACACACCAATGATATCAACATTGATATTTGGCGGCAAGACTTAGATAAGATGGTGGTAGCTAGCCAGGCGGGCTTAGAATATGCCCTACCACCAACCAAACCGAGTCTTAAAATTGACCCCGCCGGGAATCGAACCCGCTACCTCCTGTGTAAAGCCAGTGAACTTTGCCTCTGAGCTACGGAGGCGGTTGAAAAAACCCAGGAAACATCATCAAGAAGCGTTGGTGCATAATGTAATAATAAATTACGAAACGGAACTGGCCGGCCACTTTCACTTGTAAGAACAGCTATTTTCTCGCGGCACACATCGGCGGCGGCGCTAGAGTTGCGCCCGCGCGGTTCAGCGAGATGACTCGTAAACTTTTATGTGCGCTGCTTGGTGCGAACTATAAACTGTTGCCGTTTCGTCGGAGGCAGTTTCGTTATCGCTCTAGCACGCACTCAATTAAGCTATTAAACATAGTTAATGTCGCTAAAATGTCTTGTCTCTCAGATGTTGCAGATGTTGCAATACGCCTCTAAGGTTTTTCGTATCAAAGATGTCGATATATTTTTTTAATTAAAAATTTTAGTGCGTTTGACTATATTTCACCTGATGGTAAGTGACTATGTAGTCGAGGATGGTATTTTTTTGAATTCAAAATTGGTATGCCCTTGGTATCATAACACCTGATGGTAAGTGACGATGATGCCGAAGATGGAAGCGGGCTTACCAAGATTCCCCAGCGCAATGGAGAACTGGCTATCTTATCTTCAAGCCGGAACACATCAATGTTGTTAACAAAATGCCCTACCACCAACCAATACTACACACAAACTCAAATAAAGCCTATTCACTCTCGCCTTGAAGATCTCAAAATTGTAGGAGTCGGGAAACACAGACGCAGGCAAGGAGTTCCACTCCATCGCTGTCCGCATAATAAATGAGGCTTCGTGCTTATAGGCTGAATATCAATAACAAAGGGGTGGAACCTCCCCCTGCGTCTCGTTGACCGAAGGTGGAATGGAGCTGGGGGAATGAGGTCGTGAAGTTCTTGAGCACACTCTCCGAAACAAAGGCTTAAATGCAGAAAAAAAAAACACGAGCCAATGTGTTGACACAAGCTGTTACAGCACACCAGTTTGTACTAGACTAGTTAATCCTTTTTTTAACCGACTGCGCCAGAAGAGGGTTATGTTTTTCGACTGTATGTATGTAAAAATCGTCGGTGGCTCAACCGGTAACAAATCCGGGTTCAAATCCGGACGGCCAATGTACCAATGAGTTTTCAAAACTTACGTATACATACATATACTCACCGATTGCTTTAACGGTGAAGGATAACATCATTAGGAAACTTGCACACACCTGCGAAAAAACTCGAAGGTTGTGTGTGAAGTCGACCAACACGCAATGGGCCCGCGTGGTTGACTAAGGCCCGATCGCCCTAGTTCAGGGTAGGCTCGAGCCTCTCGGAGGGGACGTATATGAGCTGATTTTATTTTATTTTTTTTACGTTGTTTACTTAATTTATTCCCAATATTATGTATGTGTGTTTGGTGACAAGGAATCAATAAATGTCTTATGTCTTATGTCTTATGTCTTATATGATGATGATGATGATGTATGTATGTATGTATGTACATTTCTTTGGCACGCCCTGTAGCCTAAACGGCTTGATAGATTTTGGAGTTCCAAGTATTGTTAGATTAGTCTGGATCCGAATACATAGAATAGAATAGAATACATAGGGTATTTTTTTACTAGAGTGGCCAAAAAATTGTGGTTAAGTTTTTTCAAATTAAAAAAAACATGCATATTTCCACGCTTTTTAAAAAAAGCGTCGGTGGCTCAACCGGTAACGACTCGGTCCATCTAACCAGAGGTACCGGGTTCAAATCTGGGCGGCCAATGTACCAATGAGTTTTTCAAAAACTTACGTACATAATATCATTACCGATTGCTTTAACGGTGAAGGAAAACATCGTGAGGAAACCTGCACACAGGCCTGCGAAGAAACTCGAAGGTTGTGTGTGAAGTCGACCAACCCGCACTGGGCCCGCGTGGTCGACTAAGGCCTAATCGCCCTGATTCAGGGTAGGCTCGAGCCCCTCGGTGGGGACGTATATGAGCTGATATAATATGCATATTTACTGTTTTTAATTAATTCCTAAAGTTATTATCCCCAATAATTGGTAAGCCCTTGGCATCATTACACATAATGGTAAGTGATGATGATGCCTTAGTGGTCTATGCAATTGGTAAGCCCTTGGCATCATTACACCTTATGGTAAGTGATGATGATGCCCTAGTGGTCTATGCAATTGGTAAGCCCTTGTCATCATTACACCTTATGGTGTGATGATGATGCCTTAGTGGTCTATGCAATTGGTAAGCCTTTGGCATCATTACACATTACGGTAAGTGATGATGATGCCTTAGTGGTCTATGGAATTGGTTTGGGCTACATAAAGGAGCGCGCCATTATATAAGTTACGAAATTGATCGAGTGAAGTAAAAGCTTAAAAAATATATTCTTTGGTGAAGTGGCACATTGGCCGGAGCTCCTAACCCTCGAGTTACACCGAATACCTGTCTAGACAACGCACGTCTAGACTTCAGTCTAGACAGAGAACATTTCGTACATTTTGTGCTAAAACATCAGATGCTTGAATGTCAGTCATCAAAATTTCTGTTTGTTAAATTAAAATGCTGACTAAATTTCATATAAGTACACATGGTGCCCAGTTATAAAATACACAAATGAAAGGGAGTGTAACTAGACTTTAATTCATCGTAAAAATAAAAAATAAAAACGTTCAGAAATGTTTTTTTAAAGATTTTTTATTATAATTGCATAAGTTTGAGCTAATTATGTGAATAAAGGGCAATAACTTTTAAATTGTCAGGACTATTGAGTTCAAATAAACACAGAAAAGATGAAAAATAAAGTGCACTGAGAAATAATAAAAAAACAAACCATAAGAAATCACTGTTATTTAGAAAACATAATGTTTTAACAGAAATATCACAATTTTTCAGATTTTTGCAATTAAATAAATAAACCTCTATTGGAAATCTGACATCTACTGATGAATGAAACGATATTATCTTTTGGCTATCGATAAACGAATGCGTTTGTTTGCCGTGGTCCTACTGCTTCGCACTCCAGTAAGTACCAAACGATTTTATTCTCTCTCGCTTCGCTCGCTCCACTCAGATCCGCCACCCAGGGAAAGTGTCACACCTTTGGTACTGTTGGCAGTGACAAGCAGTAGAATCACGGTAAACAAACCACAAACTATCTCCACACAGAGCAGCTCTATGGTTGACAGATCGATCAAAGTTTACTACGGTCAAACCTGTGTCGTTGCTTATTCACAATCCTGCGCTATTCTGGCCGTTCTGCTGCCAAACTCCCTAATGAGAGAGCTCTATGTTGCATCCTTTCATATGTCGCTTTTGAACGTATATTGCTATACCTACTAAAGTGCAGGCATTATGTGCAATACTGCATACCTAGGTTACGTAAACCTAATGGTCTTCACCGCTCGTTGACCACTAGGGGAGTCTACGCACCGCACGCTCACCAATAAGCGTGTGATGTAATGAACAATTTTAAATTAAGGAAGTATTGAGTTATCCGCAGCGGCACCAATAATTTAAGACTAACTGTTCCTAAGCCTATCCTTTTAAATTACTCCTTTGGTTAATCACATATTTTTTTCACAGACAACACCAAATAGTATTTGCCTTCTGCAATTAAAATGTAGATGACAGGACGCGTATTAAGCACAGAGGTTGTATACGTATGGTGAAAAATCTCTTTTTGAAGGAATACTAAAAAGATCGCAACTACAGAAATCGCACTTGTTTAATTTGCAACTTTCAATAGCGCATACCTTTTAGTTGCCATAGCAACATAGGAAAGACAGAGAGGGAGTAACAGATTCGTCATTGCATGAGTCACTCTGTCTCTTATTGGAGAGAAAGATGAGAGAGACGCGCGTGATGAGGTATGCGCTATTGAAAGTTTAAAGGGAAAATTAAAGGGAATAACGAAGTAACTATTTAGTAATCTGTGGAATAAGTGTGGTTACAGCCAATCTACATTCAGACGAAGTTAACATTCAGTTACCGTCGTTACATACATTTTGGGACGCGTGCTGGGTAGGATCGTGGTGTGGTGTGTGGTGCGGCGCAACTTACTGGGGCGCGGCGAGTTGGGGGAGCAGCTCAGTGACATCAGAACCAGGGCGGCGTTGCACTCGTTCATCTGGTCGTTTTGCTCGCCGTAGCCCAGGTCACAGGAGCTACTCGGGCCGCGCTTACGTGACCTGCAAACAAGAACAGGAATATGAAAGGTATGCCTTCATTATCATTAAGGCCTTAGGATAGGTCAAATGACAATATTCAATTCAAATTATTGAAAGACTGTGGACAGATGGAAAAAATATATAATATACTTAAAGTACATAATAAAAATAGATTTAATTGAATACAATTTTAAAAATATTACCACTTTTGATGAAAAAAAATAAACTGTAGACCCTGTTTTTGGCATTAATTGCAAAATTTTTCGAAAACAAATAGTTAATGTTGAATGAAACCAACACACAAAAATCGGTGACTTCAAGACCTTTCATTTTAATTGAACACATTTTTAAAAGCTATTATTTAACATGCAATGTATGTAACTATGTATGTTTGTCCGGGTGAAATCTTGCAAGTTAATTTTGACCCACTTCCCGGTTTCCGATTGAGCTGAAATTTGCATGCATATGTATATCGCGTGACAATGCAATATTATTATAAGCTTGTACCTAAAAGTTTTTTTAATTTTCGAAAATTATTTTTAATTTCTTTGAAAGTATAGAAAAGTAATAAAACATGTGAAAATCGAGAATTGGACGTACGGTTTCAACGTAACAGCCGCGTTGAAGCCCGCATTGATTTAAACTTAAAATTAATAGACTTACGTTCGATATTATTTAAACACGTATCAACCTGCTCGGATTGAGACATCTTAAAGCCTTAAGAGGACTTGTAAAGTTTTTGAGCGATTCCAAAAGTTTTAAATATTGTTGTTAACATTAAAGTTAGTTATGAGGATTTCCCGTTATTTTCTTTACGGCTTAAATCTCGAGTAAATCTCTAAGGTCCCTCTACTTAACATTTATGCAACGAGTAATATATTCATAAGCAGTGGACGTTTTTCGGCTGAAATGATGGTTATTGATGATGAATTGATGATATATAAATAAATTATCATTGAAGGGAATTCTGATAGACGCAATGTTTTCTGGCAACATTTTTGCAGGGATCGATATTTTTCGTTTGCATTTAATACCCGACAACATATATCGTCTCCGTGGCGAAATGGTTAGTTCATTCGCTTCCCACCAGGAGGTCGCGGGTTCGATTGCCGCGATTAAAATTTGTAAATTTCGGTTTGGTTGGTGGTAGGGCGAGGATATCGCGTAACAAACACACACAAAAAAAAAAATACAGTCGAATTCAGAACCTCCTTTTTTATGGTAGTCGGTTGAAAATAGATACTCGTATGTCTGTTCCAACTTAGCATTAATTAAAACCAGGCTGAAATAGGATATTCTGTTCCTTATCGCTATGATGATTTAAACAGATGGCCGTTGGGGTAGTAAAGTTCTCGAGTGACGACCGCGCACCTGAAAGCATAGCGTAGGTAGGCCTCCCTCTTAGTGTACCGACGACCGGTCGTCGTGGAAATCTTTGGGGGAGCCTTTGTTCAGCAGCGGACGTCTTTCGGTTGTTATAATGATGATTATTAAACGATCTTCTTAGATATATCATCATCATCATATCAGCAGAAAGAGCTCCACTGCTGGATAAAAGCCTACCCCAAGGATTTAATTCCACGATGATCGGTCCTGCGCTGCCCGCATCCGCGGCCTCCCGCGATCCTCATCAGGTCGTCGGTGCGCGATCGCCACTCGAGAACTTAACTACCCCAACGGCCGTCTATTCTACGAGCTATGTGCCCTGCCCTTAGATAGATACTCCGTGAAAACCAAATTTCTATCGTGAACAGATTTTATTCGCCTTTACAAAAGGACGTATAAATAATTAATATCAACAAGTCTAGACTCTAGACAACAGACTGTTGACCTCTTTTTGTATACCAGTACGCATATTGGTGGGTTAGTCGGGGGCGTGCGGGGGTGTGAGGGCGCGAGGGGGTCGGGCCGTCGACACGTTGCGTAAGCGGTGACCTAAAAAGGTTGGAGGGAGTCTGGGGAGTCTAGATTTTCAGCATTGGGGAAGGACATGTCCTAAGCTTGGGCGATCACCTTCGCAGTTCGTTCATCCTGCGGTTCGACACCCCGGCCCCCAGCCAACATTGGCTGAACTTACATTGAATTATTATTATTCAATTTCTCAGAAGGACTCCTTTTCGTTTTCAGTTTAGATTCGCTCAATAGGGATGACGAATGCTAGTCATCTGATTTACTTTTCAAGCGACTTCCAAAAAGGAAGAGGTTCTCAATTCGTCTGTATGTTTTTTTTATGTGTGTTACCTAAGAACTTTTGACTGGGTGAACCGTTTTTTATGATTCTTTTTTTATTTGAAAGCTAGTGCTATCAAAATCGGTGTAGTACTTTATTAGAAAATTAACAAAAAGCAAAAATAATAATGCAAAAATGTACTAAGTTGTTGCAATGGAAGTCGGTTTTTTATCGTGTTTAGCGTTTTCAATTATTATCATCTGTCAAAAACGACATTTTGTTCTAAAAATATTTGAAATACCTAGGCGTGACGTCATAGTTTAGCAGCGTCATTTAGGTACTCATTTTGTGATTTTGGTGAATTAAATATCGAAGACTTGATGGAAAACGAAACGAGTAAGGTTTTCCGAAGTTTAAGTAGGAGGTCAATTTAGTGATCAAGAGTTCATAATTTACTTCTGATGCTGTCGTCATCCCTATTATACGACATTTTAGTATTGCACCTTGCAATATGTAAGGTAGCCTGGTGATGCACATAGCATCACCCGCGGTCACGTGAAGGGAATTTAGATTTACACCTACGGCCGTAAGCAACGCGACCTTCGTACACATCTGGAATCAGATGTGCAGGTTTCCTCACGATGTTCTCTCGGTGGGGACGTATATGAGCTGACATGATGAAGCGAAATATATGTAATAAAATCTAGTTATAATTTATCTAAGCATGTTCTATGAACTGAAAGATCAATGATTGTTTTAACCGGTCATTATTACCCAAATGCGCCAGAAGGAAGGTTATATTTTTCAATTGTATATAAATATGTAAATCTGGACGGCCAATGTACCAATGAGTTTTTCAAAAACTTACGTACATATAATTACCGATTGTTTTAACGGTGAAGGAAAACATCGTGGGGAAACCTGCACACGCCTGCGATGAAACTCGAAGGTTGTGTGTGAAGTCGACCAACCCGCACTGGGCCCGCGTGGTCGACTAAGGCCCGATCGCCCTAATTCAGGGTAGGCTCGAGCCCCTCGGTGGGGACGTATATGAGCTGATATGAATGAATATTCCTTTGGCAAGCTCTGTAGCCTAAACGGCTTGATGGATTTTAGAGTGCAAGGTGCCATTCGATTAGCCTTGATCCCGTGAGTGACATAGGATACATTTTTACCCATTATCATCATCATATCAGCCGAAGGACGTCCACTGCTGGACAAAGGCCTCCCTCAAAAATTTCCACGACGACCGGTTCTGCGCTACCCGCATCAATCGCCCACCCGCCTGCCAAGCGTGGCGATTACGGCAACACCCCCCAATCATCTGCACATTTTTACCCGAATGGCCAAAAAGAGGGGTTAAGTTTCTATACAATCGGGTTTTAATTAATTCTTTTAGTTATTATCTTCAAACCATAACATGCTGCTTAAATTCCAGTAGTCGGCTTACCTCACCGTGCTAACCTACACACCGGATTGTTTACGTTTCTGCACAATAATGACTAACTGGACAGCAAAAAAAAAACACGAGAATACAAAGTTTCTTTACTTTATGGCAGCACCTATTTTAAAATTCAATGTCAAAGCTCGAAACGAGTCCGTGTTATTGTATAACATTGTTACTGTAGCGAACTAACCTGCCTAACGAATGACGCAGGAACTATACACGAATAATGTACTGTGTAAATACGTCGCTGTGAAAATAACAGGTGACGCTATCACGAACCTACGCTCTTCAAACCAGTTGAATAATACACTTAAATAACACATGCATAGAATCTATAGCTCAATACACTTGCGCAAGCGATCGACGTCACTGTAGAAATAAACAAGTCACATTATAAATTAGGTAATTTTCCGCATATCTAACATAGGAGGCTCGAGTTTCTATACAAACGTAGTTCCGCTTTAATACAAAATCTACATGCCGTATTGAATCTAAACATTGCAAATATATTGAGTAGACTAGACACATGTCGAAGTTTGTAATAACGTTTGTATGAAAACTCGAGCCTCCCCTGGGGACCTGTGTTAAGAGGACTGTGAACCCACGGCGAAAATTCGACTCTTCATACAAACGGTGATAACGATTTTCACCTCTTAAATGTTAACCGATTTGAACCAATTTTTGACAGGTTGTCAGTCAGAACAAAAGCTAGGCATATACGTTTCGTTTTTTAAATTTACTGATTACAATTTAAAAAAAATGACCGAAATTAGTTTTGTATTAAAACGTATACAAACAACTTTATCAAAAAACAAAAACGTATAAGCCTAGCTTTTATTATGACTGACAACCTATCAAAAATTGGTCCAAATCGGTTAACATTTAAGAGGTGAAAATCGTTATCGCCGTTTGTATGAAAGGTCGCAGCTTCACAATCCTCTTAAGTTGTATGGTGAAGTCAGTCAGCTAGTTCTCCGTAGTGAAACCGGTGTTTTTGCTCGTTTCTGTGTTTTTCACAAGATAATTTGTTTTTATCTTAATTTTAATTAAATATTGAATAAAACTGATTATCCTATAAGATAAATAAATAAGCTATTTGCACAAAATTTGCTTTATTTATTTGCTTTATCTCAGAAACGTAGGTAGTAGGCACAAAAACACAAGGTGCGTTCGGTAAGTGTCACTGATTCGAATGTAATATCCATAGTAAATGTACCTAAGGGATCATTCAACAATTACGTGATCACCGGAAGGGGGGGGGGGGGTCAGATGCTTGTATATACATCTGGATTATTTGGGGGGGGGGGGAGGGAGAATCCATGATTACGTTATCATTTTATAAACTAAATATTTAAAATATTTACGTCCAATTTTGAAGTCTACTACTGGTAACACTAACTATTAGATAGATGGAACGGGATTTCCCCTGCTATAGACAAACTGTGGAACAGTGTGACCAGATTCAGTATTTTTATACTTTTTCGGCATATATTATCATACATTTTAAGCACGGACGAAGATTACGTAATCAAGGCGAGGGGGGGGGGGGGTTCAAAAACAAAAGATTACGCTGTGATCACATAGGGGGGGGGGGGGGGTTAAAAAAACGGCCAAAAATGATCACGTAATTGTTGAACGATCCCTAACACAATGATGAAAATCAATAAGAAGTGATATTTTTTTTTATTCACAATTGGTAAACCCTTGACAACATCTCACCTGGTGGTAAGTGACGATGTTGCCGAAGATGGAAGCGGGCTTACCAAGATTCCCCAACGCAATGGGGAACATGGCTATCTTATCTTCATGCCGGAACACACCAATGATATCAACATTGATATTTGGCGGCAAGGCTTAGATAAGATGGTGGTAGCTAGCCAGGCGGGCTTAGAAAATGCCCTACCACCAACTAAACCGAGTCTTACAATTGACCCCGCCGGGAATCGAACCCGCGACCTCCTGTGGAAAGCCAGTGAACTTTGCCTCTGAGCTACGGAGGCAGTTAAAATATTACTTACTTACGTTAAATATTTCAAGAAAAACTTTTAGGTACTTTAATTTTAAAAGACTTTTGAATATTTCGTATTCTTATCAGCAAACCCTTTGTATAATCATGGGGTGCATGAAAAATAACTGGTCCGCCATCTTTAGGATTCAGCCATATTGGATGTAGAATGACGTCACTTAGCTAACCATGCGTTGTTCTTCAAATTTAACGAGAAAGCAAAATTTCAGCTCAATCGGAAACAAAAGTTGTTCAGTTTGATGAGTAGAAGCCCTGTGCCCCAGTTAACGGGACCTACACATATTTTGTTACACTCTGTATAATATGTATACTGCACTAATTACACTGGCAAGAGAAAATTATGGAAGTAGCTATCTTCAAACTGGTATCTATTCCATATTGAACAATTCGATATCAAACCCCACACACAACAATGAGAATTCACAATTGAATTTGCAAATCTTCATTTTCAAGCACCCAGAGATTCGACAATCAGTCTCAAATTCAGCCTTAAAGATAATGTGAAAGCAATTTCGAGCATAGACTTGAATGTCTGTTTACGATATCGATAACATTGTGGAGTCCTGAGGTCGTTATGTCGTCGGGGTGTCAACGACCGCCGCAGGTGCCCGCGCCCCGCGGTGACTTTGCTTCTCACTTGCTGCTAGTGGGTAAGGGCAAGGGCTGGGAGCTTGAGACTCTTTCAAGTACCACTGATCTCTTTTCTTAAACGATGAAAACTAACAGGACTTCTTTAAATAAGGGAATAATATAGCGCGGTGTTCTTTTGTTGCAACTTTCATATACCTTTGATCTCTTTTCTTAAAAGATGTAAACTAACAGGACTTCTTTGAAGGAGGGGATAACCTCGGGGTAGCGTGGTGGTGACCTTTTGTTGCAACTTTCAAATATCTTGGATCTCTTTTCTTAAGCGACGAAAACTAACAGGACTTCTTTGAAGAAGGAGATAACCTCTGGCTAGCGCGGTGTTCTTTTGTTGCAACTTGTCGTCTCCTTTTCGAGTGATTTGCTAATCTCTTGGACGCCGGCCGGCATTTAGCGTTTACGCTGCCAGTCCCACAAATAGCTACGCACGTGACGTAATTTCCTCACACCCGATGACGTAACGCCCCGCGCAGCAAAATCTCGCCCACTTATTTGGGACGAATATCCGAAATATTTTCGGAAATAGATATGTAGAATACATACAAGAGCACCACATACGTCTGCTTACTCATTCATTATCGACATTGACGCTATATTTGGGCTGTAATGTAAGGTGACTATGATCGTCAAGTTGGTTGCAAATGATTCGTTCGAGGTTCGTATCACATAACTAGGCAAAGTTCGACAGGCACGGCCACCAGGACGCATGCGCGAGGAAGCACAGCTGAGTACACTGCACCTCACCTTGCCGCTTGCCGACTAGTAGTACACACACCACACCACACGTAACATTGAGAACGACCTTGCCGCGGTTGCCGGCTGCTGGTTTTATCGTTGATAGCCACATTTTGTTTATCTACGACACGAATATGTCGACGACGTATAAACACGTTGCGTAATTGAGCAGCGCCGGCACACTCTACACGAACACGTAGATAATTTATTTCGACCGGCGGCATTTAGACTTGCACTACAAGACATGCCATGATTAAGATATCAATATTTTATGGATGCCTGCATTTAGGAAGATACATATGTACACGTATTATTTATTAGTTAATTTCGAAAATCCTAAATACTTTTAGGTACAAGCTTTTATTTGAAAATGATTTCGATCATGTCGTATTCCTGTCAGCACACCCTTTCGTTTGATATCCATCATGGGCCATCATGTCGTATTCCTCTCAGCAAACCCTTTCGTTTGATATCCATCATGGGCCTGGGGGTGCATAAAAATAACTGGTCCGCGGCCTTTGGGAGTCCGCCGTATTGGATCCAATATGGCATCACTTAGTTAACCATGCATTGTCATCCAAACCAAAGTATCGGCACACACGCAGCGACTTTCGGCGTTGCCCAAATCTAATCAGTGCATTTTAAGCTATCATCGCGGTCGGATGCATTCAAAACATTCATTTTACGTAACATTTATATTAGTACTAACATAACTGTCCAAACTAAACTACTACAAAATTCAAAATTCAAAACAATTTATTTCAAATAGGTAAAAATATATTGTATATTACAAATTATGTCATGATTCAGATTACAGTCTCAGGTAATGGTATTTGTTATAGAATCAACATATATATCTTTGTCATTCACATAATCTATTATTTTATAATATCCTCTAGAGCACAAAACTTTTTTGAGATGAATCTTGAATTTATTCTCTGACAAACTAGTTACATTTTCTGGAATTTTATTGTAGAATCTTATACACTGCCCCACAAATGACTTCTTAACCTTACTCAGTCTCGAAAAGGCTATATCTACTACTACTACTACTTCGCTGTCTGAGCGACCCGAAGTGGATCTTGGCCTACGATCTTGGCCTCCGACATTAAAGTGCGTCACTCTATCCTATTTTGTGCCAAGTTTGACCATTCGGGCACTCCCAACTCTCTGAGGTTTTTGGCGACTTCATCCAAACTAAACGTCTATGTAAAATTTCAGCTCAATCGGAAACCGGGAAGTGGGTCAAAGTTAACTTGCCAAATTTAAAGCGGATAATTTACATACTTACATACGAAAATTGCAAGATAAATAAAAGCTTATTAAAAATAGTGCTACTGGACAAGCTTTTTACCGACCGGGAGACGGCGCGGCGGCGCGGCGGCGTGGCGCGGTGGCGGCAGCAAAGAGCTGGTTTACTTAAAGACAGAGAACCTAAGAGAGTTTATAGGACACAAGTTGGAAAAGCGAGAGGCGAATGAATATTTCACAAACTATAAAATATTCGTTCCATCCAATGCGTTCGGTGACGACGCCCGAGCCACCCGAGCTGCACGCACCGCCCGAACCCGATGCCGATACCGACCGGCGCAGCACGCCACTCGACACCTAAAGACACCAATTTAACGTGTTGCTAACCGAAATTAAAATTTAAAAAAACAATCAGATTTTCAATGCAATTTATAAGATTGACATGGCTTGTAAGTAGCAGAGATGCTGATTAAATAAGATGGAGATTAGACAAGGAATGCTCAGATTTATATTGGCTTGTTCAACATGTTCAACAAGTTTTTTCCTCATAGGCAATACAACAAAAAACGCATCACGCGGCCGTGCACACTCTAGACTCTAGTCAGATAATACAAACAAAAAGTGTACTAAGCAACGACTGTTAAATTTATCAGCGAATCTGTTACGTAACTCAGCCGTTCTGCCTTCGTTATCGAGTCTGTAACAGCGCAGCGGTCCTAGTTTAGTTAGCGCTCGGTTAGCAACAGAACGCCCGCCAGCCACAGGCAGGCACAAAGGCTTAATGTCAAACAGATCATTACCAAAAGCGCTAAAGGCTAACACGGAATTGTTATTAATGTATTAGGCCTTGAAAACGTTTTTGTCTATACGTTGAGGTAGGTTAGGTCGTTTTTTGCTGGCTTTTTAGCGGCTCCGGTCGTGCCAAGATCGTTCCGCCCGCGCGTGCGCCCCCACCCTCTCCCACCTTCCCCCACCAGTGCCGATGAGGTCATCGATAGATTTAGCCTTGTAACCATGACACCTCCAATTGTATCAAATATTTTTTTGGCGAGGAATGCACAGTGATAATACTTTACTTACACTATTGTCAAATGAGAAGAATATAGAGGTAGAGCTGATAAATGAAAAGTGTAAGTAACAAAGAATGTCTCTACTTGAAAGTCTGTTTGCCAAGGTGATAAGACACGAAGCATTTCAAAAGGCAAGGCTGTTTTATTACCGATAGACGAGACGTCACGCACGTCATTACATTGTTAAGGTTGTCGCAGCAATAAAACATTGAACTTGAACAGGCCAAAATACAGATACAATGTCCGGCCAAAACCTAAGGAAGATTTGACCTTCCGTATGATGAGCGACGAGGTCACATTAGTACTTGTCATGCAATGACGCTAGCATAATCAAGAAGCGATTAGCCGCGCTGTTCAGCTCCATCCGTAAATTTCTCAGAAAACGTTGGCAGTTTTTGCTCCTACCAAGTGGAATAACCTGCAGGTAGGACGATGAAAGTCAACGACGACGTATGCGCCGACGCCAGAAGAACATTCTGGATAAATGAATAACCATTAACTTCAGGTTTGATGAAACACAATTTTTATGTCTGACGGAAGCCTTTCTGTTTCTTACTGTATACAAATATGAAAGATCTTTAGACTTAATACGTTCCTACCAACTTAAAATTCGTACGGATATGCTTAGCAAATCTAACGTGGAACAATAGCGAGATTATTAAATAATTTTGCATAATATTGAATGCTATTTTACTTGTAACACTTTCTCTGTTTGACGGTGCGGCTGCATACACCTGTCGAATGAGATAACGAGGCCCCGCACCAACGAAAGCAAGCGTGTAGAAAGCAATCTGGTGGGAAAGTTCGGCCCCACCACCACCACCACCGGGCTACCATCGCCACCGGCGGCACGCGCCTTCTCTTTGTATGTTGCGCAAACGCAAGCGGACCGTAAACCACTCCTAGAATGCTGGCGACATTAACTACTTGTATTTGTTATTATATTTCATGTATTACTGATTATCTATTTATCTTCCCCACTCTTGAATTCCGGCAACGGCAAGCCATGACTCATGAAATCACACAACAGGCAAAAGAGCCATTGTTTAATATTTATCTATAGAACTTTGTTTTAAATACGAAAAACAGGTTGATTGTCGTCGGAGAACTAATTCAATTTAAATTGTTCTGACCTATTTATCTCGCTCGCCACAAATATTCAAGCATTTGAACGTGAAGTATGATTGTTATTCAAAGTCGGACCTGCTACTTCGACAATGAAAGCGTGCTCAGTTCCGCTTAGCCAGTTGAGGAATGTGGTGGTATGGCGGAGGTAGGTCGCAAGCGCTGTGGTGACCTAGATGGCAAGGGCATGCTTCACCTCAGAGCTCATGTAAACTTGCTATTAGGAAAATCATGTTTTTACATCACCATAAGACAGAGATGTCACTAGGCTAGCAGAATCAATTGATTGTTAAGTCAAATTGTCTTTTCTCTCTTATCGTGTGGCACAATTAACCATGCTATCCAAGGGATTGCACTTAGCATCACGCGCGGTCACATGTAGGTCATTTTGATAAACACCTACGGACGTGTGCAACGAGACCTTCATACACATCTGGAATTCGATGTGCAGGTTTCCTCACGATGTTTTCCTTCACCGTTAAAGCAATCGGTAAGTATATGAACGTAAGTTTCGAAAAACTCATTGGTACATTGGCCGTCCGGATTTGAACACGAGACCTTTGGTTTGGAGGATCGAGTCATTACCGGTTGAGCCACCGACGCTTCTTATTGTCGAAAACTTATAATGGTCTTGCTAAAATATGAACAGTGACCTTGTAAACGCCATGTCGAAATCCCGATTTGGCGTCAGTCCACCTTCCCATTGTATGACGTTGGATTGGCGTCGACAGATGATCAGAAGCAACAGCTAGCGACGTTTAAATGAAGGTAACTTCTGCAGCCTGTGTTCAATTAACTAGAGGTAGCGTCCGAGTAGGAAAGCCAGAGTGTGACTTGAAATTGGTTGCTTTATCTGACAAGATTTCTTAAATGAAGCAATCAACTATCGACTGACTTGTTGGGTTAGTGGCAGCCATGATAAAGACATAAACATTTTATGGATGCCTACATTTGTCTACATTTAGGACGATAAGTTCATTTCGAAAATCCTAAATACTTTTAGGTACAAACTACTACCTAGCAGTTTTAATTTTTTTCTTGCATTGTATTTACTTGTTTTTTTTTGCTTGTGTGGGTTCTGAATAAATTATTATCTTATCTTATTTTAACTACGGTGGACCGACGACCTGGTGAAGATCGCTGGAAGCTGCTGGATGCGGGCAGCGCAAGACCGGTCGACGTGGAAATCCTTGAGGGATGCTTTTGTCCAGCAGTGGATGTTTTTCGGCTGATATGATGATGATGATGACAAGTTTTTATTTGAAAATTATTTCGATCATTTCGTATGTCTCTCAGCAAACCCTTTTATTTGATATCCATCATGGGGTGCATAAAAATAACTGGTCCGCGGCCTTTGGGAGTCCGCCATATTGGATCCAGAATGGCGTCACTTAGCTAACCATGCCTTGTCATTCAAACTAAACGTGTACGTAAAATTTCAGCTCAATCGGAAACCGGGAAGTGTGCCAATTTTGATCGTGGCAGCGCGCCTGCTGGACCGAGGGTCGTGGTTCGATGCTCACTCTGGGCAAAGATTCATGTGACGAACAGGGTTTTTTGCTGCGTGTCTGAGTGTTCAATGTGTATTTAAACTGTATATCAGTCTCTGGTGCCCTAGTACAGGGAATCCTAGTTTGGGGTCAGATGACCGTGTATGGTTTGTCTCCGTATTAAAAAACCGGCCAAGTGCGAGTCGCACTAGCACTCCGAGAGTTCCGTACCACCACATCTCTTCACACAACTACATAGTATAATCAAAGTATAATATATACATTAGTACTAACAATATAATGACAGTGATACCTAATGACATTACAAACAAAAGACATCAACGTGAGCGACAAAATCACACTCACACTTGGCCGATTTTTATTGTTTTTTCTTTTACTTATTAATACTATAATCAGACCAATTTTCACGCTTGTTATTGTTACCGTTTTTACGATAGAGCTAAATCAAAAATAGAGACTACTTCTAGATATGTCTTCGCAATGGGGAACTGGAAGACCTATATCTTCTAGATATAGGTCTTCCAGTTCCCCATTGCGTTGGGGAATCTTGGTAAGCCCGCTTCCATCTTCGGCAACATTGTCACTTACCACCACGTGAGATGTTGTCAAGGGTTTACCAATTGTGAATAAAAAAAAAAAGAGACCTTAAAAAAACACGTGTTTTGTATGGGGACCCCCCCTTATTTTTTCACTTTTACAAATTTTTTGTATTTGCTGTTAAAGTAGCAACAGAAATACACATTCTGTGAAAATTTCAACTGTCTAGCTATCACGGTTCATGAAATACAGCCTGGTGACAGAGGGACAGACGGAGAGACAGCGGAAGCTTCGGAACCCTAAAAGTCAAGCCATAGTAAAATGTAAGCTTGATTTGTAAGAAAATATAAGTGATTCTGTAAGTACATAAGGAGTAATGTACAAAATACTATCGATTCAGGCATGAAATGAGGTTAACCCCTCCATAAAAGCCATCCAGGCAGCCCAAAAGGAGCACATTTGATTAGGGTTGCTAAGCGTTCTGTTTTCCCAGGACGTGTCCTGCTTTTGGAGTGTCGTGGATAGTTTTTAAGTAGTGTCCTGGGTTTTGAGTGAATTGTCTTATTTGAGAATCGAGTATATGTATAACTTATAGGTGCGATAGACATTGAAGAGCATCAAAAAAAGGCCAAACACAAGATTACAGTCTTAGGCAGGGACTTCTAAAGCCTTAGACACTTTCTCGAAAAAAAAAGAGAAAATAGTACCTAGCTTATGAAGGGGCTGCAGCTTAATTTTTGCTATTAGTTAAGTTTCATTGATCTTATATTTTTTGCGTGATTGCTATAAACTATTGTTATTTTAATGCATCCTGTTTTTAAACAGAAATGTCCTGGTATTCCGAATTTGGGGATGGATTTAAACAGAAATGTCCTGGTATTCCGAATTTGGATGGCAACCCTACAGTAGATGGACATTTGTCTATTCACTAGCAATGTTCGATGCCATAGACAACGCTCTTCTAGTGCGCTGCCGCTGTCCCATTTTAAAACTAGGCCACTATGTCACACCAATGGCGGCCGCGACAAGAGACTACAGGCGCCCGCCATCTTTGCATTTGATTCACATTTTTATTACACCAATTTCTGAATTAGAAATTGTAAACAATAGAGATATAGCTTATTCGAGACTGAGTAAGGTTTAAAAGTCATTTGTGGGGCAGTGTTTAAGAATCACACTAATATTATAAAGGCGAAAGTTTGTGAGTGTGTGAGTGTGTATTTTTGTTACTTCTTCACGCAAAAACTACTGAACGTATCTGGCTGAAATTTGGTAGGTAGACAGATTAGGACCTGGATTAACACAAAGGCTACTTTTTTTCACGCTCACACACGCACTGCGCACCCTCGAAAAGTCATAAAAACGTTGTCCACGCGGGTGAAGCCGCGGGAAACAGCTAGTCTACAATTAAATTCCAGAAAATGTAACTAGTTTGTCAGAGAATAAATTCAAGACTCATATCAAAAAATTCTTGTGCTCTAGAAACGTTACAGTTGTTAGATATTCTGTGGCCCCGGATGAAAAGAAAACGAGATTGAACTTTCACTTCGCCATCGACGATTGCGAAATATTCCAAATCACGAGTCAAGTTTCTATCTGTTAATAACAATCTAAGATTGTACAATAAACTATTATCTTCGCGAAGCCGAACATCATTGGCTGATTGTGATTATTAACGAATATCTATAAAAAACTTTCTTTTCATTATTTTTTTTTGTGTCTGTGACTTTTTGGCTTATGCAACTTACCTAAACCAAAGTATATTATATATTAGTACTAACATACAGTATGGACACTCCCTGCCGCTCTCTAGATTGCGACCTCACCCCCTCGTCACCTATATTGATACAGATTGGTTACAGTTTGGTTGTCGAACGTATAGGATTTCGCCGCCATTTTATTTGTTCCGTCATTCCTTTTTTTGAAATGTCATTTCTGGCCCGTTGTATGAAGTGTCCAGGGTGTGCCCTCAGAATACAGAATGAGGGTGTGCCTAAACTATGTAGGGGCGTGATGTTGTGAGAATTCACATATACAGGATGTAACAAAATGCTTCTACTCATCATAATGAACAACTTTTGTTCTACAACTTTGCTGAAATCGCAAAAAAAATTGTTTACTCTTCATACAAATCGATCAGCTGATCGACCAATTTTGTGCATTTTAGTATGGAGGGGTCAAATTTTGTATTCGAGAATTGACTATGGGTTCCTTAGGAAAAAAAATCAGTACGATGAGTTTTTTTTTACAACCTGTATAGTGTATTTCGAATAACAAGGCTACATTCCACTTGAGACATAACAATAGGAAGTGTACCTAGTGCTTATCTTTGATTGACTTATTAATATTATTTTACTCTCTCAACACTTGAACCTTAAGCAAAGTATATAACATATTAGTACTCCTTAAGCCTCTAATACAAAACGATCGGTCAGCTTTAGCATAAAAAAACCCCATGATTTGAAATGGTCTCTCCAGACTTCTACTTGTTATCCCTATGTCTTTTGTTACCACGTAATGACCGTCTCAAGTAGAATTTGTCCTTGGTATTTGAAATATAGGTTCTATGCCTAATGTCAGTTATTTTGGTTATTTTTAGGGGTACGTAAACCCAACAGGTGACCAACGGGACCCTAATACTAAGCCTCCGCTGTCTGTCCGTCCGTCAGCGGGCTGCATTTCATGAACCATAACAGGTAGACAGTTGAAGTTTTCACAGAATATGTATAGAACAACAAATACTAAAAATTAGAAAAAATAAAAAAATAATCCATACAAAAAACGTATATTTTTATAGGTCTTCAGAAGGATTTATTAATTAGCTCTATCTTTTTTTATATTATTTGAACAATGAAAGTAGGTATAAAAAATAATAACATAGTGTTACCATTAAAAATATTGTTGTATATTTTTTTAAATTTTATACTTCAAATTATTAGTCATAAAACTAGAGTTGAAAGTTACGGTGTAGACCTATCTTTGGATTTTTTTTCTATCGAGCCAAAACTGCTCAATCGTGACTTTAAAGAATATCATCAACAATAAGGGTTTTTTTAACCTTGGGTTTTCTTTCGTTTAGGAGTAATTGACGTCACAAATAACGAAAATCTGTAATATACACTATGTGTAGTTGTGTGGAGAGGTTTGTACGGAACCCTCGGAGTGCTAGTTCGATTCATACTTGGCTGGTTTTTTATAAGTAACAGTTAATGTTTAGTAAGCTCTCAAATTAAAGAGTGAACCTTACATAAGAAGATCTTTCAGCAATAGACTTTACAAATACATCGGTAGAGGCAATTTAAAGTGCAATTAAATGTTTACTTGTAAGTTTCGGCACTTAGTTGTGAAATTGGGACCGCGAGTGGAGGTCTCGAGTCTCGCCTCTCACTCAACGTGGTTGTCATGATGAAAAGTGAAACTTTGCTGACGGCGGCGCGCGCGCACGGCGGCGGCGTCACGTCGCGGCCCGCCGCCATTTGACGCCGTTTGTTCCGGTTCCACTGCAGTTACATTAATGTCCTCGGCTACCTCAACAACTTTAATGAAAGCTATGTGCCGCGATGCCTTTAAAAAGATGCCGAAACTGTGGCGAATTCGGTGGCATGACCCGCATTGTTGTGCACGTTAAAAACCACATTTTCTCTCTTAAGGCCCTAAGATGGTTCAAATGACAATATTCAATTGAAATTATTGAAAGATTGTGTAAAGTTATCACTATGGAAAAAATATATGATATACTTGTTTAAAGTAATAAAAAATCGATTTAATTGAATATAATTTTAAAAATATTTTCACTTTTGATGTAAAAAAAATGTACTATAGACCCTGTTTTTGGCATTAATTGCAAAATTTCTCGAAAACAAATAGTTAATGTTGAATGAAACCAACACACAAATATCGGTGACTTTAAAACCTTTAATTTTCATTGAACTCATTTTTTTTAAACGTATTTGAAAGTGATGAAAAGTAATAAAAACATGTAAAAATCGAGAATTGGGCGTTCGATTTCAACGTAACAGCGGCGTTCAAGCTCGTATTGATTTGAACTTAAAATGAATAGACTTACGTTCGATATTATTTAAACACTTTTCAACCTGCTCAAATTGAGTGCTCTTAGGGCCTTAAGTTTATTAATTAGAAATAGATCTATGGGATTTTTTTAACGTTCTCACAATGTTGCATTGTCTGTCCGTGCCTGAGGCGCGGCGGCGGAGGGGCCCGTGGGAGGGGGGGGGGACTGCCGCAGAATGTAGGCAAGTGTGACAAGGACACGCCCGTACACCGCGCTAACACTTCCATCCAGTTTCTAACGTGCTCGGTGCGCATTTCGCAACGCGCCGCGCGCCCGGCCTGCCCCACTTCGTCGATGCACGATTACACCTACAAGGCAACCAGGCACAATACAAATATGCTACCACACCACCCAGCTCTCCAATCTGATGATCAAATAGCCACACGCACATTACTATATTCTATAGAGGTTTAATTTAACAAGATCTTGCTCCAAGGTCTGTTTGATCACGTGTTCAAAAAGCGGAGCAGAAACTAAAAATTCGTGCATAAGTTACGTAAATATTCAGCTAAATACACATTATGCGGCGGTATTTGTTATATAACAGATACGGAACAATATACATACAGGCATAATAATGACCTAAGATACTTAAAAGAAATTTTAGTTTTTTGGTGGGAATTACTTAATAATTTGACGAAGCTTTCCCATATTTGTACAACAGCATGCGGATGGTGGCGCATCGGGAGCCGGGTCGTTCCTTTCCCTCTAATATGGTTGATGGGAGCGATGGCTGACTCTCGCGTTATGATCGTGACCGGGTGCTGCCCGTGTGAACTGGCCTAATCTTGTCAAATGTATCAATGACATTCAATAATTTTATGTCTTTTATTTTCGTGTCATTTATTTATTTATTTTATTTATTTATTTATTTATTTCATATAAATGTAACATTACAGATTTGCATCCAAGTCATTACATTACAACATTAATGGGTAGTAATTTATAAGTTAAAAATAAACATAAAATCGAAATCAGTATACACAATTATAATTATAAAATTCAGGATAAAATTCAGGATAAAATTCAGGATAAAAAGTCATATTGTTATCATGTTCTAATGACATAATCTGGTTTATTTCAAGGATTTAATTTTGATATTATTAACTAATTATGATTGTTTATGTCTTGATTTTTCACAAATGAAATTATGTTATTATTATTTTATGACTATCAGAAAGAGCACCTAATAATTTGCACCTATTTTTCAAGAGACTTCCAAAAAGGAGGAGGTTCTCAATTCGTCTGTACCTATGTTTTTTTTTTATGTGTGTTAACATCATAAGTTTTGACTAGAAGCTAGAGCTTCCCGTGTGGTCCCATATAAATTTTATCAAAATCGGTGTAGTAATTTATTAGAAATTTAACAAAAACAAAAAATAATAATGCAAAAATGTACTAAGTTGTTGCGATGGAAGTCGGTTTTTTAACGTGTTTAGCGTTTTCAATTATGAATAAAATAAAACTTTGAATCTTGAATCAGCTCAAGTTGCAAAGACGAACACTGCTGTTTACTTGTTAGAACTTAGAGTTGAGCTGCATTAACATAGGCGAAGATTTTGCAAGGCGCTTCGCCCGGTGCGCGCGCGCGGGCGCAAGCTACGTTAGAAATGCGGCGGCCTTCCCAGCGAGGTGAGCCGGTGCAGCTCAAGGCGAAACGCCGATATTTGTTAATTAAGCACCCTAAAACGACGTTGATTGATCGAGTGGTATGTCTCGAGCGTGTGTAAAAATATCATTTGTTTGGCAGTACATACCGTCAAATAGCCTATTTTTTTTATTTTTTTTATCAATTTCAAAACAAAATACAAAACAATTAAACATCTAGCACCATTAAACCTATTATACGAGCATATAAATATATTATAGCATATATTTAGATACTGTCAAATAACCTATTTTTATATACGAGTATATAGATTATAGATTTAGATAGATTAAATAGCCTATTTTTATATACGAGTATATAGATATAGATACTGTCAAATAGCCAATTTTAGTAAGAATGGCTGAATCCAGAGCACTGCAGCAGTAGTAATCGTTGATACTTTGATAGTTGAAACATGCACGATGAAGCTTTCTGACATGTACATACCCTTGCAAGTGGTGTGTGGGCACTTCAATAGTGGCGGAGGCGCGGCGGCGATCCCCAGCCATGTCGGCCAGACGGGCGAAGTCCGTGTCCACATCCGCCAGCCTCGCAGACTTCCTGGACTCCAGCAGTCTTATCTCATCAAGTCTCTTCTTTAGCTCTATCGGTGCCTGATGACAAAGAAGAAAAAGGAATATGAAACGTGCTGCCCGCTAGTGCCCGCTACGAGTACACCTCGCATATCATTTAATGATAAATTGTTTAGATCACCAGGTTAGTAGACTATATTATTATATACTAGCTTTCGCGCGCGTAGATATAATTTTTAACTGACTTTAAAATAAAACGTGCCTATAAAATTTGAGGGTTGCCCTCGATTTCCCTGGGATCCCATCATCAGATCCTGACTTGGTGACAATGGGACCCCCTCGGAAGTATACTCCTTCGAATAAAAAAATAATTTTGAAAATCGGTTTACAAACGGCGGAGATATCGCGTAACAAACATACAAAAAACAAACAACATACAGTCGAATTGAGAACCTCTTCCTTTTTGAAGTCGGTTGAAAAGGAGGAGGTTTCTCAATTCGACCGTATATTTTTTTTATGTGTGTTCGCGGATAACCTCGTCATTTATGAACCGATTTTGTTGATTCTTTTTTTGTTGGAAAGGAGATATACCAAGGATGGTACCATAATAAGGAAATAAGGATCTGATGATGGCATCCCAGAGAAATCGAAGGGAACCTTAGTTTCCTGTTTGAAGTCGGTTTTTTTTGTTCAAATTTATTATGGCTGTAATTGAGAGTGAGTGGTGTTGCGGCTCGCGAGGGTGAACATGAGTTTTCTTCCGATCCCTATCCCAGATCGGGCTATTCTGATTAGCAGTCTATGTCTATGTCACTTTGAAGGGGTGCCCTCAACCAATTCTATACAAAAAAAACACTTCGATCCGTTGCTCCGTTGCGACGCCGTCGTGCGCGGGCGTGGAAATGAGTTTCCCCCAGATTATCACTCGGGATTTATGTCAGGATTTGCTAATTAGTAAACTATGTATGACATTTCCCACCCCATCAACCGTCTCTGTGCAAAAAATCACAACAATACATTGTTCCGATGCGATGTTAAAGAAATTAATCAAAAAAAGGAATTATTCAGTTCCCTTAAGAACAGCATCGGCCTATGCTGATTTCACGGGATTAAAAGTAACCTATATCCTTCCCCATGACACAGGCTACCTGCATGCCAAATTTCATCAAGATTAGTCCAGGTGTTGAAGCGTGAACAGGAAACAAACACATTTATAATATTAGCAAGGATATGGTAGCAAAACATGTTGAACCATAATGTTAGAAGATTACTTGTTTATTATATTTGCTCGGCCATTATTGTCCGGTGATTTCAAAGTTACTGGAAAGCGGTGACGCTATCGTTATGATTAAATTCCAACGAAGTGGGTGGAGGCAGATCAATACGGCGACCTTCGCCCGTGGCGGCCTGACGTCATCACGTGACCGGGTAACCTGGAACCGAGCAAGATTCTCTATGTCACGAGTTGGGACCCTGAAACCTGACGGTTTTAATGACTGCCTATTAGCGTAATTAATTAGGGAGTAGGCAGACTCCGTTGGTTACTTCATCAAATCGAGAGCAATAACTCAATGGACCAAGAAATTGATACTATGACTGTAAGATTACCAACAGGAAAACGTCAAAATTTTAATAAAATAATCTTTTAAAGAGCTTCTGAGAACGTCGGTGGCGTAACGGTCGGGGCCTGTACCTCCTGTCCGGGAGGTAGTGGTGCGAATTCTACAACGTTCGAATGTGTTTTCCAATTTCGATATATTATGTACGTTTAACCGATGCTCTTGAAGGTTGTGTGTGAAATCGACCAACCCGCACTAGTCGACTAAGGCCCGTTAATCGCCCCAACTCAGGGTATGCTCGAGCCCCTCGCTGGGGACGTATTATATGAGCTGATATGATTCAAAATTGTTTGATGATATCATGCCATTAACAGCTGTACTCGAGTAAGTAAAAGATACAACAAGACACTTTTAAAGTTAGTGCAGGAAAAGAACAAGCAATAATTTTTCGCATATGTTACATATCTTGTCATTTTACATAGGTATTTCATTATTAATACAGGTAGCACTACCCGCTGATCTTGTAGGCATTAGGAAGCTGGTGTGGTGAAATGACGTCACAAGAATGTGTGTCTCGGTCATTTTATGTGCAGCGATCAGCGGAGCGGTTGACATTGGTTCGGTTACGTATGGTCGCGACTTCCTTCGGCTGCCGACGCCGACGCATGATTGACATGACACAATGCGTGTGCGCACGACACGTAGCTGTCAACTTGGTATACCTACTGCCGTCATTGCTTGCTAAGTTGCTAGTACGGGCACAGATGAGATACTAGTTACTTCGTAGTACTGGTAAAACTTACGGTAAGGTATAGTTAGCACTTAAGGCTTTAAGATAGGTCAAATGACAATATACGATTCAAATTATTGAAAGACTGTGTAAAGCTATCACTATGGAAAATATATATAATATACTTAAAGTGATCAAAATCGATTTAATTGAATACAATTTTAAAAATATTATCACTTTTGATGTAAAAAAATATACTGTAGACCCTGTTTTTGGCATTACTTTATTGCAAAATTTATCAAAACCAAATAGTTAATGTTGAATGAAACCAACGTTGGTTAAGAGCGTCGGTGGCGTAATGGCTAGGGCCGCCGCCTCCTGTCCGGGAGGTCGTGGTTCAAACCTGCCACGTACCAATGTGATTTCAAACTGAGATTTCTGTACGTTTATCCGACGCTCTTACGGTGAAGGAAAACATCGTGAGGAAACCTGCACACGCCTGCGAAGAAACTCGAAGGTTGTGTGTGAAGTCGACCAACCCGCACTGGGTCCGCGTGGTGGACTAAGGCCCGATCGCCCTAATTCAGGGTAGGCTGACGGGTTATTTTAGGTGTTTCATTTTAAGTATTTTAGGCATTTTATTTTAGGTTTTTTAGTTGTTGTAATTAGTGTGATATTACTTTTAGGACTGATTCATTTTTATACGGTGTTTAGATTGTTATTATCACATTATCCGGTAAGTATAGAGTATCACTTTGCTCTTTGAATCACCTCAATAAGAAATAAAATAAAATAATATTAACGAAAACTAAATGGGTTTACTAATTAACGATCGCATTAACCCGGTTTATAAAAGTGCTCCGCGGCCCTATTCTAATTTATTGTCGAATCAAAACTCGTGTTTGAATGCGATTATCAAATGATAGTTTCTTAAGGCATTAAGATGCCTCAACCCGAGCAGATTGATACGTAATCATATCAGCTCATATACGTCCCCACCGAGGGGCTCGTGTCTATCCTGAATTAGGGCCGGGCCTTAGTCGACCACGCGGGCCCAGTGCGGGTTGGTCGACTTCACACACAACCTGCGAGTTTCTTCGCAGGCGTTTGCAGGTTTCCTTATGACGTTTTCCTGCACCGTAAGAGCGTCGGATAAACGTACATATGAAATCTAAATTCGAATCACATTGGTAGGTGGTAGGATTCGAACCACGACCTTCGGGACAGGAGGCGGCGGCCCTAGCCGTTACGCCACCGACGAGGTTGATACGTGTTAAAATAATATTGAACGTAAGTCTATTCATATTAAGTTCAAATCAATGCGGGCTTCACCGCGGCTGTTACGTTGAAACCGAAAGCCCAATTCTCGATTTTAACATGTTTCTATTAGGTACTTTTCTTCAGTTTCAAATAAGTTTAAAAAAAATATTTAATTAAAATTGAAGGTCTTAAAATGTGTTGGTTTCATTCAAAATTAACTATTTGTTTTCGAGAAGTTTTAATTTAATTTAGTTTTAGTTTTTCAATTAATGCCAAAACAGGGTCTACAATAGTATATTTTTTTTACATTAAATAAAAGTGGTAATATTTTTAAAATTATATTCAATTATATCGGTTTTTTATTACTTTAAGTATATTTTATATTTTTTTCCATACTTAGTGATATGTTTACTTACACAGTTTTTCAATAATTTGAATTGAATATTGTCATTTGACGTATCTGCCTTTTCGTTAAACTAACATATTATGTATATAGAATTTGTCTGCCTGTAGTTTAGGGCCGAATGATGCGAGTGACGTCATGACGTCACTATGACTCGTCGATTTAAAAGAGTGATTGCTATAGCTCGCAGCCGAAAAAGTAAGACCCGACCGTATAAACACATTATTTGGGCTGTCATTGTGGGGGGAGGTATGACTTGACTTTCCTGTGCATTTGATAGTCAAAGGATTTTATAACTTTAGGAATTCATTAAAAACACGACTAGGTAAAAACTTAACCCCTCTTTTAAGCTAGTCGAGTAAAAATGTATCCTATGTCACTCACAGGATCGAGACGAATCTAACGATACCTCTTACGTTAAAATCTTTCAAGCCGTTCAGGCTGTAGCAGGCAGGGATGTTATGGATATGAAATTTCGGATACGGATTGGACACGGATATAGAAATGATTATTATACCGGATACGGATATGAAATTATTTCGGATTATCCGTTAGTCTCGGATAAGGATATTAGATTTTTAAGGATGTTTAATTGCTCACAACACAAGTTAGTTAGTTACGTTACGAGTATGATAAGACGACAACAGAAGAAAACAAACAATGCGCGCATGTGACGACCGCTGCCCGGCCAATCAACAAAACAACCTGTCATAACGTGTCGCAAATAGGCTCCTCCCCTATCCGATATTAGTAACTATTTAGTAATCTGTGCCGATATTATCCGAAACTTTTATTTCGGATTGGGTTACGGTTATGCATATTATTTTATATCGGATATCCGACAGTTTCGGTTACGGTTACGGAGCTCCCTAACATCCCTGGTAGCAGGGAACATAGAAATGGTGTATGTATGTATGTCCTCCTTTTGAGGCAGTCGGGTAAAAAATACTCAAGGGATCAAGGTAAATCTAACGAGACCTCGCTCTCCAAAATCTATTGGTTTCTCTTCTTTGGGCCCGGCGCGGCGCAGAGGAGTGAACCACCGTGGAAAGACCTTATACTTTCACTTTTACGCGATTTTGAGAGGGGGGGAGCTACGCGCGCCTCCGGCACAGCCAGGTGCCCCTCACCGCTCACCGGAACAATGAAAACTTCATCGGCACACTTATGTTTCAATCATGATATGTAATCTTGGTCTTGCTTGTTGTACTGTACGACCGACGATGACGGTGATCAGAAAATTGGTCTTGAAAAAATAGGTAATTTAATAAATTAGATCAGCGCTTCCTAAACTTTTTCAGCCACGAAATCAAGCACAATTTTCAAAGACCCCTTAAAAACAGCAATAAAATTTGATTTAAAAAAAATGCTTTTTTTTAATAAACAAAACGTTAAAGTGAAGGTTGTCGTTGCTTTTTTGCAACTAAATTAGTAATGTTCGGGTTGAAGTTGTATATTCTCAAACCGGATTCCAATGTAAGTAAGCGTAGCAATTACGCGACTTAAAAGGTACCTTTAATTTTTTATTGTTAAAATGGTCCAGATATGAAAATGCGGACTCCGATATCTATACTTACTTGACTGATTCGGTAGCTCACTGGTTAGTGCTCTTGACTACTGATCCGAGAGTTGTGGGTTCGATCCCAACCCAGGGCCAACATTTGTGTGATGAGCAGAGTTGTTTGCTCTGTGTCTGGGTGTTAAACATAATATAAGGTGCAACAAAGTTAGCTGAAACTATTTTAACTAGTGCTTCTACCCATGAAACTGAACAACTTTCCCCATGGAACCCATAGTCAAATCACAAAAAAAAATTGGCTCTCCCATACTAACTCGATCAGCTAATCAGCCAACTTAGTATGGGAAGTTCAATTTTTTTTTGAGATTGGACTATGGGTTTCATGGGGAAAGTTGTTCAGTTTCATGGGTAGAAGCACCAGTTAAAATAGTTTCAGCTAATTTTGTTAGACCTTATATATTGTGTGTATTTAAACGTATATAAGTTCGTTTATCAGTCTCTAGTTTCCATAACACAGGAAATCCTACTTTGGGGCCAAATTGATCATGTGTGATTTGTCCCAGAATATTTATTTGTTTATACTCCTGGACCCCCCCCCCCCCCCCCCCAGGGGTCCGCGGACCACAGTTTCAGAAACACTGCTTTAGATGTAAGATGTAGCACATTTCCGGTAGGTATCTATACTTCCTTTCGCATAATTACAGATAAAAGAATAGGTACAATAGTTGCCAACTGCTAAACTCAAACATCGCGTCGCGAATTCTTAAGGCGAGGTATTGATTGGAACAGTTGTCTCAGTCGTTTTCTTTACGTGTAAAGAGTAAAGAAAATAACCACACTTTTTCAATGGTTTTTCGTTTCGATCAAAAACTACAATCAAAGTATATAAAATAATAACATTACTCGCTTTGTATTATCATAACAAATATTTTTGTTTTTTTTAAATTTATACTTCAAAATATGTATTAGTCATAACTAGAGTTGAAAGTAACGGTGTAGACCTATTTTTACGATTTTTCTATCGAGCCAAAACTGCTCAATCGTGTTTCTAATAGCGGAACATCATCAACAATAAAGTTTTTTTTTTAACCTTGGGTTTTCTATCGTTTAGGAGTACCTAATTGACGTCAAAAATAACGAAAATCTGTAATATTACCGCCTTTACGCAGATTGTGCTGTTCTAAATGGGGCATGTCAATCAGCTCCTGTGGAAGCTCTTTTAGAACTGGGCTAGATGACGACTCAGCCAGTCGACCCGACGACGAGTTATGTAAAAAGTGACAACTATTGCACAATAGCGCTTCATGCGATGGCCAAGCGAAACTTGAACGCTCTTAAATGGCAGTGAAAGTCACCGAGTGACTTTGACATGGTAACACTGCCTCAGCGTTAGAATTTAGATTTGTTGACAAAATATTACCAATAACTTATTATTCAAGATTCAAGGTATTTATTCAAAAGGAATAAATATAATGTAACTGCATAATAAACATTCAGTCCGCAAAATAACTACTTGAGCGGCAAGATTTCATGATTGAGCGGCATAAAAACATGTCTATAAGCAGCAACTCAACACTGTAGGAAGAGTGTGGTACGGGGAGTTCTAAATGGAAGCGGGAGCGAGCGAAGCGAGCTCGGACTTGCGGAGCACCCCGACTCGGATCCGTTAGGTTCGGAGACTGTGCGGGGAGGCGAGCTAAGCTCGCCTCCCCGCACAGTCGTAGTGTTAGGTTTAACATGAGAACACAGAAGTAGGAGCCCCGAAGGGGCTCCGTCGACCACTCAACACTGTAGGCAGAGTGTAGTACGGGGATGTTTAAAATAATTACAGCCATCCAGAATGACATAAATTGCTGATTGATTTTGAAATGTTTGCTGACCATGAGTTGCTGACCAATTAGCTATTTCTGCTCACCGATTATATTTTTCTGCTCACAGAAATAACAATACTATGCTAACCATTTAATTGACACCCTTATTCAAAATAGGTGCAAATTACACTCTTTCTGATAGTCATAAAATAGTGATTTCATAATCAGGAAATAAACAATTATTAGTTAATAACGTCAAAATCCAATCCATGATATAAAAAAACCAAATAATGTCCTTAAAACATGACTAGCTGACTTCGTCCCCGTGGAAGTTTTGAATTTACCTACGGGAACTCTTGAATTTTCCGGGATAAAATGTATCCGGGCTCTAAGTTTATAAGGAACCATCATACAAAATTTCATCAAATTCGGCCTGGTAGTTTTTGCGTGATGCACGAACATACAGACAAAAATTACAAAAGTTGTTGTTTTGGCCTCTATATCGTTAGTAATGTCCACCGCAGTTATTATTTTCCAAAAATATTTCATGTACAGACACGGCCCCGTTACAGTTTTATAATATGTATAGATTGGTTAAATACGTACCTACGGTATTTAAGTTGACTACTAGTCGTTTGAGTAACTTTTAATCAACTATGCAAAACGATTTAATGTTCTATAATTGAAAACGCTAAACACGTTAAAAAACCGACTTCCAACGCAACAACTTAGAACATTTTTGCATTACTATTTTTGTTTTTTGTTAATTTTCGAATAAAGTACTACACCGATTTTGATAAAATTTTTATATGGGACCACACGGGAAGCACTAGCTTTCAAATAAAAAGAGAATCATAAAAATCGGTTCACCCAGTCCAAAGTTATGAGGTAACAAACATAAAAAAAACATACAGACGAATGAGAACCTCCTCCTTTTTGGAAGTCGCTTGAAAAATGTACGTGCCACTAGAATGTGACGTCGTTGACAAACTCAATTTAGTGTTTTTAATAAATACAAAGTTTAAAATGCATAACAATATCAAATGACTATATTTTTTTAGGGCAAATGCTATTTAGCAAATAATTCTACTAATATTATAAATGTGAAAGTTTGTATGTATGGATGTTTGTTACTCTTTCACGCTTCAACCACTGGAAGGATCGGGATGAAACTTGGCACACATGTAGGTTAGGTTAGCCAGGCGGGCTATGAAAATGCCCTACCACCAACTAAACCGAGTCTTACAAGTTGACCCCTATGGGAATCGAACCCGCTACCTCCTGGTGTGAAGCGAATGGATTAACCATTACGCCACGGAAGCGGTTAAACGTTAACGTTTAATTGTTAAAAAGCTGAATCAAATAAATGCCTATTCTGGGAATTATGAACTTTATTTTTTACAACCTTTTATTTAACTAGCAATGTATGAAATGTTTGTTCGGGTGGAATCTTGCAACACAATTTTGAAGCAGATGTCTTCAACCGATTGAGCTGACATTTTGTATACACGTTCAGTTTGGATGACAATGCATGTTTCACGGTATGACGTCATTCTAAATCCAACATGGCGGCTCACTCAAGATGGCGGATCAGTTATTGTTTTATGCACCCCTATGATATGGGTATCTAATGAAAGGGTTGACTAAGAAGAATACGAAATAATTAAAGTAATGGTCAAATTAAAGCTTGTACTTAATAGTTTGTGCATTTTTCGAAAATTATTATTTCATTGCGTTCTTGTATTGATTCACCAATGTTTACGTAATTATGTTTGAAACGCTGTGTGTAATAAAAGTGTAAAATGAAAACGAGGTTCAGGTCGTTATGTCATTAGACATGATTGTCGCATTGTCGACGTGGTCGTTCGTAATTTGCGGTCATATCGACCACCCGACCCGCGCCAACGGGACTGATGCCATCTCTATTACTTGCTTTATCAATTTGTGGTCAAAATTTGGTTGATAATGTACGAGTATGTACATTCTACTTCATTTAATTATACTTTAAATAGCTGTTTCCCGCGGCTTCACCCGCGTGGACGTTTCTATGACTTTTCAAGCCTATGTGTTAATCTCCGTCCCAATCTGTCTACCTACCAAATTTCAGCAAGATCCGTTCAGTAGTTTTTGCGTGAAGAAGTAACAAACATACACACTCACACACTCACAAACTTTCGCCTTTATAATATTAGTGTGATTGTTTTTTAACAAAGGACTCATTGTTTGGTGTTAAATTGCGTGTCGACTAAGGCCCGATCACCCTAATTCAGGGTAGGCTCGAGCCCCTCTGTGGGACGTATATTTCAGCTGATGTGATGTTCTGAATCTTGCATCTTGTTGCTATATCTTCATACACTTTCATGTTTTGTCAGAGCCTCCCTATCTATTAAAGGTTGCGAAAGATCTGCGCGCTCTACTGCGCATCGAACGCGCAAAGCGGATTATCATCGCCCGCGCACCTTCTAGCCTCGTGTCGAAACGTTGCAATGACCCATATTCCACTCAAGATTAGCAATTCAATGCGAAATTTCGAATACAACAGGTGTTTTAAGGCGGTAATATTACAGATTTTCGATATTTTTGACGTCAATTACTCCTAAATGATAGAAAACCCAAGGTTGAAAAAAATACCCTCATTGCTGATAATGTTCTTTAAAGTCAAAAGCTATTAGAAACACGATTGAGCAGTTTTGGTTCGATAGAAAAAAAATCTCAAAGATAGGTCTACACCGTTACTTTCAACTCTAGTTATGACTAATATTTTGAAGTATAAATTTAAAAAAATATACAACAATATTTGTGATGATAATACAAAGTGAGTAATGTTATTGTCGCATGTTATTGTTATTGTTATGTTATTGTTATGTCGACCAACCCGCACTGGGCCCGCGTGGTCGACTAAGGCCTAATCGCCCTGATTCAGGGTAGGCTCGAGCCCCTCGGTGGGGACGTATATGAGCTGTAATGATGAATGTTATTATTTTTTATACTTTCATCGTAGTTTTTGATTGAAACGAAAAACCATTGAAAAAGTGTGGTTATTTTCTTTACTCTTTACACGTAAAGAAAAAGACAGAGACAACTGTTCCAATCAATACATCGCCTTAACATAAAATATAATAAATATAATAGTACAGTGAAATAACTTAAAACAAAATTTTCACAAAATAAATCATTCGATAAGTCAATCAACATTCCCTCTCGTATATCTACCAGATACGCTAAAACTACCAGGTTCATTATATAGCGTCCCCATTTTCCTACCCCTTGGGCATACAGTGAGGGCAGCTATTACTGCCAACACCATAAGGTGAAGACAAGGACTAGTTACGGTAGGTCTTGCCGCCAAGACGCTTGTCCCGGTACTCTACTGTCCAGGTAGGTGCCGGAGCTGTAGGCACGCTCACCTCAAGTCAATGAACAATGTAAATTAAAATAATGACTGTGTTTTAGCCGTTATTTGATTGGTTGCGTGTGCAGCGAAGGAGGCGAAAGTTATTGCACCTCGCCGCGCATAGCGCATATGTACTGTAGTGCGCAGTAGCAACACTTGGTAATGACTGCGGCGCGGAGTCAACGCCTTGCTGAGCCGGCCGGCCGGCAGCCGCAGCCAGCTCGCGGCATCGACCCGGCGACGACAGGCCGACGACCAGTCCCGCCGGTGTATGCAGTTGGCTTTCGTTCAAACGACATTGACTCCAAGGACTTGGATAGGTGTTTGTAGAATTTTTAAAGCCATTATTAGCATCTTAGCTTAGTGTCTTAACAAAGGAGAGTCGATTTTTGGCGACAACTACTGTCTTTTTCAGCCAAAACATTACTACTTATCTATACAGTATCCCAGCAAATATACGGGACTATTTATTTATTGTTACTACCAACTAAAGCCATTAGCATCTAAGCTAAGCGATCTAACAAAGGAGAGTCGACTTTCGGCGACAACTGCTGCCTTTTTCAGCCAAAACATTACTACTGTCCTATACAGTGTCCTAGCGAATATACGGGACTATTCATTTATAGTAACTACCAAACTTTGAGTCTTTAAGATGCTTCAATCCGAGCAGGTAGATACGTGTTAAAATATACCTATCAAACGTAAGTCTATTCATTTTAAGTTCAAATCAAAGCGGGCTTCAACGCGGCTGTTACGTTGAAACGTAACGCCTAATTCTAGATTTGTATATGTTTTATTACTTTTCTATACTTTCAAATAAGTTTAAAAACAATGTGTTCAATTAAAATGAAAGGTCTTAAAGTCACCGACTTGTGTGTTGGTTTCATTCAACATTAACTCTTTATTTTCGAGAAATTTTGCAATTAATGCCAAAAACAGGGTCTACAGTCAGAGATAGATGGGTTATGCACTAACAAACCACATTTGAAAATCGAATCCATTTACACACACATTATAATAGGTACCTACCGAATGCTACTATGAAAAGAGATGCCAATTGGCATCTTTTTTTTGCTTCACTTTTAGGACGCATATAACCTTAGATGGGTTATGCACTAACAAACCACATTTGAAAATCGAATCCATTTACACACACATTATAATAGGTACCTACCGAATGCTACTATGAAAAGAGATGCCAATTGGCATCTTTTTTTTGCTTCACTTTTAGGACGCATATAACCTATCTACCTCCCCTTAAATATAGCATATCTCTGTCTACAGTACATTTTTTACATCAAAAGTGATAAATTTTTTAAAGTTGTGTTCAATTAAACCGATTTTTTATTACTTTAAGTATAATATATTTTTTCCATCTAATAGCTTAACACAGTCTTTCAATAATTTGAATTGATCTTAAGGCCTTAAGGTATCTAGTCGATTTTATCTAGCATTCTACCCGATAAGACAGGTAGTTATTTGATTTTTGATTTCTCGCTACGTACCTACTACTTGCTCAATTTAGATGAAGAGTTATGATAGCATAGTAACAGCAAAAAATGCGTATAGCTATGTTCTTAAATATCTTCTTATAATCACTTTCGGTTTTGCAGTCGAGTGGGCCAATGAAAGTGTATAATTTAAAACTGCTCAATAAACCATTACAGCTTCACAACGTAATCTTTAGAATGGACTGCTCGCGTGGAGTCGTGTATGGTTGCAAATTGTATTGAGAACTGTGCGTGAATGTAGTGGAATTATAGAGATAGTGATCTTTTACTGAGCACCCTGCCCGGAAAATGTACTTAGAATCCATTAGAACAATGGCCGCTTAATATTGTCTAAAGTCGCTAAAGATACTTACAAATATTTATTGAAGCCTTTGTTTTAAAAGCAAAAGTAGAGTGAGGATTTATTCTCATATCAAGTAACAGGTGGATTGATGGGTTTTGGAATAATAAATATTTATTTTATGCTAGATTTTGCCAGCGGCTTCGCTCGCGTGAACATAGTTTCTATGACTGCCTTCGAGGGTGCGCAATGCGCGAGCCCGCAAGACGCTCCCGAGCGTAGAAAAAGTAGCCTAAGTATATAATAATACAGGTCCTAATCTGTCTACCTACCAAATTTCAGCCAGATACGTTCAGTAGTTTTTGCGTGTAATAGTAAAAAACATCCATACATACAAACTTTCGCGTTTATAATATTAGTAGGATGCCTGGGTCTGCATTGTGCTACCTTTTACAATATTACTTCTACCTGTTTCTTCATTGCGGCATACTATTTTTTACTAACCGTCTACACATACACACATCCCCCTCCCCCCACACACTTACCTTTAATTTGTTTAATCCTCACTTAAAATGGTCGGTTGACATCACATATTTTGTTCTATCTCTGCTCGCTGCCGCTAAGGCTTTGTCTAGCCTAGTTTAGTAGCCAGAGTTCGTATAAGTATATTATAGATCGAATAGTTATATATTAGAATAACTAGAACTAAGACTTTGTTTTGTAACTTGTAAACTTTTTGTGAAATAAATTTATTTATTTACTATTATTATAATATTATCTAATGTGCCTATGTACTTGAAATCATTTCGCTGACAAGTCACTGCAATTAACAACTCGAGTAAATACGCGATGTGAATTTATCTATAGGTAGTATCCTAATATCCCAGTCAATAATGAATGGCCAAGGTTGACGTTGAAGATAGAACAGGGCCGATTATTCCACTATTAGACATTCAGGGAGACTGCAGCCGAACGAAGTCACGCCGACACTCGACACGCATGCATAACCAATTCGGTTGTCGACAAGCGCTCGTGCACCAATAAATAGGTCGATACCTCCGCGAGCCGACAATCGGCATTCTGAGCCGATGTTTATAGAATGGGCAATAGCTCTCAGTTACGACACGACGACCGCTCCCTTCTATCCTGTCTGCCACAAATCATGGATGATTAGTACGTATTTGTGGTAGTTCCCTCGATGACTTAGTGATTCTTTTAATAGGGTATTTGACAGTGTTTAAAATAAATTAAAAAATATTATTCACTAAATAGCATTTCTCCTACAAAAGCATAACAACTTATTCATTCAACATTTTATTCTAATTTCAATTTATATTTATCAAAATCACTAAATTAGTTCGTCAAAGACAATGACGTCACAAGTTTGTAACACCAAAAATTTCAGAATAAAACGTCGTTTTTGACAGTTGATAAAAAGTAACTCAAATGACTAGCAGTCAAATACGGATTGTATTTTGGGTTCACTTCCTTTCAAAGGTAATGAAGACTTGCCTGAATGCGGAAGTGCAAGATGGAAAAGAATCTAGACCGAACAGACCTTCGTTCTGTAGGTGTTTGACTTTGATCCTACTACGTACCTATATGAATATTATTTGTTACGGCGTGTGTGTAGTTATCCACTCATCATCATCATCATATCAGCCGAAAAACGTCCACTGCTGGACAAAGGCCTCCCCCAAAGGATTTCCACGACGATCGGTCCTGCGCTGCCCGCATCCATCGCGTCCATTCCCGCGATCTTCACCAGGTCGTCGGTCCACCGCGTGGGAGGCCTGCCTACGCTACGTTCTCCGGTGCGCGGTCGCCACTCGAGAACTTTACTGCCCCAACGGCCATCTGTTTTACGACCTATGTGCCCTGCCCACTGCCGCTTTAGTTTAGCGATTCTATATTCACTAACACACGTCAGTCACAACCTGGACACTTCATACGACGGGCCAGAAATGACATTTCAAAAAAGGAATGTCAGAACAAACAAAACGGCGGCGAAATCATATACGTTCGGCAGCCAAACTGTAACCAATCTGTATCAATCTGGGTGACGAGGGGGTGAAGTCGCAATCTAAAGAGCGGCAGGGAGTGTCCATACTGTATGTTAGTAATAATGTATATACTTTGATTCAGCTATATTAATAAAAGCGACCGGACTAGGTACATAGAAAAAATGCTAGATAAGGCGCGTGGGCAGCCTTTAAATTGCACATGTACGCTTCGCAATGCAAACAAGGGCTACATCTCCTTAAACAGTTCACTGATTTACCAGCACACACATACACATACATCTTCCTTCTATTCTAGAAAATTTATAGCAGTACCTACATTTAGTTCTCAATTATCGCACGGCAAACGTCTATAATCATATTTCATATTCTACTATGTTATCTCAAGTCTGAACTGGCTTCAGGACAGTACTTAACGTGGCCTAGTTCTGGCAATTAGTAATGTCGCAACTAGTACAGGATATTGTTAATCTGTGCTCAAGCTCTGCACTCTGCTCTGTGGCGCGGGCGCTGATGTCCTTTCATATAAATTGTCTAGGACCGATTGAGTATTAATAGGACCCATCGGTCCAGGTAATTTGTTCTATCCATTGAGTAGTTTTTTTAAGCCTGGGGAAGAGAATAGCACCCCCAACACATGGAATGCTAGTGGGGGTTCTAGAGAGCCCAATTCAACGACAACGTACCGTTGTAATATCTATATGTTAAGAATTAACAACAATAAAGAATAAAAAAAGAAAGTATTAATGGGACCGGCCCCAGTAACCACACGTGACCTTATGCTCTAAAGTAAGCAAAGATAGTAAAAACTGCGTTAAAACTGCCTTGGGTTGATTTATGGACTTATGTCGTTATTAAATTTCGCTTCTAGTGCCATACGCAGTTCAATATAAATTCATAGACAAACTTTTTATAATTTGACAATTTCTTGTCATTTTCCGCCATTTTGGAAAATGGCGGGTCCGCCTGAAGGAAGGGAACGTCAATATTCAAAGTCGGCCTGGACGGTTAAGCTAATTCGTAGGAACAAGTTTTTAATATTTATTCAAGACACGCAGCTTTAGAACTACAGTTTTAACATAATAACTATTGTGTTAGGATGTGGACGTTTTAAGTGCCAATTCAGCCGGAACGGTGACCTTCAAGAACTATTTGCAGATTGGTGGTTCGTTTGAGCAAATGCAAGCCGGATGCAGCAGAAGCGGGGCACGCGAGGGCCAGCGCCCCGGCCGCCCTCCCCTCCCGCCCCGCCCCGCCCGGGCCGACCGCTGCAGCACAACCTTGCCCCAAACTCGTGACCCACATTACATGCCGTCAAAATGCAACCAACGTTTTTATTACACCTATTCTCCTTGAAAGGCCGTTGCGTTTCTGATAACTGTGGCCATTTCGAATCTCGGAAAAAACATGACCTCACATTATTATGACTCTGTGGAACCTTTAACCGGGCTAAACCAGTCGTCACATTGTAATTCCCTTAATTCTTAGCTTCAAATAAGGAAGGAAAGTGTTAAATCGTGAGTCATTACTACAGCTGTAATAATAAAACAGTTTTTACAAGGCAGTAAGTTGAAGTATCTGAGAGTGCCATAAGTAGGTCTTCGTGGGTCATCGTTTGTAGGACGGGGCCCGGTCGCCTGGCGGGCTAAGGTTCTGGCAGAATAACAGCGTCGTAAGTTACCCAGGTGCGTCGTAAGTTACCCAGGTAACAAACGCAAGATCTCGCACGCGGCAGTATGCTGAGCCGGAACCCATTCCAGCACAGTTTTTTTTTCTCTTCATTTACGTTCATATTTAGTTTAATTTAATATTGTTGTAACATAACAATTTAATATGCTGTATGTGTCTGGAATAAAGCTTTACCTTATCTATCTTATACCACTTTCGTACCGCTATCCTAACTGTGTGCAGCCCCTCTAAATGGACTTTGCATAAACTAGCTAAGTAGACATAGTTAATCTATGGTACTGTACTAAAAATCACAGTTTCTTTGTGAGATTGATAAACAATGCAATGTAATGAGGTAAAATTTCAATGTTCTTTTACCCTTTACCCTTCTGTATATCATTTTGATAAGATTTATTTCGTGAGTAGCAATGACATTGCAATGTTATAAAGTACGTCATTTAGAATCACAATAAATTTAGGCGGTCATTTACTTATGTAGGTCAGCGTCGTCGGTTGGTTTTAGGCGATTGGTGTTGCGTAGCGCTGTCAATGACGCAAGGTGGGTACTGCACGCTTTATATTATTTAGACTAGTCTAGCTTTATTTTATATTAGTCAGATTTTTGAGACCATCGAAAACGATACTGCGAATTTTTTGTAAAATGACGTCACAAAATTATAAGAGAAATGGAATGACGTCAAGCTGCAGAGCCGCCCACGACGGGCGTAGGCGCGACGCGTTGTTGACGTCATAGGTAAAATGCTAGACTACAACCGCCGACCCGCGTGCGCCCTCTGGGCGGCTGCGTGGGCTTCAGCTGCCGAGTTTGTTTGTGCGAAAACATATTAAATAAATTACGTAATTGAACATGAAATCCGTGCAAGGACGCGCGCGCGGTGCTGCGGTTTCGATATCGCACCGCACCCGGCGTGATGCCATAATACCATCGTTTACGTGCCACGACGCCGACGCTTAGAAAAGTGATCGTTTCACCTTGAGATGCCTGCAAGCGGAGACGCCTCTCTATTCTTGGATATCGAAATAGCGCTAGGTTTGTTTGGCGGTGCCTAGTGCCTACCACGCAGGCGTCATGACCCAGCCTGACCCAAAAACCGAGCCCGAAGCGCGACCCGCCGCGCCCTGCCGCTATAACGGATGCGGGGACCTGTTCGCTCACATTTACGCATCGGCTATTGCGGCGACTGGACAAAAACCGTTAGCTGGCCGACCTGATGCCTTAGCAGCCGTCGACATAGCTTAGAATCCGCGCCAGATTGAAATTGTTGTTGAATAAGTAAAATGCCCGCATCCAGCGGCTTCCCGCGACCCTCATCAGGTCATCGTCCACCGAGTGAGAGGCCTGCCTACGCTACGTTGCCTGGATAAGGGCAGCGCAGAACCGGTCGTCGTGGAAATCCTATGTCCAGCAGTGGACGTTCTTCGGCTGATATGATAAAGTAAAATGCCATTGGGTGAAATAACTGTCGTTCTTGGAATCGCATCAGTTAAAACAATAATGAGAAGTATCTACTCGTTACACAGAGTAAAAATAAAATTTTTGTTTGATCTGTCTTCCAGGAAAAAAATAAACGTCACGTTTTTATAAAGCCAAGGGAAACATAAGTTGGGGCCGCCTCACGAATGCGGGTAGTGCGTCGTTGCGTTGGTTCAATATCAGCGATTCTGGGTCAGTGGGTCAGCGTGTCGCGCGCACCGCGCCGCGTCGCGCTCTCGCGGCCGACCTACGAGTTGGCAAAACCTAATAATAACTAGGTGCATGTTATGTAAAAAAAATATATAGCATTTCAATTAAGAAGTGGACCGCCCTTCGGGGTCAAAATACTGCAACAAGTCACCTTGTCTGCGTCCCTTACACTTGGGCCCTTGTACTCTACACTGAATTTTAAAGTCCGGAATATCTGAATGTTCATGTCTGATGATGAGGCAGACCAGGATTACTATCTACTCATTGAAATATTATTATAGTTCGTGTATCTACTATGGTATTAGTATAGTTTTTTTGCAATTTATGGCTCTATATCTGATATTATGTGACTTTTATGTTCATTGGCTTGAATTGTGACTATACTTAATAATTATCTATAATTTTAATTTTACAGATCAACCACTTCGTTTGTGTTATAAAGGTAATATGCACTTTTCTGAATTTTCAGGCCCGGGGGCTTATCAACTAAGTGCGCAAGAGTTTACACAATGAATTCTAATATTACTCGCGTAAAATCTGTGAGTTTACAAGTTTTTTTACCGCTCGATCGGGCCGCGGGCCATAAAAATTTCGAAATATTGGACCGCAAAATTTAGTGTAGTGCACAGGCGCCCTTATGACGCGTCGTCCACCCGTGATTCGCCGCTTTCAAACTTCATTAACTCGAAAATCAATCGCCCTTCGCATTTGTGAAGTTAAACAATATTTTTTTTCTTGAAAATCACTTACGCTCGGACTTCATCACAAATAAATTCTGAAATATGATTTCCTAAATTGCTCTCCTCTTAAAGTTTCAAAAAACCTTACTTGTTTTGTTTTTCCATCACGTCTTCAATTTTTATTTGATCAAATTTACAAAACTAGTTCGTCAATGACGCTAAAAATCTATGACGTCACTTGTGGGTATTTTAAACATTTTTAGAACAAAATTTAGTTTTTGACATATCATAAAAGTAAAATGACTAGCAGTCCGATACCCTATGTATGATATTTCAGCGGTTGGTTACAAGTTTTTTTTAAAGTTTGAGTGCGTTCGACTACAACTCACCTGATGGTAAGTGACGATGCAGTCGAGGAAAACCTACATGTATTGTTTTGCATAAGCGAAGCGTTAAAAATTTGAAACACATATCCACCCACGTGCTAACGGTGTTGTGTTACTGTTAGCTCAGATAAATAAAAAAAAAACAAGTCGCTTTTGCGTCGCCGAGTCTATAGGTGCGAGTCGAGCGTGTGGCAAAAGCTCCCTGAAATCCGGTACACGTTCGAATCTTCGGCGGAATTCTGGCTATTACAATTTTAGTTTAGCAATTTATTAATAGGGAGCAGTTACGATGCTGTAAGGTTGCTTGCTTTGATTATTTACTCTCTAGATATAACGCGGCGGCGTAGATGTTTAGAAATAATTTTGAACAAAAAAAAACCGACTTCAAACAGGAAACTAAGGTTCCCCTCGACTTCTCTGGGATGCCATCATCAGATCCTGGTTTCCTTATCATGGTACCACCCTTGGGATATCTCCTTTCCAACAAAAAAGAATCATTAAAATCGGTTCATAAACAATGAAGTTAGAAATAATTTTGAACAAAAAAAAACGACTTTAAACAGGAAACTAAGGTTCCCCTCGATTTATCTGGGATGCCATCATCAGATACTGGTTTCCTTATCATGGTACCACCCTTGGGATATCTCCTTTCCAACAAAAAAGAATCATTAAAATCGGTTCATAAACAATGAAGTTAGAAATAATTTTGAACAAAAAAAACGACTTTAAACAGGAAACTAAGGTTCCCCTCGATTTATCTGGGATGCCATCATCAGATACTGGTTTCCTTATCATGGTACCACCCTTGGGATATCTCCTTTCCAACAAAAAAAGAATCATTAAAATCGGTTCATAAACAACGACGATATCCGCGCACACACATCAAAAAAAATAATATATAAGTATTTATACTGTAGGTACAAGGACAGGCGCGGGCATACGACTAGCACAAAAAAGCTGGCTCGTTTTTATCGCAGTGATTACAGGATGACGCTCTCATCATCATCATATCAGCCGAAAGACTTCCACTGCTAGACAAAGGCCTCCCCCAAGGATTTCCACGACGACCAGTCCTCCGCTGCCTGCATCCACAGGCTTCCCACGATCTTCACCAGGTCGTCGGTCCACCGGTCGCCTCTCAAGAACTTTACTGCCCCGCTAATGACGCTCTATCAGAAAGTAAATAATAAAAGGTTGCTTGTAACAAATGAAAAAGAAATCTTTAATTAGTGCTACTTATAACTGACATTACTAAACATATTGTGATATTCGCAGCTATTTTGATAGGAACATAAATGATTTAACTATTCCAAGGCGAGAGCAGCGAGGCCATCGACAAAGGGCCGGCCGACCTTGCTTCGCTGCCGGCTTGTGGGAGGGCCGCTAATACAGTGGCCATGATGAAAATGTAGACCCAAGGTCCTACAGATTCACGATATAAATACTATACAACAAGATTTCACTGCACCCACAATCATGGTATAAAATGTAGACCCAAGGTCCTACAGATTCACGATATAGAAACTATATAACAAGATTTCACTGCACCCACAATCATGGCATAAAATGTAGACCCAAGGTCCTACAGATTCACGATATAGAAACTATATAACAAGATTTCACTGCACCCACAATCATGGCATAAAATGTAGACCCAAGGTCCTACAGATTCACGATATAGAAACTATATAACAAGATTTCACTGCACCCACAATCATGGTATAAAATGTAGACACAAGGTCCTACAGATTCACGATATAGAAACTATATAACAAGATTTCACTGCACCCACAATCATGGTATAAAATGTAGACACAAGGTCCTACAGATTCACGATATAGAAACTATATAACAAGATTTCACTGCACCCACAATCATGGTATAAAATGTAGACACAAGGTCCTACAGATTCACGATATAGAAACTATATAACAAGATTTCACTTCACTCACAATCATGGTATAAAATGTAGACCCAAGGTCCTACAGATTCACGATATAAATACTATACAACAAGATTTCACTGCACCCACAATCATGGTATAAAATGTAGACCCAAGGTCCTACAGATCCACGATATAGAAACTATATAACAAGATTTCACTGCACCCACAATCATGGCATAAAATGTAGACCCAAGGTCCTACAGATTCACGATATAGAAACTATATAACAAGATTTCACTGCACCCACAATCATGGCATAAAATGTAGACCCAAGGTCCTACAGATTCACGATATAGAAACTATATAACAAGATTTCACTGCACCCACAATCATGGTATAAATGTAGACCCAAAGTCCTATAGATTCACGATATAGAAACTATATAACAAGATTTCACTGCACCCACAATCATGGTATAAATGTAGACCCAAAGTCCTATAGATTCACGATATAGAAACTATATAACAAGATTTCACTGCACCCACAATCATGGTATAAATGTAGACCCAAAGTCCTATAGATTCACTATATAGAAACTATATAACAAGATTTCACTGCACCCACAATCATGGTATAAATGTAGACCCAAAGTCCTATAGATTCACTATATAGAAACTATATAACAAGATTTCACTGCACCAACAATCATGGTATAAATGTAGACCCAAAGTCCTATAGATTCACTATATAGAAACTATATAACAAGATTTCACTGCACCCACAATCATGGTATAAATGTAGACCCAAAGTCCTATAGATTCACTATATAGAAACTATATAACAAGATTTCACTGCACCCACAATCATGGTATAAATGTAGACCCAAAGTCCTATAGATTCACTATATAGAAACTATATAACAAGATTTCAACTGCACCCACAGGCATGGAATAGATAAATTGAACTCGTCGACGCTGCACAAAATTATAACACCTAAGAATTGACGTGGAAGTGATTGTGTCAAAAGAACTCTTTCTAAAAAAGGTTATTATAAGACATCCGAATATTTAAATGACAAAAATGTATGGGTAGACAGTGTTTCTTCTATCAACACTACTAATCATGTTTATAATAAAATGATAAAAAACCTAAGAATTGACGTGGAAGCGACAAGACATGACAAGTCTAGTACTTCTTTTCATTAATATTTTTATCTTAGCATTGACATGAGTGGTGCATGCTCGCTTAAATGTTTGTGCGGATGGTGGCGCATCGGGAGCCGGGTTGTTCCTTTCCCTCTAATATGGTTGATGGGAGCGATGGCTGACTCTCTCGTTATACTCGTGACCTGGTGCTGTCCGTGTGAACTACCCTACTCTTGTCAAAGGTATCAATGACATTCAATGATTTTTATATATGTATAACTTTTCGTGTCATATTGTTTTCATGACATAATCTGGTTTATTTCAATTATTGAATTTTGACGTTATTAACTAATGATTGTTTATTTCTCGATTTTTCACAAATGAAATTATGTTATTATTATTTTACGACTATCAGAAAGAGTGTGATTTGCAACTATTTTGAATAAATACCTTTAACCTTGAACAGAAAACATCATATCAACAATACGGAAAGCAACGGTTCGAACAGGTAGGTAAATCATATCTTTGTTCTGACAATAACAGCTGCCTAGGACGTTAATTTATGTTAGAAACAAGAATCAAGGAATTCGCAACGGTTTTCTGACATCAATACTTGGTCAATCATCTCGGCGTCACCCAGCCCGGCGAAGTGGGCCGAATACATTAAGTAGCACTATTTCTGCTCTTAGAGCCCAGGCACCGATTAATATTGTAATTACTGCCCAGATTCGGCGGGAGACATACATGACTGAATGACATCAGTTCATGTGACCGATTAATATAGTAATTACTGCCCAGATTCGGCGGGAGACATACATGACTGAATGACAACAGTTCATGTGACCGATTAATATAGTAATTACTGCCCAGATTCGGCGGGAGACATACATGGCTGAAGGACAACAGTTCATGTGACCGATTAATATAGTAATTACTGCCCAGATTCGGCGGAAGACAAACATGACTGAATGACAACAGTTCATGTGACCGATTAATATAGTAATCACTGCACAGATTCGGCGGGAGACATACATACACAATATTTGAAAAAAACTATAGCAAATCTGCAAAAATATCTTGACTAAGTAATAAAAAATATGACCGAAAAATTTGAAATAAATTAATAACTAAGAAGAAGGTCTTGTGCATAATATTTGATTGGAAAATTATAGCAAAGATCCAGACATTTATAATTTTCAAGAAATTGAGCAACAAACGTAAAACGTGAAAGCAACCTTTATTACACAGGGTGCGCAAAGAATCTTCCACGAATCAAAGCTGAGGCTTCTTCTAATCATATTTAACAACTTTCACCCATACAAAATTTTTAAAAATACATAGTAGGTACCCATACACTTGGCCAATCTGATGACCGATTTGTACAAAAATAAAAAAAAAGTCTAAACAATACCTTTGAGATTTTAAATTGGTAAAGGAAAATGAAAAAAAAAATGTTTGTAAATGCGGCTTACAGCAAAACCCATCAAGGTAATAACCGCGCTTATGGTTAGATAACCATAGTAATCGGCACGAACACGCAAGCGAGCTACGTCCGCAGCCGCAGGGCACACTCAGCCCTTTTGTGCCGGTTGCTTTCATTAAATTGCGGTCGTTAAGGCGCGCCAGATTCCTTGAGAGACTTGAAAACTTCTTACATTAGGCATAACTTGGAAATACTCTCATTTAAAAGATATCAACGAGTACTGCAAGTTGCCACTTAACTTTATACAAAAGATACCAATAAACATACACTCCCCCAGAAACTTCATAGAAAAGACACCAATGAACATTCACTCCCCCAGAAACTTCATAGAAAAGATACCAATGAACATTCACTCCCCTAGAAACTTCATAGAAAAGATACCAATGAACACTCACTCCCCCAGAGACTTCATAGAAAAGATACCAATGAACATTTACTCTCCCAGAAACTTCATAGAAAATATACCAATGAACATTCAATTCCCCAGAAACTTCATAGAAAAGATACCAAAGAACATTCACTTCCCCAAAAACTTCATAGAAAAGATACAAATGAACATTCACTCCCCCAGAAACTTCATAGAAAAGATACCAATGAACATTCACTCCCCCAGAAACCAGCCACCGCTCTTTTATAAGGCGAACCAGATGTAGTGTTCTGTAATGTCGATGATTAAATGAGTATTTTATTTTGTTGCTTCAAAGATATCAACGAATAATTGTAGAGAACTCATCGAGACCAAACTATGGGACCCAAACCACAACAATGTTGTTAAGAATATCCTCTAAACAGCTAGATTATCTTAAGTAGCTTTTTAAGTAAAGGACACGGTGAAAGAAAACATCGCGAGGAAACCTGCACATGCCTGCGAAGAAACTCGAGGGTTGTGTGTGAAGATGAGCTGATATTATGATGATGTAGCTTTTAATTTATAGACTTCCCACGGAAACATGCGGCAGTGTGCATTACTGCCTCTCACTTTTAAAATCCGCAATTGATAAGCCCTTGGCATCATCTCACCATATGGTAAGTGATAGTTTATATAATACAAATATCAATTAAAATACAATCAGTAAACGTTCAACATTTATTTAAAGTTTCTTTAATCAATGCCCAGGTTTTAAAGTTATGATTATAGGTAACTGGTTCTCTTTACAGTAAAGTAGCGATTTTATGACCAGGTACCACCGTGGAAATAATTTTCGTAAGTATTTCATTTTAAATCAAATTGAAATGTGCCAGTTTGCGAGATTCGATTCGTAATGTGCAACTTTAATAATTGCAGACATTATCCTTTAAGTATTGAAATTATACATAAACTGCAAGTTTAGAATGTCGAAGCCTTATGAAATACAAGTAACTACGTAATAAATTAATAAGTTATATAGATTTCGAGTAATAGCCAACAGGGCGGACCGAGATGTCGATAATCTGTCACCTGAAGGCTTGTTGATTCCTTGCTACAATAATTCTAGAGCGACTCTGTCTTATCAACCTTGATTCTTGTAATAATCGTGCCACCGGGCGAAGTATGTAGTGTGTTGTAACTTTTAATATTCACGTCAGTAGTAACGATAATTCTTGTAGCAGTTAGATTTTCACAATGATTTCAAACACAATGAAGTCTTGCGTCGTCGGCGGCGCTTTCGTTGGTTTATTAGCAAAAACAAAGGCTTCTTAAATATGTATTTACTCTTACTCAGGGAAAAACATTAATGGAGTGAAGCTTCAACGGTAGTGTTATTAAATTAAAATTACTTTGTCTACTTCGAATCTAGTTACGGTAAAAATAATAACTCATAATATGTGTGTGACCAAGTACAGAGGCAACACATCAAGCTATACACTCGTAGTGCGATTCTGATCCATACGCATTCGGCATAAGAACGACGGTACAAAGTCCAAAGTGTGTAGCTTGATGTGCTGGCTTGTGTACAAGGTTCTACGCTGCGCACACGCATCGGTGCCGGTACCCAGGGGCATCTCCGCCCGCGTCGGTCCGTTTTCTCTTCCCATGGTTTCTTTACGTCGATTAGCCAGCCTTCCGTCCGCACGCGCTAACCCATCGACAAATCATCACGTACGATGTACTGGCAAGTTATCATCGAAGGAGAAACTCAAGTATTATCCATGATTTGATGACCGTTGCAAATGCAAGTAGTTCTGAAGATATTGAAATTCATCAATGACTTTTGACTCTATATAATATTATAAATGTGAAGAGGTGTTTGTTTGTTTATTTGTTTATGACCTTTTCACGCTTCAACACCTGGACCAATCTTGATGAAGTTTGGCATGCAGGTAGCCATAAGGACAGGACATAGTCTACTTTTTGTCCCGTGAAAATAGCATAGTCTGATGCATTTCATGAGGGAACTGAAAAAATACTCTTTTTTCGGTTAATTTCTTTAACATCGCAACGGAACAATGGATTGTTGTTATTTTTTGCACAGAGACGGTTAAGGGGGTGGAAAATTACATATTGTACCTAATTAGCATATTATGACATACTTCCCCGGGAATCTGGAAAAAACTCATGCCCACGCTCCAAGCAAGTCACAAAAACGATGTCCACGCGGGCGAAGCCGCGTTCAAAAGTTAGTGACTCTATAAAGTTTTACAAGCTTCAAGAATGTTGTTCAGGAATTTCACGGAGTGGTTTTAATTAAGGAGTAACAAAACAGCCAAGCATAGAAGCATGCCGCATTGGAACAAGTGAAATTATAACTCCGAACACGCGATCGTCCACGCAACGGTGGCCGCCATAAGCGCAAGTGTCTGTGTTCCATCGAAAAAATCTTCTGGGAAATCTGAAAACGCACCGCTGTTGGTGAATTATTACTGATTTCACAAACAGAAATGTAAATATATAGTTTTTATTTGATCTGAGGGTATAGTGATAACGGACAAGTCGTGTAAAGCGCCTACGTTGCCGCCTGTTCTTGTTTGCTTAAAAGTTTAACGCTGATTTAAGATTAGGTCAAGAAGTGATGTAAAATCGTATTGATATATTAGTATGTTCAGTATGCCATAACGTTTAATGTTCACAAATTTAACGGTAGGCTTACGTGCTTTAAGTTTTGGTCTCTGAATTTTTTAAATCAAATTGTGCTATTTAAAAGAGAATCTGTTACTGAGATGTTGATAAAATAAATATTAGGTATTGCGTCGGTGGCTCAACCGGTAACGACTCGGTCCATCTAATCAGAGGTACCGGGTTCAAATCTGGACGGCCAATGTACCAATGAGTTTTTCAAAAACTTACGTACATATCATTACCGATTGCTTTAACGGTGAAGGAAAACATCGTGAGGAAACCTGCACAGGCCTGCGAAGAAACTCGAAGGTTGTGTGTGAAGTCGACCAACCCGCACTGGGCCCGCGTGGTCGCCCTGATTCAGGGTAGGCTCGAGCCCCTTGGTGGGGACGTATATGAGCTGATATAATAAAAATAATAATAATTGCTGTTTTAACACGTTTAAGGTAATAGAAGCATTATATATTTCTGTTAAATTATGCAAATACTCCACGGGGGAGGCCTATGTCCAGCAGTGGACGTCCTTTGGCTGATATGATGATAATTCTACTACTCAAAAGGCTCGAGTTTGCATACAAACGTAGTTCCGCTTTAATACAAAAACTACATGTCGGATTGAATCCAAACTTTTCAAATATATTGTGTAGACACATATCGATATTTGTAATTAGTTTTCGATGTACTAATATAAAAAAGAAAAAAATTAGAGCAGTTTCAAAGTTTCAGTACAAACATCGATATGTGTCTACTCAACTTAATCGCTAAGTTTGAATTCAATCCGGCATGTAGTTTTTGTATTAAAGCGGAACTACGTTTGTATGGAAACTGGAGCCGCTTGGAGACACTTAAAACTTTTATTTTCTTGTAAACTAGGATTGCGTTTTCATTATCACACATTTGCACGATACTATACGTTTTGTTGAAACAAAAACAAGTGAATCTGCTAGTACAGTTAGCACAGGTGTACGGTGTACGGCACTTTCACATTCGCTTACGTGACGCAAACGGTGATTTTAACCCTACCTCTACCTCTTGAGAACGGGACACAAAACATTCTCATGTACCTTGCGTGCTTTTGAACAGAAATTGTTGTAGTTGGACGAACATGGTTCCAGGACTCTCGGGAGATTGTTGTAGTTGGACGAACATGGTTCCAGGACTCTCGGGAGATTGTTGTAGTTGGACGAACAATCGAACATGGTTAGGACTCTAGGGAGATTGTTGTAGTTGGACGATCATGGTTCCAGGACTCTCGGGAGATTGGTGTAGTTGGACAAACATGGTTGCAGGACTCTCAGGAGATTGTTGTAGTTGGACGAACATGGTTCCAGGACTCGGGAGATTGTTGTAGTTGGACGAACATGGTTCCAGGACTCGGGAGATTGTTGTAGTTGGACGAACATGGTTCCAGGACTCTCGGGAGATTGGTGCCGCCGCCCCGGCGGAGCCGTATCAAATACTTTATTACTTCTATAATCGAGAAGTGTTAACGTCCAGATATTTTTTAATTCTTGCAAAACTTCTCGACAGAAACACAATATTATATTTCAGCCTTTATTTAAAAGAAGACATCTGCCTTACTTTTGTCTGTATATGCATGTGGTTTAAATAATAAAAAAATTGTAGATACAAGTGCCGAATAAAGAATAAGTTGCGCTAGGTCAAGATCTAGCTAGGTCTTGACCTAGCGCAACTTATTCTTTATTCTTCTTCTTATCGTGTGGCACAGTTAACCGTGCTATCCAAGGGATAGACGGCGGTTACCTGGTGTCACGTGTAGGGCATTTAGATTTACACCTACGGACGTGTTGAACGCGACCTTCATACACATCTGGAAACAAATGTGCAGGTTTCCTTGCGATGTTTTCCTTCACCGTCAAAGCAATCGGTAAGTATTTGTTGGTAACTTTAGAAAAACTCATTGGTACATTGGCCGTCCGGATTTGAACCCGGGACCTATAGTTAGGAGGACCTAGTCGCTACCGGTTGAGTCACCGACGCTTTTTGCTCTTCTTTATTATTGCGTGTACTATTTCAGCATTTTCAGGCCTTAAAGTATGAAATGTATTGCATAATTTTTACGAAAATAGTAGGTTACTGCAGCAGCCAGCAAATTTCCGCGCATTATTTAAGTAAAGTACTATTCTAGCCTTGTCCACAACAAGGCATTGATGGACTCGGCCCACATTTACACGTTCGTCCATCCATGCTTCTTTTACTGACCGCTGCAGAAATGTAAGTACATACAGTGTAAACTCTATATAGCGACACTCAAGGGACCGGGCATTTTGTGACGTTATTGAGAGTTTTCGTTATGCAGAGAGAAATTAGCGTCAAAGTAAACAAACTGGAATCAGAAAATTTTGACGCTTCAAAGAGTGAATCGTTATATCGAGTGACGTTATACAGAGTTTTTACTGTATAATCATCGCGTCATCGTCGCCAAGTTTATTACGGTTCCGATTGCGGATGGTCATTATCGGCAGGTTCTCGTGCCCTACTTTGCCGCTTGCCAGTGCCTATGGCTGCCGGCTCCGTCTAACGGTACGCGGCGCCCGCCGCCAACGCCGATGTGCTTGTGCACGTGAAAATAATTCTTGACGCGATTTTGTAACCAACACCGTTACTCAGGTCCGGCCACACCGGTGACCTTATTTATGGGCTGCGAACTCTTTTTATTTTTAAACTTTAATGCCCTACCCAAATCAGATTTTAATGTCTGCTCTTTGTGTGTTATTTCGAGACTTAATACGAGGTAAGCTTAGCGTTGCGTTTATTCTTGATTATTAGCTTACCATCTAGCATTAAACTTTTTTAATGTTTTTAGGGTTCAAAACACCCCACTGGTGACCAACAACGGGACTCTATTACTAAGCCTGCTCTGTCTGTCCGTCCGTAAGCGGGCTGTGTACTATGAACCGTAATATGTAGAAAGTTGAAATTTTTACAGAATGTGTATTTCTATTTGCTGCTATAACAACAAATTCTAAAAATTAGAAAAAGTGTAAAATTAAGGGGGGGGGGGGGTCTCTATACAAAAAACGTTTAAGTGTTTTTGATTTAGCTCTATCGTAAAAACGGTAATACATACAAGCGTGAAAATTGGTGTGATTATAGTGCTAATACTGAAGTAAAATAAAAAATAATGGAATATTTTTGTCGCTCGCGTTAATGTCTTTTGTTTGTAATGTGAATAGGCGTCATGTACTATGTATAGTTGTATGAAGAGCTAGTGGTGGTACGGAACCCTCGGAGTGCTAGTCCGACTCGCAGTTGGCCGTTTTTTTTACATGAGATAAAAAAATAAGCATTCAGGAGGAAGTAGAGTTGTTTATAAGAGCGACATTGAGTCAGGTCTAAATTGCGTACATAGCGCGCTGCGCGATTTGCTAACGCATGACGTATCCGCGAACGTAGCTCGGGAATACCGCGTCACATAAAACTGATAATGACTTCCTACATAACAAATCAAACACATATATTATGTGCTTTCCAAAGTACGCGATGTTGTTTTGTTTTTGCTAGCTGATAGCCGAGTACGTACTTACTGCTTTACAAGGTTCTTTTGTTGTTATTATATCGTTGGATGGTATCTTGTTTTGAAGCATTAAACAAATGTGAATGTTTGTTGTTTTTGGGATTTGTTCACTATTACATGCTGTAGTTAAATTGTTTTGATATACTGATGCCATCAGCTCGTGATCCCGAAAACAAATTAATTCCACTGTTATTTTTATGAATGTTTTTTAACAATCATCAATATTTTTAATTTTTTTTTTAAATTTTAGTGCGTTTGACTGCTACTCACCTGATGGTAAGGATGGTACACGCAAACTCAAATAATTCACTCTTGCCTTGAAGATCCCCAAATTATAGGAATCGGGAAATTCCGTGTATTTTTAACATAATAAGTGATTGTAGGAAATATTCCTGTCTTGTCCTGTACGAGGAAGAGCAATAAAGCGTGGTTTCAAAAACATATCGTGGAACAAATAGAACAGCGATTCTTGCATCGAACTTGACACAAACTCAAAGGCAAATTAACAATGAATCAACGTGAAAGTAGTAAATAGTGTTCAATGTCCATAGTTTTACGATTGCGAGCGCGTCACGCACGCGCAGTGCGCACGGCTGCGGTATCGCACACGCACCACGTCATATTGACGCCTCGTGCCGGCCGGCACACTGCGTGCGCGCGCGTGCCGTTTTCCTTGATGTGTGTCGCGATGCTATACCTAATGCGCAACTGTAGCTATTGGCATTATAATAATCGATATCCTTACTTATTTATTATAAACTCGAAAGTTTGCTTTGACTAGACTAGACTAGACTTTTATTTAGAGCACAGTACAACAATTTCCAGGTACAATTTACAAACGATAGAAATAAAGTATACAAAATAGCTGTACTGAGCACCAAAACGGTACTGACTCAGCATATGCTGCAGTATACTCTGCAGCGCTTTTATTCTGCCAGAAACTGTTATTCTGTATGGATGTTTGTTACACAATCACGCTCAAACCGCTAGACGGATCGGGATGAGACTTGGCACATATATAGGTTAGATCCTGATGGAATAGAACATAGGCTATTTTTACCCCGGGAAAACGACTTATTGCCATGGAAAAATCGAAAACAACGCGGGCGTAGCCGAGGGCGGACGGCTAGTGCAAAAAGTAAGTGTACAATGTGTGTGCCGCTAAAACTCAGAAACGAGTCCCCGTAGGATCAAGGAAGTAATTTGGTGTGGTAGCCCTCTATCCCCCATCCATGACGAAGGTTCCCGTTTTTACTTGAAGGGCGTGCTTTTAAGATAACTGGAAGTTTCACATCAACTCCCTGAGCTAAGCCGGGTACCCCAGCTAGTAAATAATAAAGTGATATTATCTGGACGCTGCGGGCCAAAGTACAATTAAAGAGAATCAAGCTGTTGTTTGAGACACTTCGAGCAATTTCCTTATGGACCACTTTTTGAATCAGTTTCCTTATTATTAAATATTTCTTGTGTTGTAGATATTTTAGTTCCCGTATAAAATACACAATAAATTCAGTAAATTTTAATAAAAGTAAGTGAACTTTACTTATAAGGTTTTATAAAATCACGACCAAAACCAGTAAAAACTTTAAAGGTTTTTTATGGACCTTGCCAAATCAACGGACATTTAAATATCACGGCGGGTCGTTTGGGCAATTATCACTATCAGCTTTTAAAGTGATTATTTACATTTAAAAATGATCGAAGTGTCATTATTAGTGCTGATAGCGAGGTGCAGAGTGCAGTGCGCCTGCACTGCCGACGACGCATGCGCGCGATAGAGCCGGCCGGCATTGCTGTTTACTAATTAACTGTTTGCTGTTTAACAAAATTTTTACCGTCTGTGTGGCGTAATGAGTCTATTCGCTTCACACCAGGAGGTCGCGGGTTCGATTTCCGGTGGGGTCGACTTTTAAGACTCGGTTTGGTTGATGGTAGGGCATTTTCTAAGCCCGCCTGGCTAGCTACCACCATCTTATCTAAGTCTTGCCGCCAAACATCATTGATGTGTTCCGGCTTGAAGATAAGATAGCCAGATAGGAATCTTGGTAAGCCCGCTTCCATCTTCGGCATCATCGTCACTTACCATCAGGTGAGATGATGCCAAGGGAATTCCAATTGTGAATAAAAAAAAAACACAAACCTGCAATATTATTCTGATTATTTTGATGCAGTAAATAGGTTTTCCCTTGTTCCAGTTAGATTTTTATAGAAACCAGTTATAAAATCTTGAAACGCTCGTACTTACATCACTACTATTATTTCCGCAAGTTCCAACAAAGAAGCGTCACGCACGTTAAGGCTCACACCGCCGTCAACGAACAACTTTGTAACCACTTTTTATTAACCGACTTGAAAAAAAGGAGGAGGTTTCTCAATTCGACCGTATATATATATTTTTATGTGTGTTCGCGGATAACTTCGTCGTGTATGAACCGATTTTGATGATTGTTTTTTTTTTGTTGGGAAAGAGATATCCCAAGGGTGGTACCATGATAAGGAAACCAGGATCTGATGATGGCATCCCAGAGAAATCGAGGGGAACCTTAGTTTACTGTTTGAAGTCAGTTTTTTTTTGTTCAAAATTATTTCAATTAAGGTATTTTTTATATCAAAAAAAATGTTTTATAATTTACGGGATATGGAGGAGTGATTTTGATTTTCTCGAATTCTATTTTAATACACAGAACTAAAGAAAAAAATCATCATATTATATACCTTTTTTTTTTCTAGTTGTAACCATAGAACTGCTGTGACAGGGATGACGAATGCTACTCATCTGAGTTACTTTTTATCATTATCAAAAACGACATTTTGTTCTAAAAATGTTTGAAATACCTAGGCGTGACGTCATAATTTAGTAGCGTCATTTATGTACTGATTTTAGTGAGTTAAAAATCGAAGACTTGATGGAAAACAAAACGAGTAAGGTTTTCCGAAGTTTAAGTAGTAGGGCAATTTAGTGATCAAGAGTTCATAATTTATATCTGACGCTGTCGTCATCCCTACTTTAATCGAAACATTATGATTATTTATGAACTTCTGAACAAAACAATATTATAAAATGATTTTGTTTTCTTACTATTTGGAAATTCTTCTCATTTTATTTATAATGAATTAAAAACCAAGAACTTTATTTCCAAGCTACTTCGTTCGATATTTGGAACATCGTGAATCGAGTTGCTTATTTTAGGGACGGAGGAGCCTTAAGTAAAACTACCTACTCTACCAAGGCCACTACCACAATACGCTGTAGAAAGAGCGCTCTTTAATTTTTGCCGTTGCTAAAACTTCGTGCAAGACTGATTGTTGAAATGTTGGGACTTGATACTCGACTACAGAGTTTTAGTTTATAGTGGTTATATATTGAGTTCGACAATATTGCTGTTGAGATCCGGAAGCCGGGGAGACACGACTCATCTTCATCATCATCATCATATCTGCCGAAGGACGTCCACTGCTGGACATAGGCCTCCCCCAAGGATGTCCATGACAACCGGTTCTTCGCTGCCTGCATCCCGCGACCTTCACCAGGTCGTCGGCCCACCGAGTGGGATGACTCATCTTACACGATTTTCCTCAAGGAACTCACTGTCGGTTCTTTGGAGAATAGGAGTTTAAATTACGTGTGGATTTGGGTTTGTCCATGATTAAATAATCAAACGAGAGACTGTGGATATTAGAGCTCTTCCCAATTTGTATTTTTAAGAAACTTTTTCTATGTAGTTTATACATGCTATTACTAGCTTTTACCCGCGGCTTCGCCCGCGTCGACATCGTTTTTGTGACTGTCTTAGAGGAGCGGTGCGCGAGCGTGGATATGAATTTTCTCCAGATCCCTCGGAAACTTTGTCAGAATATGCTTATTAGTAAATCATGTCATTTGTAGTTTATATTGCAGGAACTAAATGTGGCCATAAGATAATAATAATAATCTCATTTCCCATCCCATCAACCATCTCTGTTCAAAAAATTACACAATCCATTGTTCCGTTGCGATGTTAAAGAAATTTACCAAAAAAGAGTATATTTTCAGTTCTCTCAGGAACTGCATCGGGCTATGCTATTTTCACAGGATAAAAAGTTGCCTATGTCCTTCCTCGTGACACAGGCTACCTGCATTTCATCAAGATTGGTCAAGGCGTTGAAGCGTGAAAAGGTAAACACATTTTCACATTTATAATATTAGTAAGGATCATGCAGAATAATTCCGAAAATTACTTCACATAATTTTCAGCCACTAATTCCGCATTACTGTATGTTGTTCCTTACGTTGTGCCGGTGTAAGATAACGATAATAATGACCTTGAAGTGTTTTTGATTAGTTTGATCATAACAGAAAGAAAGATAGGTACTGTTTTATTGAAACGTCAATAAAAACTTTTTGATAAGTCAATGTTATTGAATAACTTGTGAATTTTAGGTACAAGCTTTTATTTGGAAATAATTTTAATTATTTTGTATTCTTATACCCTTTCATTTGGTGCCCATATTATGGGAGGTGCATAAAAAATAAAAACCTGATCCTCCATCTTTGGAAGTCCGCCATATTGGATTTAGAATGGTGTCACTTAGGTAACCATGCATTGTTCACCAAACTTAACGTGTATGCAAAATTTCGGCTCAATCGGAATCAATCGGTTTTTAATTTAACTTCCAATATTTGTGCCAAACTAACAGACAGACATACAGACTAACACGGCAAGCTATTATAAAGGCGTGTAATAAAAATAGAAAGTGCCGCAACTCAAAATAAACAAGATGCAAAATGAAGGAGATATCAATTGCAGTTCACACTTCCTGTATTTAAATTTAATTTGTGCTATGCATATAAAAATACCTGATGCATGTGTGTGTACTCGTTAAGTAAAATGACGTAATTTTACTTTAATCACTCAACATGTTGTAGTGTTGGAAAATCTCAAAGCAATCTCGCCGGCCGCTTTATCTTGTGCGTAGAGGCAAGTAACTAGTATCTCATCTGAGGCTATAGCGGCTAGAGTGAGGTCAGGGAGCGGGGGGCTTGCACGTGCAGCCGGGTTCAAGCGCGCTCTGCACGCGCTTCCCTCCCCCGTCGCACTCTCCCTGCGTGCACCGCCTCCTTTGTTCGCTTTTATCGTCAAATGCAAACACCTATATAGTTCCATTGCTAACATAATCTATTGTAATTCTTCGCTCTGAGTTTGGCGAAGACTTCGGTTTTTTTTGGAAAGTGACAAGTAGTAAATAAATATTACACGAGTTGCATCATACATAATATAAATAATTAATCATAATCATAGCTCACTTTTAAGGTTCCGTATCTTAAGTAAGCGCCGTCCGTATGTCAGTCTGTCTGCCCGAACCTTAATAAATTGAGTACTTTAATAATTCGGTTTAAATGGTCTGTATCTTTTGAATCGTGACAGGTGGCCGGTTTTAATTTTCACAGAATATGTCATGGAGACAAATTTACTAATAATAAAAAAGTAAAAAAATGAGAGGTGCCAACTCGTTTTTGCTTCTATGTAAATCCGGTAAATAAATTACAGACTGTAAAAAAATGGTGTAGGACCCGTTAATGATGAGGGTTCTACTCATCATACTGAACAACTTTCCCAAAAAATTCGACGCTCCATAAAAAAAATGCACAAAATAGGTCAATCAGCTGATCGTTTTGTATGAAGAGTTCAGATTTTTTTTTGCGATTTCAGCAAACGTGTAGAACCAAAGTTGCTCAGTGTGATGAGGAGAAGCCCCAGTTAACGGGACCTCACCAATTTCTTTCACCCTGTATAACAAGCCTCAAAATTGGTGTGATTGATTGATTATACGCGCTAAGGATCTTGAACGGAATAAAAGACAAAAAACATTTTTGTCACTTTTGTCGTTGACTTCTTTAGATTGACAGTAAAATGGTAACACCATTGTACTCGTATATTTTTAAGGTTCCATAGACAATGTATTTCCGCACTCGCACTTGGCCTTTTTTTAAAATTTATGAATGTCTGACTGTCTGGCAGCTGGAGAGTGCGGAAGAACCAGGAGTTGGAAGACCATGTCGCTGAGCCCAACATATTTGGCGAAACCAAATCGGCCTGACTTCGCTGGCTTGGTCACGTACAGAAATGGAGGAGAATCGCGCTGTAAAGAGAGCGTACACGGGACAACCGACAGGGAAACGTCCGGTCGGGCGTCCCAGGTACCGCTGGAACGATGAGGTGCAGAAGGACCTGAGCGCCCTCCAGAGACACGATTGGCGTGAGGAGGCGCAGAAGGGACGTGTGGCGACTTTTGGTGTCGGAGGCTAAGATCCTCTTTGGGTCGCTGAACCAGTGAAGTAACTATGTCTGATTGACTGGGCGTCTCTCGTTGAAGTCTTTTGTATGTGCGATTTGGTAGCAACAAAAAAATTCAACGCGAGCTTCACATTTTTATTTTACTACCAGGAAATCTCTGCCGCTTAACATCCTTCATTTATATGTATTTTTGTTTCTGTATGTCCTCAACTTGAGGCTAACGTTGGAAGAATTAAGCTGCTAAATCATGCCTTAGTTAGGTTTTTTTTATAAATTGGTAAGCCCTCAGCTGACATCATCTCACCTGCTTAATAAGTGACCATGATGTTGAAAATGGTTAACTGGCAAACACATCAATGCTGTTAAAATTTATGTTTGGCGGCAAGACTTAGACAAAATGGTGATAGCTAGCTAGGTGGGCTTAAAAATGCCCTTCCACCAACCAAACCGAGTCATACAAAGTTAGATACCGCCAGGAATCGAACCTGTGACCTCCTGATGTAAAGCTAATGGACTTAACCATTACGCCACGGAGGCGGTTAAAATGTAAGCGGGTGAAGCTTTTAGCGAAGATAGAGATAGAGTTAAATAGAAAGAGCATTAAACGAAGTAGGTTAAGGTACAAACCTCGGCAGCAGGAGCGTGCACCTGGACGCGCAGCTCGTCAGTGAGGTGGTCGTGCGCGAGCACGTCGGCGCGCACCTCGCGCCCGTTGTAGGTGAGGTAGACGCGCTGGCCGGGCTGCAGGCGCACGCCCGCCAGCCCGCGGAACCCGGGCCCGATCAGCTCCGCGTCGCGGTACTCGCGCGACACCTTGCCGCCGTCGAAGCGCACCGTGTAGCGCGTGTTCGGCGTCAAGTTGATGCAGTTGTTGTTCTCCGGGAACGGCGCCGGCGTCTTCACCGCCTGGATCATCCCCGAGTGGTACAGTCCGTCGTCGCTCAGGGCGGCCACGCGCGTCCCTATGATGGACCGCTTCGCTAGTCGCTTGCCGGTAGACATAGTTCAGATCGCACCACAAAACCAACACAGACAATTCAGTACTCTCACGGGATCACTCAGAAATTTAAAATCGCCCGGCGAACGCGTTTCGCTGGGTAACCGTCACAGAATTTTGGAAAAGAACGAAAATTTCGACGCGACTCCGCTGGGTTCACGCGGTCCGGCTGCTCTGTGGGCCGGTGCTGGTTGCGGATCTCACGCGGAAACATAATACGAGGGCAGGCTCCTCGGGTACCGGGACAAAGGAAAATCCTTTCGCGGTAGTAAACTTCGCACGAAATCTCGACGCGTACGACCTAAACTCAAGCGGTTCAAACGAGAACTGGCGTGCGACGCGAACCGGCCGGCCGGCGAGCGGGAGCGGCGACCTCCTGTCTCGCTCCTTTGTTTTGATACTCAGCTGTTCGCGCGAGAGGGACGGGATGCGCTTGCGGTGGGCGCGCGAGCGTGATGCTTGCAGTCGGTTGCGCTCGGGGCGAAGGGTAGCGTTCGGGTAATTTCGCTATATGTGAAGCGCGGGGCGGGCGGTGGTGGCGCGGTGGTGGAGGGCGGAAGGGCAGCCGCCCACGGGCGACATTGAGGCGCGCCGGCACTGCACGTGTAGCGAGCTCTAACGGGATTGCACATTGCACAACGCAAATCGCGCCGCCGCCGCCGGCCGGTACGCGGTACGCTGCTGCTGGTTTAATGCGTGACACAGTTTCTATTCGGATTCGGGGTCAATTCAAATGTCAAGCAGATGCACACCCACTTATGCAATAGTACTCTTGTGTAGGATGACCCCCACTTCGCCTTAAGCGCGTTTAAATGTAGAGCACTAGTAGCACAAAGAAACACCCCTTAGAATAATTAAATCGTATCCTACATTGCAATAATTAGCACTCTACCTATTTACATTTTCTGTAACAGCTACGCGTGTGCTACCACTTCGCCTTATTACTACGCCTTGAGTGCGTTTAAATGTGGAGAACTAGGATAAAAAACACTCCTTAGATTTGTAAGTGTATCCCACATTGCAATAATAAGCTCTCTACCTATTCACAATATATTTTGTAACAGCTACACGTGTGTTACCACTTAGCCTTATTACTACGCCTTGAATGCGTTTAAATGTAGAGCACTAGCATAAAAAAACACTCCTTAGGTTTGTAAGTGTATCCCACATTGCAATAAGCTCTCTCTCTACCTATTCACAATATATTTTGTAACAGCTACGCGTGTGTTACCACTTCGCCTTATTACTACGCCTTGAATGCGTTTAAATGTAGAGCACTAGCATAAAAAAACACTCTTTAGGTTTGTAAGTGTATCCCATATTGCAATAATAAGCTCTCTACCTATTCACAATACATTTTGTAACAGCTACGCGTGTGTTACTACTTCGCCTTATTTCTACGCCTTGAATGCGTATAAATGTGGAGCACTAGCATAACAAACACTCCTTAGATTTGTAAGTGTATCCCACATTGCAATAATAAGCACTCTACCTATTCACAATTCATTTTGTAACAGCTACACGTGCGTTAACACTTCGCCTTATTACTACGCCTTGAGTGCGTTTAAATGTAGATCACTAGCATAACAAACACTCCTTAGATTTGTAAGTGTATCCCACATTGCAATAATAAGCACTCTACCTATTCACAATACATTTTGTAACAGCTACACGTGCGTTACCACTTCGCCTTATTACTACGCCTTGAATGCGTTTAAATGTAGAGCACTAGAATAAAAAAAAACACTCCTTAGATTTGTAAGTGTATCCTACATTGCAATAATAAGCACTCTACCTATTTACAATACAGCATTTTCTGTGACAGCTCTACGCGTGCGCTACGAACTGATTCTACGTATTTTGCCGTAGCTCATTTACACAATTTTTATTTTAGTTAAGTTATATACGTATGTATACCAAATATTTGTCTAAATACATTAATACATTCATAATATGTTTGCACGGCTCAAAAATACCGCTGAGTCCGACAGTACCATCGAATTTACGACAGAACATGGGTTTTGTTTACAATGGTCCACGCGCGAGGAATCTTTTATGAATGAAAAATGTGTCATTTTTTATGCGAGAGTACAGACAGCGCAACGGACGAGACCCAGAGATGACTTCGTTAACATGTAGATGATAATTTATTCCTGCGAAAGTCAAAACAAGCTTGTAAGAGATGTTATGTTAATTTGTTTTGACGTAGGTGTGTGTTGACGATGGGAAAAACGTTGAATTTGTGCTTGAAATGCATACGTTCACATAAGCAATATTGGTACGAACGAAGACTACTCACACAAGACCAGATAATAATAGGGAATATGCACCTTAGGTTGAGTGCCCTCCACGAAGTAACTATTTAGTAATCTGTGGCCCTCCGCACTCGCCTCCCCTGTCCGGTGAAGTTTTAAAGGCCCCCACGGCCAACAACAAGCTTTTCCATTCGAAAAAGGAAAAAAAAGGGAATATGCACGTGACACCAAAATGGACAAAACATTTTTTTGTAATCTTTATTGCTACAAAAACATACAAAAACAAAAAAAAATCATCATAATTGGTGCCATGTAATCAAGAAAAAGTGGCTGTTTTTAAATTCCCTCGCTTTCCAAAAAGCAACTTTATTGGTGGAACAAAACGTGACGTCAATTTACACCCTACGTCTTCTGTCAACAAGTTGTTTGTAAAGGTGTCTGGTGTATATTTGTATTGGTTCGCGGTGTTATTAGTTTTCTGTGTTAAAGCAAAGACAAAACTATAATTATCTTTGGTTAAAGTATTAAATCCTTGTACTTAAAGAAAAACATAACACAATGACTGAAACCGGTTTTGTCAAAGCACAATCGGATAATCTTTCTGTCTAGTTAATCGAAATGAATAGCATTTTATTTTGTGTCCATGTTTTCCATAAAAATACCAGAAATTGAATTGCTGTACGTACAGACTGTTTGGTGCACAAAAGTGAAAGTGCATTTTGTTGCTATTGTATGTGAATGTCACTTCGAAAGATTCGGCGGTTTAACTATAATCACAGATTCTAAGGTTTGTTGACGTTTCATCGCGTTTAATTATGCGTTGACTTTATGTGCAGGTAACTAAGTAGGTGAAAATGATTCTTATATGTATTTTATCACTTTTAAATATCCTTATTTACGTTAAAATGATCTTCACAACAGTATAAACATCTTTAAACACGATACAGTCTCTTCTCATCGCCTTGCACCATTTTTTCTTATACCTGCACCTTTCGGCGCAAGGAAATATCCTTTATTAGGTGCAGTTTTAATATTATTTTAGCATAGGAACGCCACTATATTTTAAAAACAATATTTATAATAAGCTTCTCTGTGATTTTCCATGGTAATAAGTTGATTTTACTTTTTTATCTTTCAGTAACTTTGTGAACCAAAGTTGTTGACATCGAACTCGTGTAATTTGACGTCACAGAATAAGCGCGCCAAAATGGCCGCGTTTAAGTCGCCCGGAAACGATAGAGATTTAAATATATTTTTTAGCTTAATGGTTTATATTTTAGATGACTGTGTTCTATATATTTTTAAACGACTTCAAAAAATGTTCTATGTGTAAATGTTCTAGATTCTATGTTCGACTGTATTTTTTTTATGTATGATCTGATGATGGAATCCCAGGGAAATCGAAGGCAACCCTCAAATTTTATAGGCACGTTTTACGTGTTTCATGTATTTTCTAAAGCTATTCAAGTTTTTGGGTCTGGTAGTCATAATCTCATGTTGATAAGCTGATTATGGAATGTACAACTATTAAGAGTTGGAGGTTAATTCTTTAAATATTTTACTTAGATACGTAGGAACTATATAGTCTGGTTTTCTGGGATAAGTAAAAAAAATGCGATTGAGAACTTTTTAAATTATAAATATTATATTCTTTTTATTTTGCCACCGTTGATATTGATGCCGAGTCCACCCCAGTCCAGAAGCTTAAAAACATCTTCCAGGGTGGCGGTGAACAGTTTCGGAGATATAACGTCTCCCTGTCTCACCCCTCGCTGCAACTGGATAGGTTTCGAGTTCTGATCCTGGAGGCGAACCGACATGGTGGCGTTTTCATATAGACACTTCAACACCTCGATGTATCGATGGTCAATTTGGCACCGCTGGAGAGACTGTAGCACAGCCCAGGTTTCGACTGAATCAAAGGCTTTCTCATAGTCCACAAACGCCAAGCATAGTGGCTGATTGTACTCTTCGGTCTTCTGTATAATCTGCCGCAGCGTATGTATGTACGGCGAGTACATATCCCACTTCCGATTCACTGACGATATCGTGGTCATGGCTGAGACTATGGAAGATGGCCTCAGTAAAGTCTCTCAACAAGTGGGTCTTAAAATGAACATTGACAAGACGAAACCAAACCCCTTTAAAGGTTGGAGAATCTACACTGGAAGTTGTTGACGAATATGTATACCTGGGACAAACAGTCCAGCTAGGCAGGTCCAACTTCAAGAAAGAGATCAATCGACGAATCCAACTCGGCTGGGCAGCGTTAGGGAAGCTTCGCAATATGTTCACGTCCCAAATACCGCAGTGTCTCAAGACTAAGATCTTTGACCAGTGTGTGTTGCCAGTGATGACTTACGGAACTGAGACATGGTCGCCTACTATGGGCCTCATAAGAAGGCTCAAGGTTACCCAAAGGGCAAGGGAGCGTGCCATAAATATGCTATAACTATGCTCTTGTACAATAAAGATTTATTTATTTATTTATTATTATTATTATGCTCGGAGTTTCTCTGCGTGATCGAATCAGACACTAAAAGATCCGCAGCAGAACTAAAGTAACCGACATAGCTCACAGAATCGCTACACTGAAGTGGCAGTGGGCAAGGCACATAGCTCGTAGAACAGATGGCCGATGGGGCAGTAAAGTTCTCGAGTGGCGACTGCGCACCGGAAAACGTAGCGTAGGCAGGCCTCCCACGCGGTAGACCGACGACCTGGTGAAGATCGCGGGAAGCCGATGGATGCGGGCAGCGCAGGACCGGTCGTCGTGGTAATCCTTGGGGGAGGCCTTTGTCCAGCAGTGGACGATTTTCGGCTGATATGATGATTTTAGCACACCAGTCTTTTTACTGACATCATTTGATAGAGTTACACTGGTCGGAGTGGACAACTGAGAAGAAAGTGTAGCAATTGTCACTTCCCCGGTGACAACTGAGAAACATTCTTTCCAGTTGTCCCTTCTAACGCGTCTCCAAAAGTGACAGATCGGACGATTTGTTGCCCGGGTGACAACAGTCAATTTTTTTCCCAGTTGTCCCCTCTGACACGAAGCGGAAGGGGACTGATGAGACCCTGGTGACAACTGGGATACATTCTTCCCAGTTCACCCCTCCAGCGCGCCTCCAAAAGGGACAGGCGGGACGAATTGTCACCTGGGTGACTACTTTGATTTTTTTTCCAGTTGTCCTTTCTGGCACGAAGCGGAAGGGGACTGATGAGACCCCGTGACAACTGGAAAACATTCTTACCAGTTCTCCCCTCCAGCGCGCCTCCAAAAGAGACAGATGGGACGAATTGTCTCCTGGGTGACAACTGTAATTTTTTTTTCGAGTTGTCCCCTCTTGCACAAAGCCGAATGGGGACAGATGGGAAGATTTGTCCCCCGTGACAACTAGGAAAAAAAATCCCAGTGTCACCGCTTCTGTCAGTGCTAAAGGGGACAGCTGGGAAAAATCGTCCATTCTTTGCTACGAAGTAAGCGTAACATATAATGATGATGGCTACACCAGATAGTACGCACCAGATAGTAGGCTGTATAATTTATTGATGGTTGTTTTAAAATACGAAAATAAGATTATAAGTAGTTGATGAGAAAAGAGTAGTATATGATTAACACGGATTCGCCTACCGGGCGTCATATACAGGGTGACTTTTAATTAGTTCTTGATACCAAAGGACTCGTGATTACAAACAACTTTCCCAAAGAAACTACACGTCAAATCAGAAAAAATGTTTGGTCTTTAAAACATAATAATTATCAACTCGGCAAAAATGTATAAAGGACATTTTTTTTTTCATATTTGACATTAAGTTACTTTGGGAAAGTTGTTTGTAATCACGAGTACATTCCTTTGCTATCAAGAACTAATTAAAAGTCACCCTAATTTTCTTTTAAATATTTTTTCAAGTCAGGAGATTGATAAAAAAGCATCATCATATCAGCTCATATACGTCCCCACCGAGGGGCTCGAGCCTTACCCTGAATTGGGGTGATCGGGCCTTAGTCGACCACGCGGGCCCAGTGCAGGTTGGTCGACTAACAAAGCATATGCAATATAATAAAAAAAACAGGAGAAAGTGGGTAAATACTTAAAACATATTTTTTTTCGCTCAGGTTCTATCTACATGTAAGAGCCTTTTTACGTCAGCGGGTTTAAGTTTTTAAACTTTCAACTTTTTTACCCAAATGACGATAATATGTGTATTTAGGTGGGCGAGTCACAATGAAGCGTAGGTTATGTGAAGGTAGGCGGATGACATTTTATGTAAGTTGGCGGATATGCTAATCGGACACACCAAGGACAAAAGTTTTGTCACAAAACCTTTACTCTAACACAGGGGTTTTCAAAGTGGGGGGCGCGCCACCCAAGGGGGGCGGGCCGCAATGACCAGCTAATGGGGGCGTGGGCTAAGTAGTTAAGGATCTAATTTGTGGTTCAAGTTCATCCATCGCAATCGAATAAGTAGATTTTTATTTAAATTTAAGAAGCTATAATTTTTTTTATTCACTATGGGTAAGCCCTTGGCATCATCTCACCTGATGGTAAGTGACGATGATGCCGAAGATGGAAGCGGGTTTACCAATATTCCTTAACGCAATGGAGAACTCTCTATCCTATCTTCAAGCCGGAACAAATTTAATTTTGTTAACACTGATGTTTAGCGGCAAGACTTAAAATGTCCTACCACCAACCAAACCGAGTCTTACAAGTTGATCCCACCGGGAATCGAACCCGCGACCTCCTAGTGTGAAGCGAATGGGCTACCATTACGCCACGGAGGCGGTTGAAAAATACTTTATCTGTACAAGGGGGGCGATTTTTTTTTCTTTTTATAAAGAGGGCGCGTAATAAATAAGTTAGGGAACCACTGCTCTAACAGAAAAGGTCATGCATCTAGAATCTAATTGCATGACCTTTGTAGGTACCTATTTCTGCAAGGGAACCTCCTAGGCCTAGGTCTATTTATATTCGCCTGTCTGTAGGGGCGTTGCCTTTAAAAGTAGGTATTTTGTATTATCTAGAAACGAAGATAGTTTAGTTTTATTTATTTCACGTCACAAATTCATAATAGGCAACATGCAGTATTTTTATTTTTGCTTTCATTTTAAAGAACTCCATGCAGAATAAACCAGGAGTATATTAAAAAAATAAAAAAACTTGTTTTATTAATTTTAAATGCGGTTTTAAAGTAACCGTTTAAATTTGCGCGCGCAAACGGACGTATAGTTCCGATGACGTCACTCATGTCTGTTGGTCAGACCAAAGAGAATATATATTGGAGTGGATAAGTGCGCGATCCTTCATGTGGACAAGGGTAGGGTGGTACATTCGGATGGAGTCGAAATCGACTCCATGAACATCCGCACCCTCTCTGAAACTGAAACGTACCGGTATCTGGGTATGTCGCAGAGTATTGGTGTTCACGAGGCAGGGGTGAAACGGGCGGTTTGTGACGTGTTTTGGGAGCGCCTGACAAAAGTTCTTGAGAGCTATTTGTCGGGCGTTAACAAGATACGAGCATTCAATGCCTGGGTCATTCCTGTTCTTTTGTACACCTTCGGCATACTCAGATGGTCGCAGACCGAACTAGACGCCCTGGATCGAAAAGTCCGCACTACTATGACACTCCATAGGATGCATCACCCGAGGTCGTCAGTGATGAGGCTGTATATCCCGCGGAAGAGTGGCGGTCGTGGCCTTCTAAGTGCCAAACAAATGCACAACCGCGAGATATGCAGCCTCCGAAGTTACTTCCTGACAAAAGTCGATAGTGAGTTGCATAGAGTTGTCATAGCTTGTGATAAAGGACTAACTCCTCTATCCATGGCCCAAGAGAACTGGCAGGCGCCGGCTGTACTTAGCACTACCGAGCGAGAGGCCATCTGGAAAGACAAAGAGCTGCACGGTAGGTTCTTCAAGGCCCTTTGTGGATCCTTCGTAGATCAGAAGGCCTCCGTGCACTGGCTGCGCTTCGGAGACCTTTTTGCAGAGACCGAGGGTTTTGTCTGTGCAATACAGGATCAGGTGGTCAAGACGAACAACTATAGGAGGTTTATAATAAAAGACGGCACCTTGGACGTTTGTCGGTTGTGCCGTCAACCAGGGGAGACCCTGCGTCATATAACCTCCGGTTGTTCTATGCTTGCCAACACTGAGTATTTGCACAGGCACAACCAAGCAGCCAGGATCCTACACCAAGAGATCGCTCTAAAGTATGGCCTCATATCTCGGCGGTTGCCTTATTACAAATACACGCCGGAGCCGGTTCTCGAGAACGACCGCGCCAAGCTCTACTGGGACCGACCATCATCACGGACAGGACTATTCCTTCGAATAAGCCTGATATCGTGTTGATGGATCGGGCGCAGTCAAGGGTGTTTTTGGTGGATATCACTATCCCATACGACGAAAACCTCGTGCAGGCTGATGCCGAAAAAAGGACCAAGTACTTGGACCTGGCGCACGAGATTACTGATATGTGGCAAGTGGAATCCACTGAAATCATCCCCGTAGTCCTATCCGTGAACGGACTAATTCCAACCGACCTTGAACGTCACCTAAGGCGGCTGGAACTCCGAGGCAGACCAATAATTGCAGCAATGCAGAAAGCAGTCCTCCTCGACAATGCCCGGATAGTTCGACGCTTTCTCTCCCCGTCGCACTGAACTCCAGCCGACTGTGCTTCCGCTGGAGGTGCTCCTGCCACTTCGCCTCGTGCCAAGTGAGCAGAGAGGCTCTAATTTTATATTTGTGAATAATAATAATAAATAAGTTTATTTCGGACCACAAAAATCCATAATATGTGTTAGTAACAATAGAGACCTAGCCTCTGTTAGTTAGTGCTTAAAAACTACTTGGGAATAATTAAAAGTATAATTTTACCGCACCGGTGACTATCCCCACCCAATACTTCAGGAGGGGAGAGTCAAACCATGTCAAACCGTGCGGCGATCATAATACATTACAATTACAATAAATTACAATGTATTATATTCTTTTTGGTCTGAGTGACAGACAGGAGTGACGTCATCGGAACTATACGTCCGTTTGCGCGCGCAAATTTAAACGGTTACTTTAAAACCGCATTTAAAATTTAAAAAACAAGTTTTTTTATTTTTTTTATATACTCCTGGTTTATACTGCATGGAGTTCTTTAAAATGCAAGCAAAAAAAAGCAAAAATAAAAATATTGCATGTTGCCTATTATACATGTCAGGTCATAATATAAATGTCAACATTTATGTGATCGTCAAAGAAAGCAATACAGGAAAAAAAACTAATTAAATTAACAAAATGTCAAAATAAAGTAGAAAACTACAGTAATAAAATACATATTAGTAACTCGTGTTACTTAATTTTAAAATGTCACAATTATAATTAAATTCTTTCAAAAAATTCTTTCGCAGAATAAAATTATCTTTCCAAAAAGAAGTCTTTATAAAAACCGGCCAAGTGCGAGCCGGACTACCACTCCGAGGGTTCCGTAACACCATACAATTACATATAGGGCTTCCAATCTCGGTATACCGAGATCCCGAAATACCGAGATCCCGCATGATTTTTCAGTCCCGCTAACTGCGGGATTGGAAGTGCGGGATCCGCGGGATTTTTCGGGATTGATAAGCAATACAGGGACGTCTTTTCGCGAGCGCTGTCGCTCGGGTACTGACTGACCTACCTAACGGAGCGGTGCTGAGCGGGCATTCTCTTCTGACGGTTATCTTGCCAGTAAGATACGAAGTAGTTTGGCTGAAGATACGTTGGGGATGTTGTGTTTCCTTCAAAAACACTTTCAAAATGAAAAGTGATTCTATATTTTTGTATTTCTTCTTTAATTCTGTTCTGAGTGTACTTATTATATAAAACTATGATACCAGTCATGTTTCTCTTTGGCTTATGTTCGAATAAATGCTATTATGCTATGTTATACTATACCTTCCTTGACCAACGATTCTTGAACGCTGAACGAATGCGTCGCGCATGTTTACCCTCATACAATTTACACAGAAATCGAGTTCTGCACATGCATGGTTCGGCGCTCTAGTTTCTTCGTCGACTTGTTATTTTTGACCACTCTTATCAAAAATGCGGGATCCCGTTATACCGGGATCCCGCACCTTTGAAAATTTTGAATCCCACCGATACCGAGATCCCGCAATGCAATGCGGGATTGGAAGCCCTAATTACATAGTATAATAACATTAACCCCTATTCATATTACAAAGAAAAGACATCAAATCGAGCTACAAAAATATGCTTTTTTTACTACACTTACTTTTTTTTGTACACTTACGACTTACACTTTACCAATTTTTATTATTTGTTGTTTTATTCAAGTATTAGTACTATAATCACACCCAAGTTCCAGACTTGTATGTATTGCCGTTTTCACGATGGAGCTGAATCAAAAATACTACTAAACCTACTAAAAAAATACGTTATTTTGTATGGAGACCTCCCCCTGCCGCCCTTATTTTTTCTTTTTTCAATTTTTTTGTATTTGTTGTTATGGCGGCAAAAGAAATACATATTCTGTTAAAAATTTCAACACTAAAATCCCCTAAAATTGATCGTAGGGCAAAAAAAAAGGGGAAGAAAATGAAAAATATTGTATTTTTTTATTGTCTTGTTGTACGATTGCCAACAACATACAGGGAACATTTGTCTGTTAAAACATTGCACAATATAATGTGAGCATTTCAAGGAAATATCACGTTCATAAAGAGCACGTTTTGAAAGGAACGCAATTATGTCACGTAAGTAGGTATGGTTAAATTGTTAAAACACGACAAGGTATCTATTGCTTACTTATTAAATACTAGCTTTTGCCCGCGGCTTCGCCCGCGTGGACATTGTTGTAATGACTATCTTAGAGGGTGCGCGGTGCTCGAGCCGCAAGCGGCTCGCGAGCGTGGACATAATTTTTTCCAGATCCCTCGGGAACTATGTCAGGATGTGCTTATTAGTAAATCATGTCATTTCCCACCCCCTCGACCATCTCTGTGCTAAAAATCAGTCGAACGCTTTTTAATTTTTAATAAGTAAAAATAAAAAAAAAACATTGTTCCGTTGCGATGTTAAAGAAATTAACCAAAAAAAGAATATTTTCTCAGTTCCCTCAGGAACTGCATCGGGCTTTGCTATTTTCACGGTATAAAAAGTAGCCTATGTCCTTCCTCGTAACACGGGCTACATGCGTGCCAAATTTCATTAAGATTGGTTAAGGCGTTGAAGCGTGAAAAGGTACCAAACAAACAAACAAACACATTTTTACATTTATAATATTAGTAAGGATTGCTCAAGAACTTAATTATCAATCAACAATTTTCCAACTAAAACATTAGGAATAACGACTCACGACACTGCTAATTTTACCCGACTGCTCAAAACAACGGAGGGTAATGTGTTTCGGGTGTATGTATGATGTCTGTTTCTTTGGCACGCCCTGTAGCCTAACGGCTTGATGGATTTGAAGTGCGAGGTGTCGTTAGATTCGTCTTGATCCCGTGAGTGACATACGATACACTTACTCACATAGGATACCCGACAGCACTAAAGAGGGGTAATGACTTTATGCAGTTCGGTTTTTAATTTTTAATTAAGTTGTCTAGGTTCTTCTTATCAGCTTATATACGTCCCCACCGAGGGGCTCGAGCCTACCCTGATCAGGCCTTAGTCGACCACGCGAGCCCATTGCTGGTTGGTCGACTTCACACACAACCTACGAGTTTCTGCGCAGGCGAGTGCAGGTTTCCTCACGATGTTTTCCTTCACCGTATATAAGAGCGTCGGATAGAGGTACATATGAAATCGAAATTCGAAAACACATTGGTACGTGGCAGGATTCGAACCACGACCTCCCGGACAGGAAGTAGCGGCGGTAATCGTTACGCCACCGACGCTCTCTTATTGTCTAGGTTATTTTTGGCAAATTCGTATACTTATAACATGAGCTAATTTTTAAATGAAAATTCAGATACAAATTTCATTAAAATCCGTACAGTCAGTCATCTTTTATATATTTTTTTATTATATCAGCTCATATACGTCCCCACCGAGGGGCTCGAGCCTACCCTGAATCAGGGCGATTAGGCCTTAGTCGACCACGACGCGGGCCCAGTGCGGGTTGGTCGACTTCACACACAACCTTCCAGTTTCTTCGCAGGCGTGTGCAAGTTTCCTCACGATGTTTTCCTTCACCGTTAAAGCAATCGGTAATGATATGTACGTAAGTTTTTGAAAAACTCATTGGTACATTGGCCGTCCAGATTTGAACCCGGTAGCTCTGGTTAGATGGACCGAGTCGTTACCGGTTGAGCCACCGACGCTTTTTTATTTTGATATTTTTTTATACAATTTTTTTATTCACAATTGGTAATTGGTAGGCCTCCCACTCGGTGGACCGATGACCTGGGGAAGGTCGCGGGAAGCCGCTGGATGCGGGCAGCGCAGAACCGATCATTGTGGAAATCCTTGGGGGAGGCCTATATCCAGCAGTGGACGTATTCCGGCTGATATAATGATGGTAAAACTTGGCATCGTCTCATCTGATGGTAAGTGACAATGATGCCGAAGATGAAAGCGGTCTTACCAAGATTCCCCAAAGCAACTTCCATCAAAACCTAAGCGTTTATAATAAGATTAGCGGGATTAGATTAATCTTCGTTGTGTATCGACGGATCCTGGTGGAGGATACTGATAAAAATCAACTGCCCGTGTGTTCAGGGGTTGCATGGTCGGGAACTGGTTATGTTTTGTCTCTATCTTGGCTCCCCAACCTGTTTGCCGGCGGATCGTTCGCGTAATAGACCCTAAGAGACCTTACACAACACACCTTTACCACAACCTGGAAACTTCTTACATACAACGAGCCAGAAATGAAATTTCAAAAAAGGAATGACGGTACAAACAAAACGGCGGCAAAATCCTATACGTTCGACAACCAAACTGTATTAATCTGGGTGATGAGGGGGTGAGGTCGCAATCTAGAGAGCGGCAGGGAGTGTCCATACTGTATGTTAGTACTAATATATGAACTTTGCCTTTACGAAGAACATAATTAAAAAAGGCTAAACATCTTAAAAAACCGACTTCCATTGCAACAACTTAGTACATTTTTGCATTATTATTTTTGGTTTTTGTTAATTTTCTAATAAAGTACTACACCGATTTTGATAAAATTTATATGGGACCACACGGGAAGCACTAGCTTTCAAATAAAAAACGAATCATAAAAATCGGTTCACCCAGTCAAATGTTCTGAGGTAACACACATAAAAAACATACAGACGAATTGAACACCTCCCCTTTTTGGAAGTCGCTTGAAAAGAAATTAAAACAGTCACAGAATGACACGTGCTCTATTAAACCTTTTCTTTTGAACTGCCGTTATACAGTTTCGAAAGAATCGTCACTTGCCACCATCAGTAAATGGTCTTTAGCTAAGCGTTCATTAACTAATTAATTCATTATATACATTATCATGATGTCACTTAGTTATCTGTTTCCCTAAGTTAATGATTTTGAACATTTGCCTACCAATTAATGAGTCGCAAATGTACAATTTCATTAAAAGATCGACCTCGATTTATGTTACAAATCTATCATACTTCACGACCTACTTACTGACTTGGGACTTGCTTGTATTGCGATTCAAACGCACAATCAACAATAAAGCCGCGATGCAGTGCCAGATATCCTACTAATATTATAAACGCGAAAGTTTGTATGTATAGATGGATGTTTGTTACTCTTTCACGCTTCAACCACTGGACGGATCGGGATGAAACTTGGCACACATATAGGTTAGGTACTTTTTATCGAGATTTCTTAAGTGGTTCCCGTGGGATAGCTGTTATCTCTCTCTTTTTTGGTACTTTCTGTCACTTCGCAATGAAGCGAAGGATTGACGTTCTAATTAATACTGATTATCGAATTGACTACTAATTAGCATAGCCCGACATAGTTCCCAAGGGATCTAGAGTTGACTCAGTTCCCACGCTCGACAGCACGACAGACATAAAAACTATGTTCACGCGAAAACTAACTAACTACTGAACATATCTGGCTGAAATTTGGTAGGTAGACAGCTTAGGACCTGGATTAACATATAGGCTACTTTGATTCACGGCGGCTCGCGCACAGCGCACCCTTGAAGACAGTCATAAAACTATGTTCAAGCGAGCGAATCCGCTGGCAAAATCTAGTTATACATAAATAAACCTTGTGAAGTCTACTATAAACTACGATAGCTTTAGGCGTGCAGTAACTTTATTAACTATCTACCTTATACAGACAACAAACTACTAAAGCGTTGCAAAATCCCAATGCACTACAGCATTAATCAGATTATAGGTTTCATGTATAGGGCCCTTTATAGAGTACCCATCAGTGTGTTCAACGCAGGGGGGGGAGCAGAGCCTGGCTGGACCAATCAGCGGGCGGGGTCACGTGGGTTTGTTGTGCCGATCAGCTGTTGCGGGAATGTCCACAAAAAACGTCAACAAACCTGCTCCCGCGCCGCGCGCCGGCCGGCGTGAGCGAGGGCCGAGGGGCGAGGGGCGAGGGGTGACCAGCGCCAGGTACCCGACCCCGAGCCGTAATAATAGTCTTCTATGTAATAATAACCACAGCGGAATGCACTCTTGAAGCTTTAACAGAAAGTTGTTACGAGATTTACCTTTTGATTTACTTGAGCAGGTTCTCCTGGAAGACAGGGAGATGGATAGATTTATTACAAGCTTTTAATTATCTTGCAATGTATGTTCGGGTAAAATCATCATATCAGCTCATATACGTCCCCACTGAGGGGCTCGAGCCTACCCTGAATTAGGGCGATCAGGCCTTTGTCGACCACGCGGGCCCAGTGCGGGTTGGTCGACTTCACACACAACCTTCAAGTTTCTTCGCAGGCGTGTGCAGGTTTCCTCACGATGTTTTCCTTCACCGTTAAAGCAATCGGTGAGTATATGTAGTACGTAAGTTTCAAAAAACTTATTGGTACATTGGCCGTCCGGATTTGAACCCGGTACCTCTGGTTAGGAGGACCGAGTCGTTACTGGTTGAGCTACCGATGCTAAAAATCGGGTGAAATATTGCAAGTAAAATTTGAGCCACATCCCGGTTTCCGATTGAGCTGAAATTTTGCATGCATATTTTTATCGAGTGACAATGCAATATCAAAAGTTTGTACCTTAAAGTTTTTAGGTTTTTCGAAAATTATTTTATTGTACGTTTGCCAAAATAAAAAGCTGGACAAGGGACATGACCCCAGTAATAAGGTTTTTTTTTTAACATTCAGCTATTTTGGTCAACTTAAATTATAAAAAAGTGACCAAGTGGGTGTCGGACCACGCGCAAGGCAGGGTTCCGTAAACTTTTTAATAATTAAATGTAAATACGAACATCAAGTATGGAAAATCCATGAACCTTCTACAAATCCAACTGCACATCTTAAGTAGGCCGACTATCACACTGTAAACTGGGCGTTATATTTTTCATTTTAAGTTAATTACATATTCCTACAGCGCAGGACCGGTCGTCGTGGACATCCTTGGGGGAGGCCTTTGTCCAGCGGTGGACGATTTGTGGCTGATATGATGATGATGATGACATATTCCTACATACATAGCCATACCACCAACCAAACCGAGTCTTACAATTGACCCCGCCGGGAATCGAACCCGTGACCTCCTGTGTAAAGTCAGTGAACTTTGCCTCTGAGCTACGGAGGCGGTTTTATATATTTTATGATGGTACGGAAATGTACGTGTGCAAGTCAGACTCGCACTTGACCTTTTTTATTTCTACACTAGCAAATAATCATATGCTTTGTATTTAAGAATCTTCACAAAAATCAAGGTTAATGCGTTTTCTCCACAAAATACGAAATAAAGTAATGAACTGGCTTTTTGTGTTTTAATAATTCCCAAACGAAATCACAGCGTAGCTCATCCTTTACGTTAGTAACCAATCTACAGCCAATCAATCTGCGTGACGGGGGGGTGAGGTCGACTTTAGAGAGCGGCAGGGAGTGTCCATACTGTACGTTAGTACTAATATATATACTGTGCCCATACTAAACTCGATCAGCTGATCAGCCAACTTAGTATGGGAAGTTCAAATTTTTTTTTGAGATTTTACTATGGGTTCTATGGGGAAAGCTGTTCAGTTTCACCGGTAGAAGCACCAGTTAAAATAGTTTCAGCTAATTTTGTTACACCTTATAAATTAGTACTAACATACAGTATGGAAACTCCCTGCCGCTCTCTAAATTGCGACCTCACCCCCCTCGTCACCCAGATTAATGCAGATTGGTTACTTTTGGTTCTCGAACGTATAGGACTTCGCCGTTATTTTGTTTGTTCCGTCATTCGATTTTGGAAATGTCATTTCTCGCACGTTGTATGAAGTTTCCGGGGTGTGCCAAGGGCTTATCAATATCTACTAGGTAACTATATCCTAAAAAGCGTCGGTGGCTCAACCGGTAACGACTCGGTCCATCTAACCAGAGGTACCGGGTTCAAATCTGGACGGCCAATGTACCAATGAGTTTTTCAAAAACTTACGTACATACTTACCGATTGCTTTAACGGTGAAGGAAAACATCGTGAGGAAACCTGCACACGCCTGCGAAGAAACTCGAAGGTTGTGTGTGAAGTCGACCAACCCGCACTGGGCCCGCGTGGTCGACTAAGGCCTAATCGCCCTGATTCAGGGTAGGCTCGAGCCCCTCGGTGGGGACGTATATGAGCTGTAATGATGAACTATATCCTAATTTCTTAAATAAAATGAAGATTAGATTAGCTGTGAGTTGTGGGGCGGTGAGTGACTAGTAGGGTTTGTGATTTCTCGAGGTTTTTCAGTTCTCGGGTCTCGAGAATTCTCGAGCCTAATTTCTCGGGTCTTCTCGGGTCATCGAGAAAAAAATATATTTACGTCTAAAGTTTTTGTTTCAATAATAAAGAAAGTGTTTAATTTAAATGTGTTATTAATAATGATAAAATTAAAACATAATCTTTAATAATAACAATAAGTTTAGGACTTTAGGCTTTTTTCTGATTTTTTAATTTTTTTATTTATAGCTTTAAGGAACAAACATAAAGATATTAATACAGTACAAAGGATTATTGCAACTCATGAAATTGGTTAATATTAATGCACTAAATTATCTGTTTTTATTAAAAAAAAACAGAAGTTTCATTTCTTTAAAATACCTATTCAAATTTTAAAAAAACGACGGGTTGCACTCCGGGAGCGCCGGCAGAAGTGATAAAACTTGAATATTAACGTTGTGCATTTTTGATATTTTGGAATGGTTAGGGAATAATTTTGCACGAATTGCTTTGATTATCAATATAAAAGTACTATCATTTATGTGGTAGAATACAATATTTATTTATTGCGCTATCGTACACAAACATGTCAATTTTTATTACATTAAAAAGTTTATATATCAGAAAAATCAACAAAAAATCAACTCCATCCGTCTTACGAATTTTCGATCAGGTCACGTGTCCTGACGCGAGTTTAACATTTTTTACCCATTACAAAACAAGTGCACAACGCCGCTAAAGAAGTTTTCACTACTCCATCCGTCTTACGAATTTTCGATCAGGTCACGTGTCCTGACGCAAGTTTAACATTTTTTACCCATTACAAAAAAAGTGCACAACGCCGCTAAAGAAGTTTTCACTTTAAAAATATTTAGTACTTAATACAAAATAAACACTTGAACTTTTGCAATCAATAATACTATTTAAATAAGAAATAACTACTCTGCAATTATATAACGCGTGCGTCACTGAATACACTGTCCTGGCTGTACGATCCGATCCGAACACGGCGGGAGTTGAAACACAAATGAACGAAACGGCCGCGCGGGCGCTTGCGTTTGTTGGTAAAACAAAGGATACCGTACCGACACGTGCCGCGCTGTCAAAGGATGCCGCCGCCATCTCGCATTTATAAAGAAAGCGTAAAAAAATATATTTCCAGGTTTAATTTCAACTTCTCGATGTCTCGACTTTTCTCGAGCTGAATTTCCCGGGAACGAAACCAACCGATTTCCCGGGAATTCCCGGGACGAGAATTCCCGGGTACAAACCCTAGTGACTAGGAGCCTTGACAGAAATAGCGCAATGAGAACCGAGAACCGTGTCACGCCGCGTGCGCGCGCGCCGGCCGGCCGGCTCGGCGTATCTCGGGATACCGCAGCCGCAGATAATGCAATGCACTGACGACATTTTGATAAATAATTTGGCAGAGGTAACAATGTGACATGATATGATAATTGATAACGCATGCGGCGTGCCTATCATAGTTCGTTGTTCACCCCAAACGGGTGACAGTGATAGTGGTAAACGGAATATTTTTATAAGGATGTGGCGGTGTCAATGCTATATTGGAATGGTACCTACCTACTAACCACTGTTAAACCAATTATATTTATGTAAAAATACCTACCATCTTTTTTTCCATCTAAAAGATTTTTTTTTATTAGGGGATCGGACTGCATCAAAAATAAAATCTGAAATATGATTTCCTAAATTTATCTCCTCTTGAAGTTTCAAAAAACTTTTCTTATTTTGTTTTTTCATCACGTCTTCAATTGTTAATAGGTCAAATTCAATGACGATAAAAAATCTATGACGTCACTTGTGGGTATTTCAAACATTTGTAGAACAAAACTTAGTTTTTGACAGTTCATAAAAAGTAACTCAAATGACTAGCAGTCCGATCCCCTATTTACAATTTATAAGCCCATGACATCATCTCACCTGGTGGTAAAAAACTATGAAGCTGAAGATGGAAGCGAGCCCACCAAGATTCCCCAATGCAATGGGGATCTGGCTATGTTATCTTCAATCCAGAACACTGATGTTTGGCGGCAAGACTTAGATAAGATGGTGGTAGCTAGCCAGGCGAGCTATGAAAACGCCCTACCAATAACCAAACCGAGTCTTACAAAGTTGACCCCGCCGGGAATCGAACCCGCGACCTCTTGGTGTGAAGCAAATGGACTAACTATTACGCCACGGACTACTTATATATCTATGAAGTTAGGTATTGATATTAAAAACTGTAAAATAAACATCAAAAAATCTCAAAGCTAGTACAACTTTTATTTGATAAAAGTTTTTAATTATGCTCAAAAACGTGTGCAACATCCTTACTCATACTCGTATTATACATGCGAAAATGTGTTTTGTTTATTTGTTTGTTTGTTACCGTTTGACGCTTTACACCTCAACCAATCTTGACAAAATTTGGCATGCAGGTAGCCTGTGTCACGGGGAAGGACTTAAGCTACTTTTTATCCAGGGAATATAGCATAATCCGATGCAGTTTCTAAGAGAACTAAAAAAATACTCTTTTTTTGGTTAATTTCTTTAACATCGCAATGGAACTGTGGATTGTTGTGATTTTTTGCACAGAGATGGTTGATGGGGTGGGAAATGACATAATTTACTAATTAGCTTAACCTGACATAGTTCCCGAGGGATCTGGGAAAACACAATTCCACGCTCGCGCACGTCGGCGTCGAAACAGAGCTGGAGCAACGGATTGAAGTGATTTTTGTTGGGAGCTGAGAGGGGTGGGACATAGACCGCTAATCAGAATAGCCCAATATAGTTCCTGAGGGAATTCGAGAAAATTCATTTCCAAGCTCGCGCACCACTCACCATCAAAGACAGTCATGAAAACGATGTTCACGTGGGCGAAGCCGTGGGCAAAAGCTAGTAATATTAATAAAAGGCAAACATTTCCTTTGGAGGCGCCGGGTATCGATCCCGGTACCTCTCGCATGCTAAGCGAGCGCTCTACCATCTGAGCTACGCCCCCGACAAGCCAACATGGCAAAAATATCCTACTTATATGACGACAGGCATGTTATCATTACGTCATCGCAACTCAAGTATATTCCCAGTTGTTTACACTGTCACCGAGGTGAACTGAGAGAATATCGTTCAAACTTGTCAACATAATATAAAGAGTGTAAAAAAAATTGGTGTAGGTCCCGTTAACTTGGGCTTCTACTCAGACTGGATTGCGCAATTGTGAACCACTGCTGCTTGGTTCACGTTGCCAATAATAGTCGTGCATTGTAAATAAATTTAATACATATATTGTAAATGTAACCTGCGTATATTACTAACACTAGTCTTAAGTCCTAGAACAAGTTACTAACACTATTGTGACGCCCCATACAAAAATGCACTAAATTGGTCAATCAGCTGACCGTTTTGTATGAAGAGTTCATTTTTTTTTTGCGATTTCAGCAAACTTGTAGAACAAGTTGTTCAGTTTGAGGATTAGAAGCCCCAGTTAACGGGACCTACACCAATTTTGTTACACTCTGTATAGTAAAAGTGAAAAATCCTGTTAGATACGTTGATTTATTGGCCTTTATTTAGTGTTAACGAATAAATATACACATTTCATTATTTTCACTCAAACACGCTATAATATTCCCTTTAAATAAAAAAAAGACAGGAAATACGTGATTCCAGGTGCGTAAAAAAAATTCCCGGCCCGTAGCTCGTAGAAAAGATGGCCGTTGAGGCAGTAAAGTTCTCGAGTGGCGAACGCGCACCGAAAAACGTAGCTTAGGCAGGCCTCCCACACGGTGGACGGACGACCTGGTGAAGATCGCAGGAAGCCGACGGATGCGGGCATCGCAGGATCGGTCGTCGTGGAATTCTTGAGGGAGGCCTTTGTCCAGCAGCGGACGTTTTTCGGCTGATATGATGATGATATGGTGATAATGAATTCCCGGCCCGTTAACACCGTCTATCTATACACATCGTAGTCTACTATTAATTTGAAAACATGAAGTTGTTTTATAAAAAACATCCTTTTATACACGATCGGATAAGAGAAATCTATATCCGTATGTCCTTTAAAAAAAATATCTGAGATAACAACTTCTTGTTTTTTAATTATCAGTATACTACGATTTGTATGGACGGCGGCCAAGAATCGCCCTCTTATCTACTCGTGACATCTTGTTTACATGTTCTGATGACATTATTTGTTTTTATATCAATGGCTTTATTTTGACATTATTAACTAATGATTATGTTTACATTTTTATTTTTCAAAAACATACTTTTATATGTAACTAGCTGTCCCGGCTAACTTCGTGCCACCTTACACTAACCTACCCTATGCTACACTACACTACACTAACCTACATAAGAACCTTCTACTGACAATAACGAACTCAACAAAAAAAATAATTAGCGAAATCGGTCCAACCGTTCACGCGTGATGCGATGATCAGAAGAAATAGGGGTTCATTTTTATATAGATTATTGTTGGGAATAGACGAAACAAAGCCATGCGCATTAGTTTAATGAAAACCATAATTATGCGCAAACGCACTTTCACACCGCGAGCCAAGGCTCTGTCTCTTAACTTGTCTTATCTACAAGGTTTATTGACGGAATTATATTGGCGAATATGTTTCCGCGACGTAATTTAATGATAATGAATAAAAATCACATGTGCGAAACGATGTGCGTAATGAACTTCCAATTGGATATTGGTTTAGGTGTTGGATTATTGGTTTATGCAATGCAGATCGACGGTATACTGACACAAAGAATTCATAATTATGTATCGACTTCACCGTTACTCTAGTTAAGTTTTAGGATCAAGTTTAATAGGGATTACGACAGCATCAGAAATAAATTATGAACTCTTGATCACTAAATTGCCCTCCTACTTAAACTTCGGAAGACCTTACTCGTTTTGTTTTCCATCAGGTCTACGATTTTTAAGTCATCAAATCACAATGAGTACATAAATGACGGTGCAAAACTATGACGTCACGCCTAGGTATTTCAAACATTTTTAGAACAAAATGTCGTTTTTGACAGAGGATAAAAAGTAACTCAGATGACTATTATTCGTCATCCCTATTTCAACAGCACAGCGCATGCCACTTGGTTGCCATAGCGTCGAAGAGGCATGCGTCATTACATTGCTCTCTTACTCTCTCCTAAGAGAGACAAAGAGGGAATGACTCATACAAAACGACAAGCCTCTTTGTTGATATGGCAACCAAAAGGCTGGCCATTGATTGATATGAGTTGTTGAAATTGATCTTGAAATCGAACATATTATGTTTGAAAGATGCTGCTGAGAAGCGTGGTTCACGAGGTAAGAATAGAACATTTTCTTTTGTTTTGATCCACAATTGATAAGCCCTGGCATCATATCACCTGATGGAAAGTAACGAACATGGAAGCGGGCTTACCAAGATTCACCAACGCAATGGAGAACTGATCTTCAAGCCAGAACACATCTATGTTGTTAACACTGATGTTTAGCGACAAGACTTAGATAAGATGAATATAAGATGGTATTAGCTAGCCAGGCGGTTTTAAAAAATGCCTTACCACCATCCTAACCGAGTCTTACAAAGTTGACCCCGCCGGGAATCGAACCCGCGACCTCCTGGTGTGAAGCGAATGGACTAACCATTACGCCACGGAGGCGGTCTCGCTCCGTTTATATGTTTTTACGGTCCATCTTCAAGTCAATCATCATCGTCAAGCGTCGGTGGCTCAACCGGTAACGACTCGGTCCTCCTAACCAGAGGTGACGGGTTCAAATCCGGACGGCCAAAGTACCAATGAGTTTTTCGAAACTTACGTACATATACTTACCGATTTCTTTAAAGGTGAAGGAAAACATCCTGCACACACCTGCGAAGAATCTCGAAGGTTGTGTGGGAAGTCGACCAACCCGCACTGGGCCCGCCTGGTCAACTAAGGCCTGATCGCCCTAATTCAGGATAGGCTCGAGCCCCTCGGTAGGGACGTATATGAGCTGATACGAATGAATGAATCTTCATATAGTTTAATGTCCCGTGTATCCGAGCACTTGAATCTCAGATCAAATAAACCAATAGATAGAATATAATATTTTAACATAAACCTGCGACGATAATGTTGTGCTGCTTTCGCAAACCAACCCTCTATAATATCTATATATAATAGTCTATATGGTATGCCGATTTCATGCCTCCTACAGCCCTACATGTCAAACTTCTGTCACACAGACAACCAGGGATGTGCAATACCATGTTTGTATAGATTTCCAAATGCTTGTCATCCTTATGGCTAAACATGCCTTCTTAGTTTGAGTTCTTAGTTCTTAGCTTGGACAGATCGGCTGCCCCATAAAACACAGTAACTGCAAACTTTTTATACTTACTCGATTTTTATTTGTAGTGTTGCATTTTTTATTACTTTTATTTGAACTTTTTAATTTGAAGTTTGAAGTATTTTTTCTCATAAATATTTTTATTAAAGTATCTTCTATTTATGTGAGTAGACCAGGTTAGATTACATTATATAATATTCGTATTTTATTTAGTATAATTTAAGGTACACATAGGTTTGCCCTCCGTCCTTTAATTCTCATAACACCCGGTAAGGTTAGCTGGAAGAGATCTCTTATAGAGATAAGTCCACCTTTGTATATGTCCTTCCTAAGTGTTTTTTATGTAAATATTTGTGTGCAATAAAGAATATATATTCTATTCATAAATCAATTTTTTATCAATTTAGCGAGCAAAACTTTTTTATAAGGCAAAATATCAAAAATCTGAGAATAGGGATGACGACAGCATCATAAATAAATTATGAACTCTTGATCACCAAATTGCCCTCCTACTTAAACTTCGGAAAACCCTACTCGTTTTGTTTTCCATCAAGTCTTCAATTTTTACTTCACCAAAATCACAAAATGAGTACATAAATGACGCTGCTAAACTACGACGTCACGCGTAGGTATTTCAAACATTTTGAGAACAAAATGTAATTTTTGACAGATGCTAAAAAGTAACTCAGATGACTATATTTATAGCATTCGTCATCCCTGTAGTCAGTTACTGTGTTTTGAAATTGGGCAGCCCAGATATCCATAGATATCCAAGTGAAGATTTGAGTGGTATGGTGTGATCTCACCAAAACTTTATCTATTGGCAGAGTATATAATATATATTAAATACTAACATACAGTATGGACACTCCCTGCCGCTCTCTAGAGTGCGACCTCACCCCCTCGTCAAACAGATTGATACAGATTGGTTACAGTTTGGTTGTCGAACGTATAGGATTTCGCCACCATTTTGTTTGTCCCGTCATTCGTTTTTGAAATGTCATTTCTGGCCAGTTGTATGAAGTGTCCAGGGTGTGCTATTGGTTTTTTTGATATAAGACTTGAATGGTCGGTGATGTGACATTACATTATTTACGACATAGAGCCTTTTTCAGATACATATAATGCTATTTATTCAGATGCGCGTCGTATTACGTAATACGAAACGTATTATATCACATACGCCATACTACATACTAGCTATAGTGGATATCGAGAGTGAGCAGTGCGCGAGTCGAATTTTTAGATAAAGACCAAGTATCAAAGAAGTATAAAACTAAAAACACCTAACCACTCCGGGAGTGCCGAGAGAAATGAAAACTTTTTAGTTCCATAAGTTTTGATCTTCTAGTGTTCCTGGTTACGGTAAAGGTAGCAGGTAACGGTAACGTCTCCATATTTTAGTCAGATTTTCTTCATACAAGCAAAAAGTAGCGCCATCTTACATAACTCGTACGAACTAGCGTGGGCGAGAGTTGACGTCAGTGCCGCGTTAAAAGAACCTTGGTAGAATTGTCGCTTTAAAATTCGTTTATTTAATTTGTTTACAAGAAAAAATAGGATGTAAGGTTGCTAAACGATGATACAACATCCCATGTTTCTTTTTAGACTTTCTTTCATGGTTTTTACAGCCTCTAACAACACAATAGGGCAGTTTTATATGGAATATCTGTCCACCGCACTGTACAATTTCCGGCAGACGGACGACTGAGTCGCGAGTGTGCGAAACTTTCGATTTTCGCTGGGAGCATTAGTCGCGCGCGTTGGCCGGGCCCTTACGCCAGTAATATATAAGTCATTGGTTTTTCCCATAACTTTTTACAGTTTTATAAGTTTTGACCCTCCGAGTGGTCCAGGTTTCGGTAACGTTAACAGTGTCGCGAGATCAATGGTTTTTCCCATCTCTAAAGTTTTCACTTTAAAATTGGTCGATCAGTAGTTTTTGCGTGATACGCGCATAAAGGCATACCTCTATTATTTTATTTAAGACTAGCTTTTGCCCTCCGCTTCGCCCGCGTGGACATCGTTTTATGACTGTCTTTAAGGGTGAGTGGTGCGCGAGCCGCAAAAGGGTCACGACCGTGGACTTGAGTTTTCTCCACATCCCTCAGGGACTATACTATACTTATTAATCTTGAAGAAATCTTAAAGAATTGGCAGAATCATTGTTTTTGTAAAACGCTCGCACACGGAACGTACGCTGTCTCCCGTGAAACGCTCTATAGCGACTCAATTCCCAAGAGCCAGTCTTCCGATTGATATACCCCCCGCGCCCCTAGGATTCTTTGCGTTCAGGCAGTAAGCTAAACAAATATTAAACTTTCTTTTGAGACACCCTGTATTATAAATGTGAAAATGTGTTTGTTTGTTGTTAACAATAAAAAATATTCAGGGAAAAAGGTTTTTCTCAGCGCTAATAACCTATTTAATATTTCAAAATTGTTACCAAGATTTTTATTTTTGACATAATTTTTTTGGCAAATTAATTTAATATTAATTTTTAATCCGATTTGTTTTAATATTTAAGTTAATTTACTTGTTTTTAACTTGACTTATTCTGTTTGATTGTATATTGAATGAATGTGATCTTTATCTTATTTTTTATATTCTTTTATGTAAATGTGATGTTTGAATTTTGTATTTAATGGATTTTTAGTCTGAGAATAAACGAATTATTATTGTTACAATAAGGAGCTATCATGTAAGAGAAGGCAACGAGAAGACAGAAGAAAGAATAACGTCTTAAAATATATGTAGAAAAACAGTTATTTTATTAAATATATAACAAACAATTACCAACAATTATAAAAACATTATAGAAATATAAAATTAACAACAGGGGACAGCGACACATCAAGCTATAAAAAACCAGTATAAGCTGGCCTTTGCGTTTCAACATACGCAAGGCCAGCGTATACTGGTTTGGTATAGCTTGATGTGGCGCCGTGTGTACATATAAATGTTGAACTTAGATATTTATAAAATGTGTATGGAAGACTAGAAAGATTTACTTTAATTCAGCTTAAGGGGGTACTGGAGGGACGAAATCCCATACAAACGTACTTTCGTTTTAATTTCGAAACCATAAAACTCATCGTATTCAAATTTTTTACAAGCATTAAGATGATAAATATCTAGATCTGTAATTAGTTTTGGTTCGAAAATAATAAACAAAAAAAAAGTTATAGCAACTTAAAAAAATTGCCCTTTTTATCGACGAAATCAAGTAATATAAGTAACTTTTTTTTGTTTATTATTTTCGAACCAAAACTAATTACAGATCTAGATATTTATCATCTTAATGCTTGTAAAAAATTTGAATACGATGAGTTTTATGGTTTCGAAATTAAAACGAAAGTACGTTTGTATGGGATTTCGTCCCTCCAGTTAACCCTTAAGTGTATTTTGTCAGCAACGACATTAACTAGTGCACGGATAAACCTGTAAAGGTTTTTGATTTTCTATTATTATAATTTTTGCAACATTATTTTTATCAATTAAATAAAAAATAAAAAAATAAAAAATCTTAAAAATGTCCCCCACGAACCAAATAAGGTTGGACCCTGTCGAGAATTAAACCTGTGACCTCCCCGGTCTATCCCGAACTATCCAGTAATCCGCGGACGTGCCGAGACAATCAAATTGAAACAATTTTGTGAACTTATGAATATTGGCGCGATTTTAATTGGCCTAAAGACTCTTTCAGACAGCTTCAAATGAAAGATATTGGTAAATATACTTTATGATAAGTTAGTATAACTTAGTATAACAAAGTTTTGTAAGGAAAGTGTCACACAGAACAACATTTACTACTATCGAGTATAAGATTCCATACACGGCGAGTAAAGGATTCCATACACAGCGAATATAAGATTCCATACACGGTGAGTGTAAGATTCCATACACAACGAGTATAAGATTCCATACACAGCTAGTATGTATAAGATTCCATACACAGCGAGTATAAGTTTCCATACACAGCGAGTTAAGATCCAACTAGTAGTCCAGTCAAATAACGGCTAAAAATGGGTTAAATAAACATGAACGAACACAGTTTGGGGATTTTGAGGATCGATAGGGGGTTGTATTCTGAGCATGAATTCCAATTTGAGGGGTTCTACTGAGGTCAGCTCAAGGTCATTTCGATATCTCGAGAATGGTTAGTGTTAGGCAAAAAATTGTAGAGACCTTTTCTCTTCTAAATTAAATTTACTAACTTTTTTATCTGAAACTTTTTTTTAACATTGATATTTTTCAACTTATTACTCCCGCAAGGCAAAAATTTTACTTTTTTTTCTATTTTTCGTCGTTTTCTCCCCAACCATTGAATTTTATTAAATTTTACCGATCATCAAAGTGTAGATCTTTTCATTATGAACAATTTTTTTCTTGAACTTTTTTCTGTAATGCCAATACCTTCGGAGTTATATATTACTTTACCGAGCGAAATCCGCGCCATTGTCGCAATATCATCGACATCAGTGGGTATTCAGTACTTGAAAGAAATATTAAAGTATTCCATGATCATTTATTAGCCAACTTACCTGTATAAAAAAACAAAAAAATAATAATAATAATAATAAAAAAAATACACGTTGCGACAATGGCGCGGATTTCGCTCGGTAAAGTAATATATAACTCCGAAGGTATTGGCATTACAGAAAAAAGTTCAAGAAAAAAATTGTTCATAATGAAAAGATCTACACTTTGATGATCGGTAAAATTTAATAAAATTAAATGGTTGGGGAGAAAACAGAGATTTGTTACCATAGATGGGTTATGCACTAACAAACCACATTTGAAAATCGAATCCATTTACACACACATTATAATAGGTACCTACCGAATGCTACTATGAAAAGAGATGCCAATTGGCATCTTTTTTTTGCTTCACTTTTAGGATGCGTGTAACCTATCTACCTCCCCTTATATATAGCATATCTCTGGGAGAAAACGACGAAAAATAGAAAAAAAAGTAAAATTTTTGCCTTGCGAGAGTAATAAGTTGAAAAATATCAATGTTAAAAAAAAGTTTCAGATAAAAAAGTTAGTAAATTTAATTTAGAAGAGAAAAGGTCTCTACAATTTTTTGCCTAACACTAACCATTCTCGAGATATCGAATTAAACGCGTTTCCATCGAAATGACCTTGAGCTGACCTCAGTAGAACCCCTCAAATTGGAATTTATGCTCAGAATACACCCCCCTATCGATCCTTAAAATCCCCAAACTGTGTTCGTTCAGGTTTATTTATTTCGTAATTTGACTGGACTATAGTGTATAAGGGGAATGTTATCATTAAGCTGGAACTATTGTAGCATTACAATGTGGGCAAAAAAGGGTCCAGATGTCGGTATTTTAAACTAAATTCCGAATCTAATCTTATAACTTAAAACTCGACTAATGGACCCTTTTTGCATGATCGCCCCACATATGGGGTGATAATGATGTTTGACAAAGTTTTATCTATAGCTTCTACTTAAAAAAAACTGGGCAACTTTCGCTGAGACACCTACAGTAAATTCCCATTTTTTTTACAAACCGATGCTGAGCTGAGCTTCGTTTGAGACGTCTACATTGTTTTTTCGAATTGACTATGGGCTTCTCGAGAAAAGTACAAGTTGTTCAGTTTCATGAGTAACGCCGCCGTTAAAATATTTGCCAACATTTTTTATCACTCAGAATATAGTTCGTTCGCTGTATTAGCTGCACCTTTGATATATGCCGCTCGTCGCTGCCGGCTCGCGTTAAACACTCCGTCAAAGGGGCCGCCCTGAGTTCAATCTTAAACTTTAAATTGCATGTTGAAAATATTTGTAACAGAATTAATCGTTTTGTTTATGTACTTAGCAGACTAACAACAACTATTTCACGGATCACGGATATGTTGCCTTCATACTTAGATATGGAAATTCTTATAGGTAATAGCACAGATGTGCATAAAGTGTTTATAGCACAAAAAAAATGTGTACGTGCCATGTGCGGTGTTGGTCCATTCCAAACATGTAGACCACTATTCCCTAGGCTGGGTATTCTTACACTTACAAATATATATATATCCAGGGTTACTTCTAATTAGTTCTTGATAACAAAAGATATGCATGCACTCGTGGGTTACTCGATAGACGAAAAATATGGAGAGCGCCCCACGCTTTTTCACAATAATACTAGTATTTTTTGTTAATTATTATTTTCAACTTTTATTAAGAATTATTTTTACTTTTTAGTCTGATGTACTTTAAAAGCGTGTTTTTTAGTTTTTTTAAACTCTATTCATTTTTAGTTCAAATTTATGAAATTATTATATTGTCGCTGAATCTTGATAAGTCTACAAAGTTTGAATTAAATCTGTCCGTTTAAAGTGGGTCAAAATCGAGTCCAAAGGAGTCGGTTACATACAAACATACAGGTGAATCTAATAAAAGCGTGATAAAAAACCCTAATGTAATCTATTTCACTGCAATGAAAACATTTCATTTCCTTTCAATCATGGCGCAGACGACCCCTTTGACGGAGTGTTTGACACGACCCGTCAAAACTGCAGTTAATTAAGCGAACGAACTTTAAACTACATTTACATTGCTGTTCGATCAGCTGTCGCCCTCCAACACGACCACCCGCGCGCCCTTGCCGACCGCGTCGCCCAGCTTGAAGCCGGCCAGCGCCGCCACGACGCCGTCCCGCGGTGACCTCACCACGTACTCCATCTTCATCGCTATCACTACGAACAGGGGCTGGCCTTTGGTTACCTGTTGCAGAAAGGATACAGATCAATCAATCGAATCAGTTCATATACGTCCCTACCGAGGGGCTTGAGCCTGCCCTGAATTAGGGCGATCGGGCCTCAGTCGACCACGCGGGCCCAGCGCGGATTGGTCAACTTCACACACAACCTTCGCAGGCGTGTGCAGGTTTCCTCACGATGTTTTCCTTCACCGTAAGAGCGTCGGATAAACGTACATATGAAATCTAAATCCGAAAACACATTGGTACGTGGCAGGACTCGAACCACGACCTCCCGGACAGGAGGTAGCGGCCCTATCCGTTACGTCACCGAGGCTCTAAAGGATTCAGATAAGCAAATAATTGCTTAAAACAGTGCTAAACGAAACAGACATAAACTAATATACGGGACACTAAAGTTCTCGAGTGGCGACCGCACACCGTCATCAGACGTAGCGTAGGAAGGCCTCCCACTCGGTGAAACGACGACCTGGCGAGGGTCGCGGGAAACGGCTAGATGAGGGCAGCGCAGGACCGGCCGCTGTGGAAATCCTTGGGGGAGGCCTTTGTCCAGCAGTTTACGTCTTTCGGCTGATATAATGATGATGATGATGAAACTACTATACAACATCAAAACAGTTACAAATAAAAAACAGGCCAAGTGCGAGTCAGAACCGCACACAAAGGGTTCCGTGCCATCATACTAGATGGCGCTTGTTTCTTCACGTTTCAAATAAACACTTTTTTTGTATGGAGACCTCCCTTATTTTTTCACGAAATACTGGTGACAGACAGACAGACGACGGACGGACAGTGAAGTCTTAGTAATAGGGTCCCGTTTTTACCCTTTGGGTACGGAACCCTAAAAAGGAAAAAAACATTGTACATCTATATAATAATTGAATTAAATATGGCTGATGACCATGTCCTGTATAGTGGATTGCGTTGGCACAACTCGAACAATAACTATTATGTTCTCTAGTACGATTGGCCTTTTACTCGTACTTTGTAAGCTATAGCTATATTTTGTGTGATCACATAATGTAAACAAGTTGCAAAAAAATAAATTATCTCATGTAATATGGATGCTGATATTCCAAATTAAAAAAACCGGCCAAGTGCTAGCTGAACTGGCTTGGAAAGGGTTCCGTAGAATGCCAAAGTCAAATACAAAATATCACATTTCAAATCCTCGCAGTAAGACGCGAGTTAACTACTACTAGCGCTATTTAGTGGTGTTTTAGTGAACTAGTTTTCGTAAGTACACGTTGAGTTTACTACTTTGTTTTCAATTGATAGAATCCTTAAAGGTTTTACTGTAATCTACAAGCAATGAACTATATTTTGTATTTATTTCAAAATTTTAGGCTCGGTAGTTTCGGAGATCGGGGGGGGGGGGGGGGATCAATTTTCGTCTTCGATCAAAACTATTTGTTTTACAATAATAACAAAATATATTTGAGATCCTCATATCAGCCCTTTCATTTAAGTATATGACACAGTTAGGTTTGCAAATCTTTTTTTTTATTTCGTAATTTGTCCCCCGAAAATGATCCTTATTTAAAAAAAAATATTTATTTAATTTGCCTACCAAATTTCACCTCATTCGGTCCAGTATAATCGGAGCAAATTGGCTGTGACAGACAGACGGACAGACAGATAGACGCACGAGTGATCCTATAAGGGTTCCTTTTTTGTACGGAACCCTAAAAATAAAATAACACTTACACGCGCCAACGGATAAACGCTCTTACCTGCAGATTTGACTACTCCTTTCACCACCTCATCTCATCACCAAAAAGCATTAGTACTACGTAAGTATCGTGTTTAAAATTACTTATATAGCCCTATACAACCGACTCTTGAGCTCTTTTAAATGACTTTAATGAGAAAGTCCATGAAGCCGATGTATTTGCTGACGGCTGGGCATTATTATTAGATAAAATTATATATTTTTTAAAATTTTATATTATTAGAAAATAACATTTTACATGAAATCCTACTCTATTTATATAATGTAAGTTCACTGACTTGGTTAGCGCTTGGTGTATACTGTAAGCTGGCCACGTATTTTTGATAAATAAATAAATAAGCGTGCTTTTAACTTTTTAAAAACCTAGCGATTCCCATAACCTAATTTACCGAACGCAACCGACATCGCTCGCTAGTGCATGCTATAGTGCTTCCTAGAAAAAATAATAATACAAGTTGTACCTCGTGGGAGATGGCGGAACAATTTGGCTTCAAGTAACGTAATTATTTTCGCGTGTTTTGTATGAAAAGTGCATCATCGTGCAGGCGATTTTCAGGAAAACCTGGCTTTTCCGATATTTTTTTAAGTATTTTTCCTAGGTAGCTTATTCCTCTATAAATACGACTATAAGTTACAAAAAATCTAATTTTTTTTTACGGTTGTAAAGGGTTAGAGTTTTGGACAAGACTTTTTTCACATCACTGGATGACAGAGTAGTCTGGTTAGCGAAAATAATTAGGGAAGTTACAGTGTATCCTACGTATGGCAACACTAAGTTTTGTCAATGGTCTATGGAGGATTTTTGGCGGGATTTGTGGTGGACGCATACGTAGTTTTATTTTATTGTATTTGCATCGTTTTCTGCTAGAATTTACTTCAAAAAGTGATGCGTTTTGGGGAAAATCGTCTAGTGCACGTGGGCAATGTGAAAAACAAGAAAATAAAATGAAAAATGACGTGAAAACCCAATTTGCACTGGGTGCAGTTTTAAAGACGCCCTACTGCAAACAGGTGTTCTACCTCAGAATTAGTCTGCTGCAAATGCTGTCAAGAACTTCAGGGAGAGTAATGCACCGGCACTAGCATTACAAATACAAAAACAAATGAAGAAAGTGAAAATTATTTACGAATTCGGCTGAAGAACTCGTTTCCATGGCCAAAAAAAATTCACAACAACAAACAATCAATTGTCTATCAAACGTAAGTCGATGGTCAAGTACCTGTACTTACAAACCAACTAGTATCTCATCTGGATGGCTGACTCTCGCGTTATACTCGTGACCGGGTGCTGTCCGTGTGAACTGCCCTACTCTTGTCAAAGCTATCAATGAAATTCAATGTATTTTATATATAACTTTTCGTGTCATATTGTTTTCATGTTCTAATGACATAATCTGGTTTATTTCAAGGATTGAATTTTGACATTATTAACCAATGATCATTTTTCACAGATGACATTGTTATTATTATTTTATGACTATCAGAAAGAGTGTAATTTACACCTATTTTGAATAACTACCTTGAATCTTGAATCTGTGCCTATACAATGAACTGTATATTATGAACTCTTGATCACTAAATTGCCCTCAAAACTTACTCGTTTCGTTTTCCATCAAGTCTTCGATTTTCAATTACCAAAATCACAAAATCAGTACATAAATGACGCTGCTAAACTATGACGTCACGCCTAGGTATGTCAAACATTTTTAAAACAAAATGTAGTTTTTGACAGATGATATAAAGTAAATCAGATGACTAGCATTCGTCATCCCTATTTTTGTTACCAATGTCAGGGATGAGATACTAGTTACTTCGTGACAGATATTGCACTTCCTTATAAAACGAAAATATCTACGCATTTATTTACCTACTCCATCCCATACACGGAAACATGGGTATTAAGGCGCTCGACTTAGCGGTTATAACTGCGTACACGGGCGGCGCACGAATTGCGGCGGCGATAGTACGGCGTCCTAGCGCCTGTAGGCTGCGCCAGTGTGTAGGTACTTATGTCGCCAGCTCGACTGAGTGACGAAGGCCTGCCAATGTTTACCTTGTCTCCTTTGCTGACGAGCACCCGCTCGAGGATGCCGGGCGTGGGCGAGCACGCGCTGTCTGCCGCGGCGCCCGCGTCGGTAACTGCTTGGTACTTCGGACTGGGCAGCTCCACCACTGTTTGACCGGCCTGAAAACAAAACAGCTAATATTATTTTATTGTATCTGTTTGCGATTTCACTCTAATGGGCGGTAATTTTTTTGAAAGGAAAAATATCCTACCGCCTACCTATCCCCTTGCATATATGTCGCCGGGATATTGTAGAAACCGCGATATTACAATCTCACTGCACTAAATTCAATTAGATTATAATATGATAGTAAATTGTAGATTGGCTTACAATTTCACGAGCTTCGCGAGGCTCTTTGACAGTTAAATCAATCAAACCTGACCGAACCTAACATCGCTCGCTCCGTTCGCTCATTTATTTAATGTTATTCACTTCGCTTAGTGTTATTGTAATGTCACGAGTGAAATTGTAAGCAGTATGTTACGTTTCACAATCTTTCGACAGTTTACAATCTCGCGAGATAGATCCCGTTAGATTATAATTTTACGGTGATATATACATACTTGATATGTCCATAAAAATTTAAGCAAATATGAAAACTATAGTAGTACACGTCGACATCGCCTGTTAGTACAGCCTACACCAATAAAGGAAATCTACAAAACCAGCCCTTATTATAAGGTCAATCTTAGTGTATAACAAACCCCCAAAAACTTTAAAATCGGTAGGAAATATTAAAACATTTAACAACAATCTAAAAAACCTAGTATTATCTAAATGTTTATCACATCAGCACATATATACGTCCCCACCGAGGAGCTCGAGTCTACCCTGAATTAGGGCGATCGGGCCTTAGTCGAGCACGCGGGCCCAGTGCGGATTGGTCGACTTCACACACAACCTTCGAGTTTCTTCGCAGGCGTGTGCAGGTTTCCTTACGATGTTTTCCTTCACCGTAAGAGCGTCGGATAAACGTACATATGAGATCGAAATTCGAAAACACATTGGTACGTGGCAGGAGTCGAACCACGAGCTCCCGGATAGGAGGTAGCGGCCCTTGCCGTTGCGCCGCCGCCGCTCTCGAGAACTAAATCTAAATGTTACTAGGGATGACGACAGCATCAGAAATAAATTAAGAACTCTTGATCACTAAATTGCCCTCCTACTTAAACTTCGGAAAACCTTACTCGTTTTGTTTTCCACCTAGGCTTCGATTTTTAATTCATCAAAATCACAAAATGAGTACATAAATGACGCTGCTAAACTATTACGTCACGCCTAGGTATTTCAAACATTTTTAGAACAAAATGTCGTTTTTGACAGATGAAAAAAAGTAACTCAGATGACTAGCATTCGTCATCTCCATTTACGGGCGATAACACATTGTAGTAAAATTAAAAATTTTCTAATGAAAATAACGATATAAAATAAATAGATTTACCGCCTTACTACTGTCTTCTGGTATCTCCTCATTTTTGTACATTATTGCAACTTACACAACCTGCTTGCCATGCCCTAGCAGGGCCCATGTACCTAGCTATAGTTACAGTTATACGACCTTATTTTTGTACATGATTGCGAACGATAAAGAAATAGAATGAAATATTTTTTGAGTCTTCAAGCGTGACGAGCCAAAGGCAATATGAAATTTCCGAATTCACTTAATCTTACTCGTATATATCTCACTATATCTTACACGAGCACTTGCGGCGCAGACGTCAACAGTGTAACATACGTCTGAATTCGTTCTAAAGTATGCATACAAGTAGCTTCATCATTACAGCTCATATACGTCCACACCGAGGGGCTCGAGCCTACCCTGAATCAGGGCGATTAGGCCTTAGTCGACCACGCGGGCCCAGTGCGGGTTGGTCGACTTCACACACAACCTTCGAGTTTCTTCGCAGGCGTGTGCAGGTTTCCTCACGATGTTTTCCTTCACCGTTAAAGCAATCGGTAAGTATGTACGTAAGTTTTTTTTGAAAAACTCATTGGTACATTGGCCGTCCAGATTTGAACCCGGTACCTCTGGTTAGATGGACCGAGTCGTTACCGGTTGAGCCACCGACGCCGACAAGTAGCTTATTAACATGAATTCCTCTAACGTTCCAATAAAGACCGTACTACCACAGAACAGGTGCTACATTACATAGTAAGACCGAAATTATTCAGAAAGTGTTCAGAAAGATGAGCGGCGACATTCGAATGTCTTTCATGTGATCTGACCAGATGTTCAGTCTCTTAGGCATGACATCATGTTCATCATCATATGAGCAGGCATTCTCCCCTGCTGGACAAAGGCATCCCCCAAGGGTTTTCACGACGACCGGTCCCCGCTACCTTCACCAAGCCGTCGGTCCACCGTGTGAAAAACCTGCCTACGCTACATCTTTCGATGCGCAGTCGCCACTCGAGAAGTTTACGGCATCAACGGCCATCTGTAAACCATCTTAGGCATATAAACTAAATATTATATTTTTTGTGTAAAAACGGAGTTTGTCACCAACCACACGTATCTAGATAGACATGGAATGTTATTACCTAAATATAAAAAAATATCCAAATCGTTAGAGCCGTTCCCGAGAACAGTTTCCATTTATACAAGAATTAATCACTTAAAGTAATGAGATTCTGCGTAGCTTAAAATTAATGGTTGGCACTCTAGTGCTATAATTCTAATGAATATAAAAAACTCAGACTATTTGTAAAATTGTCTTTATCTGATACATCTATTTTCTTTGCTACGAGGTACGCGTGCTTTTAATGCTGATTTAAGGCTTCGCGAGAAAGTATGCACAGCGTGGCTGTACAATTTATTTTATATTTTGGGAGCGCAGAGCGACACGGGCCAGAAAGCCAGTTGATTACTAAATATGACCGTTATCCGAGGTTGCAGTCACCGCGTTGAACTCTTCCTTCTAACTAAAATAGGGCTAGCAAATCATAACTGCCTACACAACAGATGGCCTGTGCACGAGTTCAGCGCCACCTAGCGTCCGCAACTTTGTTAGCTCTGACGTTTTGACATTTAATCACGACGTGACAAAATATTGTTAGTATCCACAGAGATATGCTATATATAAGGGGAGGTAGATAGGTTACGTGCATCCAAAAAGTGAAGCAAAAAAAAGATGCCAATTGGCATCTCTTTTCTTGTAGCGTTCGGTACAATGGAAGCGAACTACCTATAACATTGTGTGTGTAAATGGCTTCCATTTTCAAATGTTGTTTGTTAGTGCATAACCCATCTATGGTAACAAATCTCTGAGTATCCAAAATTATCTATTAATTTATTTCCAAAATAATTGTGATATATCGATTTGGGTGCACAAAGTGTTGCAAAATCATTTTTGGTCATTTAAATCAAATGAGTTAAGTAAAATTTATTCAAAAAGTGTGTTTTATTTTGAATATGTCCGGGTTAGTTTACTTCATTTTTAGTTATAGTTTTACTGTAAAACAGGAAGATAGCTTTTTTAATGATTTCATTCAATAATAATAAACATATATAATTGTTCCTGTTGATAAATTAAATATCGTTTTCCGATCGAAATGAGTATTATTTTAAGAACGGGGTTTTATTAAAATTAGGTAACCAAATCTAAACAGACTATTACGAGATATGACAGATGACACCGCCAAAATTGTTTTTACTTTTGGCCACTATGAGCGCTGCGATCGAATATGTTACACCCACCTAAGTACTTCGCACCCAGCGAATCCTAAAAGTCTGTAGAAACTAGCCACGTACCTCGTCATACACGTGCACTTGCTGCTCATACGTCAACAGGCTCACATCGCTTCTCTTGTCGCCAATCAGAGTGATGAGCCGCAGTCTACATTCAAAAGGGCGAAAACTTGATTCCACTAACTTCTAAGTATCCTACAGCTAAAACAAACACTCTGTAGAAACTAGCCACGTACCTCGTCATACACGTGCACTTGCTGCTCATACGTCAACAGGCCCACATCGCCTCTCTTGTCGCCGGTCAGTGTGACGAGCCGCAGACTACATTCAGAAGGGCGAAAACTTGATTCCACTACCTTCTAAGTCTCCTTGCGTTCTACCTCAAACAAACACTCTGTAGAAACTAGCCACGTACCTCGTCATACACGTGCACTTGCTGCTCATACGTCAACAGGCCCACATCGCCTCTCTTGTCGCCGGTCAGTGTGACGAGCCGCAGACTACATTCAGAAGGGCGAAAACTTGATTCCACTACCTTCTAAGTCTCCTTGCGTTCTACCTCAAACAAACACTCTGTAGAAACTAGCCACGTACCTCGTCATACACGTGCACTTGCTGCTCATACGTCAACAGGCCCACATCGTCTCTCTTGTCGCCGATCAGTGTGACGAGCCGCAGACTACATTCAAAAGGGCGAAAACTTGATTCCACTACCTTCTAAGTATCCTTGCGTTCTAGCTCAAACAAACACTCTGTAGAAACTAGCCACGTACCTCGTCATACACGTGCACTTGCTGCTTATACGTCAACAGGCCCACATCGCGTCTCTTGTCGCCGGTCAGTGTGACGAGCCGCAGACTACATTCAGAAGGGCGAAAACTTGATTCCACTACCTTCTAAGTCTCCTTGCGTTCTACCTCAAACAAACACTCTGTAGAAACTAGCCACGTACCTCGTCATACACGTGCACTTGCTGCTCATACGTCAACAGGCCCACATCGTCTCTCTTGTCGCCGATCAGTGTGACGAGCCGCAGACTACATTCAAAAGGGCGAAAACTTGATTCCACTACCTTCTAAGTATCCTTGCGTTCTAGCTCAAACAAACACTCTGTAGAAACTAGCCACGTACCTCGTCATACACGTGCACTTGCTGCTTATACGTCAACAGGCCCACATCGCGTCTCTTGTCGCCGGTCAGTGTGACGAGCCGCAGACTACATTCAGAAGGGCGAAAACTTGATTCCACTACCTTCTAAGTATCCTTGCGTTCGAGCTAAAACAAACACTCTGTAGAAACTAGCCACGTACCTCGTCATACACGTGCACTTGCTGCTCATACGTCAACAGGCCCACATCGCTCCTCTTGCCGCCGATCAGTGTAACGAGCCGCAGACCTAGGTCCGAAACACGCAGACTCGCTTCTACCGTCTTCAATTCCCCTCCTTCAACTTGGACTCTGTATGTGTTCGGAGTAATGTCGTATTCTACTGTCACCTTTACATCTGTAAATTGATATGTAAGTGAATGATAAAAGCAACTTTCGACAGGTTACGCCCGCGTTGTTTTTAATTTTCCCGTGGGAAAGAGACGTTTTCTCGAGGCAAAAACGGGCCTATGTTCTATTCCAGGACCTAACCTGTATGTGTGCCAAGTTTCATCCCGATCCTTCCAGTGGTTGAAGCGTGAAAAGTAACAAACATCCATACTTACGAACTTTCACATTTATAATATTAGTAGGATAAATTCCATGAATATACTTTTTATTTAAAACAGTTCAAAAAAACGTTTTGTAAAGGAGCAAAAATCAAGCCGGGGTTTACATTTGCTTATTTTTACACTTTTAAGCGTACTTTTTTAAAGCATACTCACAAATTTTATGATAGGGGTTGGCTATTCCTACAGGCTGTGATTAATTGTCAGGTTATAAATGTTATATTTGGACGAATAAACCACAAGTTATACCTTTAATGTCTTTCACATCACGTAACACGTCACCCGATACCCTGCACAACGTTTGTGTCAGTAGTACCTTAGTAACTAGCCTGAGTAGTAACGACTGAGGGGACCCATGCTCGCATACACTAGCCTGGCTTGCATTTTGCTTATACAACATTTTGTGCCCTTATAGCTATGATTTTTATATATTAACAAAGTAAAACGAACAGACCCACATCACAGTATTACAATGTAGCGGCTTACAGTAGCGCAACAAATGTACTTACGCAGAGCAACGGAAGGGTACTTGCGGGACAGCGGGCGGCGGGGCACAGCCTGGCAATCTTCGCGAGTTTGTCAGGCTGGCTACAGGCTAGTATGGGCTACTACCTACGCCGATGGCGCATTGTGCGACATCAAAGGCGTTGCGCTACTATAAGCCATATCGTAATACTGTGCCCATATTACATATAAAAACCGGCTAAGTGCGAGTCAGAAACGCACACATAGGGTTCCGTACCATCATACTAGATGGCGCTAGTTTCTTCACGTTTAAAAAAAACATCTTTTGTGTATGAAGAACGCCCTTATTTTTCACTTTTTTCAATTTTTAGTATTAATTGTTATAGCGGCAACAGAAATACATTATCTGTGAAAATTTAAACTGTCTAGCTATCACGGTTCATGAAATACAGCCTGGTGACAGACAGACGGACAGCGGAGTCTTAGCAATAGAGTCCCGTTTTTACCCTGTGGGTACGGAAACCAATTAAAACAATTATAAAACATAAAATACTATACTTAGAATAAAATTAGTAGAACCACCAGATTACGGGTCAACACCATTTTGTTATACCCCATATAAGTAGGTATACACTAAATCTATGTGATCGATTACCCCACAAGAAGCTGTAGAATAAAAGGAGTTACCTTTTTCTCCAAACTTGAGTGGTACTGTCTTCTTCAGTTGGTAGTTTGGTCTCCAGGAGGTGGGAGCTACGGATATTCCTTTCCACATATCATTAGGGGAGTTGTCTTTCTGCGCTGTGAGGAGCTGCAAACAAAAAACGATACGATTTAAAATATACAGGGTGTAACGAAATCGGTGTAGGTCCCGTTAAATGGGGCTTCTACTCATCATGCTGATCAACTTTTGTTCTATAAATACTTACATACGCGCGCTTATTAATACCTAACGCATATATATGTAAAGTATTGTTGGTTTTGGATTAATTTTTCTTATGGTAGTATCTCGGAATGTTTTTTCTTAGTTATGGAGATCCGCAGGAGAACTAAAGTAACCGACATAGCTCACAGAATCGCTAGACTGAAGTGGCAGTGGGCAGGGCACATAGCTCGTAGAACAGATGGCCGATGGGGCAGTAAAGTTCTCGAGTGGCGACCGCGCACCGGAAAACGTAGCGTAGGCAGGCCTCCCACGCGGTGGACCGATGACCTGGTGAAGGTCGCGGGAAGCCGATGGATGCGGGCGGCGCGGGACCGGTCGTCGTGGAAATCCTTGGGGGAGGCCTTTGTTCAGCAGTGGACGATTTGTGGCTGATATGATGATGATGATGAGTTATGGAAGAGTGGATTCTTCTGGCACAAGTATTATTATACTTAAAAGAAGTCTCCTGCAACATGTATTATTTTAACCATGAGATACTGCAATAAACTTTTTTTTTTTCATTTTCATTGATCAGCTGATAGACCAATATTTTTGAGAAGTGACTGCGTTCCTTGGTGAAAGTTGTTTAGTATGATGAAGCCCCAGTTAACGGGACCTTTACACCAATTTTGTTACACCCTGTATATTTTAAATCGTATCATTCATCATTATTCATTTTCATTGATCAGCTGATAGACCAATATTTTTGAGAAGTGACTGCGTTCCTTGGTGAAAGTTGTTCAGTATGATGAAGCCCCAGTTAACGGGACCTATACACCAATTTTGTTACACCTGTTTAAATGTGGTGCCCCATAAGGAGAGAATCAAACTGTTCTGGGAGGTAGCTTGACCCAAGTCCTATTAAATAAAAGGCATATAGGTCAACCAAAATTTTTAATTATCTTTTTTTGGCTATAGTATAATATATGTATATTATACATTATGAAAAATCATACATACAATAAAAAAAAATTGAACGATAATCCTGTAACTGCGGATAGGTCATACTATGGCCTACTACATGCTAAAAATTCAGTTATGTAAATGTCTTACCATTTTAACTCTTAACATTTTCGTGATATTTACATATTTACATTTGTTTTTATCTAATTTTGTATGAAAAACTCATTTGTTTAAATGCTTTGTGATTTTTCAAAAAAATAGTTATAATACAGTTGTTTATGGAAACCCTGTATATAATAAGAAGCCTATAGTGAGTACAAAAAAATATAAGTCAGTTTTTACGAAAATCCAATATTTTTATTGCAAACTGGCTTTTGTCAGCGGTTTCGTTCGCGTGAACATAGTTTCTATGACTATCTTCGAGGGTGAGCATTGCGCGAGCCGCAAGCGGTTCGCGAGCATGGACAAAAGTAGCCTATATTTTAATCCAGGTCCTAATCTGTCTACCTGCACAAATTGCAGCCAGATACGTTCAGTAGTTTTTGCGTGAAAGAGTAACAAACATCCATACATACAAACTTTCACATTTATAATTGGTTCTTGGGGCAAGTTGTTCAGTATCGTCGTCTCATTCACCTCCTAAAATGCGTCCGTCGTCAGGGGCGTATTTACCCTATGTCCAGGGGGGCACTTGCCCCGGGGCGGCAAGAGGTGAGGGGCGGCCGGACTTTTTGGGTTGTTTTTTCGCCAGTCGTAGTAGAAAAAAATCGTAGTAGAATTTTTTCAGGGATCCGTTTGGTTCACTCAAAAATAATAAAACTAGCCAAGTGCGAGTCGGACTAGCAGTAATAAGGGTGACGAACCACTACGAACATGGAAACAGAAGGTTACAGTAAGTTGAAGTTTATCGTGTGGCAGTACGGAACCCTTAGCGCGCAACTCCGACTCGCACTTGGCCTTTTTTTTGTCACCTAGAGGGGCGGATTTTTTTTGTGCCCGGGGCGCCGGATTCTTAAATACGCCTCTGTCCGTCGTCCTACCAGGTCTGCCTGTGTAAGCTCCTTGCCTAATTTACAGAAAAACAGTTTTTACAGAAAAAATATTACCCAAAAAATATAAAGAGAATTCATTGTAATTTTTCGGATTTTTGTGTTTTTTTAACTAGGATAAATATTCAACCCTACATAATAGTGCTGACGGAATGCTGGTTATCGGTTAACGACTCCGCGCCCTGTCTAAATAACTACTTAGTTATTATTATTATTATTTTATGACTAACAGAAAGAATAACAGTAATAATAATAATCAGGTGAGATATAGTCAAACGCACTCAAATTTTTAATTAAAAAAAAGAGTGTAATTTGCACCTATTTTGAATAAATACCTTGAATCTTGAAAGTTTGCACTACAAAAAAAATGGTAATTAAAATGATAGGGTAGTGATTTATATCAACGAAAAAGTATCTACAACAACCTATGAGCTACAGTTTTTAGATGGCAAACTGTCTTGTCACAATATTAATACAAATTGATGCTTTTAGCGTTCCGTACCTTGAAAGGAAAAAACGGAACCCTTATAGGATCACTTTGTTGTCCGTCCGTCGGTCCGTCTGTCTGTCAGTCAAGACCCTTTTTCTCAGGTACGCGTGGAAGTATCAAGCTGGAATTTATATCAAATACTCAAGTCTACTGTCCATTGGAGCTGTGAAAAAATTAAACTTCTAAGCCAACGAAATCAAAAGATACAGCCGTTTATGTCGCAAATTTCCGCAAATTTTCGACACTCGCAAGGGAATCAAAACCTACAGGTTACTTCCCGTGAACTCAGAATCTTGAAATTTGGTACGAAGCAACGCCTTATAGCACAGATAAAAGAAAAATTGCGAAAAGCGTAAATTTTTAGTTACATCATATAATAAAAATATTTTTAAACTTACTACCCGTTTCCTCATAAACGAGTAGAGGTATTAAATTGAAATTCATATCAAATACTCAGGTCTATAATACCTTTAAACTGTAACAAAATCAAACTTCTAGTCAACCTACAGGTCTGTACGGAACCCTCCCTGCGCGAGTCCGACTCGCACTTGGCCGTTTTTTTTAATAACGACAATATTTCCGCGCACGTTTGAGAAAAGCAACTTACATGTCCAAGAGCGGCTTGAATGGCTCTTTCTTCGCCGAGCACGCCATCTGAAGCCGGGAACAGCTCGGCCTCGTGTTGCGGTATGAAGGCGGTGTGCACGTCCCCCGAAACGAACGCGCCGGCGCCGCTCAGCCGCAGAAGGAAGTTCACGTTGGTCTCCAGACCTGCCACCTGTCGAATCATCATCATCATATCAGCCGAAGGACGTCCAATGCTGGACATTAGCCTCCCCCAAGGATCTCCACGACGACCGGTTCTGCGCTGCCCGCATCCAGCGGATTCCCGCGACCTTCACCAGGTCATCGATCCACCGAGTGGGAGGCCTGCCTACAATACGCTTTCCGGTGCGTGGTCGCCACTCGAGAACTATACTACCCCATCGGCCATCTGTTCTACGAGCAATGTGCATCATTCAGTTCGGACTCCTTAGCGCGAGTACGATTCACCCTTGGCCGATTTTAATTATTTTTTATTTTATTTCAGTATTGGCAATATATTTACACAAAGTTTCACGCTTGTATGTATTACCGTTTTTACGATAGAGCAAAAACAAAAATACTTCTATAGATCTATAAAAACACGTTTTTTGTATGGAGCCCCCCCTTATCTTTCCACTTTTTCTAATTTTCAGTATTTATTGTTAAAGAGGCAACAGAAATACACATTCTGTGAAAATTTTAACTGTCTACCTATTACGGTTTATGAAATACAGCCCGCTGACAGACGGACAGACAATGGAGGCTTAGTAATAGCACACCCTGGACACTTCATACAACGGGCCAGAAATTACATTTCAAAAAACGAATGACGGAACAAACAAAACGGCGGTGAAATCCTATACGTTCGACAACCAAACTGTAACCAATCTGTATCAATCAGGGTGACGAGGGGGTGAGGTCGCAATCTATAGAGCGGCAGGGAGTGTCCATACTGTATGTTAGTAGTAATATATACACTTTGGTAGGACCTCTATAAACCGGTCGCAGGAAAACCAGGCCCTGGCAAATTACTGGTTGCTAATATAATACACGCTTTCTAGGGTTCCGTACCCAAAGGGCAAAAACGGGACCCTATTACTAAGACTCCGCTGTCCATTCTTCCCCGCGCGCAACTAGTGTTGTCGTAGCCGGCCACGTGGGCTATGGGCGAAAACAACGCGGGGCACGTAAGTTGTCCATTGAGCGGAACTGCTGGTTAATTACTGGCAGGGAAGCATCTCCGGCACTTGCCTGGATAGCAAGTAGAGCTAAGCTAATACTGCTCCAGCCGATGCAGCCGCGTAGGAGTAAGTCTGGACAGGTGCGATAAGCGCCGGGCAGTGAGCATGCCTACAGCTTCGGTACCACACCGGATATGTGGAAGTCAGCTTCTCTGGCGTCCCGAGCGGGGATCGAACCGCCAGCAGCGAAAGCCGCGGGAGGTGAGCGTGCCTACAGCTCCGGGATCTACCTGGAGTAAGTAGTGATTCTCTTCCACGAGGCATTTGCCTTGCAGAGTATTGGGACAAGCGTCTTGGCGGCAAGACCTACCGTAACTGGTCCTTTTCTTCACCTTATGGTGTTGGCAGGAATAGCGGCCCTCACTGTTATGCCCAAGGGTAAGTAAGTGGGGACGCTATATCATAAACGTGGTAGTTTTAGCGTATCTGGTAGATATACGAGAGGGATTGTCCGTCCGCAGTCCGTCACTCGCTCAAAGCCACGCGTTATATGCCTACCGCTACGCGTATCGGAGACGATACAATTGACAGTTGGTTGCCGCACGCCCGCCTGAGTGCTCGCACGTCACATTTACCGCTCTGACTATCGAAATGCCGAAACCACGCAATTATTGTGCAGTGGATGGGTGTCACAGTCAAAAGACAAATGAAAACTTTTCATTTTTTTCATTGTTGTGAGACGAACAAAGGTACCGAAGTTAATAGTATTTTAAATCTTTTGTTTTTTTCGAATTCCCTTTTCTCGTTTCCTTACAAATTATCATCATTTATTCCTTAAACTTAGAACAATGGAAGAGATCGCTTGTTAGCGATAATACCGCCTATATGTATCTCTTATGTTGTGCAATAAAATGTTTTCAATCAATCTATCAATGGTGGGTAGGTACCTACTATGTTAATCGTCGTAAACTAAGGATTTCCGGTATTATTTGTGTTTTTTTATATAAAACTAATAGTTACCTACTTAATATCAGAACATGGCAGGTACCTAGCGTCGTCGTCGTGATTTAGGTAGATATGTCAAAGAATAGAAGTACTAATGCGCCGGCCACTCGGTAGCTGGGGGGCACTGCTATAGTTGTAAATAAACCGTTTAAAACCAAAATCCAAGGCTTAACTTGTCAAGTACCATTACGTCATCGAAATAACTCCATCAAGCCCCGCTCCCCCGCGCGCGCCACTGACTTTTATTACCAGGACGAATGAAAACGAAAAATTCTCAAGAACTATAGCACAGATTACTAAATAGTTACTTCGTAAACCTATAGTTTGTATTCGCAAGCCGTTTTTTGTAATGACTTGTAGATAGTAACAGAAAAACTATTTTCGTTACGTTTTTACCTAGCTTTCACTTAAAATAACAATAATTCAAGCTCACAATGAGGCCCTCTTATGGAATGTTGTTGTATGAATAGTAGGTATGAAATTCTCTGTCAACTCAAGTAAAAAGCCAACTCTGATTGATTTTCCTCCGCTTTGCTCCTGTTTCCCTTTTGATTATTTGTTAATATTATTTACGACGTTTCGGATATTTTCGACATTAAAATTTAATAATCGGGATTCAGGGAAGGGAAAAAAATGCATCTATCATTTTATTAAACTCAAACATATTTGATCGACAAATATAAAATAATTGATTTTTTACAACATTCGTTTCTTTACCAAAATCATCATAGGTACAACCCTAGCACATTCGCTCGATGACGCGCTCGCACGTGGGTCGCGCGGCGGGCAAAACAATCTCAACTCTCTGTATCTGTCTGTATGGTACATTTCTTCTCGCTGCAAACAGCTGGTATTATCATTAAGATTTTGTAGGCTATTATAGCGTAGGTATTTACGCTTTTGCATGGAAGTGATGTATCTGTTACGAAGTAACTATTTAGTAATCTGTGCCGTCCGTCCGTCTGTATGACCGTCTGTCACCAGGCTGTATCTCATGAACCGTGATAGCTAGACAGTTGAAATTATCACAGACGATGTATTTCTGTTGCCGCTATGACAAATAATACTAAAATTAGAAAAAGTGAAAGTCTCCATACAAAAAACGTGTTTTTGTTTTAAACGTGAAGAAACTAGCGCCATCTAGTATGATGGTACGGAACGTTTGTGTGCGGTTATGACTCGCATTTGGACGGTTTTTTAATACATAAAGTTTTAATGATTACCGACTAATAATAATCTAGTGTAACAAACATTCAGATCTTATAAATTCCGTAATATTGGATGGTGGTAGGGTACTTTCTACGCCCGCCTGGCTAGCTAACACCGTCTTATCTAAGTCTTGCCGCCAAACATCAATGTTAACAGCATTGATGTATTCCGGCTTGAAGATAAGATAGCCTGTTCCCCATTGCGTTGGGGAATCTTGGTAAGCCCGCTTCCATCTTCGGCATCATCGTCAATTACCATGAGTGACAACAGAAGTGAAAACTTTTTACAGTTTTATAAGTTTTGACCTTGCGAGTGTTCCTGGTACGATGTCGGTTACGTTACATTACAGTGTCGCGAGTACAATGGTTTTTCCCATCTCAATTACAGTTTTATAAGTTTTGACCCTACAAGTGTTCCTGGTACCATGTCGGTTTCGTTACATTACAGTGTCGCGAGTTCAATGGTTTTTCCTATCTCAATTACAGTTTTATAAGTTTTGACCCTGCGAGTGTTCCTGGTACGATGTCGGTTACGTTACGATACAGTGTCACGAGTTCAATGGTTTTTCTCATCTCAATTACAATTTTATAAGTTTTGACCCTGCGAGTGTTCCTGGTACGATGTCGGTTACGTTACATAGTGTCGCGAGTACAATAGTTTTTTCCCATTGAGTTTTGACCCTGCGAGTGTTCCTGGTACGATGTCAGTTACGTTACATTACAGTATCGCGAGTTCAATGGTTTTTTCGCATCTTAATTACAGTTTTATAAGTGTTGACCCTGCGAGTGTTCCTGGTACGATGTCGGTTACATACTTTACAGTGTCGCGAGTTCAATGGTTTTTTCCATCTCAAAAAATGCCCAACGCGCCTAAAGAAGTTTTCACTTCAAAAAAAATTAAAATATAAAAACTTAAAAAACCGTAACTTAAAAAATAAAAAAAAAACAAACACAATATATAAAAAGGAACTATAGCGGTACAATTTGGGCGGTCTTATCGCTCAAAGCGATTTCTTCCAGACAATCCGGACAAGACAACTACTACGCCTTATTTCAAACTAACCTGGTATTCCGAAAGCTTGGCCCTTGTCTTGGCCAGCGCCTCCGTGCGGTCGCGGCCCCACACCACGAGCTTGGCGATCATCGGGTCGTAGTGAACAGACACCTCCTGGCCTTCCCGCACTCCTGTCTCCACCTGCAAGTACATGTACACAATCAGAAGCGTCGGCGGCACAACGGCACCGACTCGGCCCTCCTATTATTCTTATTCGGGTTCGAATCCGGGAGCGCCCAATGTACCAATAAGTTTCTCGAAACTTAAGTAAGGTAGGTAGGTAAATCATCATCATCATATCAGCCGACGGACGTCCACTGCTGGACATAGGCCTCCCCCAAGGATTTCCATGACGACCGGTTCTGCGCTGCCTGCTGACCTTCACCAGGTCATCAGTCCACCGAGTGGGAGGCCTACACCTACGCTACGTTTTTCGGTGCACGGTCGACACTCGAGAACTTTACCGCCCCAACGGCAAAGGTAGGTAGGTACATTTCATTAGAATTTTCCAACCATCTCTCTCTGCTAGCAGACATTCTTGGGCACTCATTTACGGGGCCGCCCACAATGGTCTCTTTACTTGATCGGTCCATCGCATCGGAGACCGTCCGCGTGGCCTCGGGCATTCTATGCTGCCTTGGAACACAAGTAGCTCTATTAAGCCATTGTTTCGACTTGAGATATGTCCAAACAGACTCAGTATGCGAGTTTGCACTTAAGCTCACCCTGGACACTTCATACAACGGGCCAGAAGTGACATTTCAAAAAAGGAATGACGGAACAAACAAAATGGCGGCAAAATCATATACGTTCGACAACTAAACAGTAACCAATATGCATCAATCTGGGTGACAAGGGGGTGACGTCGCAATCTAGAGAGCGGCAGGGAGTGTCCATACTGTATGTCAGTACTAATATATATATTTGACTTAAGTCTTTAGAGGCTGTTTGATGCAGAGTTCATTTAATATGGAGATATCGTCCATGGTAGTCGAAGAATTCTTCTCCAACACCACATTGATCATCTATCTTCTTTTCTATGTCTTGCAACGTCGTTGTCTCTAAAGCGTACAAAAAATTGGAGAACATAAGCGTTCGCGTTCGCATCAGTGACGTAACGGCTAGGGCCGCTATCTCCTGTCCGGAAGGTCCTAGTACGAGTTCTGCCACGTACCAATGTGAATTTCGATTTCATATGCAGGTTTATCCGACGCTCTTGCGGCGAAGGAAAAGATCGTGAGGAAATCTGCAAACACTGCGAAGAAACTCGAAGGTTGTGTGTGAGAAGACGACCATCCCTCACTGTGTCTGCGTGGTCGACTAAGGCCCGATCGTCCTAATTCAGGGAAGGCTCAAGCCCCTCGTTGAGGACGTATATGATCTGATATGATGAAGCGTTCGCAATAGCCGGATTTTAGTGATTTTGCCGATGTTGCCATTCATCCATATAATCCACAATTTTGTCCATCGCAATGCTTGTTGCGAAGAAACTCGCAGGTTGTGTGAGAAGTCGAGCAAACGGCACTGGGCCCGCGTGGTCGACTAAGGCCCAATCGCCCTAATTCAGTGTAGGCTCCAGCCCTTCGGTGGGACGTATATGAGCTGATATGATGATGTGTTCGCACTAGCCGGATTTTTTGGATTTTGCTGATGTTGCCATTCCTCCATATATTCCACAATTTGTCCATCGCAATGTTTGTTGCGAAGAAACTACTCGCAGGTTGTGTGTGAAGTCGACCAACACGCACTGGGCCCGCATGGTCGACTAAGGCCCAATCGCCCTAATTCAGGGTAGGCTCGAGCCCCTCGGTGGGGACGTATATAATAATAATAAGTATTTATTTCAGACATAGTTCATAATTGGTTAGTAACATTGGTACTTATATAGTGTTAGTAAAACAATGGGAATAAATCAAATAATTGAGATGGTCTCGATGGAGCCGTCCGCTACGGGGGCAACGCCGGTCTCTACTTGACTGCGTGCAGCCGTATCCAGCGCCCCAGTATCAGAGAGTCCCATCGGTCCACTAGAGTGCACAGGATGCTGTTGGTACTGGCACGCGTTCGACTCATCAATGAGGTGGACCGCTTTCGCATAATAGCCTCGAAGCTGTCAGTCTTTGCCTCCGCAAACATGCCAGAAGCACTGCAGAAGCGCGCCAGGCCCATCAACACCCTGAACGCGTTATTGTATTGGACTCGCAAGTCGCTGTATGCTCTCTGCGTGTAGCTAACCCACAGACTGCACGTGTAGAAGGACTGGCAATATGCTTTAAAAAGCGTTACCTTAACCTGTTTAGAACAACGTGAGAATCTGCGGGCCAACATGTTGCATCGAACTGCCAGCGACCTGCGCTCCCTCTCAATATCAAAATTATCATTAAGGTCCTCGGAGACCCAGTGAACCAAATATTTAAAGCGAGTGACTCTGTTAAGGGCAGTACCACACAAACTCAAAGCAGGCATTGTTGAATAGTCTTTGTTGCCCGACTTAAACACCATTAGTTCGCTTTTCTTCGCATTATACTTGAGCCCATGGGCCTCCACATAAGTTTCACATATAGTAAGCAGTTTCCTCATGGCACCAACCGATGGGCTTAGCAGGACCATGTCATCTGCGTAGCTAATATTATTGACACAAATTCCATCAACATGGCATCCGACGTTGGTGCTGCCCAGCCCATCGATCAGCTGATTGAGGTATAGGCTAAAGAGTCGGGGAGACGACAAACCACCCTGCCTCACCCCACACTCCAGCCCATAGTCATCGGAGAGGGATCCTGCCCACCTCACACGGTTCTTCTGATTTGCATACCAATACATAAATAATGATGTCACCTCTGCAGGTACACTAGTATCAAGAAGCTTTTGCCACAGTACATTATACGATACAAGATCAAATGCTTTGGAAAGATCCAAGTAGCAAGCAAAGACTTGGGGTTTTTCTGGAAGTATAATACTGAACACTGTATATGAGCTGATATGATGATGAATGCTTGTTAACGCCATACTTCGCTTTACTGCATCTTCGCAGACAAACAAATACATCTACTTGAAATTAGCCATCCAATCGTTTATGGGTTTGCCGGAATTCGTGGTGTTGTCTTATTATTTTCTGCTAGAATTTTGCTACAAGAAGAAGTGCGTTTTGGAGGAAATCATCCGGTGCGCGTGAGCAACGTGAAGAATAAGAAAATAAAACGCAGAAGGACACGAAGACTCGACTTGTACTGGGTGCAGTTTTACAGTGCGTGTGTTCACTATTCTAGCGCTACAAGATTCAAGATATTTATTCAGAAAAGGTGCAAATTACACTATTTCTGGTAGTCATAAAATAGTAAAAAAATATATAATGTCATTTGTGAAATATCAAGAAATAAACAATCATTAGTTAATAACGTCAAAATCCAATCCTAATTATCTATATAAAACCAATTATGTTTTTTAAGCGTCGGTGGCTCAACCGGTAACGACTCGGTCCATCTAACCAGAGGTACCGGGTTCAAATCTGGACGGCCAATGTACCAATGAGTTTTTCAAAAACTTACGTACATATGATTACCGATTGCTTTAACGGTGAAGGAAAACATCGTGAGGAAACCTGCAACACGCCTGCGAAGAAACTCGAAGGTTGTGTGTGAAGTCGACCAACCCACACTGGGCCCGCGTGGTCGACTAAGGCCTAATCGCCCTGATTCAGGGTAGGCTCGAGCCCCTCGGTGGGGACGTATATGAGCTGATATAATTATAATAAATTATAATGTTTTTCTCAAATGGCGACCACGCACCGGAAAACGTAGTGTAGGCAGGCCTCCCACTCGGTGGCCCGATGACCTGGTGAAGGTCGCGGGAAGCCGCTGGATGCGGGCAGCGCACCGGTCGTCGTGGAAATCCTTGGGGGAGGCCTATATCCAGCAGTGGAGGTCTTTCGGCTGATATGATGATGTCATTAGAACATGAAAACAATATGACACGAGAAGTTATACATTAAAATCACTGAATGTCATTAATGCCTTGGACAAGAGTAGGCCAGTTAACACGGACAGCACCCAATCACGAGTACCTATAACGCGAGTCAGCCACCGCTCCCCTCAACCATATTAGAGGGAAAGGAAGTACTACTACGAGTCAAATTCATTCATATGGCCTAAAGGTCAATCGTTCCGATTTTCATGCTTTTAACACCATTTGCAGCTATTTACTGAATTTCGGGGTGTACCGCTAGCGTAGAGCTCACTGGCAGAAGTTTTTAAGCTGCTTCAAGTTGTCAAACCCATTCAGGTAATGACCGCACTCATGGCCAGTAAACCTGCGTGATCGACGTGACCACGCAAGCTGCACTAGATACTCACTCGAACGTTCTCTTCGGGAGTGGGTTGCCTGAGGCGGTGCAGTGTGCCGGCCCTGGGCAAGAACCCGGCGCGCGGCTCCTCGGCGTACACTCGGCACTCGACCGCGTGGCCCCGACGCACGATGGCGTCCTGTGTCACAGGGAGGGGCTCTCCGGCGGCCACACGCAGTTGCCATTCCACTAAATCTGTCCCTGAAAGGGAAGGCATGTTTTTGGTTACTCCACGCACAGTTGCACGCACGCACCACAGTCAGAGTGTCTCTGCGGGACAGAAACCGAAAGGAAGTTATTCGCCAGAGAACCAAAGCGACCGTCATAGCTCAGCGAAGAAGTCGACTGAAGTAGCATAGGCTGGACACATCTGTCGCAGAACCGGTAACTGCTGCTTGGCGTCGGCCCTAGCCCTTGATCAGGGTAGACCGAGATAGTCTTTCAACGCCCTTTGGTCGACGCTTTCACTTCACGTATATTGCTTTTTTTTTATTTACAATTGGTAAGCCCTTGACATCATCTCACCTAAGTGAGTAAGTGACGATGATGCTGAAGATGGAAGCGGACTTAGCAACGTTCCCTAACACTATGGGGAACTGGCTATCTTATCTTCATGCCGGAACACATCAATGATGTCAACTTTGATTTTTGGCGACAAGACTTAGATAAAATGGCAGTAGCTAGCCAGGCGGGCTCATAAAATGCCCTACCACCAACCGAACAGAGTCTTACAAAGCTTCGCTTTTATGTCACCGTACGGATTTTTAAAAATCAGACCTGGCAACACTTCCCCCCGCCTCTCAAAAGGCGCCATCAAAATCTTATTTTGCGTTGGAAATTGATTTCCGTATTTGGCTTTTTGGCGCCCCTTACCAACTTGCGCCTACAGCGACCGCTCCTCTCGCTCTACCCAGGGCCGGCGCTAGTGCTGCGCAAGGTTGAAAAAATGCGTACATCCAGCTTCGAGGTCAGTATAAGTGGCGAGCTTTGAGCGACATTTGTCCAGCTATAGACTAACACTGGCTAATTATGATGACGACATTCCGCGCAGGAATGGAAGGTATTTCAGAGCAGCTTCAAGTTTGTAGAAGGTATTTTAATGCGGGAACTTACTGTCTGTGGTCCTTAGCACAGTATAACGATATGGCTTACAGTAGCGCAACTCCTTTGATGTCGCACGATGCGCCACCGGCGTAGGTACTAGCACATACTAGCCTGTAGCCAGCCTGGCAAACTCGCGGAGTTTGCCAAGCTGTGCCCCGCCGCTGCCCCGCAAGTAACCTTCCGTTGCTCTGCGTAAGTACATTCGTTGCATTACTGTAAGCCGCTATATTGTAACACTGTGCCCTCAGCTAGTATGCACTACTGAAAGCCGCTATATTGTAACACTGTGTCCTCAGCTAGTATATTATGATGGCGACAACTAAATAATATTAGTATGGAATTTTCTTTTTAATAAAGATCTTTTTAAACAATTTTTAACGTGATTTCGATGAATACCTTCCTTGTCATCCCGGCGGTCATATCAGAAAAATTGCGACATAAAAATTAAGTACTTTCGAGACCTTCGTACGGCTAAACTATCGCAGATAAAAAAATAATAACTTCACCGCCTCTTACATCCATTCGGCCACAGTGGAAAAATATATAAGGTCTAACAAAATTAGCTGAAACTATTTTAACTGGTGCTTCTACCCATGAAACTGAACAACTTTCCCCATGAAACCCATAGTCAAATCTCAAAAAAAATTTTGAACTTCCCATACTAAGTTGGCTGATCAGCTGTTCGAGTTAGTATGGGAGAGCCAAATTTTTTTTTGCGATTTGACTATGGGTTCCATGGGGAAAGTTGTTCAGTTTCATGGGCAGAAGCACTAGTTAAAATAGTTTCAGCTAATTTTTTTAGACCTTATATAATTGAGGCGTGTGCCCGAAAAACGCTGTGTTACGAATTTGCGAAATCTTATCTAACAATGGAACAACGTTTTAGGGCAATACCGGCATCGTTCTCAATGAATATGGTTATGTCATTCATAACAACAGTGAAGTTGCGGCTATCAACAACCGGCATGAACAATGATGTATGTCAAGAAAATGGCGGACGATCGGAGTATTTTTCTGACGGAAGGGTCGCAAAATAAGATGAATAAAGTGAGAAAACACAAGATTAACATGCAAGAATGAAAGGATATCAAAACAAAAAAAGGCTCGAGATTATGGCGACGATGTGCCATACAGCATTGTTCTACTTAATAAGATTTAAAATGTTGTATAAAATGATGACTGTTAAGTTTTTAAATGTTTCAATACCATTTTCTGTGTAAAAGTTCCTTATAATTATAACTTATTTTCACATTAAAACGCTATTGCAGCAAATTTATAATGTATTTATTTTTATTTTCGCAATCCTTCAAATTGCTACATACAGCGTAGTTCGAGCACACGCCTCAATTATCGAAAAACCCAAAAGCTTTTAAGTACAAGCTTTTATTTGAAAAGAGTTTTTGTGCTCAAGAGCCGAATGCTCAATTGAATATAAATACACAGATCCAAATTCAAAAAAGACTGTATTTCCTACGGTTCTATTAAAAATATAAGACGTTTCTGGGACCATGATTCCACCTCCAAATTTCATCATCAGATCAACTTCGAAATACCAAAAGGATCTATTGTCACATTGATTCCAAATTTCAGATCAATCGGACCCCTGGAAGTCGCTCTAAAATCGATCGCAAGATTTGCACTAAACAAACATACATACATACAAACACGGTTAAAAAAGCTTTTAATATTTGGACCTCTCCTGCCTTTCGCCGCACCCCGGACACTGCACACAAATGGTCGTAAAATGACATTTCTAAAAACAAATGACGAAGTAAACAAAACACGGCGAAATCCCATACGTTCAAGAACCAAACTGTAACCAATCCGAATAAATGTGGGTGACGAGGGGGCGAGGTCGTAATCTAGAGAGCGGCAGGGAGTGTCCATACTGTATGTAAGTAATAATATATAAGGTCTAACAAAATTAGATGAAACTATTTTAACTGGTGCTTCTACCCATGAAACTGGACAACTTTCCCCATGAAACCCATAATCAAATCTCAAAAAAAACTTCCCATACTAAGTTGGCTGATCAGCTGATCGAGTTAGTATGGGAGCCATTTTTTTTTTGCGATTTGACTATGGGTTCCATGGGGAAAGTTGTTCAGTTTCATGGGTAGAAGCACCAGTTAAAATAGTTTCAGCTAATTTTGTTACACCTTGTATACTGTGATTATCGAATTCACAAAAAAAACTAGCGGTGTAACCCTAACCCACGGGGTACTTGTGCAACGGGGGTACTTTTTAGCGAGATTTGTGGTGAACGCATTCGTAGTTTAGATTGTTCTTGCATTTTTTTGTTTTAAAAAGTGGATGGTTGAAATCGTCTAGTACACGTGAGCATTGTGGAAAACAAGAAAATAAAATAAAGAATTGGACGTGAAGACCCAATTTGCACTGGGTGCAGTTTTATAGACGCCCTACTGTGCCTTAATATTTGTTTACTAGTTCAATATCACTGCCTCGCAAAGTAGGTACTCTTTGACATCGAGTTTGTATCGATATAAAAGAACAACCCAGCCCTATCTACCAAAGACAATACAGAGTATTTAAAATGTCAGTTGTAGGTTTAAGGTTACAGCGATCTCGGTTTTCTGCAAAAAAATAAGTGTTTTACGATAAAATGGACATATAATTATACAAATAATGCTGTTGCACGTGATTACCTAGATGTTACAACAGTTGCCTATTGTTATTTGCGAGTGATTACACCAGGAATGTGTATTTTTCTACTGGTAAGTGGTTTGTTTACATTTTAAGACTTATTTTTGGACCGATTTTAATGCACTGGCACTAGCATTTCAAATCTTAAAAAAATAAGACGAAAAATTAAGACTGTCTCAAAAGGGCTAATACCCAGAGACGTTAATATATTCTAACCAGCTAAACAAGAAGGAAACGGATCACGTACCACGACCCATATTTTAAATTATAAGAGAACCACAATTTATTATGGGATGCTTGACTTGCAACCCAGTGTTTATCTCCATAAAGTGGAAATCGTGTTTAAAGTTGCAAAAGAACTAAGTTTAAAAAAAGAAAAACACTCATCAAAACTTACCAGTGATCATTTCAGTGATGGGATGCTCAACTTGCAACCTTGTGTTCATCTCCATAAAGTGGAAATCGTGTGTTTGACGATGCAGGATGAACTCCACAGTGCCAGCTCCAACGTAGCCCACAGCGCGCGCCGCCCGCACCGCCGCCTCGCCGAGAGACCGACGTGTCTCTTCTGATAGTCCTGGCTATTGCACAAATAAGAACTCTTGACTTTCTGCTGAGTCGAGTATACAGACAGGTGTAACAAAAATTTCGGTGTAGGATCCGTTCAATATGATGAGTAGTTCTTTTTATCAATTAAGTAAAAAAAATACACATAGCATAAGTGCTAAAAGCGGCCACTTTTTACAGACAGCTGTTCAGTTATATGAGTAGAAATCAACCCTTGGGCTGTTTGTCCACCACCGCCGTCACCGGGCCGTTACCGATAACGAGACAACGGCGCCGAAGTAGTGATACATACATTTGCTATGGCCGCCTGTCCACTGTAGGCCCGTCACTCGAGTGCCGTCAACCCGGCCCGAGATTATATCGGGCCGATGTTCCGGCAATACACAACAGGTTTGATCTTGTCCATAGAATGCCGTCGCACCGACAACAACAGCTAGAACAAACTAAACCACCGAGATCGGTCGCGGTGGACACACGATCGCCGTCACGTTATCTTGAACTCGGTCAGAAATAATCTCGTTATCGGTAACGGTTCGGTGACGGCTGTGGTGGACAAACGGCCTTACAGTGTCTAATTAATAAATCACCTTTTGGGAACTTCAAAAAAAAATCAGGCGAATGTTGAAACAAAAAATGGACTCACAGCTGGTGCTTCCTCTATGATTTTCTGGTGACGCCTCTGAACTGAACAATCTCTTTCATACAGATGAACAACATTGCCGTGCATGTCTGCAAACACCTGCAAAAGATATCATGTCAAATTAAGATATCAGTTACAAATCGAGTGACGAAAGGGTGAAGAAAGTACTGCGATACAAAAAAAAATCGAAGTTGAGATTTTGATGGGGATCAATTATTGTATTGACTAAGAGTAAAAAAAATAAAAATGTGTGTGTGAAGGTCCGGTGCTCTAGCGCTAAACTAATTAACGGATTTGGGTACGATTTGGGTAAAAGCAACATTATTTAAACATATTCAGCTGTTTATTTCAGTTTTTTCCTACGATTTTTTTTAAAGTTTGAATTTACCACTGGAACAAAAAAAAACCTTATTATTTTCTTTGTGTTATCATAACTTCATATGTCCTACTAATGGAAAACACCGGTAAAGTGCGAGTCAGAACCGCGCACAAAGGGTTCCGTACCATCAAGTATGATCTAGTAAGATGGCGCACTAACTATTGTTCACGTTAAAAAAAACACGTTTATTGGTATGGAGACTTTCACATTTTCTAATTTTTAGTATTTGTTGATATAGTGGCAACAGAAATACATCATCTGTGAAAAATTCAAATGTCTAGCTATCACGGTTCATGAAATACAGCCGGTTGAAAGACGGATATCCAGACAGACGGACGTACAGCAGTCTTAGTAATAGGGTCCCGTTTTTACCCTTTGGGTATGGAACCCTAAAAATACTTCCCATACAAACCCGATTCTATAAATTTTTTTCTCGAAAATAACTAACAATTTTAATAAAAGTTTGTGAGTTACAAGCTGATAGGAACTCGGTAGTTCATTATTTCAGAATAAATTCGGATAAAGGTACCTCTCGTACAGACACAAATTAATAGTAGGTACGTAATTTTTCTGCAATACGTGTTTTTTTAATAAATATAAATATTCTGGGACAATTCTTTACCAGATGGGAAGGCTTATGCGAGAAATTGTGCACAGCATGGCTGTACAATTTATTTACATTCAATAAGTGATTCAGCCAATGTCAAGTAAAATGTGGCTCTGAGGGTGAGAGGCGCTTACAATTGCTTTCCACATGGCTCTTCCAACTTCCAACATGGAGTTCCAACTAACTCGGGGCGGAGCAGTCCCCCAAGTTAATCCTCTTCATATAATCGAATCTCACTAATCACTGATATTTTCCTATCAAAAATAACGAAGAAAACATTTCTAAAACAAATACGTAATTAAACACCGGTTAAGTGCGTGTTGAACTCGCGTGGAGAGGGTTCCGTACAATGCCAAAGTCAAATGCAAAATATCACCACTATATTTTCAAATAATAGAATTCTTATAGGTTTTCCTGTAATCTACAAGCAATGAACTATATTTTTTTCAAAATTTCAGGCTCAGTAGTTTTGGAGATCAGGATGGATGGTCAGTTTTCGTTTTCTTTCATGAATAAAATCAAAACTATTTATTTTACAATAATAAAATAAAATACAATGTATTTGAGATCCTCATAACGAGCCCTTTCATTTGATATATGATACAGTAAGGTTTGCAAAACTTTTTTTTAATTTTCTAATTTATCCCCCGAAAATGACCCTTATTTAAAAAAAAAATTTACTCTGCACCTCTGTGTTTGGGTCATAGGATTACACTTGAATTTCACCTGATTTGTTACAGTAGATTCGGAGCAAATTGGCTGTGACAGACGGACGGACAGACAGACAGACGCACGAGTGATCCTATAAGGGTTCCGTTGTTTTTGTACGGAACCCTAATGAGGTAAAATAAATTGAAAATTAAAAAACAAACCGGAAATATAAAATTAACTTGCTGGACATGTGCTTAAATTAGAATATAACCCAAAGATATAATATTAAAGGACATCCCTAGGACCAGGACTATATGAAGTAATAAGATAAGATAAATACTCTATAATGTACCCACAAATTAAAAAATAAACACAATGTAAAACTAAAAAACTATAATTTAAAAATTTAAAGAAAAACGCAACTTAAAACAAAATCTTATGAGCGTGCTATAGCGGTACAATTTGGGCGGTCTTATCGCTTAAAGCGATTTATTCTAGACATACAGTAATAATTATAGTAAGTACATACCTGGACTTCCACGTGCCTAGGATCTGTGATGTACTGCTCCAAAAGCATGTTGTCATCTCCAAACGATTTAAGGGATTCCCTTTTGGCCGATTCCAGTTGTGGCAAGAAATCTGAATCTGTCATTGCTATTCTCATACCCTGACAAACAGAAATTACTGTTGATTTATACCATAACCAGCTATGAGTCATTTCATTTCTAAATAAAGGGGATGGAACATTTTTGTATGGAGAATGGAGTAGTGACTATAGTATGTAAAACATACTAAGAGATTCACACATATTTTATTTTTATTTATTTATTAATCGAAAAAAAAGAGTACATAGGTAAACGTTAGACCCACAAAACTGAATGGGCAGTTTGTCTGTGGGATCGACAGTCTCACAATTATGCATTACAATCACAGATAAGACGTAACTATGGTAACTAAATTCTAAGTGAATAGGTATATAGGCAAGAGCCAAACTCCCTTACAGGCTATTTCTAAAAAAAATTGAACAGATTTTTAAATTCACTTTTTTTATGCTCGAGTCTAATAGCCGCGGGCAAACTGTTCATGAGATATGGTAAACGTTTTCTCAGTGTTCTGTCGCCGTAGTAGTCGGAAACTGTAGGTACAACGAATTTACTCGCGGCTATCGTCCTCGTATTTTGGTTATGCTTAACTAGTGACTTATGTTCCTGTCTGCTATATTTATTCATAGATGGAGCGAGCTATGCTCGAAATTTTTCTATGCAATCGAATCAGAAACGAGGAAAACAGTAGGAGCACCAAAGTAACCGACATAGCTCACAGAATCGCAAAAATTAAGTGGCAGTGGGCAGGGCACATAGCTCGTAGAGCTGATGGCCGTTGGCGTAGTAAAGTTATCGAATGGCGACCGTGCACCGGAAGACGTAGCGTAGGCAAGCCTCCCGCACGGTGGACCGCCAACCTGGTGAAGGTCACGGGAAGTCGGTGGATGCGGGCAGTGCAGGACCGGTCGTCATGCAAATCCTTGGGGGAGGCCTTTGTACAGTAGTGGACGTCTTTCGGCTGATATGATGATGAGATTCATACAAAATATTCTATACCAACTAGCTACCACCATCTTATCTAAGTCTTGCCGCCAAACATCAGTGTTAACAAAATTGATGTGTTATGGCTTGAAGATAAGATAGCCAGTTCTCCATTGGGTTGGGGAATCTTGGTAAGCCCGCTTCCATCTTGGCATCATCGTCACTTACCATCAGGTGAGATAATGCCAAGGGCTTTCTAATCATAAATAAAACAAATAAAAAAAAAGCTATTTTTTTTTGTTTTAAAATTAAATACTACGGAAATATTACTGTTTTTACTACGGAATCCCATTTCGAGCGTGATCCAACACGCACTTAGCCACCTTTTAAAAATTGTTTTGTATAAAACCGGGAAGGTCGAACAATATTACCTGAAACTATTTTAAATGGTGCTTCTATCCATGAAACTGAACAACTTTCCCCATGGAACCCATAGTCAAATCGCAAAAAAATTGGCTCTCTCATACTACCTCGAGTGACCTCGATCAGCTGATCAGCCAACTTAGTTTGGGAAGTTCAATTTTTTTTTTTGAGATTTGACTATGGGTTTCATGGGGAAAGTTGTTCAGTTTCATGGGTAGAAGCACCAGTTAAAATAGTTTCAGCTAATTTTGTTAGACCTTATATACATATAATACCTTTCCACCTCCTCCGCGAACAGCTTTGATCATAAGTGGGAATCCAATCATCCGTGCCTCAGTTTGAAGCTTTTCTATGCTTTGGTCTTCTCCATGATATCCCTTTACTATGGGGACACCAGCACTTGACATGATAGCTTTTGAAGTACTGGAAAAAGAAACATCACAGGTATATGATGATATCAGCTCATATACGTCCCCACCGAGGGGCTCGAGCCAACCCTGGATTAGGGCGATCGGGCGTACAGCGTGGACATGATTTTTTTCCAGATCACTCGGGAACTATGTGCAGGATATGCTTTATTAGAAAATCATGTCATTTCCCACACCCTCGACCATCTCTGTGCAAAAAATTACAAAAATCCATTGTTCCGTTGCGATGTTAAAGAAATTGACTATGCTATTTTCACGGAATAAAAAGTAGCCTATGTCCTTCCACGTGAAACAGGCTACCTGCATGGCAAATTTCATTAAGATTGGTCAAGGCGTTGAAGCGTGAAAAGGTAACAAACAAACAAACAAAGAAACACATTTTCACATTTATAATATTAGTAAGGATTAATATGAACCTTTTAATGCCCATATCTCTGATAGCAGAAGGTGGTGGCCCGATAAAAATTATATTTTCCTTGGAACACCGCTCACAGAATTCAACATTCTCTGAGAGGAACCCATAGCCAGGGTGTATGGCTTTGCTGTTGGAACTCTTCGCTACTTCCAGTATCTTCTCAGCATTTAGGTAACTTTGTGATGAAGGTGCAGGCCCAATGTGATAGGCTTCATCAGCCTGAAAGTCAAGGTACATTTTTTAAACACTGTCTCTGCAAATGTAGGAAAGATTATGTATGTATAGAATAATCTACATATTTAATGTAGGAAAATAATTAAATTATTCTACGCTGTTGAACTGTTAAAATTACATACAGATCATTAATTTCTCATTTATACAACATTTTGAGGGCAAATATCTCAGAAGGATATTATCATATCTATTTTTACTGCCTCAGTGGCCTAATGGAGGTCGCTGGTTCTGTTAGACGAGGTTTCACGGAGCTTGTTTTAAAAAAACTTTATTGTTCAAAAACTAGATTTTAATTATAAAAATTCACAAATAAATCGATTTTTACAAAATGTGTGAGGAAGGACTGAATTGCGCGGCGGTCGGGGCAGGACTGGCTAGGAAAGAAGGTTTCGTCATACAGGCTTATGGAAAATGATGATTAGGCAAATGGAAGATGCATCTATGCGAATATATATACAAAGGAAAGATATAACAGCCCCCCGCGGAGGACTAAACTTACGCCTTTAAAAGCGAAGTTTATGGATAGGATGTTTATGGAGAATAAGACAGGAGAACCTTAGGACATTCGGATCCTGGGAGCTGGTACAGGATTTTCGCGCTCTGCGAGTTCAATGTCTGTCTCATTAACTTTGTTTCGTTTAATACACTTCTTGACAGAACCACCTTTAGTAATCAGTAAATACAGTATTACACAGGCTATAATAAAATTAAATATTATCATTGAAATGGGATATCCAGAGTGGTATCTCAATAGAAATGGTTCGGGTTCTCTTTCGATTTTGTCCAAATTGTCAAAAATAATATTTGATGTTTTACTCAATTCTTTAAGTTTGTCCAAATTTACATTGGAAATATTAACTGGTTTTATAAGGGGAGAAAACGTCCTAAATTTAGATAAATTGCAACACGAGTCATTTATGAGATTGAACTCTGAATGTACTAAATTAAGGCTTAAACTAAGTTCATATTTGGCAACTAACATAATATCCTTATAATATGCTACACAATGATTTTTTAATTCTAAAATACCAGTACCTAACAATTTTATTAACTTTAAATCGTCCTTGTTACAGTCTATTGCTATTTTGGATTGGTCAGATTGAACAAAAATCCATCTATTTCCTTTAAGCTTCTGCCAAATATCAATTTTACCATACAAAAATTTTGTATTACATAACTTGGGTAATGAGGTGACGACCTTGGCAATGATCTCGGTCTCACAGCTAGGGTTATTTGCAGTAGAGTACATGTTCTGATTATTACATATGAACAGCTGATTAGCGATTTGTTTACAAGAGCTCAAGTCTGTTATGGTATAATAAGTGGCCTTATCTTTACTTATGGCTATAAAGTTACTAGATGGGACAATCATCACAAATGAGTTAGGGTTTGCTAAATCTAATGGAATCGGTACTGGAATATTTTTATATAAATTATATTCCATGTGATGAACTAGTGGAATTTTGACAACAAATACAATTTTTCCATCTGAATAATAACAAATTATCTCCGACATAGAGATTAAGGGATGTATATTTTCTAAATCTATTGTTATAGGGAACTCCTTATAAGTAGGTAGGTATCTTACATTACTAACTAACTCTTCATAGAGCTGCCTCGGAGATATTATTGAAGGATGCAAGGTATGACTTTTAGTAAACAATATAGCGTTAACTAAGTCTTCGACCTTAAATGACAAGGTAAGTAAGTTAGATTCTAAGATATTTAACATTTGATTAATACTAGTTCTAACACTAATTTCATTTGTTATCACACTAAGATTCTTAAGATTTAAAGACAATTGATCAACGGCGCTATTCAATCGTGCCTCATTTACATTAATTATATTTATAGTTTCATTAATGTTTGCTATTGCCGAGTTTGCTAGTAAAATATTTTGTTTTAATAAAAAGGCTAGATTTTTATTATTCTTATCTAGTATTTGAATAGCGCTGTTGTATTTGATAGCATCATCCTCGTCCATGGTTCCAAATATGTGTTTAAAAATTGTACCTATGCCAGAGAACCACGCGGCTCTTCTAGTACGAGATGAGATTAGATGAGATAGGGTGTCATATTCTTTAATAATGTCATTAAATCGTGCCACAAGTGGTTCTAAGACGTTATGGCATTCAGAGTCAGGAATAACAGTGTTCTGCTGACACAGGAACCGAGATGTGCCGATTACACTTTTTATGTTATCTATATGGGGCTTAATATAAGATATATCTACAGGGATAACTACACTAAAATAATCATTAACTAGCTTAGTATGTCCTACGGGGTCAAAGTAGATACCGGGGCTACTTTGAATCGGTGTGACGTACTGCCCATTGGTTTGCGTTACTACTATGGTGCAGCTGAAAAGATAAAGTTAATATTATAATAATATTAAGAGGCGGGTTTGACTTCATCGAAATGATGTTTAACGTGTCTCCTGTTTATAAGTAGTGTTAGGGTGTTGTTAGGGTGAACCTTTACTATCTTAAATGGTCCTTTCCATACAGGAGACAGTGCTTTTCTTAGACGGAGATGATTTTTAATATAGACGAGGTCACCGACCTTGTATTTGACAGGTCGTGTCCGTTGATCATAATATTGTTTAGACCTTTCTTTCGACTTGTTTATGTTTTCAATCGCCTTGTCTCGAGATAGCTTAAGGCGATGATGAAGCATTTTTACGTACTCGGGATAAGTGAGGTCTGGGCGTAGTTCATAGACTGAATCGGGTATGAATGGTTTATGCCCGAAAATAAGTTCGTAAGGGGTAAACTGTGTTGTTGTGTGGATAGTGCTATTATAGGCAAGCATGGCGGTGTAGACATATTTATGCCAGTCGGTTTGGTTTTCATTTACATAGGACTTGAGATACTCTTTTAGAGTAGAGTGACTACGTTCTAAAGCGCCTTGTGATTGTGGATGGTAGGGTGTTGACCAAATATTTTTTATTTTTAGGAATTCACAGACCTTTTTGAATAGGTCTGCTGTGAAATTGGTGCCTTGGTCGGAATTGATGTATTTGGGTATACCAAATACGGTGATAAAGTGGACTAGACACTCACATGTTTCCTCAGCTGTTGCATTGGATATTGGGTAGGCATGTGAGAATTTGGTCAGGTCGTCTTGAAGAGTGAGGATGAACTTAAGTTTAGCGGTGCCGGCTTCTGGTAGTGGACCCACTATATCAAGACTGATACGCTCAAAGGGGCGTGTCGATGTGGAAGTTATTTGCATAGGGGCTTTATTTATTTGACGAAACGCTTTGTTAGTTTGGCAAAGAGAGCATTCTTTAACAAATCTCTCGATATCTGAACGCATGTTTTTCCAATAATATTTTTCTTTTATCCTGTTGTACATGCGTGTAGACCCTAGATGTCCAGCTATTGGGATATCATGGTTTTCCTTCATGATTTTGATTGTCTCGCTTAGGGTAGGATATACAATAGTGTTGTGATATATATTTATTCTTATACCAGTATTGTTGAAAAGGTATAGCAGAATATTGTAGATTTTCAGGAATGTTGGATTTTCGAATGAGTTTTTGAAGTCAGATATCGCTATTTCTTCGATATCGGCTGTAACTATAAGTTCATTCCTTAAGTTTTTCAGGGATTGAAAAATATCTTGATATGTGCATTGGTCGAAGTAGTGTACCTTTGTGAAAAGGAAGTAGTATTTCCTTTCACCTGTGTTTAGGAGTTTGAAGGAGTGAAGGTTTCGCTCTTCGTCCAGAAGGTCTTGGATGTCACTGCTATTACTGAGAATAGTTTCTACATACGGATTGGATTCGTCAAGGTCAATTGATGTGGGGATTATTACAATTTTTGAGTTAGTCTTATGGATGTCTTCATTAAATTGCTGAATGTTTACATTTGATTGGAATTTCTTATCACATATGGATTTCAGGCATTGACTATAGGTTTCGTTATCGTTAACGCATTGTAGAGGATCTATTTGAGTAGGATTACGATTTGGACTTGGTGTAGGGTTTTGATTGGAGTTAGGATCATGACCTTGTGATGGTGAAGGGTTCACGACGTGACGAGGGATTATGTTAGGAATCGGATCAGGATTCGTCACGGGAATGTCAGGGATAGTACTTGGCCCTGGGGTTGGATCCTTGTAAGGATCTGGGTTAAGATCTGCAGTTAAATCGAATCCGCTTAAGGGGTCACTTTCATCTTCGAGATCACAAGCGAGAGGATTTAGGTCAGGGAAAAGATCTTCATTCATAGTAATTTCTGCGGGATTTTGGGTTATACCTTGCGACTCATCCTCAGGCGTAATGGATATTGGGTTGACAGGATATCTAGAGAGTGCGTCGGCAGCACAGTTTAATTTTCCTTTGCGATAGACTATTTCGTAGTCGTATTCTTCGAGATCACAACGCCAACGTTGGAGTTTTGAGCTTGGATCTGTATGATTCATGAGGTACTTGAGGGGCCTATGGTCGGTTACAATTTGAAACTTTTTACCAAAGAGATATGGTCTGAAAGTTTTGCAACCGAAGACAATAGCTAACAGTTCTTTTTCTGTCGTACTATAATTACATTGAGACTTGTTTAGTGTAGTTGATGCATAGGCAATAGGATGCTCATTTTTTTGAGAACCTTGAGAGAGAATTGCAGAGATAGCGTAGTTAGATGCATCACATGTGAGAATGAAAGGTTGTGTATAATCCGGGTATGCCAAGACCGGGGCAGAGATTAGTTTCTGCTTTAATGTTTCAAATGCGAGCTGCTGCTCATTGTCCCAGATATACGGCGCATCTTTCTTTAGAAGATTTGATAAGGGTTTGGATATCTTTGAGCAATCTGGGATAAAACGGCGATAGTAGTTTACAAGACCTAGAAAAGCCCTAATGGCTTTGGTAGAAGTTGGGACTGGGAAGTCATGGACAGCCTTGACCTTGTCAGGGTTCGGTTTTACTCCTTCATTACTGATTTTATGTCCCAAGTATGAGACTTCCTTGCAAAAGAACTCACACTTGTCGGGTTGAAGTTTGAGGTTATAACCTCGAAGTCTATCAAACACATCATTGAGGTCTTTAATGTGCCTTTTAAGATCATAAGAGTAGATAACAATGTCATCGAGATAGACAAAGCATTTAATGCCGGTTAGGCCAGAGAGACAGGTGTTCATAAGTCTTTGAAAGGTAGCCGGGGCGTTCTTGAGCCCAAATGGCATGCGATTGAATTGGAAATGGCCTTGAGGCACAGAGAAGGCTGTTTTCTCAGCATCTTCTTTGGAAACTAAAACCTGATGGAAGCCAGAGGCTAAATCTAACGTAGAGAAATACTTGCTTTTCCCTAACTGGTCGAGGATTTCTGATATCTGAGGAATGGGGTATGTTTCCCCGATGGTGACATCATTTAATTTGCGGTAGTCTATCACTACACGCCATTTACGCTCACCGGATGCGTCTAGTTTTTTGGGAACCACCCAGATTGGCGATGACCAGGGAGACACAGACGGAACAATGATCTTTTGTTCAAGCATTTTGTTAATTTGTTTTTCCACTTCTGGTTTGTGGCATTCTGGGAATCGGTAGGTTTTCGTATGAATTGGAGTATCACTTGAGGTTCTTATCTTGTGTTGGATTTTAGAAGTATAAGTCAGTGGTTCACCTGGTAAGTGAAATATGTCTGCATATTTAGAGCAGAGTTCGATAAGGGCATCTGCTTCTTCCTTGTTCAGGTTAGATGTCCTTAGTTGACGCAAGACTTCATTTGTCCTATCAGTAGCATTTGCGCAGCAATAGGGTTCTTTACTCAAGGGAATAGCATTAGAACTAAGAGGTTCCAGTTGGAGCCTTAGGTCTGAATTAACAGAGATAGGTTTATCGGATGTGTTTACTAGTGTTATATTTACTCGGTTATTAGGTTTTACCTTGGCAATACAATTTGCCACTAGAAGTTCTTCAGAAATATGTTGGTCAGTTATTATACCTTCTTTAAGCTCAGGATTGGTAACTGTACATTCTATTACTGTTTCAGTTCGAGGAGGGATGGTATATACTGGCTCACTGTGTTTCATTTTGATAACAACATTTCGGATTTGCAAGCTATTGCGATTATAGTCAATTTTGCAGTCTAGGTCATTCAGGAGGTCGCTCCCTATAATACCGTCATAAAAAAGGTTGATTTCTTTTACAACATGGAATTTGTACGAGATATCGGGCTCGGAATTTGGAAATAGGTTAAGTCTAAATTGACCTTGAGTGGAGACAGTACTACCATCTGTACTAATGCCCTTTAGTTGAATTTTTTTCTTTCCTAGTTTGGGCATATGTTTAATGGATTCTTCTTTCAGAAGGCTCACGCATGAACCAGTGTCAACTAATAGACTCAGGGGTCTGTCAGAGATGTTGGTTTTCAACTGTACGTGGGGTAAGTATCTTTTGGTAGAATTAGAGGATATCTCATAGATTTTGATGTCTATTGCATTTGAGGGATTTATAGGTTTAGAAGTCTCACGTTTAGTCTGGGTCTTTGATTTGGTAGACATACTTTCTTTTTGGGACTGGTTACCCTGTTGGTAAGTATGTGTGGATTCAGAGGACAGACTATCAGTTTGGGGCTGGCTACCCTGTTGGCAAGTCTGTATGGAAACAGAGGAAAGACCGTCGGTTTGGGGCTGGTTACCCTGTCGGTTGGCCTGATTGGATTTAGAAGGAAGACCGTCAGTTTGGGGCTGGTTACCCTGTCGGTTGGCCTTATTGGATTTGGAAGGAAGACCGTCAGTTTGGGGCTGGTTACCCTGTCGGTTGGTCTTATTGGATTCAGAGGAAGGGCCGTCGGTTTGGGGCTGGTCACCCTGTTGGTTGGCCTTTTTGGATTTACTGACGCCGGCTTGTGCTAGTGGATGCCTCGGGCGGCGTCTGATCGAGACATTTGGTAGTTTAAATTACTCTGAGAGGGCTCATCATCACAGGATTCGACTTGGTATGGGGTTTCGTTATCAATTTCCTCAACATGATGCATGGGCCTAGGTTTTGAGAAGTTAGGACGATTGTTTTGCCTCGGTGCAAAGTTTTGTTGTCTCTGTCTGTTATTGTATTCGCGTTTTCGACAATTCTCAATAGTATGTCCAAAGATCTTACAGTACCTACATGAAACTGTATTTCCACTGCTATTAGGATTCACGGGGTTAGTGATCGCGAGTTGTTGAGATGTGTGGATAGAGGGTTTGTATGTGTGGTCCCTAGGACGAGGGCGATCACTACTACTAGGAGTAGACCTATGGTAAGCATTTTGATTTAGCTTGTCTTCAGAGACAGCAAAGTTGATGGCTTCATTAAGAGTTTCTGGGTCTCTGCACCTTACAATAGTAGACAGTTTAGAATGGAGGCCCATTACAAATGTATGCAGGGCTAGGTCCTGCATAGCGGCGACCCTGCCAGCCAATTCGCCTTTCTTTTTAGTAGGTATTGAAACATTGATTTCTGTTAAAAGTTTACTTAGACAAGACTCGACACGTAATGCGAATTGGTTGACGGGCTCATGGCTACCTTGTTTACATTCTTGCAATTCTGTTAAAAGATAAGTGTAGTGCTTCTTTTCTCCGAAATGATCTTTCAGAAATTCTTCTAATTGTGCCCAATTTTCAAAATCTTTTATAGAGCAAGCAGCTTCTGCTCTGCCTTCAAGTTGACTTAGAATGTATTTAAATAATATGCCCTGCTGTGAAGCAGAGGATAGGTTGATTGCATTTTTACAGTTATTCAGAAAAGAGTTAAGCTTATCTCGGCTGCCATCGAATTTGTTAATAAAGTTTACTAAAATATTTAAATCTATTGGTTCAATGTTCATATTTGTAGTTTCGTCCTTTGGCATTTTACAATCTTAGAAGCTCAGTTAGATAGAATAAACAGAATGTAGACGGCGGAGTGACACTTGATACGTCTTCACTTGAATACAGCGCTGCGGGCGGGCTTATCGCGCAGGTGTTTAGTTAACGCGCACTGTTCGAGATAACGGTTCGGAGTAATGCACTGCTTAACACTGTGTTAGGCGGAGTTGAGAGTTATGAGTTCACTTAATTTCTTCCTTTTATAAGTTGAGATTGACTTACAAAATTGCAAGGAGTTTCGGTCCCATGGTAGAAGTAGAAGAAGGTGACTGACCACACCTTGGAGACAGGATTTGACGGAGATTTGAATGAGTCCTGGATTTTGAAGATCTTGAGATTGGATTATGGAATTAGCCGCACTTTTTATTTTGATTTATGCACTTTTTATTTTGATTTATGCACTTTTTATTTTGATTTATGCACTTTTCACTTCACTTCACACACTGAGGCGATCCGAGGACCTGTTAGATCCCTTTACGCTAGCCACCAAATGTTAGACGAGGTTTCACGGAGCTTGTTTTAAAAAAACTTTATTGTTCAAAAACTAGATTTTAATTATAAAAATTCACAAATAAATCGATTTTTACAAAATGTGTGAGGAAGGACTGAATTGCGCGGCGGTCGGGGCAGGACTGGCTAGGAAAGAAGGTTTCGTCATACAGGCTTATGGAAAATGATGATTAGGCAAATGGAAGATGCATCTATGCGAATATATATACAAAGGAAAGATATAACAGTTCGTTTCCCGCCGGAGTCTAACCTGGAAAGACTCGGTTTGTTTGGTGGAATGGCATTTTCTACGCCCGCCTGGCTAGCTACCATCATCTTATCTATGTCTTGCCGCCAAACATTAATGTTAACAGCATTGATGTGTTCCGGCTTGAAGATAAAATAGCCAGCTCCCCATTGCATTGGGGAATCTTGGTAAGCCCGCTTCTATCTTCGGAATCATTGTCACTTACCATCAGGTGAGATGATGCCAAGGGCTTACCATACTTTGTGAATAAAAAAAACCTTGTTCTGACAACCAGACAGACCATCTGAAAAAATAAAAACCTGACTGCTAACAATGTGTCTTATATGTAGTATATGATTCATATAGAACGGATTATATGCAACATAAAAAGCTTGTTATATGCATGTAAATATGCATAAAAATGGTTGAAATATGCACGAAAATTGCCAGAATATGCGAAATTAAATGATAAATTTTAGGAATCCCAAAAAAAGAGAATAGTAAGTATTCATTTTTTATTATTTCACAATCAGCATACAATTAGTAAATTATTTTTTGATAGGCGATAATAGGTTTAATAATAGGTAATCTACAAGCTGTTTTCGAGAGTCATTACGAATCGTCTCGCACGCAGGTTTGACGACTTCCAGCCTCCCGAACAAGCCGGTTTCCGAAAAGGCTTTAGTACCATAGACCACATACATACGCTGCGGCAGATTATACAGAAGACCGAAGAGTACAATCAGCCACTATGCTTGGCGTTTGTGGACTATGAGAAGGCCTTTGATTCAGTCGAAATCTGGGCTGTGCTACAGTCTCTCCAGCGGTGCCAAATTGACCATCGATACATCGAGGTGTTGAAGTGTCTGTATGAAAACGCCACCATGTCGGTTCGCCTCCAGGACCAGAACTCGAAACCTATCCAGTTGCAGCGAGGGGTGAGACAGGGAGACGTTATATCTCCGAAACTGTTCACCGCCGCCCTGGAATATGTTTTTAAGCTTCTGGACTGGGGTGGACTCGGCATCAATATCAACGGCGAGTACATATCCCACCTCCGATTCGCTGACGATATCGTGGTCATGGCTGAGACTATGGAAGACCTAAGCACAATGCTCGATGGCCTCAGTAAGGTCTCTCAACAAGTGGGTCTTAAAATGAACATGGACAAGACGAAAATAATGTTAAATGTCCGTGTCGCACCCACTCCTCTAAAGGTTGGAGACTCTACACTGGAAGTTGTTGACGAATATGTATACCTGGGACAAACAGTCCAGCTAGGTAGTTCCAACTTCAAGAAAGAGATCAATCGACGAATCCAACTCGGCTGGGCAGCGTTCGGGAAGCTTCGCAATATCTTCACATCCCAAATACCGCAGTGTCTCAAGACTAAGGTCTTTGACCAGTGTGTGTTGCCAGTGATGACTTACGGAACTGAGACATGGTCGCTTACTATGGGCCTCATAAGAAGGCTCAAGGTCACCCAAAGGGCAATGGAGCGTGCTATGCTCGGTGTTTCTCTGCGTGATCGAATCAGAAACGAGGAGATCCGCAGAAGAACTAAAGTAACCGACATAGCTCACAGAATCGCTAAACTGAAGTGGCAGTGGGCAGGGCACATAGCTCGTAGAACAGATGGCCGATGGGGCAGTAAAGTTCTCGAGTGGCGACCGCTAACCGGAAAACGTAGCGTAGGCAGGCCTCCCACGCGGTGGACCGATGACCTGGTGAAGGTCGCGGGAAGCCGATGGATGCGGGCAGCGCAGAACCGGTCGTCGTGGAAATCCTTGGGGGAGGCCTTTGTCCAGCAGTGGACGATTTGTGGCTGATATGATGATAATAGGTACAGTAACATTATTTAAAATTTTTATAAACGTAAGCAATCAAATATTTTTCTAAATTTTCAGTGGTAAGATTGTGTCTACGATCATTTAGAATATTTTTGTAAGTGAAAAATGTTTGCTCCACATCCACTACTAAACTGCAGATCAATGAGCACGCACGTCAAGTATGAACAAGTAACAATTTATATGCGTAATAGGTGGAACGACTTTGTAGTAGGCGAGCGCGACGTTCTTCTGTCTCTTTCATTTTATAATTCGGTCTCTATATGACATTCAGCCACAATATTTTTGAGTGTCATGCAATATATACTATTACTTTGGTTATTTTAGTTGGGGCAGTTAAGTTCTCGAGTGCGTTGAGGAAGCTACTGTCTATTTGCAGCGAGTACGCAGAATCGCATGGACTGAGGTATAATTCGAAGAAGAGCCAAATCATGTACCTCCAGTCCTCCTCGATGGCGTTGCAGTGAAGCTGGTGGATAGATTCAAATACCTTGGGCATGTTGTGACGGGAGATCTCAGGGAAGACGAGGATATTGAGCGTTAGCGTAGGGCGTTGTCGGTGAGGAGCAAAATGCTCGCTCGCAGATTCACTCGATGTACAAAAGAAGTAAAAATAACACTCTTCAAAGCGTATTGTCAATCATTTTACTCGAGTGGTCTGTAGGTGAGATATTCGCGCCGAGCCTACAGCGTCCTACGAGTCCAATATAATAATGCCTTCAGGATGCTGTTGGGACTGCCGTGGCGCTGCAGCACATCAGGAATGTTCGCGGAAGCACATACAGATGGCTTCCATGCTATTATGCGCAAGAAAGCTGCATCCTTGCTGCGACGCCTACGTAGCGGTCACAACAGTATCCTGGAGACTATCGCTGCTAGGTTTGACTGCCTTAATCAAAAACATTGGGTGGAGTTAGTCACAGGAAGAATAAAATAAATATATACTCCAAATAAAATCTCTGTCGCTCTGCTAACAATAAAATAGGAACTAACAGAGATAATAAGCCAACATTGTTACTAATACACTAATATACTATGGATATTATTTTTCCGAAATAAAGCTTGTTTATTATTATTTTATATTAGCCGAAAAACGATGATGATGATGATGTTCTGATCATAGTACCCTAAAACCTATTATAATATACAGTATGTATCAAATTTGTGTAAGATCCATTACCTAAGGGACAACTAGTGAATTACGAGTACAATTAGGCAAAAAAAAAAATCTGCTGTTTGGCCAATGTTATGGAATTTTGTATGGAAGGTCAATTTTTTTTTTGAATTAACTAAGTATAGAGAATCTTAGAGAAAGTTGTTCAGTATGTGATAAGTGGAGGTTAACGGGTACTACAACAATTTTGTACCCTTTTTACTAAGAAAATACCGTGTCGTCATTGCTTCATTCGTTCTTTTCGGTTTCTAAATTTACAAAACAAAGGTTACAGATACGAAACATTTGTAAATTATGATGCAATGATAATTTGGCAGTTCATCTAGGATATTTTATTACAAGCTTTTATTAACCGACTTCAAAAAATGGTTTCTCAATTCGACCATATATACAGGATGTAACATAAAGGTGTGGTGATACTTTAAGGTGGGCTTGTACCCATCAAACTGAACTACTTTCTCCATGGAACCCATAGTCAAATCGCAAAAAAAATTTGAACTTCCCATACTAAGTTGGCTGATCAGCTGATCGAGTTAGTATGGGGGAGCCAAATTTTTTTTTGCGATTTGACTATGGGTTCCATGGAGAAAGTTGTTCAGTTTGATGGGTACAAGCCCACCTTAAAGTATCACCACACCTTTATGTTACACCCTGTATATACAGGGTCTTCGGCAGATGGTTGAAAATACGAAAATGGGGGATAGGTGGGGTCGCCTCCCACCTATTTTGAGAATTAAAAAAAATCTAGGACTTGTAATTTTTTTTACAGGATTTTTTTCCTTTTTTTAGAAATTTTGCCATTTTTATACCTTTGAACACATGTAACTTTTTATTTTTTAAAGCTAGCTCCAAAATCTTTTTTTTAATAGACTTTTATAAGATTGTCGGCTCTAAAAAAAATTATGTTTGTTTCAAGTTATTGCTAAAAACAAAAATGTGGGCCCCCGAACTTAAAAAAAAAGTTGAACAAAAATTTAAAAGTCAACTTTGCGATGCATTTAAAAAAAAAATAATGGGGCTGGAAGGCTTCTGTTTTTTTTAAAACATCTCTAAAGCTTAGGCTTTTGAATGGTATGTAATTTGTTTCGGTATCTATTTTGTAACCGGAGTTGTTAATTTTTTTTACTCAATTGGACCATGTTGACGAAATTCCACTAGTTACATGTTTTGTGAAATGTATCAAATGCAAAGTTGAAAATAATGTAAATACTTACTGTTGGGACGGTTACAAAGAGCAGGTACGTTTTTTTACATTCTTGCACACACATAATGGCTAACTTTTGTCATTTATTGGCATATTGGAGTTAGCACTTCCATATGCCAATAAAATGTCCGCATATTCCGCATTGGTAAATTGAGCCATTTTAAACCACAACAAAGTCTTAACAAAACGTCTGATAATAACAAAAAGTGACAAACAACAAAAAAACTTAACAAAATCACAAACACAGCAAAGTGAAATTAACGAAAACAAAAAAAAAACGTTAACGTTAAAAATGTTAACGTTTGTAATTTTGTTAAGTTTTTTTGTTGTTTGTCACTTTTTGTTATTATCAGACGTTTTGTTAAGACTTTGTTGTGGTTTAAAATGGCTCAATTTACCAATGCGGAATATGCGGACATTTTATTGGCATATGGAAGTGCTAACTCCAATATGCCAATAAATGACAAAAGATAGCCATTATGTGTGTGCAAGAATGTAAAAAAACGTACCTGCTCTTTGTATCCGTCCCAACAGTAAGTATTTACATTATTTTCAACTTTGCATTTGATACATTTCACAAAACATGTAACTAGTGGAATTTCGTCAACATGGTCCAATTGAGTAAAAAAAATTAACAACTCCGGTTACAAAATAGATACCGAAACAAATTACATACCATTCAAAAGCCTAAGCTTTAGAGATGTTTTAAAAAAAACAGAAGCCTTCCAGCCCCATTATTTTTTTTTTAAATGCATCGCAAAGTTGACTTTTAAATTTTTGTTCAACTTTTTTTTAAGTTCGGGGGCCCACATTTTTGTTTTTAGCAATAACTTGAAACAAACATAATTTTTTTTAGAGCCGACAATCTTATAAAAGTCTATTAAAAAAAAGATTTTGGAGCTAGCTTTAAAAAACAAAAAGTTACATGTGTTCAAAGGTATAAAAATGGCAAAATTTTTAAAAAAAGGAAAAAAATCCTGTAAAAAAAATTACAAGTCCTAGATTTTTTTTAATTCTCAAAATAGGTGGGAGGCGACCCCACCTATCCCCCATTTTCGTATTTTCAACCATCTGCCGAAGACCCTGTATATATATATATACTCGTATATGTATATTTTATTTGTGTTCGCGGATAACTTCGTCACTTATGAACCGATTTTGATGATTCTTTTTTTGTTGGAAAAGAGATATCCCAAGGGTGGTACCATGATAAGGCAACCAGGATCTGATGATGGCAACCCAAAGAAATCGAGGGGAACCTCAGTTTCCTGTTTGAAGTTGGTTATTTTTGGTTAAAATTATTTATCTTGCAATGTTTGTATGTTTGTTTAGGTCAAATCTTGCAAATGATTTTAGAACAACTTCCAGAAGTCGATATCCTGAAATTTTGTTACGAAGCCATATTCCCGGTGCCAATAGATCCTTTTGGTATTTAAAGGTCATCTGATGCTGAACTTTGGAGGTGGAATCAAGATCCCAGGATAGTCTTTTATTTTCAATAGAATTGTAGGTAATACAGTGCTCGCCTTTTTATAATTTGGAGACATGTAGGTCCCAGGATAGTCTTTTATTTTCAATAGAATTGTAGGTAATACAGTCACCTTTTTATAATTTGGAGACATGTAATGGGTGTCCCAAAATTTATGCAAGATTTTAATTTGCCGTTTGTAAAAATGGAGAGTTACACAACATAGAACAACATATCTTCATTATGAGATACGTGCCACGTGCCACATGCCACACAGCCCGTGAAACAGTTCAATGACTGTTTATCAGATTTCCTAGTCATGTACATTTTCGATAAGAGTGCGTATTAAGTAAGCCGTGGAGGTCATTTATCCGATGTGTTATTCCATAAATAACCCTATCCTATTTATTTTATGATTCAATAAAAAAATCACAATCTGGAAACTAAAAATTGAGTTTTCTATTTAATTCAAATCTTGCGTTTATTTTGAACATAAACACTCATCAAATAAAAACATGTACCTAAATGTTTTTAGGTTTTTCAATATTATTTATTTTTAACCACCATCTGGTATCACTGCACTCAGGGTCTCAAGATGAATCTAACAACTGCTCAAACTCCAAAATTCATCAAGCCTTCCAGCCAAATAAATATACATACAAACACCTGAAACACTTTACCATTTCCACGTGTACGGCATGTCGGTCAGCATCAGAGTACACAGCAACAGTCCTCACACCCAACTTTTTAGCCGTTCGTATCACACGGCATGCTATTTCTCCACGGTTTGCTATGAGCACTTTGTCAATGTGTCTGTGTTGAATTTCCTCTTTAAGTAGTGCATGGTTAAACCTCACGGAGTTTTGAAGATGGAGTTTGCCACTGGAATTGAAATAAAAGAATGATGGTTTAGTTATATTATTAATAAATTATTATGTAGCTTACCCAGTGGGAAAACAATCAATTCACAAAATTCATTACAGTAGGTGACATGGAAATACATGAAATCTACTGTAATCACAGGGCACCTAGCAACACATTCTGGATTTTAGAATTTCAAGATATTTTGAGACCCATCAATATCGCAGACTATACTGTCAATCAATAAATGGTGTAAATGTAGATAGTTGAGTAGGCGTAATTTAAATTAGTAATGTTATCAGACAAAAATGTTATGTTCTATGACATATGGCACATAGCTCGTAGAACAGATGGCCAATGGGGCAGTAAAGTTCAGAGGCGACTGCGCACCGGAAAACGTAGCAAAGGTAGGACTCCCACGCGGTGGACCGATTACCTGGTGAAGATCGCGAGAAGCCAATGGATGCGGGCAGCGCAGGACCGGTCATCGTGGAAATCCTTGGGGGAGGCCTTTGTCCAGCAGTGGACAATTTTTGGCTGATATGATGATGTTCTATGAGTCTTAAGTTACTTTAATAAATGAATTTATTATTATTATCAAAATTACCAGTCAAAAATATAATGGACCATCTGGTAAAATTAAGTTTGTAAGCAAATTCAAGTGGTCGGAACTCAATGTGACATGTGTGGTTAGATCGATCATGCAGATTAAATGACTTGAAGCACAATAATTACTGCATGGGTTTGACTGTCGTAGGCATTTTTCTCAACCGTTTATGTGATTTGCAAGGCACATTAAATCATATTGCTGGTTGTTATAACTAGCAGTTGTTAAACCATAAGATGTTTTATTACCACTTTTGATGTAAAAAAAATATACTGTAGACCCGTTTTTGGCACTAATTGCAAAATTTCTCAAAAACAAATAGTTAATATTGAATGAAACCAACACACAAAAATCGGTGACCTTTAAGCATTTCAATTAAACACATTTTTTTAAAACTTATTTGAAAGTGATGAAAAGTAATAAAAACATGTAAAAATCGAGAATTGGGTGTTTGGTTTCAACGTAACAGTCGCCTTGAAGCCCGCATTGATTTGAACTTAAATTGAATAGACTTATGTTTGATATCATTGAAACTGCTCAGATTGAGACATCTTAGCGCCTTAATGTCAACTCGAAGAACTTCTGCAGTGGGTTCCAGCATTGCACTAGCACTGCAACCTTCACCAACTCCTATACAAGTGCACACCAATGCTCAAAACTTTTAGTTTTTTGACTGAGATTTTTTAGTATGACAGCCCTTTAAAGTGCACCCCAACCGGCCCCAGCGTGTGGAGCGCGACCTAACCTTCTCGAGTTTGGGACAGCAGTGGGGACGTTTACGGTAAGTAATTTCAAAGAACATTTTAGTTAACTCTGTGATAACTTGTTAAATAACTACAATATCTCAGGCAATGATAGATACAACTTACTAAATCCTTTTTATCACCCTCAAGTAGGACATCACTGTTAACTCCAAGCAGCAATTATGAATGTATTTGAATCAGTGTTCTTTTTTTCCAGTTATCTCTACAGAGATAACGCCTTCTTGATGCGTCGTATGTATAGGGTACTCTGTAGTTGACGCTTCCTCCGCACCGGTCCCCAATGGTATGAGATAATTTTAATGATAGGCGATTGCTGTGTAATCGTACATTTGTCGTCATATCGTTATCAGTCTTAGTAATTATTTAAATAAGACAGGCAACTGTTTAAATTAAACTTCGCAACTCGCAAGTGACCACAGATCACTACTATATGATGTAGCAAGCTCAAGTGACTCGCAACTACTCGCAAGTATGGATATTTACAAAGAGTATAGAAATCGCTAGGTTTATTTGTTTACTTCGTTTACTTATAGGTTATTTCACAGATCTACTAATTCAATTATTATTAATATATTATTGAATTAGTAGATCTGTGGGTTATTTACGATTTCAACGATGGAAGCAAAGAGGATAACAACAAAATGCATATAATCACTACCTAAGCACAGTTACGTTAGTACTAATATATATACTGTGGCACAGTACAAGATATTTGTCACACACGGGACAAAACTTTACTATTTTATCTGCGAATATCTGTGAGTACCTATCTTAAGATCTCGGTGTGTGTGAAGCGAATGGACTAACCATTGAATTTTATTCGCCTCCATGGCGTAATCGTTAGTTCATTCGCTTCACACTAGGAGGTTGCGTTTTCGATTCCCGGCGGGGTCAACTTTGTAAGACTCGGTTCATTCTACGGTCGGTAATTCGAGGTCAATGCTCTCCGGGTTCACGTCAAAGGTTAGGTACGTGATTTGATTACGTTTTCATTTTTAAAGTTTATCTATCACATTATCCTTTCAACGGTCGGTACCTCGAGGTCAATGCTCTTTAGGTTAAGTCAAAGCTTACGCGTTATTTTTTTAATTTTGAACGTAAAAATACGAACTAACCGTGCGGGGATCCTTGAACTATTACTAGCGGGGAAAGCCTATTTTGCTATGTTTGAAGAACAATTTTATTCATGTAAATTACCTACCAAGTAGGTAAGGTAGCCACTGTTGATTGTTACATGCAGTAAATATCTAACGAACATTTCGTGACCAATGCCGCCGGTGTGATTCAACCCTACCTGCATTCATGCCTATAGATACGTCAATTGTTTCTATGTATATCCTTTCTCGCTCGTTTGTATGAATTGTCGGGGATCTGACAAAAGGGCAGTGTAATTTTTAAAGTTAACCAGGGTAAACTGTAAACGTAGTGTTATAATACCGTCTTTGGTAAACTGTAAATGTAAAGTTTATAATTTAATATGTAGGTACTGTAAAGTTGGGCACTTATGGACGATTCTGAACTTCACACTGAAAATACTTGTAAGTAGTTCTTAAAACATCCAGCTTATAACTTTGAATAACTCTTAATTTATGTTAAAATATCGTATACGATGAATGCATATACAAATCTACTGAGTAAATGAGTAATTTTCCATCGTTAAAGGCGCTTTTTGAACTGACATTTCGACAATTTTAGCTAACTTCACTTCGATGAAGTGAAACCATGACAAAGAATAACGAATCAATAATTCAACTATACTATAAAATTTCACAATAATTCAGATCTTAATGCATTATATAAATTACTCTGTTGCGGCCCTATTGACACCCATCGTCAGTACTAATATATACTTTGCCCATGTCACAGAATTACAATATGGCCTACAGTAGCGCAACGAATGCACTTACGCAGAGCAACGGAGGGGTACTTGAAGGGCAGCGGGCGGCGGGAGTACGCGTCTGGAAAACTCTGCGAGTTTGCCAGGCTAGCGCGAAGGGGCGTCGACGCGTGCATGTTTTGCTAGGCTCAAAATAAATCTATATATACAGGGTTACAGGTTAAGTCGACCTAAATCCTTTAAAAGGTGGTAGTTTCCATAATTTCTGACTGATTTGACTATGGAACCCCATACCACTAACTTAACCGTTCTCAAGTTATGGGACTTTGAAGATTTTTTATAAAAAAATCCAGATTTTTGTCTATTGTCCCCTTTTTGTGTTTTGTACCTCTAATGTTTTTGTTTTTGTATTTTTTGTGTAGCAGATTAGTTGCTCCATTATTTTAAACACAAAAACTGCAAGTAACTGTACCAACTGAGTCGTATTAGACGCCTAATTGTTAAAAAAAGAAATAAGTTTGTGAAAAGTTTTTTTTCTTTGTAAGATATTTAAAAAAAAGTCTATGACAGTTGTGCTGCAGATGTGTTTAAAAATATCTACGATTCTTCAGCTTTCCGTTAAGGTATAATACAATAGGGTATTATTGGATTTTTTTAACATAAACATTGATGATATGCTACCAGGTAGTAGTAAAAAATAACGATACTTAAGCGTCAAATTTAACTTTAGTCAGAAAACAAAATAAAACAATCCAAAAAGGTAACAAATGAGGCTTATTAATCCTTTTTACCGTACATGTTCCACATGTCCGTCCCTATTTCGCACACATACACGCATTCTGTGTCTTAAGCCACTTTTCACTACCCCAGTTGTTAGTCCTCTTCTTATTTCGTTAGCAGCATCAATAATTTTCTACTTAAAAACATCAACAGATGTTATTGGGTTACGTTCATTGTAAACCAAACTTTTTATGTGCCCCCACACATAAAAATCCATGGGTGTCAAGTCTGGACTTCTAGCTGGCCACGGTGTAGGCCCACCTCTCCCGATCCACTTATTTGGATAATTAGTGTCTAGCCACTCTCTGACACTCCTTCTAAAGTGCACGACGACCACGTATTAATGATGATGAAGAGGAAGATAATGACATTGTTCGACGATTTCGACTGGATCCGACTTCGTCAACCAACTTTGTTGCCCGAGAACTTGGAATGTCACAATGGAAAGTGTCGTTTACTGTGCATACTGCCGGTCTCTACCCCTGCCACTACACGCCGTTGCTCTGCGTAAGTGCATTCGTGCGGAAGTGTATGCGCTACTGTAGGCCATATTGTAATTTGTGACATGGGCAAAGTACACATATATTATTACATCTAATTATGTTTCTAAGTAATGATATAGGTACTACTCGGCACCTACTATAGTATAGGTAGGTGAGTGAGTAGGTATCTACCTACCGCACGTACTAATATATATATATATATTAACCAGACTTTGGCACTGGTTTGATCTGGGCTCTGGGCTTGAATTCTTATCGTGATGTTTGATAAGGTACTTACTTGTTTTAAACAATGTGTATGTACATAGGTAAGTACCTAGGTATGTATTTTAATCTTCTTTTTAAGAGCCAATAATACTTAGAGTATTCATGTATAGGTATAGAGCGCGCGTATCACATCGATTACTTTATACTCATCGTAGTAAGTAGGCTTATATTTTTAAATAATTGTGGAACTCGTTGTTGGAATGTATAGACTTACCTTTCTATTTATATTTAAACCCCTAAATATGTACATTACCGTTCGTGTTCTCCTAATAAACAAAAATAAAATAAAAATAAAGTAAGTGAGCTATAGGTAACTACAGGGTGTAACAGCAAAACCGTACTTCTATTAAGGGTGTGAAAGTTAACCCGATTCTGATCACATTTCAATAAAAAAAAATACACTTTATTTTTTTATGAAAAATCCACATTTTTCGTGACGTGTAGTCATCACTGATAAGAACAAAGTTCATTCAACCGTGCCGTGCGGCAGGCAGCGGCGGCTGTCAGCTGATCACGCTTTGTTTGTTTGTGCTGCTATCTCGGTCGCTCCCGCATGCGTCGTGTGAGTCGATCATGCAACAACACCCGCCCTGCGCCCTTGCGCAGCGATGCCACTGAGCGATACTGACTGAGCGAGTCAGTTGCCGACTGTTCTCGACGCGAACGCACGCGTGTGACGTGAAATCCGCAGATCGCGATTCGCTCGGTTTCCGTTATGGCAGTGCGAAGTAGTTTTTCGAATATTAAACTTTACGACATTGTAGAATTGTACTTTCATAGTTTTGATAGTTTAGGTATTTTTGCCGGTCCTAAGCCCGGAGAAAGTATGAAGGGAAGCCGACATCAAAGGCGCCGCTTCTTCGTTTTTTTCCCGCGGCCCGCCAACCTTTTGCGATGTTGCCAAATGTATTCGCTTGCTACAGACGTCAATGACCCGCGAGGTGGACTAGAATTTAAGTCCATTTTAGTACATCAAAAAGGTATGTTTGTATGGTGATAATAGTACATTTATTTTTTTTTACATTTTTTTATTATTACAAACAAGCCACCCCATCATGCCCTTAAGGGAAGTACGGTTTTGCTGTTACACCCTGTATATAGATGTATATGTGACAAATAAGGATGGGCTGCTATGTACTACCGCCTTAGTGGATTATCGATAGCCAAAGACAAAAATCAGCATAATATAGTAGGTACTTACTTGTAAGAATTTATGTGTGTTTTATGAGTTACAATGTTTACTTCCTAAAACGTATATAAATAAAACATTGGTACATATATTCACAATTTCACACCTAGATGTATGGGAGAAGTGGCATGAAAGAGCCAGGTTTTGTAAGAGCCATTTTCATTATTTCGGTAGTTTTAGAACAGATTTGGTTGGCAATATTATTTTTAGGTGGCAACACTGGTTTTCCGTCATCCACAAACATTTCAAATTTCGCTGAAACCAACAGAGTCAAAGATTTTAGCACTCAAAAGTAAGTTTTTTGCTTCATTTAAGTAGTTTTTTGGTATTTTTTGTTAACAATTATAGGCAAATGGATTATAGATTCAGTTTGTGCATATATTTGGCCTTATAGCTTCATAAAAACTAAGCTGCAAAAGGTTTGATATTGTTGTTATTTTGAAGGTTGTATTTTTTTCTGGAACCAGTAGTGAAAGAGCCGGATGAATGGGCCTTGACAAAGCCGGCTCAAAGTAAGCAATATTACTTTTGAAGTTCCTGAAGATTTATTGATGTTGGTTTTGATAGAAGGTTTATATTTTATTTATTTTAGAGACTGTTATTAATAAAAAGCCGCCTATATGTTAGGTTATGTAGTAGGTATATGTACCTATGACTGATCAATTATGTTAAGATTAAAGCGTTACAAACGATTACTTAAAATGAATGATAGAATTAAAATTTTCTTAAAAATGTTTGTAAAGAAATTTGCTATAATTGCATTAAGAGCTTTTTTTTCATGTTTTTTTTATTATTATTTTTGATAATTTTCTTAATTAAGCGTTGTAATACGAAACGGCTCTTTCAAAACTTGTAGCAGCTCTTTCAATACTGAATTGTTTTGAAAGAGCCAAATGACACATTTTTTTGAAATGCATATTTTGTTGATTTTTATATATTGTCTAAGATTTGTTTGTACGAAATTACATGTTCAAATAAATAAAGAATAATTTACAAAAAAAAAAAAACATTTTTTAAATTGTAAGTAGTCTATTTTCCTCCTTAAAGAAAACTAGCTCTTTTATGCCACTTCTACCCTACTGTTCGGGGTAGGTAAGTTAATTAATAAAAAAATATTAATTTCAGTTTGCATCAGTGGCGAAACGGCAGGGGCCGCTACCTCCTATCCGGGAAGTCGTGGTTCGAGTCCTGCCACGCACCAATGTGTTTTCGAATTTCCATCTCATATGTACGTTTATCCGACCCTCTTACGGTGAAGGAAAACATCGTGAGGAAACCTGCACACGCCTTCGAAGAAACTCGAAGCTTGTGTGTAAAGGTCACCAACCCGCACTGGGCCCGCGTGGTCGACTAAGGCCCGATCGCCCTAATTTAGGGTAGGCTCGAGCCCTCGGTGGGGACGTATATATGAGCTGATGTGATAATAATGATGATGATTAATTTCAGTTTAATATTATAAAGAAATAAAATATCAATGTTGAGTTTTCGTAAATTTTTATCAACCGACTTTAATAAAAGGCGGTTATCTATTCGTCACGTATGTATGTAATATTATTAGAACTGCAATATATTCACAAAAATGTATTAGGACTTCCAAACAAATTTTCCATTACAGATGTATGTTTGACCACGCATTTCTCCGAAAGTATTAATCGAATTATAAGCATTCTTTTGTATTTACTTAAACCTAGGGAACAGTGCAAGTTTCATCAAAATCCGTTCAGTGGTTTTCAAGACATAGACTAGTACGTGTAAGTGTAACGACTTAGCTTATTGATACTAGCTACAGACATTGTGTCAAAGAAAAAACTTATACACAATTACAGCCCAACAAAATTTTTCAAGTTTTTTTTACAATTATTACAAAAAAAATCCAGTTTTTACTTAAAACTAAAAATAACGAAATAGAAAGGTAATTAAAAAATATCGACTTCAAAAAGAAATAAACACTTAATACATATCAATATTTTACACTAAAATTTATTTGTTTAAAGAGATTTAATTTTCCTAATAAATATCGATTGTATTTATACTTCTACCGTACGCGTCATATCACTAGTTAGATAATAAGTCCAAGGCGGAGGTGCATGGTAGTGCGCGCGGAACATCTAGCCCCGCCCCTCACGTCTCCTTCACCCCCGCAATGCGTGTTTAATTTTTAAGTTAAAAGTATAAAAAATGGACTTATCGGTGAAGTGTGATACTCAATTTGTATTCAGTATGTTTCCAAGTATTGTTTTTACAAGATTTTACAAAGCATTTGACCATTTTAATAGGATAAATATTTAAAATCACTGCTAGGAATCTACCACTGACGCACACCGCTAGCAGTCGATTATGACTACTAGCGCTTGCGGGTGGAACGTCGCCTTGTTCTTACTGTTGTGCCTACTATTCTAACCATAAAAGACGCGCTCTCTACGTACATGTATAGTCAAAGCAATAATACCATTTTTTTTCGGGTCGGTCACGGGATCTGGATGGCGTCGCGCCACCATCGAAATATTATGTAGGTACCAGCGCACTCACTGCAATAGTAGGAGATAGTTAAGTAGGTATCACGGAGTTATCCGAATGCGAATCCATTATACAATAAAATTTTATAAGCACAATCTTAAAACGACTAAAATTAAAGTGTCGCATAAGTATTTGGTAGTGTAATACTTATAAATACGTATATGTTAATCTTACTTAATAAATGATCGACTTATTATATCAATAATAAATCATAATTGATTTATTTTCAATTTTGTAACAACCCTTCCGTTATTCCATTTGTCAGCGCTAGTAACTACGCCGGTGGCGGCATCGTACGACATCAAAGGCGTTGCGATACTGTAGGCAATATCGTAATATTCAATTTTACGGTTTGTTCATATTTATCTCTTTTTTGATTTACCATGCTAGTGACGGTGCATTACAAATCTTTCCTGATAACCTTGAAAAATTTGCAGCGGTCTCATTCCGAGGCCAAACACCCGATTGCTTGCAGTAGGGTTGCGTCTATAAAACTGCACCCAGTGGAAATCGGATCTTCACGTTTCTATTTTATTTTATTTTCTCGTTCTCCACATTGCTTAAGTGCACCAGACGATTTTCTACAGAATGCGCCACTTCTTGAAGCAAAATTCTAGCACAAATCATTGCAAATACAAAATAAAACCACTAATGCGTTTACCACAAATCCCGCCAAAATACTCCAACCAAAACAAAACAAACAGCACTCAGCATTCACTGACGCGTATACTTATCAGAACCTGATATTGCCATTTTTCACAGCTTATACCCACAGTGGGAAGGAGTAGGTAAATAAACGCGTAGGTATTTACGTTTTATAAGGAAGTGCAGTATCTGTTACGTAGTAACTAGTATCTCGTCTGTGGTAAGGTCTGGAAGTAAGGTGGCAAAAGGAGGGAAGAGTTTTGTCAAGAACTCCACAGGAAGGTTTGCAATGCATCGGCACGGCACTGCTAGCAACATAAATAGATAAGAAAGCAATTTTGCCGCTCAGCACTGCAAATCAACATTGAAATGGGTCGTCGTACCCAGAGACGTTAACATGTTCTAAAAAAATCTTACTACTTGATAATCGTTATTTCAATTTTTTGAAAAAAATGTTCTTTTTTACGGGAATTGCAAATTGAAATTGAAGATTTTTTTCATTTCTAGTTTATGCATTGTAAAGAAAAATCCATGACTCCGTGTTTGACAGCGTCAATATGGGTATCAAAGGACTGTGGAATGTTTTGGCCCCATACAGCGAAAAAAAATCTTTGCATGAAGTAAGTTTTTTTCTTGTAAACTTGTTTAAACTAATATTTCTTAGCTCTTTGTACCTTTCGTATAATTTAGTACGCTACGCTACGCTAGTAGATTCTAAGTATGATATACTTTATAGATTCGAGGAGAAACCATAGCTGTAGACCTATCTGGATGGGTTTGTGATAGTCAAAATGTTACCGACTATTATGTTCAGCCCAAACTATATTTGAGGTGAGTAAAAAATAATTATATTCCTCTTCGGAATATCAAGAAAATTAAGAATTTGTGCCACAAACAGGATACAGATAAGATATAGGTACCTCATATTTATATCTTTTTACATAAGTACACTGTACCCATTTCTTGAGCTTGCTTCTTGACCTATCCAAATATCTGTTCAAAACCAATGAATCTTAGGTATTTTTATAAATGACATTGTCAGAATTATTGTCCCTATTGTCTATTTTAATTCTAAAATTCATGATATAAAATAATTTGACATATTTTTAGAAACTTATTCTTCCGGACAATATTTCTTCTCCTTGCTGACATTAAACCCATATTCGTGCTGGAGGGCGATGCACCAGATCTCAAGCGTGACGTCATGGCTGCTCGGAACAACATTCAGTTCCGAGGGGCTGCTCCACGGACAGAGACTGCATGCAGTAAAAAGAAGCCTGATGTTGGACGGAAGAGGTTCAAGCGAGTTCTTGAAGAGGTAGATTATTAGTACTCATAGGGATGATGTAAAAATTACGTAAGAGTAGTGAACGCACATCAGAAGACAAAGCATAGACAAGCCTCTCACTGGAGGGACAGATGACAGGAAGCTGCTGGATGCTGGCAGTGCAGAACTGGTCATTGTGGAAATCATTGGGGATGCTTTGGTACAGCAGTAGACATCTTTCGGTTGGTATGATGATGACGATAATGGTTAAGGTGAGGCTTTGACTAGAACAGTTGTCTCTGTTTCTTTCTTTACACGTAAAGAGTAAAGAAAATAACCACACTTTTGCACCTTTTCAATGTTTTTTGGTTTCAATTTAAAAAAAACCAACTGCCACATTGAAGTGTGTGTTCAGACTAATTGACTAAGAAAATTTAGAGGTTTAAATTGGTCTGATTTGCCTGTAGAATGCAAATCTCTGTTTTAAAAGAGGTTTCTTTGATATACAGTGTTAACTCTGTAAAACGTCACTCAATATAACAATTCACTTTTCCAAACATCATTTCAAAAATTTTCTGGCTCCACTTGTTTTATTTTGATGCTAATTTCTCTCTGTATAACGAAAACTCTCAATAACGTCACAAAATGCCCAGTCCCTTGAGTGTCACACTGTATTTTTTTCTGTTATAAAAGGTAAGATTCATGATTCTGTAACTGACAAAATGAAGTCATTGAAATGAAGAATCAGGTTATAAAATTTCTTCCATATGTTTTGAAATTGCTGAGAAAAATCAAGATCCCTACGTCGCCTAAGTAACTATTAAAGTTATTAGAGTACTGTACAAGGAGCTCAAGGTTTTAAGGTGGGGGGGGGGGGGCACCACTGGTACGCTAGTACTAATATATATATATATATATACTGTGCCACTGGGGTCACAGGACTTGAACACCCGCCTGTACCTGGCAGGCATCCCACCCAACAATATAAATAATAATTATTAAATTGATTCTAAATTAGATGTTATCTAAATTCTATCTGTTTGTTTATTAGATGTCATCCGAAAAACGTCCACTGCTGGACATAGGCCGCATCTAGCGGCTGAATTTGCTTCTTTAAAATTCTTACTAACAAAATTAAGTATTAAAGGCTGCCTTTACTTAGCATGTAGGTTTTGCTAGTTCAAATGTATTTCATTCCTGTGTATTGCAAAAAAGATTATTTATTTTATCTTATATTTATCTGATTAAAGTTGACATTTCTTTACAGTGTGAATCCCTGTTGAAATGTATGGGGGTGAGGTGCCTAAAAGGCAACGGAGAGGCGGAAGCCACATGTGCCCAGCTGAATGCACAAGGTGTTTGTATCCATAGTATACTGTTCATCAAATTAATCTACGAGTACTCTAATCATTACTAAACACTGCCTCCGTGGTGTAATGGCTACATCAGGAAGCTGTGGGTTCGATTCCTGCGGAGTAACCTGGTAAGACTTGGTTTGGTTGGTAGTAGAGCATTTTCTAAGCCCGCCTGGCTAGCTACCACCGTTTATCTAAGTTTTGCCACCAAACATGAATGTTAACAGCATAGATGTGTTCCGGCTCTAAGATAAGATAGCCAGTTCCCCATGGCGTTGAGAAATCTTGGTATGCCCGCTTTCATCTTTGGCATCATTGTCACTTACGATCAGGTGCCAAGGGCTTAACTAATTGTGAATAAAAAAAAAAAAAAAAACAATGGTAAAACTCCCGGTTAGTTGAAGTTATGACCTGTGCAAGGTTTTTTCTACAGCTGGATGCATGATGAAAGATCATTACATTAGGTACTCATTGTGTATCAATCAGGAGGGTGATTCAGGCTGACTGTTTAAGGAGCTAAGTACAGTGTTCGACCTTGCTTGGTTGGACTTAGCTTGGCTACCATTCCCCGCACCACCCATTCAGTTGCGCTATGGTGCCACAGAGTATCCAGAATACCAATGCTGCATGCGTCTCCCTTGTGCCAGTAATAAAAAAAAATGAATTGCCGATTTTGTTTGATAAGATTTTTGGTATCATAGTTAATCAAAGTGCTTATTTACTGACTAGCTTTTGCCCGCGGTTTCGCTCGCGTGGGCATCGTTGTTATTACTATTTTTGAGGGTGGGTGGTGCGGCTCGGAAACTATATCGGGCTATTCTGATTAACAGTCTATGTCACTTCCCACCCCCTCAACCATTTCTATGCAAAAAAATCACGTCAAACCGTTGCGACGCTGACGTGCGCTAGTCTGGAAACGAGTATTCCCTAGATCCCTCGGGATTTATCTCGGGCTATGCTAATTAGAAGTCTATGTCATTTCCCACCCCCTCAACCATTTCTGTGCCAAAAAAATACAGAAATCCATTGCTCCGTTGCGGTGTTAAAAAAATCAACGAAAAAAGCGTCTTTTTTTGGTTCTCTCGGGAATCAGACTACGTATGCTATTTTCACAGGATAAAATGTAGCCTATGTCCTTCCCCGTAACCCAGGCTCTTTGCATGCCAAACTTCATCAAGATTGGTTAGACTCGTGCTAAGGATTCCGAACTAAATGGAACAATAATATTTTTTGAAACAATCACGACACAAATAATATTATAGGAAAAAATTGAAATAGGCTGAAGCTATGAAAATAGTCGCGGGAAGCCGCTGGATGCGGCCAGCGCAGAACAGGTCGTCGTGGAATTCCTTGGGGTCTGTCCAGCAGTGGACATCCTTCAGCTGATATGATGATGATTATGATGATGAAAATATTAATTTCCTAAGTCGAAATTGTACTCAAATCTGCACACCCTCTATATTCACGCGGGCGAAACTGCAGGGATCAGCTAGTATTTCATATTTATCTCTCATCAGTTGGTCGATGCGGTGGTGTCGCAAGACTCTGACTGCTTCGCGTACGGCGCCCGCCGGGTGTATCGCAACTTCAGCGTGTCGAGTTCGGCGGGCGGCGGCGCCTCGGCCGGCTCCGTAGACTGCTATGACGCTGAGGCTATGTTCAGAAGCAATGGTAAATATTTATCTCTGAACGGTTGGTCGACGCGGTGGTTTCGCAAGACTCTGACTGCTTCGCGTACGGCGCCCGCCGGGTGTATCGCAACTTCAGCATGTCGAGTTCGGGGGGCGGCGGTGCCTCGGCCGAGTCGGCCGGCTCCGTAGACTGCTATGACGCTGAGGCTATGTTCAGAAGCAATGGTAAATATTAATCTCTCATCAGTTGGTCGATACGGTGGTGTCGCAAGATTGACTACTTCGCGTACGGCGCCCGCCGGGTGTATCGCAACTTCAGCGTGTCGAGTTCGGCGGGCGGCGGCGCCTCGGCCGGCTCCGTAGACTGATATGACGCTGAGGCTATATTCAGAAGCAATGGTAAATATTTATCTCTGAACGGTTGGTCGACGCGGTGGTGTCGCAAGACTCTGACTGCTTCGCGTACGGCGCCCGCCGGGTGTATCGCAACTTCAGCGTGTCGAGTTCGGGGGGCGGCGGTGCCTCGGCCGAGTCGGCCGGCTCCGTAGACTGCTATGACGCTGAGGCTATGTTCAGAAGCAATGGTAAATATTAATCTCTCATCAGTTGGTCCATACGGTGGTGTCGCAAGATTGACTACTTCGCGTACGGCGCCCGCCGGGTGTATCGCAACTTCAGCGTGTCGAGTTCGGCGGGCGGCGGCGCCTCGGCCGGCTCCGTAGACTGATATGACGCTGAGGCTATGTTCAGAAGCATTGGTAAATATTTATCTCTGAACAGTTGGTCGATGCGGTAGTATCGCAAGACTCTGACTGCTTCGCGTACGGCGCCCGCCGGGTGTATCGCAACTTCAGCGTGTCGAGTTCGGCGGGCGGCGGCGCCTCGGCCGGCTCCGTAGACTGCTATGATGCTGAGGCTATGTTCAGAAGCAATGGTAAATATTTATCTCTGAACAGTTGGTCGATGCGGTGGTGTCGCAAGACTCTGACTGCTTCGCGTACGGCGCCCGCCGGGTGTATCGCAACTTCAGCGTGTCGAGTTCGGCGGGAGGCGGCGCCTCGGCTGGCTCCGTAGACTGCTATGACGCTGAGGCTATGTTCAGAAGCAATGGTAAATATTTATCTCTGAACAGTTGGTCGATGCGGTGGTATCGCAATACTCTGACTGCTTCGCGTACGGCGCCCGCCGGGTGTATCGCAACTTAAGCGTGTCGAGTTCGGCGGGCGGCGGCGCCTCGGCCGGCTCCGTAGACTGCTATGACGCTGAGGCTATGTTCAGAAGCAATGGTAAATATTTATCTCTGAACACTTGGTCGATGCGATAGTATCGCAAGACTCTGACTGCTTCGCGTACGGCGCCCGCCGGGTGTATCGCAACTTCAGCGTGTCGAGTTCGGCGGGCGGCGGCGCCTCGGCCGGCTCCGTAGACTGCTATGACGCTGACGCTATGTTCAGAAGCAATGGTAAATATTTATCTCTGAACAGTTGGTCGATGCGGTAGTATCGCAAGACTCTGACTGCTTCGCGTACGGCGGCCGCCGGGTGTACCGCAACTTCAGCGTGTCGAGTTCAGCGGGCGGCGGCGCATCGGCCGGCTCCGTAGACTGCTATGACGCTGAGGCTATGTTCAGAAGCAATGGTAAATATTTATCTCTGAACAGTTGGTCGATGCGGTAGTATCGCAAGACTCTGACTGCTTCGCGTACGGCGGCCGCCGGGTGTATCGCAACTTCAGCGTGTCGAGTTCAGCGGGCGGCGGCGCATCGGCCGGCCCCGTAGACTGCTATGACGCTGAGGCTATGTTCAGAAGCAATGGTAAATATTTCTAAAACGAGTGCGGAAATATTGTCATTACTTTAAAAAGAAGACGCGAAATATCACATTTACGAGTACGTACAAAACAAAAAAGACTCCGAGAATGATGGCTGTACAGAACAAAAAACCTATAAGAATTTACATAAAAAGCCTGACGTCTCGATTTTCTGTTATTAAGTACAGGAACACAAATAGATCACATTTAGTTCTTTTAACTAATTCCCAGGTTTCATACAAAATAAACATGTCAGGACAGTTGCTTGACAGGAGACAAGGATAGGCGATTGCTGTGTAATCGTACATTTGTCGTCATATCGTTATCAGTCTTAGTAATTATTTAAATAAGACAGGCAACTGTTTAAATTAAACTTCGCAACTCGCAAGTGACCACAGATCACTACTATATGATGTAGCAAGCTCAAGTGACTCGCAAGTATGGATATTTACAAAGAGTATAGAAATCGCTAGGTTTATTTGTTTACTTCGTTTACTTATAGGTTATTTCACAGATCTACTAATTCAATTATTATTAATATATTATTGAATTAGTAGATCTGTGGGTTATTTACGATTTCAACGATGGAAGCAAAGAGGATAACAACAAAATGCATATAATCACTACCTAAGCACAGTTACGTTAGTACTAATATATATACTGTGGCACAGTACAAGATATTTGTCACACACGGGACAAAACTTTACTATTTTATCTGCGAATATCTGTGAGTACCTATCTTAAGATCTCGGTGTGTGTGAAGCGAATGGACTAACCATTGAATTTTATTCGCCTCCATGGCGTAATCGTTAGTTCATTCGCTTCACACTAGGAGGTTGCGTTTTCGATTCCCGGCGGGGTCAACTTTGTAAGACTCGGTTCATTCTACGGTCGGTAATTCGAGGTCAATGCTCTCCGGGTTCACGTCAAAGGTTAGGTACGTGATTTGATTACGTTTTCATTTTTAAAGTTTATCTATCACATTATCCTTTCAACGGTCGGTACCTCGAGGTCAATGCTCTTTAGGTTAAGTCAAAGCTTACGCGTTATTTTTTTAATTTTGAACGTAAAAATACGAACTAACCGTGCGGGGATCCTTGAACTATTACTAGCGGGGAAAGCCTATTTTGCTATGTTTGAAGAACAATTTTATTCATGTAAATTACCTACCAAGTAGGTAAGGTAGCCACTGTTGATTGTTACATGCAGTAAATATCTAACGAACATTTCGTGACCAATGCCGCCGGTGTGATTCAACCCTACCTGCATTCATGCCTATAGATACGTCAATTGTTTCTATGTATATCCTTTCTCGCTCGTTTGTATGAATTGTCGGGGATCTGACAAAAGGGCAGTGTAATTTTTAAAGTTAACCAGGGTAAACTGTAAACGTAGTGTTATAATACCGTCTTTGGTAAACTGTAAATGTAAAGTTTATAATTTAATATGTAGGTACTGTAAAGTTGGGCACTTATGGACGATTCTGAACTTCACACTGAAAATACTTGTAAGTAGTTCTTAAAACATCCAGCTTATAACTTTGAATAACTCTTAATTTATGTTAAAATATCGTATACGATGAATGCATATACAAATCTACTGAGTAAATGAGTAATTTTCCATCGTTAAAGGCGCTTTTTGAACTGACATTTCGACAATTTTAGCTAACTTCACTTCGATGAAGTGAAACCATGACAAAGAATAACGAATCAATAATTCAACTATACTATAAAATTTCACAATAATTCAGATCTTAATGCATTATATAAATTACTCTGTTGCGGCCCTATTGACACCCATCGTCAGTACTAATATATACTTTGCCCATGTCACAGAATTACAATATGGCCTACAGTAGCGCAACGAATGCACTTACGCAGAGCAACGGAGGGGTACTTGAAGGGCAGCGGGCGGCGGGAGTACGCGTCTGGAAAACTCTGCGAGTTTGCCAGGCTAGCGCGAAGGGGCGTCGACGCGTGCATGTTTTGCTAGGCTCAAAATAAATCTATATATACAGGGTTACAGGTTAAGTCGACCTAAATCCTTTAAAAGGTGGTAGTTTCCATAATTTCTGACTGATTTGACTATGGAACCCCATACCACTAACTTAACCGTTCTCAAGTTATGGGACTTTGAAGATTTTTTATAAAAAAATCCAGATTTTTGTCTATTGTCCCCTTTTTGTGTTTTGTACCTCTAATGTTTTTGTTTTTGTATTTTTTGTGTAGCAGATTAGTTGCTCCATTATTTTAAACACAAAAACTGCAAGTAACTGTACCAACTGAGTCGTATTAGACGCCTAATTGTTAAAAAAAGAAATAAGTTTGTGAAAAGTTTTTTTTCTTTGTAAGATATTTAAAAAAAAGTCTATGACAGTTGTGCTGCAGATGTGTTTAAAAATATCTACGATTCTTCAGCTTTCCGTTAAGGTATAATACAATAGGGTATTATTGGATTTTTTTAACATAAACATTGATGATATGCTACCAGGTAGTAGTAAAAAATAACGATACTTAAGCGTCAAATTTAACTTTAGTCAGAAAACAAAATAAAACAATCCAAAAAGGTAACAAATGAGGCTTATTAATCCTTTTTACCGTACATGTTCCACATGTCCGTCCCTATTTCGCACACATACACGCATTCTGTGTCTTAAGCCACTTTTCACTACCCCAGTTGTTAGTCCTCTTCTTATTTCGTTAGCAGCATCAATAATTTTCTACTTAAAAACATCAACAGATGTTATTGGGTTACGTTCATTGTAAACCAAACTTTTTATGTGCCCCCACACATAAAAATCCATGGGTGTCAAGTCTGGACTTCTAGCTGGCCACGGTGTAGGCCCACCTCTCCCGATCCACTTATTTGGATAATTAGTGTCTAGCCACTCTCTGACACTCCTTCTAAAGTGCACGACGACCACGTATTAATGATGATGAAGAGGAAGATAATGACATTGTTCGACGATTTCGACTGGATCCGACTTCGTCAACCAACTTTGTTGCCCGAGAACTTGGAATGTCACAATGGAAAGTGTCGTTTACTGTGCATACTGCCGGTCTCTACCCCTGCCACTACACGCCGTTGCTCTGCGTAAGTGCATTCGTGCGGAAGTGTATGCGCTACTGTAGGCCATATTGTAATTTGTGACATGGGCAAAGTACACATATATTATTACATCTAATTATGTTTCTAAGTAATGATATAGGTACTACTCGGCACCTACTATAGTATAGGTAGGTGAGTGAGTAGGTATCTACCTACCGCACGTACTAATATATATATATATATATATATATATATATTAACCAGACTTTGGCACTGGTTTGATCTGGGCTCTGGGCTTGAATTCTTATCGTGATGTTTGATAAGGTACTTACTTGTTTTAAACAATGTGTATGTACATAGGTAAGTACCTAGGTATGTATTTTAATCTTCTTTTTAAGAGCCAATAATACTTAGAGTATTCATGTATAGGTATAGAGCGCGCGTATCACATCGATTACTTTATACTCATCGTAGTAAGTAGGCTTATATTTTTAAATAATTGTGGAACTCGTTGTTGGAATGTATAGACTTACCTTTCTATTTATATTTAAACCCCTAAATATGTACATTACCGTTCGTGTTCTCCTAATAAACAAAAATAAAATAAAAATAAAGTAAGTGAGCTATAGGTAACTACAGGGTGTAACAGCAAAACCGTACTTCTATTAAGGGTGTGAAAGTTAACCCGATTCTGATCACATTTCAATAAAAAAAAATACACTTTATTTTTTTATGAAAAATCCACATTTTTCGTGACGTGTAGTCATCACTGATAAGAACAAAGTTCATTCAACCGTGCCGTGCGGCAGGCAGCGGCGGCTGTCAGCTGATCACGCTTTGTTTGTTTGTGCTGCTATCTCGGTCGCTCCCGCATGCGTCGTGTGAGTCGATCATGCAACAACACCCGCCCTGCGCCCTTGCGCAGCGATGCCACTGAGCGATACTGACTGAGCGAGTCAGTTGCCGACTGTTCTCGACGCGAACGCACGCGTGTGACGTGAAATCCGCAGATCGCGATTCGCTCGGTTTCCGTTATGGCAGTGCGAAGTAGTTTTTCGAATATTGAACTTTACGACATTGTAGAATTGTACTTTCATAGTTTTGATAGTTTAGGTATTTTTGCCGGTCCTAAGCCCGGAGAAAGTATGAAGGGAAGCCGACATCAAAGGCGCCGCTTCTTCGTTTTTTTCCCGCGGCCCGCCAACCTTTTGCGATGTTGCCAAATGTATTCGCTTGCTACAGACGTCAATGACCCGCGAGGTGGACTAGAATTTAAGTCCATTTTAGTACATCAAAAAGGTATGTTTGTATGGTGATAATAGTACATTTATTTTTTTTTACATTTTTTTATTATTACAAACAAGCCACCCCATCATGCCCTTAAGGGAAGTACGGTTTTGCTGTTACACCCTGTATATAGATGTATATGTGACAAATAAGGATGGGCTGCTATGTACTACCGCCTTAGTGGATTATCGATAGCCAAAGACAAAAATCAGCATAATATAGTAGGTACTTACTTGTAAGAATTTATGTGTGTTTTATGAGTTACAATGTTTACTTCCTAAAACGTATATAAATAAAACATTGGTACATATATTCACAATTTCACACCTAGATGTATGGGAGAAGTGGCATGAAAGAGCCAGGTTTTGTAAGAGCCATTTTCATTATTTCGGTAGTTTTAGAACAGATTTGGTTGGCAATATTATTTTTAGGTGGCAACACTGGTTTTCCGTCATCCACAAACATTTCAAATTTCGCTGAAACCAACAGAGTCAAAGATTTTAGCACTCAAAAGTAAGTTTTTTGCTTCATTTAAGTAGTTTTTTGGTATTTTTTGTTAACAATTATAGGCAAATGGATTATAGATTCAGTTTGTGCATATATTTGGCCTTATAGCTTCATAAAAACTAAGCTGCAAAAGGTTTGATATTGTTGTTATTTTGAAGGTTGTATTTTTTTCTGGAACCAGTAGTGAAAGAGCCGGATGAATGGGCCTTGACAAAGCCGGCTCAAAGTAAGCAATATTACTTTTGAAGTTCCTGAAGATTTATTGATGTTGGTTTTGATAGAAGGTTTATATTTTATTTATTTTAGAGACTGTTATTAATAAAAAGCCGCCTATATGTTAGGTTATGTAGTAGGTATATGTACCTATGACTGATCAATTATGTTAAGATTAAAGCGTTACAAACGATTACTTAAAATGAATGATAGAATTAAAATTTTCTTAAAAATGTTTGTAAAGAAATTTGCTATAATTGCATTAAGAGCTTTTTTTTCATGTTTTTTTTATTATTATTTTTGATAATTTTCTTAATTAAGCGTTGTAATACGAAACGGCTCTTTCAAAACTTGTAGCAGCTCTTTCAATACTGAATTGTTTTGAAAGAGCCAAATGACACATTTTTTTGAAATGCATATTTTGTTGATTTTTATATATTGTCTAAGATTTGTTTGTACGAAATTACATGTTCAAATAAATAAAGAATAATTTACAAAAAAAAAAAACATTTTTTAAATTGTAAGTAGTCTATTTTCCTCCTTAAAGAAAACTAGCTCTTTTATGCCACTTCTACCCTACTGTTCGGGGTAGGTAAGTTAATTAATAAAAAAATATTAATTTCAGTTTGCATCAGTGGCGAAACGGCAGGGGCCGCTACCTCCTATCCGGGAAGTCGTGGTTCGAGTCCTGCCACGCACCAATGTGTTTTCGAATTTCCATCTCATATGTACGTTTATCCGACCCTCTTACGGTGAAGGAAAACATCGTGAGGAAACCTGCACACGCCTTCGAAGAAACTCGAAGCTTGTGTGTAAAGGTCACCAACCCGCACTGGGCCCGCGTGGTCGACTAAGGCCCGATCGCCCTAATTTAGGGTAGGCTCGAGCCCTCGGTGGGGACGTATATATGAGCTGATGTGATAATAATGATGATGATTAATTTCAGTTTAATATTATAAAGAAATAAAATATCAATGTTGAGTTTTCGTAAATTTTTATCAACCGACTTTAATAAAAGGCGGTTATCTATTCGTCACGTATGTATGTAATATTATTAGAACTGCAATATATTCACAAAAATGTATTAGGACTTCCAAACAAATTTTCCATTACAGATGTATGTTTGACCACGCATTTCTCCGAAAGTATTAATCGAATTATAAGCATTCTTTTGTATTTACTTAAACCTAGGGAACAGTGCAAGTTTCATCAAAATCCGTTCAGTGGTTTTCAAGACATAGACTAGTACGTGTAAGTGTAACGACTTAGCTTATTGATACTAGCTACAGACATTGTGTCAAAGAAAAAACTTATACACAATTACAGCCCAACAAAATTTTTCAAGTTTTTTTTACAATTATTACAAAAAAAATCCAGTTTTTACTTAAAACTAAAAATAACGAAATAGAAAGGTAATTAAAAAATATCGACTTCAAAAAGAAATAAACACTTAATACATATCAATATTTTACACTAAAATTTATTTGTTTAAAGAGATTTAATTTTCCTAATAAATATCGATTGTATTTATACTTCTACCGTACGCGTCATATCACTAGTTAGATAATAAGTCCAAGGCGGAGGTGCATGGTAGTGCGCGCGGAACATCTAGCCCCGCCCCTCACGTCTCCTTCACCCCCGCAATGCGTGTTTAATTTTTAAGTTAAAAGTATAAAAAATGGACTTATCGGTGAAGTGTGATACTCAATTTGTATTCAGTATGTTTCCAAGTATTGTTTTTACAAGATTTTACAAAGCATTTGACCATTTTAATAGGATAAATATTTAAAATCACTGCTAGGAATCTACCACTGACGCACACCGCTAGCAGTCGATTATGACTACTAGCGCTTGCGGGTGGAACGTCGCCTTGTTCTTACTGTTGTGCCTACTATTCTAACCATAAAAGACGCGCTCTCTACGTACATGTATAGTCAAAGCAATAATACCATTTTTTTTCGGGTCGGTCACGGGATCTGGATGGCGTCGCGCCGCCATCGAAATATTATGTAGGTACCAGCGCACTCACTGCAATAGTAGGAGATAGTTAAGTAGGTATCACGGAGTTATCCGAATGCGAATCCATTATACAATAAAATTTTATAAGCACAATCTTAAAACGACTAAAATTAAAGTGTCGCATAAGTATTTGGTAGTGTAATACTTATAAATACGTATATGTTAATCTTACTTAATAAATGATCGACTTATTATATCAATAATAAATCATAATTGATTTATTTTCAATTTTGTAACAACCCTTCCGTTATTCCATTTGTCAGCGCTAGTAACTACGCCGGTGGCGGCATCGTACGACATCAAAGGCGTTGCGATACTGTAGGCAATATCGTAATATTCAATTTTACGGTTTGTTCATATTTATCTCTTTTTTGATTTACCATGCTAGTGACGGTGCATTACAAATCTTTCCTGATAACCTTGAAAAATTTGCAGCGGTCTCATTCCGAGGCCAAACACCCGATTGCTTGCAGTAGGGTTACGTCTATAAAACTGCACCCAGTGGAAATCGGATCTTCACGTTCCTATTTTATTTTATTTTCTCGTTCTCCACATTGCTTAAGTGCACCAGACGATTTTCTACATAATGCGCCACTTCTTGAAGCAAAATTCTAGCACAAATCATTGCAAATACAAAATAAAACCACTAATGCGTTTACCACAAATCCCGCCAAAATACTCCAACCAAAACAAAACAAACAGCACTCAGCATTCACTGACGCGTATACTTATCAGAACCTGATATTGCCATTTTTCACAGCTTATACCCACAGTGGGAAGGAGTAGGTAAATAAACGCGTAGGTATTTACGTTTTATAAGGAAGTGCAGTATCTGTTACGTAGTAACTAGTATCTCGTCTGTGGTAAGGTCTGGAAGTAAGGTGGCAAACGGAGGGAAGAGTTTTGTCAAGAACTCCACAGGAAGGTTTGCAATGCATCGGCACGGCACTGCTAGCAACATAAATAGATAAGAAAGCAATTTTGCCGCTCAGCACTGCAAATCAACATTGAAATGGGTCGTCGTACCCAGAGACGTTAACATGTTCTAAAAAAATCTTACTACTTGATAATCGTTATTTCAATTTTTTGAAAAAAATGTTCTTTTTTACGGGAATTGCAAATTGAAATTGAAGATTTTTTTCATTTCTAGTTTATGCATTGTAAAGAAAAATCCATGACTCCGTGTTTGACAGCGTCAATATGGGTATCAAAGGACTGTGGAATGTTTTGGCCCCATACAGCGAAAAAAAATCTTTGCATGAAGTAAGTTTTTTTCTTGTAAACTTGTTTAAACTAATATTTCTTAGCTCTTTGTACCTTTCGTATAATTTAGTACGCTACGCTACGCTAGTAGATTCTAAGTATGATATACTTTATAGATTCGAGGAGAAACCATAGCTGTAGACCTATCTGGATGGGTTTGTGATAGTCAAAATGTTACCGACTATTATGTTCAGCCCAAACTATATTTGAGGTGAGTAAAAAATAATTATATTCCTCTTCGGAATATCAAGAAAATTAAGAATTTGTGCCACAAACAGGATACAGATAAGATATAGGTACCTCATATTTATATCTTTTTACATAAGTACACTGTACCCATTTCTTGAGCTTGCTTCTTGACCTATCCAAATATCTGTTCAAAACCAATGAATCTTAGGTATTTTTATAAATGACATTGTCAGAATTATTGTCCCTATTGTCTATTTTAATTCTAAAATTCATGATATAAAATAATTTGACATATTTTTAGAAACTTATTCTTCCGGACAATATTTCTTCTCCTTGCTGACATTAAACCCATATTCGTGCTGGAGGGCGATGCACCAGATCTCAAGCGTGACGTCATGGCTGCTCGGAACAACATTCAGTTCCGAGGGGCTGCTCCACGGACAGAGACTGCATGCAGTAAAAAGAAGCCTGATGTTGGACGGAAGAGGTTCAAGCGAGTTCTTGAAGAGGTAGATTATTAGTACTCATAGGAATGATGTAAAAATTACGTAAGAGTAGTGAACGCACATCAGAAGACAAAGCATAGACAAGCCTCTCACTGGAGGGACAGATGACAGGAAGCTGCTGGATGCTGGCAGTGCAGAACTGGTCATTGTGGAAATCATTGGGGATGCTTTGGTACAGCAGTAGACATCTTTCGGTTGGTATGATGATGACGATAATGGTTAAGGTGAGGCTTTGACTAGAACAGTTGTCTCTGTTTCTTTCTTTACACGTAAAGAGTAAAGAAAATAACCACACTTTTGCACCTTTTCAATGTTTTTTGGTTTCAATTTAAAAAAACCCAACTGCCACATTGAAGTGTGTGTTCAGACTAATTGACTAAGAAAATTTAGAGGTTTAAATTGGTCTGATTTGCCTGTAGAATGCAAATCTCTGTTTTAAAAGAGGTTTCTTTGATATACAGTGTTAACTCTGTAAAACGTCACTCAATATAACAATTCACTTTTCCAAACATCATTTCAAAAATTTTCTGGCTCCACTTGTTTTATTTTGATGCTAATTTCTCTCTGTATAACGAAAACTCTCAATAACGTCACAAAATGCCCAGTCCCTTGAGTGTCACACTGTATTTTTTTCTGTTATAAAAGGTAAGATTCATGATTCTGTAACTGACAAAATGAAGTCATTGAAATGAAGAATCAGGTTATAAAATTTCTTCCATATGTTTTGAAATTGCTGAGAAAAATCAAGATCCCTACGTCGCCTAAGTAACTATTAAAGTTATTAGAGTACTGTACAAGGAGCTCAAGGTTTTAAGGTGGGGGGGGGGGGGGCACCACTGGTACGCTAGTACTAATATATATATATATATACTGTGCCACTGGGGTCACAGGACTTGAACACCCGCCTGTACCTGGCAGGCATCCCACCCAACAATATAAATAATAATTATTAAATTGATTCTAAATTAGATGTTATCTAAATTCTATCTGTTTGTTTATTAGATGTCATCCGAAAAACGTCCACTGCTGGACATAGGCCGCATCTAGCGGCTGAATTTGCTTCTTTAAAATTCTTACTAACAAAATTAAGTATTAAAGGCTGCCTTTACTTAGCATGTAGGTTTTGCTAGTTCAAATGTATTTCATTCCTGTGTATTGCAAAAAAGATTATTTATTTTATCTTATATTTATCTGATTAAAGTTGACATTTCTTTACAGTGTGAATCCCTGTTGAAATGTATGGGGGTGAGGTGCCTAAAAGGCAACGGAGAGGCGGAAGCCACATGTGCCCAGCTGAATGCACAAGGTGTTTGTATCCATAGTATACTGTTCATCAAATTAATCTACGAGTACTCTAATCATTACTAAACACTGCCTCCGTGGTGTAATGGCTACATCAGGAAGCTGTGGGTTCGATTCCTGCGGAGTAACCTGGTAAGACTTGGTTTGGTTGGTAGTAGAGCATTTTCTAAGCCCGCCTGGCTAGCTACCACCGTTTATCTAAGTTTTGCCACCAAACATGAATGTTAACAGCATAGATGTGTTCCGGCTCTAAGATAAGATAGCCAGTTCCCCATGGCGTTGAGAAATCTTGGTATGCCCGCTTTCATCTTTGGCATCATTGTCACTTACGATCAGGTGCCAAGGGCTTAACTAATTGTGAATAAAAAAAAAAAAAAAAACAATGGTAAAACTCCCGGTTAGTTGAAGTTATGACCTGTGCAAGGTTTTTTCTACAGCTGGATGCATGATGAAAGATCATTACATTAGGTACTCATTGTGTATCAATCAGGAGGGTGATTCAGGCTGACTGTTTAAGGAGCTAAGTACAGTGTTCGACCTTGCTTGGTTGGACTTAGCTTGGCTACCATTCCCCGCACCACCCATTCAGTTGCGCTATGGTGCCACAGAGTATCCAGAATACCAATGCTGCATGCGTCTCCCTTGTGCCAGTAATAAAAAAAAATGAATTGCCGATTTTGTTTGATAAGATTTTTGGTATCATAGTTAATCAAAGTGCTTATTTACTGACTAGCTTTTGCCCGCGGTTTCGCTCGCGTGGGCATCGTTGTTATTACTATTTTTGAGGGTGGGTGGTGCGGCTCGGAAACTATATCGGGCTATTCTGATTAACAGTCTATGTCACTTCCCACCCCCTCAACCATTTCTATGCAAAAAAATCACGTCAAACCGTTGCGACGCTGACGTGCGCTAGTCTGGAAACGAGTATTCCCTAGATCCCTCGGGATTTATCTCGGGCTATGCTAATTAGAAGTCTATGTCATTTCCCACCCCCTCAACCATTTCTGTGCCAAAAAAATACAGAAATCCATTGCTCCGTTGCGGTGTTAAAAAAATCAACGAAAAAAGCGTCTTTTTTTGGTTCTCTCGGGAATCAGACTACGTATGCTATTTTCACAGGATAAAATGTAGCCTATGTCCTTCCCCGTAACCCAGGCTCTTTGCATGCCAAACTTCATCAAGATTGGTTAGACTCGTGCTAAGGATTCCGAACTAAATGGAACAATAATATTTTTTGAAACAATCACGACACAAATAATATTATAGGAAAAAATTGAAATAGGCTGAAGCTATGAAAATAGTCGCGGGAAGCCGCTGGATGCGGCCAGCGCAGAACAGGTCGTCGTGGAAATCCTTGGGGTCTGTCCAGCAGTGGACATCCTTCAGCTGATATGATGATGATTATGATGATGAAAATATTAATTTCCTAAGTCGAAATTGTACTCAAATCTGCACACCCTCTATATTCACGCGGGCGAAACTGCAGGGATCAGCTAGTATTTCATATTTATCTCTCATCAGTTGGTCGATGCGGTGGTGTCGCAAGACTCTGACTGCTTCGCGTACGGCGCCCGCCGGGTGTATCGCAACTTCAGCGTGTCGAGTTCGGCGGGCGGCGGCGCCTCGGCCGGCTCCGTAGACTGCTATGACGCTGAGGCTATGTTCAGAAGCAATGGTAAATATTTATCTCTGAACGGTTGGTCGACGCGGTGGTTTCGCAAGACTCTGACTGCTTCGCGTACGGCGCCCGCCGGGTGTATCGCAACTTCAGCATGTCGAGTTCGGGGGGCGGCGGTGCCTCGGCCGAGTCGGCCGGCTCCGTAGACTGCTATGACGCTGAGGCTATGTTCAGAAGCAATGGTAAATATTAATCTCTCATCAGTTGGTCGATACGGTGGTGTCGCAAGATTGACTACTTCGCGTACGGCGCCCGCCGGGTGTATCGCAACTTCAGCGTGTCGAGTTCGGCGGGCGGCGGCGCCTCGGCCGGCTCCGTAGACTGATATGACGCTGAGGCTATATTCAGAAGCAATGGTAAATATTTATCTCTGAACGGTTGGTCGACGCGGTGGTGTCGCAAGACTCTGACTGCTTCGCGTACGGCGCCCGCCGGGTGTATCGCAACTTCAGCGTGTCGAGTTCGGGGGGCGGCGGTGCCTCGGCCGAGTCGGCCGGCTCCGTAGACTGCTATGACGCTGAGGCTATGTTCAGAAGCAATGGTAAATATTAATCTCTCATCAGTTGGTCCATACGGTGGTGTCGCAAGATTGACTACTTCGCGTACGGCGCCCGCCGGGTGTATCGCAACTTCAGCGTGTCGAGTTCGGCGGGCGGCGGCGCCTCGGCCGGCTCCGTAGACTGATATGACGCTGAGGCTATGTTCAGAAGCATTGGTAAATATTTATCTCTGAACAGTTGGTCGATGCGGTAGTATCGCAAGACTCTGACTGCTTCGCGTACGGCGCCCGCCGGGTGTATCGCAACTTCAGCGTGTCGAGTTCGGCGGGCGGCGGCGCCTCGGCCGGCTCCGTAGACTGCTATGATGCTGAGGCTATGTTCAGAAGCAATGGTAAATATTTATCTCTGAACAGTTGGTCGATGCGGTGGTGTCGCAAGACTCTGACTGCTTCGCGTACGGCGCCCGCCGGGTGTATCGCAACTTCAGCGTGTCGAGTTCGGCGGGAGGCGGCGCCTCGGCTGGCTCCGTAGACTGCTATGACGCTGAGGCTATGTTCAGAAGCAATGGTAAATATTTATCTCTGAACAGTTGGTCGATGCGGTGGTATCGCAATACTCTGACTGCTTCGCGTACGGCGCCCGCCGGGTGTATCGCAACTTAAGCGTGTCGAGTTCGGCGGGCGGCGGCGCCTCGGCCGGCTCCGTAGACTGCTATGACGCTGAGGCTATGTTCAGAAGCAATGGTAAATATTTATCTCTGAACACTTGGTCGATGCGATAGTATCGCAAGACTCTGACTGCTTCGCGTACGGCGCCCGCCGGGTGTATCGCAACTTCAGCGTGTCGAGTTCGGCGGGCGGCGGCGCCTCGGCCGGCTCCGTAGACTGCTATGACGCTGACGCTATGTTCAGAAGCAATGGTAAATATTTATCTCTGAACAGTTGGTCGATGCGGTAGTATCGCAAGACTCTGACTGCTTCGCGTACGGCGGCCGCCGGGTGTACCGCAACTTCAGCGTGTCGAGTTCAGCGGGCGGCGGCGCATCGGCCGGCTCCGTAGACTGCTATGACGCTGAGGCTATGTTCAGAAGCAATGGTAAATATTTATCTCTGAACAGTTGGTCGATGCGGTAGTATCGCAAGACTCTGACTGCTTCGCGTACGGCGGCCGCCGGGTGTATCGCAACTTCAGCGTGTCGAGTTCAGCGGGCGGCGGCGCATCGGCCGGCCCCGTAGACTGCTATGACGCTGAGGCTATGTTCAGAAGCAATGGTAAATATTTCTAAAACGAGTGCGGAAATATTGTCATTACTTTAAAAAGAAGACGCGAAATATCACATTTACGAGTACGTACAAAACAAAAAAGACTCCGAGAATGATGGCTGTACAGAACAAAAAACCTATAAGAATTTACATAAAAAGCCTGACGTCTCGATTTTCTGTTATTAAGTACAGGAACACAAATAGATCACATTTAGTTCTTTTAACTAATTCCCAGGTTTCATACAAAATAAACATGTCAGGACAGTTGCTTGACAGGAGACAAGGACATAAATATTCAAAGAGCTATGTAATGCAGAGTTGGAGTATCAAAAAAGTACACTTCCGTGAACAAAAAGGGTGGCTTTCTTTATGTTCGGATACTCTTGACCGTGTGACTGTGAATCACGTTTTTCTATATGTGATCTAAGGTCTTAATTCCTTATCTTATTTCGATTTTAGTATCTTGCATTTTTTGTTGAGAAAAGCACTAAGTAAGTTATTTATTTAGTTTTGATACAGAACAGTATGACACATTTTAGTGAGTGACAGCAAAGAGCGTCGGTGGCGTAATGGCAACGGCCGCTACCTCCTGTCTGGCAGGTCGTGGTTCGATCCTGCCACGTACCAATGTGTTTTCGAATTCCGATCTCGTATGTACGTTTATCCGACGCTCTTACGGTGAAGGAAAACATTGTGAGGAAACCTGCACACGCCTGCGAAGAAACTCGAAGGTTGTGTGTGAAGTCGACCAACCGGCACTGGGCTCGCGTAGTCGACTAAGGCCCGATCGCCCTAATTGAGGGTAGGCTCGAGACCCTCGGTGGGGACATATATGAGCTGTTGTGATGATGATGAAAGAGTGACAGTCAGCTCAAGCGGTAGGTAGCTGTAGAGTCATACAGTTGTAATTTCAATAAACTTCACATCAACAATTTACATCGTCTCAAACTTTTTCGTCCGTGTGTCGCGTGACGCTAAAGAGATTATTACATCGTCTCAAACTTTTTCGAGAGCAGCCATGATCGTTTCGTCCTCTGTACCGTAGCTCCAAGACGAGAGCAGCCATGATCGTTTCGTTCTCTGTAACGTAGCTCCAAGAGGCGTGAAACTTTTATTACATGATCGTTTCGTCCTCTGTACCGTAGCTCCAAGACGAGAGCAGCCATGATCGTTTCGTGCTCTGTAAATGTCTATAATGTGAAAAAAGTTTCACTTTTACCGTGGTTTCATAAAACCACACACTCTTTTTATTGTTCCAGGCTTTGGTAGGAACAAAATGGTGGCACTAGCTCTGCTCTGTGGCTGCGACTATGGAGTGGGCGCCTGTGGTTCCTCAATCAACGCTGTCGTTAGTTTCCTGCATACTGTCCCAGACAAGGATGTTATTCCCAGGTGACTAGGTGTTTATATCTGTTCGTCGTATGCTCTCATAATTAGAAACGTTAGAATCGTTAAAAACTTAAGATGGGTCAAATGACAATATTCAATTCAAACTATTGAAAGACTGTGTCACTTTGGAAAAATATATAATATAATTAAAGTAATAAAAAATCCATTTATTTGAATACAATTAAAAAAATATCACCTCTTTTGATGTAAAAAAAATATACTATAAACCCTGTTTTTAGCTTTATTTTCAAAATTTCTCGAAAACAAATAGTTAATGTTAAATGAAACCAACACACAAAAATCGGTGACTTTAACACCTTTCATTTTATTGAAAACATTTTTTAAACAGTTTTTTGAAAGTGAAGAAAAGTAATCAAAACATGTAAAAATCGAGAACAGGGCGTTTGGTTTCAACGTAACAGCCGCATTGAAGCCCACATTAATTTTAACTTAAAATGAATAGACTTACGTTTGATATTATTTTAACACGTTTCAACCTGCTCGGATGGAGTCATCTTAAAGCCTTAATCGCAACAACCAATTACAATTATGCTACATTTTATGGTTTTAGTTGGTTGTCTAAAAAATACTGAACCAATTTTGATAAAATTTGTATAGGAACAACTTGGCAGCAACCCTATCGTATAAAAAAAGAATAATGCAAATCTGTTTACAATCTACGAAGATATCGTGTAACATATATTAAAAAGATACAGTCGAATTTTTTGTGATGTTAATTTAACTAGTGAAATCATTTCCTTATTCTTGTATATTTCTTTTTAAGTCTTATTTTTCGTCCTTAAACATCCTCCTCCTTTTTGAGTCGGTTGAAAATTCTAGAGGTATCTGCCGCCGCTAAAAGAGGAGCGTTATATGCTCTGAAAATATCTGCCATCTTTGCAAGGGGCGCGTTATATGCTCATAAAATATCTACCGCCAGTGCAAGGGGCGCGTTTTATGCTCATAAAATATCTACCGCCAGTGCAAGGGGCGCGTTTTATGCTCATAAAATATCTACCGCCAGTGCAAGGGGCGCGTTTTATGCTCATAAAATATCTGCCGCCGCTGCAAGAAGAGCGGTTTATGCTCTGAAAATATCTACTGCCCGCGCAAGGGGCGCGTTATATGCTCATAAAATATCTACCGCCGCTGCAAGGGGTGCGTTATATACTTTGAAAATATCTGCCACTTTTGCAAGGGGCGCGTTATATGCTCATAAAATATCTGCCGTCACTGCAAGGGGCGAAACCGAACAACTTTACCCAAGGTAACAGGTAACAGTCAATTTGCTAAAAAATTAGACTCATCATACAAATCGATCAGCTAATTGACCGATTTTATACGAATAGCACTTAACGCGCCCCTAGCAGCAGTGGAAGAAATTTTGAGAGCATATAACGCGTTCTTGCAGCGCCGGCAGATATATTGAAAGCATATAAATATAACGCGCCCCTTGCAGCGGCGGTTGATATTTTGAGAGCATATAACGCGTTCTTGCAGCGCCGGCAGATATATTGAAAGCATATAAATATAACGCGCCCCTTGCAGCGGCGGTTGATATTTTGAGAGCATATAACGCGTTCTTGCAGCGCCGACAGATATATTGAAAGCATATAAATATAACTCGCCCCTTGCAGCGGCGGTAGATATTTTGAGAGCATTCTATACAGTTACATTTTATTAAATAGTATACAGTAGAACATTCTATACAGTTACATTTTATTAAATAGTATACAGTAGAACATTCTATACAGTTACATTTTATTAAATAGTATACAGTAGAACATTCTATACAGTTACATTTTATTAAATAGTATACAGTAGAACATTCTATACAGTTACATTTTATTAAATAGTATACAGTAGAGCGTTGATTATCCGAACGTCAGTCAACCTAACGACCGCTTAACCAAACTGCTAGTCCTTGATCGCGCCCCCTCCCTCCCCTGACCTGACCTCCCCACTCCCCGGTGATGATGTATGATGATACGGAACAGTTTGTGTGCGGTTCTGACTCGCACTTGGCCGGTTTTTTAAATTGATATCTTTAAAAATGCTTATATTTTTTTTAGGAAATCAACGAAAACAAAAAAAGTTTAGAAAAAAAATACTTGATTGGTCCGATTAAAGTTGTTTTTTTAAAGTGATTAGTGTTTCCAATTATATTTTTTTTATGTAGGCTATTATCATGGGTGACGGATGTAGAGCATTACGAGGAGAGAAGCCGCTGGATAGCCGTCCCGGGTCGATGCGACCGCTGTGGGCATGGGGGCCGCACCCACCTCAAGAACGGCTGCCCAATATGCGTCACGCATAAAGGCTGCAACGACACAGGTCACAAGTGAGTACCAGTAAATTGACATGTCCTGGTTTATGAGGGTTTTGTAATCACCAAAGGTGCTACGTGGCGCATCGGGAGCTAGGACGTTCCTTTCCCTCTAATATGGGAGCGATGGCTGACTCTTGCGTTATACTCGTGACCGGGTGTTGTCTGTGTGAACTGGCCTACTCTTGTCAAAGGCATTAATGACATTTAATGATTTTTATATATAACTTTTCGTGTCATATTGTTTTCATGTTCTAATGACATAATCTGGTTTATATCAAGGATTGAATTTTGACGTATTTGCACCTATTTTGAATAAATACCTTGAATCTTGAATCAAGATCCATTATCAATATTGTTAAAAGAATTTTGATACAGGTGAGTAGTTTCGGATATTACCTCTTATATACAAACTTACAAACGTAATATACATATACCTCTTTATAAGTAAGTGTAAATACTAGCTTTTGCCCGCGACTTCGCCCGCGTGGTCATCGTTTATATGACTGTCTTTAAGGGTGAGAAGCGGCTTGCGTACGTGGACATGAGTGTTGTCCAGATCTTTTGGGAATATACGAATCAGTAAATTATGTCATTTTCCACCTCCTCAACAATCTCTGTAAAAAATCACAACAATCCATTGCTCCGCTGCGATGTTAAAGAAATTAAAAGAAAAAAGAGTCTTTTTTCAGTTCCCCCAGGAACTGAACTGCATCTAATTTTCACGGGGTAAAAAGTAGCCTATGTCCTTCCCAGTGACACAGGCTACCTACATGCCAAATTTGGTCGATGTGTTGAAGCGTGAAAAGGTAGCAAACAAACATACAAATAAACACATTTTCACATTTATAATATTAAAGTAAGGATTATTTCATGGAAGCATTCAATTCTGGTGTCAATAATTCTGAGAGTTCAATCTTAATTAATAATTATGTCATCATATCAGCTCATATACGTCCCCACCGATGGGCTCGAGCCTACCTTGAATTAGGGTGATCGGGCCTTAGTCGACCACGCGGGCCCAGTGCGGGTGGATCGACTTCACACACAGCCTGCGAGTTTCTCCGCACGCGTGTGCAGGTTTCCTCACGATGTTTTTCCTTCACCGTCTGAGCGTCGGATAAATGTACATATGAAATCTCAATTCGAAATCACATTGGTACGTGGCAGGATTCGAACCTCGACCTCTCGGACAGGAGGCGGCGGCCCTAGCCGTTACGCCATCGACGCTCTATATCTAAATCTAAATAATTATGTATTTCTATCTACACAGGTGTTACAAAATTGGTGTAGGTCCCGTTAACTGGTTGTTCTACTCATTATACTGAACAATTTTTGTTCTACGACAATGCTTAAATCGCAAAAAAAATATTTCACTCTTCATACAAATCGACCAGCTGATCGACCAATTTTGTGCATTTTAATACGTAGGATTCATTTTTTTTTTGAGAATAGACTATGGGTTTTTTGAGGAAAGTTGTTCAGTATGATGAGTACAAGCCCCAGTTAACGGGACCTACACGAATTTTGTTACATCCTGTATATCATGTCTGTAAAGAAGGGAGCATAGAAATAACCAACTCGAAAATGTTTAATTTTTTTTTTATTTTTTTTTATTCACAATTGGTAAACCCTTGACAACGTCTCACCTGGTGGTAAGTGACGATGTTGCCGAAGATGGAAGCGGGCTTACCAAGATTCCCCAACGCAATGGGAAACTGGCTATCTTATCTTCATGCCGGAACACACCAATGATATCAACATTGATATTTGGCGGCAAGACTTAGATAAGATGGTGTTAGCTAGCCAGGCGGGCTTAGAAAATGCCCTACCACCAACCAAACCAAGTCTTACAATTGACCCCGCCGGGAATCGAACCCGCGACCTCCTGTGTAAAGCCAGTGAACTTTGCCTCTGAGCTACGGAGGCGGTTAAATGTTTAATGTTTGAATCGGACGCCGCTGTCGAACCGCGTCGCGGGAGCGTTACATTCGCAAGCGTTGAGTGACGTCTATTGGCGCAAAGTTTATTTCAGCGTGTAAATTAGAAGTGTCAAGAAAAGTTACTAATACGTTTACTGACATTTATTTCTAACTAGCTTTTGCTAGTGGCCTCGTTCGCGTGAACATCGTTTCTATGACTGTGTTCGAGGGTGCGCAGTGTGTTAGCCGCAAGCGGTTCGCGAGCGTGGAAAAAAGTAGCCTATATGTTAATTCAGGTCCTAATCTACCTACCAAATTTCATTCAGATACGTTCAGGAGTTTCTGCGTGAAAGAGGGACAGACATCCATACATACAAACTTTCATCATCATCATCATCGTCATATCAGGCAAAACACGTCCCGCATCCATCAGCTTTCCGCGATCTACACCAGCTCTCCACAGCGTGTGAGGCCTGCTTACGCTACGTTTTCCAGTGCGCGGTCGCCACTCGAGAACTTTATTGCCCCAACGGCTATCTGTTCTACGATCTATGTGCCCAGTCCATTGCCACTTCAGTTTAGCTATTCCGTGAATGTCGGTTACTTTGGTTCGCCTGCGGATCTCAAACTTTCACATTTATAATATTAGTGGGATGAACCCGTTGATATGAAGACTAATATTGACATTATTTAATTAGTTAGAGGGTAGAAAGCGCACATTTCTTGTCATGCCAGAAATCGCAAAGGCTCAAGATTCGAGGTATTCATTCAAAATAGGTGCAAATTACACTCTTTCTGTTAGTCATAAAACAATAATAACATAATGTCATTTGTGAAAAATCAAGAAATAAACAATCACTAGTTAACTAACGTCAAAATTCAATCCTTGGTATAAACCAGATTATGTCATTAGAACATGAAAACAATATGACACGAAAAGCTATACATTAAAATTATTGAATATCATTAATGCCTTTGACAAGAGTAGGCCAGTTCACACGGACAGCACCCGTTCACGAGTATAACGACAGAGTCAGCCATCGCTCCCATCAACCATATTAGAGGGAAAGGCTATTTTCAGCTGACGTATTTCTTTTATAAGTTTTTTTCACTCTGTGTTAGGCTAAGTGAAATAAAACATTTATCCATATATCCGTCTACATTTAATTTTATCTATCTTTATTCTGTTTTCTTCTGTAAAGGAGAAGTTCCTGTGTTTTGTTTTTTCCCATATTCTAATTATATAGTATGTATGTGTATGTATGAATATCATGTTGTATAAGTAGGTATAGTTATGTATTTTTGTTCAGTTTAAAATAATAATTTATAAACTTTTTTTTACTTTTAGTTATATCACATCTATTAGTTATAATAATAACTTAATTTATTTAAAAGTTTAATTTGATGCCATCCTTTTTAAGATTTAAGATATTTATTTAAAATAGGTGCAAATTACACTCTTTCTGATAGTCATAAAATAGTGATTACATAATTTCATTTGTAAAAAATCAAGAAATAAACAATTATTAGTTAATTATGTCAAAATCCAATCCGTGATATAAAAAAAAACAAATAATGTCATTAGAACATGAAAACAACATGACACGGGAAGTTATAGATACGTTAAAATTATTGCATGTCTTGAACGCTTTTAACAAGTGTAGGCCAGTTCACACGGACAGCACCCGGTTACGAGTATAACGCGAGAGTCAGCCATCGCTCCTCTCAACCATATTAGAGGGAAAGGAACGACCCGGCTCCCGATGCGCCACCATCCGCACGAACATTTAAGCGAGCGTAGTATTAGTAGTACAGCTACTAATACTACTACTATTTCTATACCTAACAGGTTGCCTGGTAGAAATCGCTTAAAGCGGTAAGGTCGCCTTTGCACTCTATGTATATTACAAATTATAAGTCCTGTATTATTTTTGGCGTGCAATAAAGTATAATTACTTACTTACTTCTTAGTGGTAGCATTGGTTAATTAAACTGACATAATTCGTTAAAGGGCAGCTGTCATACAACAAAAAACTAAAAATACAAAAATTTCTTTACCGATTTTGACGAAACCTTGCATTTAGTAACTATTAATATTGTGCTATTAATTGGCAGTATTGGTAATTCTGGCAAAATTCGTTTGAGGCAAGCCCACATACAACGACATTTTTTGTTTAAACATTTTTAATGAATTAATTTATTTTATTTTATTTATTTTGGAAAACTTACAACTAAATAGTAACAGTCAACAAACTTATAAATTGTCCTATGCTATTAACAAGTTTTCACCAATAGATGTTAAAAATTAGAGCTTGTACGAACATAAATAAGAAATGTAGGTAGGTAGATACTTATAATTAGATTAGATAATCAAAAATGACAGATGAGAGAGGATCAAACAATATTAGGGGTGAGACCGAAGAACTCCTCGGCGAGAACCTTTCGGATCGCATCAATGCTGGTACAAAACAGGTCAAGATAGTATTTATTCGAGAATTCATTAAAAGATCTTGATGATTAATTTGTAAATGAATTTTGTCTGTAAAGTCCAGTAAGTCAGTGCGTAGATTAATTGTTGATAGTAGACCAGGACAGTCTATATTGCCATTTGCTATGTTCATAAGGTAAGAAACGTGAGGTCATTTATGTTACGTCTAGTTTCTAGTGGCAAGAAGTGATACCTTTTAGTACTAGTCCGCATCTTGAAGTGCTAAAGTGTAGTGCTGCTGCACAATTTATTTTTCCTTATCCGCCTTGGCATGACATCACCCGATGGTAAATGTGAGTGACAATGATGCGGAAGATGGTAAATGTGAGTGACAATGATGCGGAAGATGGTAAATGTGAGTGACAATGATGCTGATGATGGTAAATGTGAGTGACAATGATGCTGAAGATGGTAAATGTGAGTGACAATAATGCCGAAGATGGTAAATCTGAGTGACAATGATGCCGAAGATGGTAAATGTGAGTGACAATGATGCCGAAGATGGTAAATGTGAGTAACAATGATGCCGAAGATGGTAAATGTGAGTGACAATGATGCTGAAGATGGTAAATGTGAGTGACAATGATGCCGAAGATGGTAAATGTGAGTGACAATGATGCCGAAGATGGTAAATGTGAGTGACAATGATGCCGAAGATGGTAAATGTGAGTGACAATGATGCCGAAGATGGTAAATGTGAGTGACAATGATGCTGAAGATGGTAAATGTGAGTGACAATGATGCCGAAGATGGTAAATGTGAGTGACAATGATGCCGAAGATGGTAAATGTGAGTGACAATGATGCCGAAGATGGTAAATGTGAGTGACAATGATGCCGAAGATGGTAAATGTGAGTGACAATGATGCCGAAGATGGTAAATGTGAGTGACAATGATGCTGAAGATGGTAAATGTGAGTGACAATGATGCCGAAGATGGTAAATGTGAGTGACAATGATGCCGAAGATGGTAAATGTGAGTGACAATGATGCCGAAGATGGTAAATGTGAGTGACAATGATGCCGAAGATGGTAAATGTGAGTGACAATGATGCCGAAGATGGTAAATGTGAGTGACAATGATGCTGAAGATGGTAAATGTGAGTGACAATGATGCCGAAGATGGTAAATGTGAGTGACAATGATGCCGAAGATGGTAAATGTGAGTGACAATGATGCCGAAGATGGTAAATGTGAGTGACAATGATGCCGAAGATGGTAAATGTGAGTGACAATGATGCCGAAGATGGTAAATGTGAGTGACAATGATGCTGAAGATGGTAAATGTGAGTGACAATGATGCCGAAGATGGTAAATGTGAGTGACAATGATGCCGAAGATGGTAAATGTGAGTGACAATGATGCCGAAGATGGTAAATGTGAGTGACAATGATGCCGAAGATGGTAAATGTGAGTGACAATGATGCCGAAGATGGTAAATGTGAGTGACAATGATGCTGAAGATGGTAAATGTGAGTGACAATGATGCCGAAGATGGTAAATGTGAGTGACAATGATGCCGAAGATGGTAAATGTGAGTGACAATGATGCCGAAGATGGTAAATGTGAGTGACAATGATGCCGAAGATAAAAGCGGATTTACCAAGATTCCCAATGCAATGAGAGGAACTTGATATTTTATCTTTATTCCGGATCACATCAATGCTGTTAGCATTGATATTTGGCGGCAAGATTTGGATATAATGTTGGTAGCTAGTCAGGCGGGCTTTGGATATGCCCTATTATTAAACATCTAAGTCTTACAAAGTTAGACTGTGCCGGGAATCGAACCCATGGCCTCCTGGTGTAAAGTTAGTGTAATGACCACTGCGCCACGGAAGCGGTTAAAATTTATTTTTTAACCCACTGAAATGTTCCATAAGAACAAAGGACTATGGATGACGACAGCATCAGAAATAATTTATGAACTCTTGGTCATTAAATTGCCCTCCTACTTAAACTTCGGAAAACCTTACTCGTTTTGTTTTCCATCAAGTCTTCGATTTTCAATTCACCAAAATCACAAAATGAGTACGTAAATGACGCCGCAAAACTATGACGTCACGCTTCGGTATTTCAAACATTTTTAGAACAAAATGTCGTTGTTGACACATGATAAAAAGTAAATCAGATGACTAACATTCGTCATCCCTATTGCGCCCCTCAAATAGTATTATATTAAAAACTTTTACCTAAAAGAATCTACGAACGTTGGCGACCGTCAAATGGCGTTCTTTTCGCATCGCCAGGGCGAAGTTGGCGGAGGCGAAGCGGGAGCTGTCACTTCGGGGCCGCGCATTGTCGTGCGGCGCGCCGTTCCCCGAGCCGAGAGTCATGACGGAATTCATGAACGCAACAATCGAAAATATTGAACTCGACTCCCTGAAGAATCCGGCGCCGAACCTCATTCAGTTTGTGGTATGAAGCATTTCTTTATTAAATCACGTTTTTATTTGCATACTCTAGCTTTTGCCCTCGGCTTCGCCGGCGTGGACATCGTTTTTATGACTGCTTTCGAGGGTGAGTGGTGCGCGAGCATTAGTATTGGTAACATTGGTGTGTTCCGGCATGAAGATAAGATAGCCAGTTCCCCATTGCGTTGGGGAATCTTGGTAAGCCCGCTTCCATCTTCGGCAACATCGTCACTTACCACCAGGTGAGATGTTGTCAAGGGTTTACCAATTGTGAATAAAAAAAAAGAAAGTTTTCTCCAGATCCCTATCTCAGATCGGGCTATTCTGATTAGCAGTCTATGTCATTTCCCACTCCCTCAACCATCTCTGTGCAAAAAATAACCACAATCCATTGTTTCGTAGCGATGTTAAAAGGAAATGAACCAAAAAAAGACTATTTTTCAGTTTCCTCAGGAACTGCATCGGACTTTGCTATTTTCACGGGACAAAAAGTAGCCTATGTCCTTCCCCGTGACACAGGCTACCTGCATGCCAAATTTCATCAAGACCGATCACATTTTCACATTTACAATATTAGTAAGGAAGTAAGGATTGTCAAGGAAATGTTTTGCGGTTTTTCTCCTTTGACCGTTTTATGTAATATCTCTTGATATTTCTTGCGTGAAATAGGGACAAAAGGTCACTTAAATTTTATCTTTGAAGTTGCCTACTTATATTGTATTTTTACAGAAATTGATGTCAAACAAACTGGACTGGTCCGAAAGATATTGTGTCGTGAAGTTCCTGCCATTGTTGACTAAATGGCATCTCCAGGAGTACGTGCCCTTGAGGACGATAAAGCCAGTGAAAATAAATAAGAAAAGGAACCCTCGAGGTGAGTTTACTGCCTGAGAGATTTGTCTGTTTATTTCATTTCATTTATAGTTTACTAGCTGTTTCCTCGGCTTCACCCGCGTGGACAACGTTTCTATGACTTCGAGGATGCGCAGGGCGCGAGCCGCACGTGGCTCGCGAGCGTGAAAAATAGTGGCCTATGTGTTAATCCAGGTCCTACTCTGTCTACCTACCAAATTTCAGCGAGATCCGTTCAGTAGTTTTTGCGTGAAGAAGTAACAAAGATAGACACTCACAAACTTTCGCCTTTTTCGTACACAGGAAACATATATTACACATTTTACAAAGTAAGGTCACACAAAGGGTACAGCTTATTTCTAAAGAAATTTCTTCCAGCAGACCCGGGACAGAATGAAGTTTTGAATGAGATGGCAGAAAAGACGTGTACTAAATTTAAACAAATGTGAACAACAAATAAATAAATATACGTACATATATACATAATTATACGTAATTGGTGTGTATTGTACACAGATTAAATAAATTAACGAATATAAATATATATTGTCCATCATATAGGGGGGGTGTTGCCGTAATCGCCACGCTTGGCAGGCGGGTTGGCGATCGCAGTGTTGTTGCAGGTCAACTGCAAGTCACGGAAAGACGCTGCTGCCGATCCTCCGGTTTAAGTCCCTTAGTCGACTCTTACGACACCTATTGGAAGAAATAGGATGGCCCTATTCTAAGCCGGGTGCCATACGGCCACTAGTCCCCGGCGGCCCCGCCATTCCTGGCTCCGGTAGCGGTCAAGGTAACGGTAGGGCATGGGGTGCGAAGAATCCCCGGCAGGCCTCCCACTCGGTGGACCGATGACCTGGTGAAAGTCGCGGGAAGCCGCTGGAAGCGGCCAGCGCAGAACCGGTCGTCATGGAAATCCTTGGGGGAGGCCTATATCCAGCAGTGGACGTCCGTCGGCTGATATGACGAAATACATATTGTAGATAATACATTAAATATTTCATGGCCAATCAATCAACTTAGGATGACAGAGAAAGATAGTGTTCTTTCAATTTCTTTTTAAAAGTGTAAAGACTCTCATAGTCACGAATTTCGTGAGGAAGAGAGTTCTATTTCTAAAGATTCAATTTAAATCTAAAGAGTTTATTTTAACCTTTAGATATATCTTTTTTGATAGTAGTGTTTGTTTGAAATTAACTTTTCATATTTCTTTTTTGATAGGAATACAAAGCTTCGAAGTTGTGTGGAGAGATATTGATGGAGAGTATGAAGCGTTGATTTCTGATGACCAATTTGAAGGTAAGTATAAGGTTATCTTAATCATCATCATCATCATCATCATATCAGCCGAAAAACGTCCACTGCTGGACAAAGGACTCCCCCGAGGATTTCCACGACGACCGGTCCTGCGCTGCCCGCATCCAGCGGCTTACCGCGATCTTCACCAGGTCGTCGGTCCACCGCGTGGGAGGCCTGCCTACGCTACGTTTTCCGATCTAGTTGCCTTAATAATTAATGTAAACTCTAAAATGTCAAAAGCATTTCACAATAAAGCTTGAATTCCTTACGCAGAAGGCGAGGATCGCTCGGTTCCGTGGACAACGACAGAACGGCAAGACTTGATGCGTCAGTACTATCCACAAGTAGTTGAAGCTTTTGAGGAGTCTACTAAAAAGCCAGCGAAAGAGAAGAAAACACGAAAAAAGAAGATAGATGATGCTGGCGATGATAAAGATGAAGCGAACAAACCTAAAAGAAAATATAATAAGAAGGTTGCAAAAGTCAAAGAAGTTGATGTTATCGACAATTTGAGTGCAGCTATGAATGATATTATTTTGACAAATAATGATCATGATGTAAGCAAGATCAATGTTAGTATATCTGTTAATAAACTGAAAAGAAAACTCAAGACTAAAGGAAAAAACAAAAGACAAAGGACGATAGATAGTTTTATAAGTACCAAACGACGTAAAAGTAGTATAAAATCAATAAAAGAAATAAGGCACAGCTTTAAAAATGTATCCTTAACCCTCAATAATTCCGACAATGGTTATATTGACCTGGAAAATAAAGCAGAAATGAAAAGTAAACATTTACTGAGCATGCTTGACTCGACAGACAGAGATGTCAACGAAAGCGATTTGTCCGACATAGTTGACAAAATTATTTCAAGCGCTCCGGTCACACAAACAGCAAAAGTAGACAACAGATTGTACAAACTAGTGTTTGACAAATATTCGACGCCAAAGAAACGTTTAAGAAAAAGCGTGTTGAGTGAAATCCAGAACAACTGTTCGACACCTAGAGACAGTCCAATTCGGAGACATAGCTATAAGATTAAGGCAAATAATTCCAATGGTTCAATAGCGAGCTGTAGAGGAAACACCAGTTTTTTCTTTGACATAGTGACAGGGGACCGGGATGCGTTTGAAATGTCTATGGATTACAAACATAAAAGTGCTATAATAAATTTGGATTGTGATACAACAGTGGACTATAGTTTACCCGATGTTCATCTGTGACTGTATTACAAGTAGATATATAATTATTTGTAATCATGTGTAGATTATATTTATACTTACAAAAATAAATGCCCATCTAATTGTAAAAAAAACATTGTTTTCCATGATGATGAGAAGAGACATTCCCTCTCGTATATCTACCAGATACGCTAAACTACCAGGTTTATGATATAGCGTCCCTGCTTACAAGAGACAATTAATAATCAAACTCAAAAAAAATATATTTCAAAAACCTAAAAACTTGTAGGTACAAGATTTAATCATTACATTGTCGCACGATATGCATATGCATACAAAATTTTAGCTCGATCGGAAACCGGGAAGTGGGTCAAATTTAACTTGCAAGATTTCATTACAGGCACCGGGACTGGTGAAACTAAACTTAGGTGCAAGCAGGGACGTTTCAATAATAGCCGGACCCCCTATCGATAACAAGCGACTGAAGTACCCCTATTGCACCCACTCGCTCGTAGGTACAAGCCCGCGCGCACACATTCATACTATATTGCACCAATCGGCTGCCATTACGCAGTGAACCTTTCGCAAAAGAACACATGTACGTAACGTGAAATAATATTTATTATGCCGACTTGCGTAGTGAAACGCTGTAAAAATAGATCCGAGCGTGGGAAAAAACATCAGGGGATTACATTCCATACGTTAGTTCAGAATATTTTCACTACACTTAACGCGTTAAAATTTGTAAACATTGGAACAAAAAACCCCAACCAAACAACTAGTGTTGCCACTAATTTCAGAAAAAAATTACCTGAACTTGTGGGAGACCGAGTTTAATAAGTCTTATCTCATGAAGTTGGACATTTATTACTTATTAATTATTTACTTTAAGTTCCCTCGTGTATTAAAGTATGTACCCTCCAAAAAAGTTGGAATGTTCGTGTGCTCGAAATGTTAACTAATCAAAGTACGAGTACTCTAAAATGTATGATTTTGTTGGTTTTTAGAGTTCCTCACTAGGACAAAATGGAACCCTATAACATTACTCCCACGTCCGTCCATTCCCTGCGTCCATATGTCACGCCCGTTTTAGGGTTCTGTAGTAAAACTAGGAATTCTCTATTTTTACCATGTTCGTCAGTATGTCACAGGCGTTTTACTCAAACACTATTATAATAAAGATAGCTAGAGACCCACTCAATAATTAATTATTGACTGGCTGACCAAATCACATCCGTTGTCAGAATTGAAAAAAAGTTGCCACCATTTTGAACTTTGTGGTTACGGGACCGATTGCTTTTAAAATCGATATCAGAAGGCCCTTGAAGTCTCTGATCTCGAACCCGTTGTCAGAATGGAAAAAAGTGGCTGCCATTTTAAACTTTTCAATAAAGGGTAGATTTTTTTGAAAATCGATATTTAAAGGTCTTTAGGGTCCCAAATCCGTTGTCAGAATTGAAAAAAGAGCCGCCAAACAGACGGCCGTTGAGCAGAAAAATTCTCGAGTGGCTACCGCGCACCGAAAAACGTAGCGTTGGAAGGCCATCGCTAAACTTGTGGAACAGGAAGGGGCACATAGCTCGTAGAACAGACGGCCGTTGAGCAGTAAAGTTAGCGAGTGGCGACCGCGCACCGGAACACGAAGCCACAGTAATACCTAGGCCTATATAGTAATACTGTAACGTAGCGTAGGAAGGCCTCCCACTCGGTGGATTGAAGACCTGGTGAAGGTCGCGAGAAGCCGCTGGATGCAGGCAGTGCTGGACCGATCGTCGAGGAAATCCTTGGGGGAGGCCTTTCTCTAGCATTGAACGTCGCAAAGTATACATATTAGTACTAACATACAGTATGGACACTTCCTGCCACTCTCTAGATTGTTTTGTTTGCTCCGTCATTTGTTTTTAGAAATGTCATTTCTCGCCCGTTGTATAAAGTGTCCAGGGTGAGTCTTTAGGCTGATTTGATGATGATTAATTAAGATAGATAGATAGCTTGTAATAAATAGATTGATCTTGAAGTGCCTAACTATTTTTTATCCACAATTAATAAAACCCTTGGCATAGTAAGTGATGGTAAGTGATGATGATGATACCGGAGATGGAAGCGGGCTTACTAAGATTCTCGAATACATAAAAAACTGGCTATATTATCTTCAAGCCGGAACACATCAATGCTGTTAACACTGATGTTTTGGCGGCAAGACTTAGATAAGATGCTGGTAGCTAGCCAGGCGGGCTATGAAAATGCCCTACTACCAACCAAACCGAGTCTTACAAAGTTGAACCCGCCGGGTATCGAACCCGCGACCTTCTGGTGTGAAGCGAATGGACTTACAATTACGCCACGTGGGCAGTTTGTTTCTGAAATAATCCTAAAACAAGGGGACAACTTCCTAGATCGTCACATCAGCTCATATATACACGTCCCCACCGAGGGGCTCGAGCCTACCCTGAATTAGGGCGATCGGGTCTTAGTAGTTTCTCCGCAGGCGTGTGCAGGTTTCCTCACGATGTTTTCCTTCACCGTAAGAGCGTCGTATAAACGTACATATAAGATCGAAATTCGAAAACACATTGGTACGTGGCAGAACTCGAACCACGACTTCCCAGATAGGAGGTAGCGGCCCTCGAAGTTGCGCCACCGACGCTCAATTGACGCCTTCCTAGATAAAACATCGTATTAAGTTTGGGCTACTTACGTGCTTACCAATAGGAGATACATAACAAGTTTTAAGTTCAGTTTGATGTAAATTGTACCAAAATTGTGTTTGTAGCGACAACGGAACAGCGCGTCTCATACATAAACATGTAATATACCTGTAGGTAAATTATAGTCGTGGCTCACACCCACTTATAGCTGCGGTCGCTGCCGCAAACCCATCGGGGCGTATTTTGTGGTTCTACCCGCTAAATGGCACTCGAGTGATAGAAAATGTTTCAATGCAAAGGTTATATTAATAAAGATCTTATGTATATGTCACCGTAAAATTGTAAAAACCGTTAGATTATAAACTAACGGGATCTATCTTGCGAGATTGTGAACTGTCGAAATATTGTGAACCGTAACATACTGCTTACAATGTCACTAGTGTCATTGTAATATCACTAGTGACATTACAATAACACTAAGCGAAGTGAATAACATTAAATTAATGAGCAAGCTAAGCGAGCGATGTTAGGGTTGGTCAGGTTTGATTGATTAAACAGTCAAAGAGCCTCCCGAAGCGAGGCTCCTCACCCTGGGTAGCACAATGCTTCGCAGAAGAAAAAAATCATCGGTTTTATTCCAAGATCCAAGAATGGGCCGTGAAATTGTGAGCCGATTGACAATTTACCGTCATATTATAATCTAACTGAATTTTGTGTAGTGAGATTGTAATATCGCGGTTTTGACAATGTCCCGGTGACATATACGAAGGGTGTCAATTAATAGTGATGACGCGATATATTCTCCTTGGAAACAAAAAAAACACTGACAGGCATAGCCCATACATTTGTTATAAAAAAAATATAAAAAAATAAAATAAAATTCTTTTATTTCAGACAGAGTCCATATTTGGTTAGTAACACAAAACTTAATATCTATTGTTAGTTTAGGTAGGTAAATTAAATGTATTTGAGCCACTGGGCAAGCAATCCACTCAGCGAGTGTAGTTAGCAACCGCTGAGTGCATCCCAAGCCAGCCCCTCACAATACCCCCATCCAGCCTAGTTTCCAAGACAGCCAAGATGCTGTTGGTGCTGCAACGCAGCCTGCCGAGCGCCGCAGCGCACCGTTTGCGAATCACGGCTTGGAAGCCGTCTACCTGCGCGTCCGCAAACATCCCCGACGCACTGCACCAGCGCGGCAGCCCCAACAGCGCCCTGAATGCATTGTTATATTGGACGCGCAGGGCGCCGATCGTCCTTCGCGAATACACAGCCCACAGGCTACAAGTATATAGAGATGTACAGTAGGCTCTAAACAATGTTATCTTTACCTGAGCTGTACATCTGCGGAACCTGTGTGGTATCATATTAGCTCTGGTCGAAAGGGCCCTACGCTCTCGATCTATATCAGCATCATCATTCAAACATTCGTTAACATTAGTTAGTTTCGTTATGATAATAAAAAAGCAATTCCATTTTGTTTTTAAAAATAGAAGTCATTTGTTTGCGTCTAGTCGGAACGTGTTCTTAATAAAAAAACGATAATTTAAAAAACTATAAAACCTGACTGCGTTTCTGTGTAATTTGGAAATGAAAAAATTATAATACAAGAAAGTCGTAATACCCGATTGCATTTAACTTAAAAATCGCCAAAGTTGCTAAGGCGACGCTTATATGCGTCAAATTCATACCAAAAATGTCAATTTAGACCTTACATAATAGTATTTAGGCGCTTTATGAAGTTACGTGCAAATGGGCACTCGACTAATAGGGGTAGGTAAATTATAGAACAGCAGTTCAATATACTTATTTTTAACAATATTTTTAAATACAAGAAAAATTGTAGCAGTTGGGTCTTGACTGTTCTTTTTATAGCATAAGAAGTGAATATTTCGATAGAAAGTGTTCATAATATTATACACGACCATTTGGGTATGAAAAAAGTGTCAGCGCGCCACTAGGTGCCCAGAATGCTATCTGACGCGTAGAAACAAACGAGACTGAGAATGTCAAAAAGCTGTTTGGATTTGTTACACCAAGATACTGACCAATTTTTGGCTCGATTCATAACTATAAACGAAACATGGTTTCACCATTATGACCTAGGAACGATAAAAACAGTCCATGACTTGGAAGAGACCGTCATCTCCAACTCCGAAGAAATTGAAGGCGATTCCATCCGCTACCTCTCTTTTCTGGGACAGCCAAAGGGGTGGTAATGACCAAATACCTTAATCATGGAGCCACTATTACGTGGACTTTGTAAGCAGGACAAATAACAAAGTTGCGTGAGGATATACGCAAGAAACAACCCTAGTATATTTTTAATAAATATCATAGGTACGTATTTCAGCCAGATTTGTAGAGTCAAAGGTAGGTACAGGTAAAATTCACCAAAGATAAGAGATAAATAGATGTTTATATATTGCGTTACGTTCCTACAGCCACTCGGCCAGACGGTAGTGTTTTTTTTTTACAATTGGTAAACTCTTGGTAAGAGCGTCAATGGCGTAACGGCCGTCGCCTCTTGTCCTGGGAGGTCGTGGTTCGAATCCCGCCACGTACCAGTGTGATTTCGAATTTAGATTTCATATGTACGTTTATCCGACGCTCTTATGGTGAAGAAAAACGTCGTGAGGTAACCTGCTGCACATGCCTGCGAAGAAACTCGCAGGTTGTGTGTGAAGTCGACCAACCCGCACTGGGCCCGCGTGGTCGATTAAGGCCCGATCGCCATAATTCAGGGTAGGCTCGAGCTCCTCGGTGGGGACGTATACGAGCTGACATGATGAAACTCTTGGCATCATCTCACCTGTTGGTAAGTGACAATGATGCCGAGATGAAAGCGGGCTCACCAAGACTCCCCAATGCAATGGGGAACTGGCTATCTTATCTTCAAGCCGGAACACATCAATGCTGTTAACATTAATATTTGGCGGCAAGACTTAGATAAGATGGTGGTAGCTAGCCAGGCGGGCTTAAAAAATGCCCTTCCACCAACCAAACCGAGTCTTACGAAGTTAGACTCCGCCGGGAATCGACCCTGATGTAAAGCTAATGGATTTAACCATTACGTCACGGAGGCGGTTTAAACACATACCTGCTGGTACCGGCAATACCGGCTTGACCAACTCAGTTAAGAGCCCGCTGGAGTTCATAAATCCCATACCGACGTAGTATTTGATTCATTTGTTAACCAAAGAACCGATTTTGATATAATTTTATATCGATAATCGGATGACATATCTGTGTATAATGGATTCCTGTTTCGTTTTTCAAAAAAGTAATGCGATACCGACAAAATATACGTCATCCGACTATCGATATAATATTATTTCAAAATCGGTTCTTTGGTTATCAAATGAATCAAATACTACGTTTGTACGGGATTTACTCCAGCGAGCTCTTAAAGATGAACCACGATAGCATTCGCGCTTCCAAAATACTAAGCGGTTGAATGTATGTGGGATTTTTAATTCTCCACGATGATTTTTCTGCAATCAGTACTTTTGTATCACAGAGTGACGAGGTAACAATAACTCGACTGCCTCAGGCCGTTGCCAAACATCGTAAAGTCGTGTAAAATGTATCTTATGTTACACACGTGATCAAGAAGAATTTAACAATAACTCGACTGCCTGAGGCCGTTTCCAAACATCGTGAAGTCATGTAAAATGTATCCTATGTCACACACGTGATCAAGAAGAATCTAAAAATAACTCGACTTCCTCAGGTCGTTGCCAAACATCGTGAAGTCATGTATAATGTATCCTATGTCACACACGTCATCAAGGAGAATCGAACAATAACTCGACTGCCTCAGGCCGTTGCCAAACATCGTGAAGTCATGTAAAATGTATCCTATGGCACACACGTGATCAAGAAGAATAGAACAATAACTCGACTGCCTCAGACCGTTGCCAAACATCGTGAAGTCATGTAAAATGTATCCAATGTCACACACGTGATGAAGAAGAATCTAACAATAACTCGACTGCCTCAGGCCGTTGCCAAACATCGTGAAGTCGTGTAAAATGTATCCTATGTCACACACGTGATCAAGAAGAATCTAAAAATAACTCGACTGCCTCAGGTCGTTGCCAAACATCATGAAGTCATGTATAATGTATCCTATGTCACACACGTCATCAAGGAGAATCGAACAATAACTCGACTGCCTCAGGCCGTTGCCAAACATCGTGAAGTCATGTAAAATGTATCCTATGTCACACACGTGATCAAGAAGAATAGAACAATAACTCGACTGCCTCAGACCGTTGCCAAACATCGTGAAGTCATGTAAAATGTATCCAATGGCACACACGTGATCAAGAAGAATCTAACAATAACTCGACTGCCTCAGGCCGTTGCCAAACATCGTGAAGTCGTGTAAAATGTATCCTATGTCACACACGTGATCAAGAAGAATCTAACAATAACTCGACTGCCTCAGGCCGTTGCCAAACATCGTGAAGTCGTGTAAAATGTATCCTATGTCACACACGTGATCAAGAAGAATCTAAAAATAACTCGACTGCCTCAGGTCGTTGCCAAACATCGTGAAGTCATGTATAATGTATCCTATGTCACACACGTCATCAAGGAGAATCGAACAATAACTCGACTGCCTCAGGCCGTTGCCAAACATCGTGAAGTCATGTAAAATGTATCCTATGTCACACACGTGATCAAGAAGAATAGAACAATAACTCGACTGCCTCAGACCGTTGCCAAACATCGTGAAGTCATGTAAAATGTATCCAATGTCATACACGTGATCAAGAAGAATCTAACAATAACTCGACTGCCTCAGGCCGTTGCCAAACATCGTGAAGTCGTGTAAAATGTATCCTATGTCACACACGTGATCAAGAAGAATCTAACAATAACTCGACTGCCTCAGACCGTTGCCAAACATCATGAAGTCATGTAAAATGTATCCTATGTCACACACGTGATCAAGAAGAATCTAACGATACCTACCTCGTACTTTAAAATCCATCAAGCAGTTTAGGAGACACGTGGAATAAAGAAAAATACATACATGAGACCTGAAAACAATACATTCTGTTTTTGTGGGCAGTTGTGTAAAGATAATTATTTTCTAGTTATTTCCTATCTGTGACTAGTAAGGTTGTTGGTCTGTGACTATTTGTCACACTAGCATCTGTATTTCGAGTAAGTGAAAATGTCACAAAATACGCTCCCTGCTATGTTGTTTGTTGAAAGCGCGGTGCCGCGGCGCCCGCCGCATCTTGAGTCTCGCGACGAAAATTAATGCATATTTTCGCTAATAGAGACCTTATGCCAAACAATTATGTGGATTTAAGAGTCTCCAGGAGGCTCGAGTTTCCATACAAACGTAGTTCCGCTTTAATACAAAAAACTACATGCCGGATTGAATCCAAACTTTGTAAATACATGAGTAGACAAATATCGATGTTTGTAATTTGTTTTCATCGTAGTAAATTTTAAAGTAACTAAACGAAGGGTCAAATTACTTTTGTACTTAAAGTTTGTAACGGCTCTTATTTTTTCCGTTTTATAAATAAAAAATGGACTTTTCATTAGCAGCCTGTGATAAAATTATTATTTTTTTTGCAATTTTTACAAATTTTAGTCATGCCACACATAAGTGTTGATAGCATTGCTGTGTTCCGACTTGAAGATAAGATAGCCAGTTCCCCATTGCGTTGCGGAAATACCACGTATACCTTTTTTGTACATCGAAAACTAATTACAAACATCGATATGTGTCTACTCAATATATTTGCAAAGTTTGGATTCAATCTGGCATGTATTTTTTGTATTAAAGCGGAACTACGTTTGTATGGAAACTCGATTCTCTTGACGGCCCTTAAGCGTTTCACGTCGGTATATTCGTTGAGTTTGTTTGCTTCACTCTTTATTTGGTCACAAGGGTTTATCAAAATTACCATACTAAATGGACCCCAAATAAAACGGCAATGGCAGTGATGGAGGGTCTATCAAAACGGGCGTAGGATTACGGCCTTATGATGAGTCAAATGACAACATTCAATTAAAATTATTGATAAACTGTGTAAAGCTAACACTATGGAAAAAATAAAATATACTTAAAATTTAATTGAATACAATTTAGAAAAATATTACCACTTTTGGTGTAAAAATATACTGTAGACCTTGTTTTTGGCATTAATTGCAAAATGCATTTATTTCAAAAACAAATAGTCAATGTTGAATGAAACCAACACACAAAAATCGGTGACTTTAACACCTTGCATTTTAATTGAATAAGATTCTGTTATAACTTTTTTGAAAGTGAAGAAAAGTAATAAAAACATGTAAAAATCGAGAATTGGGCGCTCAGTTTAAACGTAACAGCCGCGTTGATTTGAACTTAAATTGAATAGACTTACGTTCGATATTATTTCAATACATTTCAACCTGCTCGGATTGAGTCATCTTAAAGCCTTAACTAAAGAATTTCTTCTCTTTTCCTTTTATTTTACTCAAGTTATTAAACATCTTTTGTTCCACAGATTTTTAATCCGGCTTGTAGTTTTTGTATCAAAGCGGAACTACGTTTGTATGGAAACTTGAGCCTTAATCTTCACTACTTCCTACATTCTTCTGAGAAATATTTAATTTCAGTTACCTACGTAATAACTCGAGCACCAAGTCGTTATATTATTTAATTTGAATCGCGCTTCAGAAACCTTTAAAAGTTCTGGCACTTACTAAACTTATGAATGACCAGGTGCATTTAAGAGCAAAAATTATTGCACAGAAATGTCACAAATGCTCGTATGGCTCCCGGCTTAGAATAGGGCCATCCTATATCTTCCAATAGCTGTCGTAAGAGTCGACTAAGGGACTTAAATCGGGGGATCCTTTCCACGACTTGCAATCGACCTGCAACAACACTGCGATCGCCAACCCGCCTGCCAAGCGTGGCACCCCCCCAGTGATCTGCACAACTAAGAAAAACCGCATCAAAATCGGTTCAGCCAAACGCAAGATATTCGCGGACAAACATACATACATACAGGTTAAACTGAGAACCTCCTATTTTTGAAGTTTGTTAAAAATCGGCCCCTGGTCCCCGGCGGCCCCGCTATTACTGGCTCTGGTAGACGTGAAGGTAACGGCGGGGCATGAGGTGCGAAGAATCCCCGGCAGATGCCAGGCTACCAAACCATAAAGACCGATGACCTGGTGAAGGTCGCGGGAAGCCGCTGGATGCGGGTAGCGCAGAACCGGTCGTCGTGGAAATCCTTGGGGGAGGCCTATGTCCAGCAGTGGACGTCCTTCGGCTGATATGATGATGATAAAGATAGAGAGAGGTACATAAATTTTTGATACAGATAACTACTGAATAGATTTCAATTTTTTTTTGTTTTACTTACTTCTTAGAGTCCTTGTCTAAAAAAAATCCGTGAGCCGCACGCTCCCCCTCGATTTACAAGAGAGCGAAGGCGCGGGCAAAAATAAGGCTTTATTAGATGGCTCTAAATATAATCAAATTAACCAAAAAAAAAACAAATACAAAACACGAAACAGAAACTACTATTTTCATATTTTTTTTATTCACAATTGGTAAGCCCTTGGCATTATCTCACCTGATGGTATTATCGCCACAGAATACCCACACCTAGACCCACAGAACTTGTATCAAACAAACTGCAAAGCCTCGAGCATCGCCGCAAAGTCGCCTATGTCCAGCAGTGGACGTCCTTCAGCTCACCGCCTCCGTAGCGTAATGGTTAGTCCTTTCGCTTCACACCAGGAGGTCGCGGGTTCCATTCCCGGTGGGTTCAACTTGTAAGACTCGGTTTGGTTGGTGGTAGGGCATTTTTCTAAGCCCGCCTGGCTAGTTACCACCATCTTATCTAAGTCTTGCCGCCAAACATCAGTGTTAACAACATTGATGTGTTCTGGCATGAATAAAATATAGCCAGTTCTTCATTGCGTTGGGGAATCTTGGTAAGCCCGCTTCCATCTTCGGCATCATCGTCACTTAACATCAGGTGAGATGATGCCAAGGGCTTACCAATAGTGAAAAAAAAATTGTTAAGATGATATGATGTAGCAAAAACATAACAATATTATACCAAAATACGAAGGAACTTCAGCAATATGTGAAGACAACGACTCCTTGGAACCGTGAACTACGAAACAATAAATTTAGCAATTCAAATATGAAAGCTTTTCTAAATATTTAAACAAACAACTTTTACAAAGAGACATACTTAAATAAGAAGTGAACATTTCTTATTCTGATTAATGCCTAAATGGTACTCGGGTAGGTAAGCTTTTGAATAAAAGTGAGTATTGGGCCACGCGCTAAGTAGGGTTTCAAAAACAATTAAAAAAAAACCAGTCAAGTGCGAATCAGAACCGCGCATAATACTAGATGGCGCTAATTTCTTCACGTTTTAAAAAAACCACGTTTTTTGTATGAAGACTCTTCACTTTTTCCAATTTTTTGTTTTTGTTGTTATATCAACAGAAATGACATCATCTGTGAATATTTTCAACTGTCTAGCTATCACGGTTCATGAAATAAAGCCTGGTGTCGGACGAACGAACGGGCAGCCGAGTCTTAGTAATAGGGTGCCGTTTAAACCCTTTGGGTACGGAAGGGACTCAAATAGGAACCCTAAAAAAGTTATTTTTGCAGTTAATTTCGGTCATTTTTTATGGAGTTTCTATGATTTTTTAACGGATTTAACTTTATGTCTTAAGTTGGTCGACTATTCTTCTTGAGCTATGAAAGCCTATTTAGCCGTGATATTTAAAAAAAAATAATTATATGCCCTCCTATTCCAAATACGATTCAGATTTATGTTAAAGCTGTTTTGCTGGTAGGGGTAATGTGTAACTCTTTAACAACTATCGGATTTACCTTTACTTGTGCTGTAAGACCTTGCTTCTTGCCAAATTTCATGATTTTAGGTCAACGGTAAGTGCCCTACAGATTTGATAAGTGAGGTTGGTTAGAAAAAAAATGTGATAACTAGCCTTGCGTTGATTCAGAAGCTTAAATTTTTCACATCGGAAATGAAACATAGACCTTCGTATTTGATTTTGATTTTAGCTTGATAACCAGTTCATGAGAAAAAGGGTCTTGTCTGACGGACAGACAGACGGACAACGAAGTGTCTTATAAGGGTCACGGAGGTACGGAATCCTAAAAATAACCCCTCTTTATATATATTGGGGAGTTAACCTAATGAAAATTTGAGTTTTTATACCGTAGCTTTAAAGGCGTTACATATTTGTTTACCATGCTAAATTTCAGCTGTAGCTGTAAAAGACCTGTCACATACCGATGGCCAGACAGGCAGACCGACATGGCAAAACTATAAGGGTTCCGCGTACGACTACGGAACCCCAAATTTTTTAATGAAAAAGATAACTGCAAAAGTAATATACTATACCCCTGTTGGTGACCTGTTTAAAAAAAAGTGACGATATTAGCTCATATGCGTCCCCACCAAGGGGCTCGAGCCTACCATGAATTAGGGCGATCGGGATGTTCAACTTCACACACAACCTGCGAGTTTCCTCACAATGTTTTCCTTCATGGTAAGAGCGTCGGATAAACGTACATATGAAATCTAAATTTGAAAACACATTGGTACGAGGCAGGACTCGAACCACGACCTCCCGGACTGGAGGCGGCGGTCCTAGCCGTTACACCACCGTCGCTTTTATATGCAAAAAAATCTATTACGTATTTATTTATATGCAGATAATTACGTCAATCCGTTACACCGTTGCTACGCCGACGTGCGCAAGCCTGAATATGAGTTTTCCCCAGATCTTTCGGGAACTATCTCAGGCTATGCTAAATCTTAGTATGTCTTTTCTCACCCCCCTAACTATCTTTGTGCAAAAAATAATAACAATCCGTTACTCCGTTGCGATGTTAAAAAAATAAACCAACAAAGTCTTTTTTCAGTTTCCTTAGGAACTGCATCGGACTGCTATTTTCACGGGTTAAAAAGTAGCCTATTTACTTTCTCATGCCAAGCCATACCTTTCTACCAAGACGTAGAGTTTGTAGAGTCAGTGCTTATATGCAGAGTATTTTTACAAATTGTATTGTTACAAATATGGTACAGTCAAGAGCTTTGAGCCCAGCTAGGGCTTGTTTCTGCTGGAGATCTCATAACTTTTTAACGGTGAAAGCATAATGAACTTGTGAGTCTTGGCAACTGACTTTACATGAAATGTATTTGGTGGGATAATATTTTCAAGATAATAAAATAATTTGGTGATAAACAAAGTGTGGAATCGCTGTTAGTGCAGCTACGAGTCTACGAGTCTACGAGCTGCGGGCTACGGGCTACGAGCTACGAGCTACGGGCTACGTGTTCGTGGCGCGAGTCGTAGAATTGAAGTAACTGCATTATTTATTTATTATTTACAATTTAACGTACACAGATTTTTTTAAAATTTTATTTTAGTTTATTCGGAAAACTAAAATAAAATTTTTATGTACGATAAATTGTAAATAATAAATAAATAATGCAGTTACTTCAATTCTACGACTCGCGCCACGAACACGTAGCCCGTAGCTCGTAGCCGTAGAAATAGGGACAAACAAACATTAAATTAGATAAGAACATACAAAAGGTACAGTTTATTTCTATGAAAAATTTCCTCCAGCAGACCTTGCAGAGAAAATCACAAAAGAATGGCAGAAGACGTGTACGTAACAAAAACGAAATTTTTAAAAAACAGAAATTTTGATAACTTATTCCTAAATACCTACCAAACAAATAAATACTACGAACAAAACAATACATAATATACTTCATAATGTAAATTAATAATAATATAAATTAATGTTATTATTTCATGTAGAGGCGGAAGGAAATCTGTTAAGTAACTTGTTGTCTAAGTCTTTTATTCAAATACCGCAGTGTCTCAAGACAAAAAAAATGACCAATGTGTTTTGCCAGTGATGACATACGGAACTGAGACATGGTCGCTTACTATGGGCCTCATAAGAAGGCTCAAGGTCACTCAAAGGGCAATGGAGCGTGCTATGCTCGGAGTTTACCTACGCGATCGATGAGGAGATCTGCAGGAGAACCAAAGTAACCGACATAGCTCACAGAATTGCTGAACTGAAATGGCAGTGAGCAGGACCCATAGCTCGTAGAACAGATGGCCGTTGGGGCAGTAAAGTTCTCGAGTGGCGACCGCGCACCGGATAACGTAGCGTAGGCAGTCCTCCCACGCGGTGGACCGACGACCTGGTGAAGATAGCGGGAAGCCCCTGGATGCGGGCAGCGCAAGACCAGTCGTCGTGGAAATATTTGGGGAGGCCTTTGTCCAGCAGTGGACGTTTTTCAGCTGATATGATGGTGATGAGTAAGTGACAATGGTGCCGAAGATGGAATCGGTCTTACCAAGGTTCCCCATCGCAATGGGGAACTGGCTATCTTGTCTTCAAGCCGGAACACATTAATGTTGTAAGTTTGATGTAATGGCGGCAAGACTTAGATCTGGTGTAGATGGTAGCTGGCCAGGCAGGTTCAGAAAATGCCCTTCACCAACTAAACCGAGTCCTCGAAAGTTAGACTCCGCCGGGAATCGAACCCGCAACCTCCTGATGTGAAGCTAATGGCCTTAACCATTACGGCACAGAGGTGGTCAAATTGTTCACATTTGCTTCTTCATGACATACGGAACTGATGCATGGTCGCTGTCAAACCTGCTCCAGGCACAAGATCACCCAAAGGGCGATGGAGCAAGCTATGGTCGGAGTTTTTTACGCGTTCAAATCAAAATTATAGAAAAACCTTAAAACTTTTAGGTACAAGTTTTTAATATTGCATTATCACACGATATGCATGCAAAATTTCAGCTCAATCGGAAACCGGGAAGTGGGTCAAATTTAACTTGCAAGATTTCGTTACAGACAACGGGACATGTGAAACTGAATAAAAACTTGTTAAATAGATGCAATACCTACGTTTGCCGATTATTTTACTAAAGATCTCACAAGAAGGCAACATTACTGGCCGCCCTACGAGTTGGCTGCAATTATGTAACAGAAGTGACCTTTTTGTACGCAACTGCAATATTAGACCAATAAAAACCCGACTTTAATCGCAAGACCAAATAAAATTTTTCTATTTAAAAAAAATCTACACAAGAAATTCATGATTTTGATAATATTTAAATGTGAACACTCTGGAAGAATAACCTATGAATTAAAATGTTATGCCTCAAAAAGAATTATTAAAATTAGTTTCAAAAAAAATTCGAGCGAGACCTACAGTACTCGCATATGATGTGTAACATGTGACAAAATACTTTAGGTTAGTTAGATTTGATGACGATATTGTACCTGGGTGGCGGATCTGACAGTAACGAAAAAAACCGACCAAGTGCGAGTCGGACTCTCGCGACTTCCTGTTACACATTTCCGTCCCATGTTACACATTTCCGTCCCATTTCACGAAATCACTCCCACAAATTGCAGGAAAGCGAGAGCAAAGATGTTACACATCAAAAAAAATGAGAACCCTCTCCTATTTTTAAGTCTGTTAAAAATAACATCATTATTTATAACTTTTGAAACAAAGGAATACATTGTAACTCTAGTCGTAGTAACAGTCTTACATTACAATGCGTGCGACAGTACGCAAGTCGGGAAAGTATGACCTTATTTACAATGCATACGACAGTACGCAAGTCGGGAAAGTATGACCAAAGTATATATATTAGTACTAACGTACAGTATGGACACTCCCTGCCGCTCTCTAAAGTCGACCTCACCCACCCGTCACGCAGATTGGCTGTAGATTGGTTACCAACGTAAAGGATGAGCTACGCTGTGATTTCGTTTGGGAATTATAAAATCCAAATTTGGTAAACTGTTCATTTAACTGATGTTTTAGTTCACATAGTGATAAATGCAATAAAAAAAGCTTTTACAGATATCCTTCGGATAAAAAGCAACACAAAAAGCCAGTTCATTATTTTATTTCGTTTTTTGTCACACTTAGATAAGTATCTGGAGAAAACGCATTAACCTTGCTTTTTTATGAAGATTCTTAAATACAAAGCATATGATTATTTGCTAGTGTAAAAATAAAACCGGTCAAGTGCGAGTCTGACTTGCACACGTACATTTCCGTACCATCGTAAAATATATAAAACCGCCTCCGTAGCTTAGAGGCAAAGTTCACTGATTTTACACGAGAGGTCGCGGCTTCGATTCCCGGCGGGGTCAATTGTAAGACTCGGTTTGGTTGGTGGTAGGGCATTTTCTAAGCCCGCCTGGCTAGCTACCACCATCTTATCTAAGTCTTGCCGCCAAATATCAATGTTGATATCATCGGTGTGTTCCGGCATAAAAATAAGATAGCCAGTTCCCCGATTGCTTTGGGGAATCTTGGTAAGCCCGCTTCCATCTTCGGCAACATCGTCACATACCACCAGGTGAGATGTTGTCAAGGGTTTACCAATTGTGAATAAAAAAATATCGCATTCCAAATCTACCTATACGTAATTTTTTAAGTTTATCTATTATCTATTTTTTATTCACAATTGGTAAGCCCTTGGCATCATCTCACCTGATGGTAAGTGATGATGATGCCGAAGATGGAAGAGGGCTTACCATGATTCCCCAACGCAATGGAGAACTGGCTATCTTATCTACTAGCCGGAACACACCAACGTTATTAACACTGATGTTTGGCGGCAAGACTTAGATAAGATGGTGGTAGCTAGCCAGGCGGGCTATAAAAATGCCCCACCACCAACCAAACCGAGTCTTACAAAGTTGACCCCTCCGGGAATCGAACCCGCGACATCTTGGTGTGAAGCGAATGGACTAACCATTGATTTTTACCGCCTCCGTTGCGTAATGGTTAGTCCATTCGCTTCACACCAGGAGGTCGCGTGTTTGATTCCCGGAGGAGTCAACTTTATAAGATTCAGTCGATTCTACGATCGGTAACACGAGTTCATTGCTCTACGGATTCACGTTAAAGATTACGTAATTTGACTACGTCTTCATTTTTAAAGTTTATCACATCATCCTTGATAATTATTATCAACGGTCGGTACCTCGAGGACAATGCTCTCCAGGTCACGTCAAGGCTTACGTGTTTTTTTTAAATTTTGCGCGCGAATATACGGTGCGGGGATCATTGACCTATTACTAGCAGGCGGAGGATTTTAGTTGTATTCGTACCTATTTAGCTATGTTTGAAGAACAATTTCATTCATGTAACTTACCTACTTAGTAGGTAGGTAGCCACTGTTGATTGTTACGTGCAGTATAAATATCTAATAAACATTTCGTGACCAATGCCGCCAGTGTGATTCAACCCTACCTGCATTTGTGGCTATAGATATATCAGTTGTTTATATATATATCATTTCTCGCTCGTTTGTATGGAGTGTCAGGGGTGTGGTATGACCTTAACTACAATGCATAAGACAGCATAGCATGCTCTTCCTACCTTTACTTATTGTCCCCTATTTCACCCTCATCCTCTGCACGATTGGCCTGTCTAGACGTCTCTGTTGGACGATTCTATGGATTTTTTTAGACTGTGGTTGTACAGACGTCTCTGTTGGTCGATTCTATGGATTTTTTTAGACTGTGGTTGTACAGACGTCTCTGTTGGTCGATTCTATGGATTTTTTTAGACTGTGGTTGTACGGAGCCCTTGGTACGCAAGTCCGACCCGCACTTGGCCAGTTAATGCTTTTTAGGGTTTCCTACCCAAAGGGTAAAACGGGACCGTATTACTAAGACTCCGGTGTCCGTCCGTCTGTCACCAGGCTGTATTTCATGAACCGTAAAAGGTAGACCGTTGAAATTTTCAAAGATGATGTATTTCTGTTGCCAACAACAAATACTAAAAATTAGAAAAAGTGAAAAAGTGAGGAGGGTCTCCGTACAAAAACCAAGGAGAAGGTAGAGGACGCCCACTAGCCACCTGGTGGTCCACGGTGGCCAAGGACTTAGAGCTCACCCAGACAAATGTTTCGCCGCAGAACGAGGAGAGCCGACCCCAAATAATGGGAATGGGAAATGGCTAGGACAAAGAAGAAGAAGAAGTCTCCGTACAAAAAACGTGTTATTTTTGAAACGTGAAGAAAATAGTGCCATCTAGCAAAATGGTATGGAACCCTTTGTGTGCGGTTCTGGCTCGCACTTCGCCGGTTTTTTTTTATTTATGTTAAGAATTACATGTTCAACTCTTGGTAGATAACCCTAATTTAACATTTACTTTTCACACGCTCTCACATACACACACGCATTTCTTCGTAAAAACTATTTCTTGTTTATTAAGTTATAGATTTTTTTTACTTAATTCAGTTTTTTATTTATTTTGCTTTTGTAACTATAACCTAATCAATAAGAGTATCTTTTTATATAGTTACAATAGAAAGTTAAATATTGTAATTTACAGCAGAGGAGTCATTAACTCCTGAAATACAGGTTCACAGTCTTTGTAATCTTTCTCTTGTTCAATAAAGATTTATTTATTTATTTATTTACACTTCGACCGTTGCTTTAAACATAGATATAGTTAGTTCCAAAGTCGATGCAATTTCCGTTGTCGCAATAGAGATGTTTTCGCCGCCCGCCCAGTCCACCCGCCGCCCGCCCAACCCGCCACATGCTTCGCCGGGCACCCGCCCGTCACCTGTCGCGTCCCACCACTATCTATTTGCACCTTTTAATCACCGCCACTCACCGCCACTCACCAAAACTTTCACATGAAATTGAAACGGACGGACCAAAAGGTTGAAGCGAAAGTATTCTCTTTAATTCAATTATGTTAATTGGAAATGTAGCTTCCCTTTGAATAAGAATTTAAATTAGATTACATGTCATTACTTGTTTCAGTATTGGATATCGCAATGTTTAGGCACACCCCGGACACTTCATACAACGGGCCAGAAATGACATTTCAAAAAAGGATTGACGGAACAAACAAAATGGCGGCGAAATCCTATAAGTTCGACAACCAAACTGTAACCAATCTGTATCAATCTGGGTGACGAAGGGGTGAAGTCGCAATCTAGAGAGCGGCAGAGAGTGTCCATACTGTATGTTAGTACTAATATGTATATACTTTGGTTATGGTGTCAATTAAAGGAGCGACCCTTGATACCGTAGTGTCGCATAACTGTACGCTTCCTACGTAGGTGTTTAGGTATTTAAGGCTTATATCGCCGCCATTCTGTGTAGCGTCGGTGGCTCAACCGGTAACGACTCGGTCCTTCTAACCAGAGGTGCCGGGTTTAAATCCGGATGGCCAATGTATCAATGAGTTTTTCGAAACTTACGTGCGTATACTCACCGATTGCTTTAACGGTGAAGGAAAACATCGTGAGGAAACCTGCACACAACCTGCGAAGAAACTCGAAGATTGTGTGTGAAGTCGGCCAACACGCACTGGGCCCGCGTGGTCGACTAAGGCCCGAACGCCCTAATACAGGATAGGTTCGAGCCCCTCGGTGGGGACGTATATGAGCTGATATGATAATATCGCCGCCAACGACCAACTTTGTAACAAATTGATTTTTTTATCTAATACAATTGCTTTGTAATTTACAGGATATAAGGAGTGATTTTGATATCCTCGAATTCTATTTTAATACACAGAAAGAAAAAAATGTCCTAATGCACCCTTTTTTTCTAGATGTGACCATAGAACTGCTGCAATTTTAATCGAAACATTGTAATAATTTATGAACTTCTTAACAAAACCGTTAGTACTTCTTCTTCTTATCGTGTGGCACAATTAACCGTACTATCCAAGGGATAGACGGTGGTTGCCTGGTGTTGCACTTAGCATCACCCGCGGTCACATTTAGGGTATTTAGATTAACACATACGGACGTGTGCAACGCGACCTTCGTACACATTTACCTGGTTTCCGTTAGTACTAATATATATAATTTGACAAAACTATATTAAATGATTTCGTTTTCTTACTTTTCATAAATTATTCTTATTTTATTTAATAGAATTAAAAAAAAAACACATTTTTCGAACGATTCGTCCGCAAAGATTGACGTAACAGCCACGCTTGCAGTACGAGCTGACAAGAACTTTATTTCCAAGCTCTTTGTGAATCGAGTTGCTAATTTCAGATATGGAGGAGCCTTAACGGCCCGCAGCGCGGCGCTTGTCGGCCGAAATACGTCACACCAACGTCATCCAAGGGAGTGATCACCTACAGCATCCTTTATCTGTGGTGGACTTTATTCAGTTTCATGACTTGGGAACTATCTAGGGTCGAGGCTATTTACGGGGCGATCGAACTGCAAAACGTTCTGCGAAAATTCCTAAATCCCTGTTAACCTCACCATTGTGTTAGAAGGAGAAGCGTGGCGGGTTTGTTCACCTCGCCGTCGGAAGATTCCGCGGGGGCTCGGGATGAGTCGGGAGGCTGCGGCGCAGGGCGCGCGCGCGTGCCCGGCCGCTTCGCCATTGCGACGGAGGCTGTCGTGTGTCGGCGCTAGCCCGTGCGAGCGCTCGTCCCGCACCGCGCGCTGCGTGCCCCGTGCGTGCCCCGTGCGCCCCGGAGACGCATTCACGCCCCGAGCCCGCTACCCAGCTCGAGCTTACCCGCGCCGCGTTCGGATTCACCCCGCGCTGGTGTTGCCTGTGCTTGTGTTCTTTATCTGCAGCTCAGTGACCACGTTCCCGGGACCGGCGATTGTGGCGCGATGTGAGGGATCCGCGACCGTGAATCTATGTGTAAGTGGGCGCTTTGGTGCCGGTCCAGCTTCTCGCTTAAAGCGCTTCTAGACGAACGTCGACGGTAACGATTTTCCGCAACTTAGCAGCGAGTGGCAGTCCGAACAGAAATGAATGAATTACGAAGTAGCTCGTCCCTCGGGGGCGACTGTTGTATTTTAACCTCTGCCTGGAGGGAATAAAGTCGCGCACGTGCGCTGTTGTCTCTTGATCAAAATGAATACGCTCCTTGACTTTCTCATTCTCTCTCTCATTATTGCTCGGAAACAGTGCCTGAATATTTCAGGTCTCGTACCTACTTTATGGCACACTGTGTGGTGGTAAGTAGCAGGTCGTATCGCCAACGTAACAGGTGTGCCGACTGCTGATTACAGGCTGACATTGAAAGACTTAGGCAAAGGTAGATATTATATTATCTTTGATGTAGTTAAGTAGCTTTTAGAAAAATATTATTCGTCTATTCATAGTCAGAATAATTTTAGAAAAACCTAAAGCATTAATATATAAGTGATATTGTTAATTACTTTTAAATATTTCTGTATAGATGTATAATTAATTACTTAATATTAAGGTATAGATTATAGAAAGTCGTGTTTGTAACTTTTGCACTTACCTTTTTATTTGTTGTAAATCTCAAACGTTATCAGTAGGTTGACTGGAAGAGATCCCGTAAGGGATAAGTCCGCCTTTTTATATAATATATTTTTTAAGTTTTGTAACAAAGATCAATAAAGAGTTTACAAACAAACAAACAAGCTTTTTGGTGCAAGCTTTTATTTGAATAGAGTTTTTATGCTCAAAAAGCCAAATGCTCAAATGAATATAAAAATATAGGATCATAGTACTAGTCAATACGAATCAAACGAACCCAAACTCGTTTGGGTTGTGTCGTTTTATTGCGGAGTTCCTATGGCCACCTTCCAGCTCCAGCATCAGATCAGCACCATGTCATCATATATACACATGCATGCAAAATTTCAGCTCAACCGGAAACCGGGAAGTTGGTCAAATTTAGCTTGCAACATTTCATTACAGAAACCGGGACAGGTGAAAATAAATAAAAGCCTGTAAAATATGCTCTTCTGTAGAGTTAATGATAAAAGTAGACTATACAGAGTGTATTATAATTGGTGTAGGACCCGTTAACGGAGGATTCAACTCATCATAATACTAAACAACTTTCCCTAAGGAATCCATAGTAAATTCTCAAAAAACAAAAAAAAAAACCTCCATACAAAAATGCGTAAAATTGGTCGATCAGTTGATTGTTTTGTATGAAGAGTCAATTTTTTTGCGATTTCAGCAAAGTAATAGAACAATAGTTGTTCAGTATGATGAGTAGAAGTCCTAGTTAACGGGACCTACACCAATTTTGTTACACCCTGTATATATTATTTAATCGAATACAACCTACGAATCTTTATCTTAATTCTTACTGAATTAGTGATACAGTCGAGTCGTCGGCCAGTCCCAATACACTATATTTAACTTTTTCCTTATTACGCGTGCCATGAGGGAATATAGTGTTGTTCTTGTGTCTCTCCTACAAAAATCTTCACATTTTCTTTAGTTTCACCAATACCAACCAAGGCGTCGGTGGCGTAACAGCTAGTGCCGCCGCCTCCTTTTCAGAAGATCGTGCTTCGAATGCCGCCACGTACCAATGTGATTTTGAATTTAGATTTCATATGTACGTTTATCCGACGCTCTTACGGTGAAGGAAAACGTGAGGAAAACTGCGCACACGTGCGGAGAAATAAGCAGGTTGTGTGTGAGTCGACCAACCCGCACTGCTCCCGCGTGGTCGACTAAGGCGCGATCGCCCTTATTCAGGGTAGGCTCGAGCCCCTCGGTGGGGACGTATATGAGCTGATATTATAACCAATATCAACCATTTGTTCAGTGTTCGTTTGTCAATCTTTTGGTGTCACATCCCAGAAGATAAACACAAGAGGCCGTTGGCCAGTGAGATAGTGCAAAACCCAATATAGTTAGTCATTTTAAAAATGAGGGAATAGTGTTGTGCATGTCGGTCGGGCGTCCCGGGTGTCGCTGGAACGATGAGGTGCAGAAGGACCTGAGCGCCCTCCAGAGACCCGATTGGCGTGAGGAGGCGCAGAATAGGGACGAGTGGCGACTTTTGGTGTCGGAGGTTAAGATCCTCTTTGGGTCGCTGAGTCAGTGAAGTAAGTAAGTTGTGCATGTGATTTTCTACAGTAATAGTATAATTTTGTTTGGCCTTACTAATACTAACCAAATGTTCCGTGTTCGTTTGTCAAACTTACTAAAAGTTTGACACATCTCAGAAGATTAACACAAGAGAGTTTGTTGATCTTTCCCATGGTTACCGCCGAATGGACTACTTTTCAGTTCCAGTTACCAGGTTGCCAAAGATTAATAGGAGGTCACTTACCAGGTGCAGTCAGCTTAGATTAGTCTAAGCTCATCAAATAATAGTTGGAAAATTACTCTGCTATCGTTTCTTGAGAATCAAAGCAATGTAGAGTAACAAATTTCTTCATAACATCAGCTCATATACGTCCCCACCGAGGGGCTCAAGCCTACCCTGAATTAGGGCGATCAGGACTTAGTCGACCACGCGGGCCCAGTGCGGGTTGGTCTACACACGAGTTTCTTCGCAGGCATATGCAGCTTTCCTCACAATGTTTTAACCGTATAAGAGCGTCGGATAAACGTACATATGAAATCGAATTTCGAAATCACATTGGTACGTGGACGGATACGAACCACGACCTCCTGGACAGGAGGTAGCGGCCCTTGCCATTACGCCACCGAAGCTGCACAACAACAAATTCCATATATAAAATGAAGTTGCGTTTAATGGATGATGATGGTAGGCTTTCTTTCAATATCTTAGTACCTTAGTACTTTGAGCTAAAAATCAAACCTTCACTCATGTTAAGTGGACTTCAAAATAATAGAAAACTTTAGGTTTTTGTTAGTTCTCAATATATTATGCCTTGTTTTGACTGTTTTTAGGGTTCCGTAGTACAACAAGAAACCCTTATAGTTTCGTCTGTCCGTCTGCCTGTCCGCGGCCTAGCTCCTAGACTATTAGTAGTTAAGAGCTGAAATTTGGCAAAGATATATAATTATACTAGCTGTCCCGGCGAACTTCGTACCGCCTTACATTACATTATACTGCCCTACCCTACCCTACCCTACACTACACTACACTACCCTACCCTACACTACCCTACCCTACCCTACATACACTACACTACACTACCCTACCCTACCCTACACTACCCTACACTACTCTACACTACCCTACACTACACTACCCTACCCTACCCTACACTACCCTACCCTTCACTACCCTACCCTACCCTACATACACTACACTACACCACCCTACACTACACTACCCTACACTACATTTGAGATTTAAACTATCCTATCTCTCAAGTTGGATCGAACTGCACATGGTGTGCGAATTTTATTATAATCGGTTAAGTGGTTTAGGAGTCCATTGAGGACAAACATTGTGACACGAGATTTATATATATTAAGATAGTAATAACGCGGAAAGAACTGTTAAAAAGTAAAGTGGGGATGATTTTTTTTCTCGTCAAACCCAGTCGTGTGGGGTATCGTTGGTTAGAGCTTAAAAATAGTTGTGAGTCTTCTAAGACAATTTTTTAAGTTAGGGTTCCTAGTTCGAAAATATAGGCTTGAAAGTGCAAAATTTTGTTGGAGTCGAGTGTCCCACCCCCTAACAACTGAAACGCTGTATTTGGTAATTTAAAAATTAGATATGGTCGCGATAATGGCAACTACGGAACCCTTCACTGCGCGTGGCCCGACACGCACTTGGCCGGTTTTTTGACATGAGAACTCGCGTGGCCCACAAATAGTAGTTAGTTATATACTTTGGTTTTAGCCTTTTACATTTTTTTAAACTAGGTAATAAAATAAAAATAGAAAAATTTGGAATAATATGGAACTTTCAGATAGTTTTCTCCAAACTTACAAATACATACTTAATTATAGCGTAGTTTATTTTAGTTTCGTAACAATAAGGGCATACGGCAGTTTGATAATCAGGACTGATGATCAGTGTAGCATAAGTGTTAAGTTTGTAGTAGTAAAAGTGGTGGTAATCCTTTCACTCTTTTCAACCGACTTCCAAAAAGGAGGAGGTTTATAATTCGACTGCATGGTATTTTGTGTGTGTTACGCGATATCTTCGGAGATTGTGGTCCGATTTTCATGATTCATTTTTTATTCAATAGGGTATATGCTTAATTGGCTACATATAAATTTTATCAAAATGGGTATAGTGCTTTATTAGAAAATTAATAAAAACCAAAAATAATAATGCAAAATTGTACTAAGTTGTTGTGTTGGAATTCTTTTTTTTTAGCGTGTTTAGCGTTTTCAAAAAGGTCTACAAAAAAAGTTTTTGGGTTTCTGTTCTAATGCTTGGATTCTGATTCCAAACATCGAAAAACACTCGGTAATCCATTTTAAGTCTTAAAATTTGCTTATGTCTGATTTATGTTGATAAGTACGTTTTGAAGATTTTAATTGATTATTTTGAGCAATAGGTGGTAGCACTTTGATTTATCTTAATTATTTATTGTGCATTATTTCTGAACGGCACTAGTGAGTGTTTACTTGTCTATTACTATAAAAAAAAGTCTATTATAGTTGTAACTCCCGACTTTTATGTCGTATTTTTATGTTGATTGAAAATATGCTTGAAAGTTTTAAATTGATGGGCTGCAGAATTTCCCATAAACTCCATATGCTACATGCTCACCTGGACAAATTTAAAGATAATAGGGTGGCTATTCAGGGGAGCAGGGAGAACGGTTTCCCCAAGATTTTATGGACTTTGAACGACGATACCAAGGGCAGTACAAAGAGAATATGATGGGAGATTACATTTGAAGATTAATACGAGAAAGCCTATACAAACATAAAAGATCCACTAAAAATATTCATTATTAAATTTGATTTTTTGTTACTTTCTATTTCTTTGCTATTATTGGTCATAATCCCTACTATCCCTACTAATATTATAAATGTGAAAGTAACTCTGTCTGTCTGTTACGCTTTCCCGCAAAAACTACTGAACGGATTTGGCTGAAATTTGGTAGGTAGACAGATTAGGACCTGGATTCAGACATAGGCTACTTTTTACCACGCACTGCGCACCCTCGAAAAGTCATAGAAACGTTGTCCACGCGGGTGAAACCGCGGGAAACAGCTAGTTCTTGTATAAAAAAGACTTTTATGTTCAATAAAAACTTTTCTTATAGTAATTTTAAATAAAATTACAGAGAAAATATAACAGTTACTATTTTTTTTAAACTCCGTAAAATTGCTCTAGTTTTTACAAAAGCAAACTTTGATCAAAACATATTTTTTTAATTTATTTGTAACATAGGAGAAACCAAAATTTCACATTCAGGAGCCAGACCCAGAAATCGTGTTGACCGGTGTTATCTTTTTGTTCCGCCAGTGCTCGCATGGACTAAGATGGTAGTCCAGCAGTTTTGCTACGCCAGTGCTCGCATGGACTAAGATGGTAGTCCAGCAGTTTTGCTACGCCAGTGCTCGCATGGACTAAGATGGTAGTCCAGCAGTTTTGCTACGCCAGTGCTCGCATGGACTAAGATGGTAGTCCAGCAGTTTTGCTACGCCAGTGCTCGCATGGACTAAGATGCTAGTCCAGCAGTTTTGTTACGCCAGTGCTCGCATGGACCAAGATGGTAGTCCAGCAGTTTTGCTACTCCAGTGCTCGCATGGACTAAGATGGTAGTCCAGCAGTTTTGTTACGCCAGTGCTCGCATGGACCAAGATGGTAGTCCAGCAGTTTTGCTACTCCAGTGCTCGCATGGACTAAGATGGTAGTCCAGCAGTTTTGCTACGCCAGTGCTCGCATGGACTAAGATGGTAGTCCAGCAGTTTTGTTACGCCAGTGATCGCATGGACCAAGATGGTAGTCCAGCAGTTTTGCTACGCCAGTGCTCGCATGGACTAAGATGGTAGTCCAGCAGTTTTGTTACGCCAGTGATCGCATGGACCAAGATGGTAGTCCAGCAGTTTTGCTACGCCAGTGCTCGCATGGACTAAGATGGTAGTCCAGCAGTTTTGCTACGCCAGTGATCGCATGGACCAAGATGGTAGTCCAGCAGTTTTGCTACGCCAGTGCTCGCATGGACTAAGATGGTAGTCCAGCAGTTTTGTTACGCCAGTGATCGCATGGACCAAGATGGTAGTCCAGCAGTTTTGCTACGCCAGTACTCGCATGGACTAAGATGGTAGTCCAGCAGTTTTGTTACGCCAGTGATCGCATGGACCAAGATGGTAGTCCAGCAGTTTTGCTACGCCAGTGCTCGCATGGACTAAGATGGTAGTCCAGCAGTTTTGCTACGCCAGTGCTCGCATGGACTAAGATGGTAGTCCAGCAGTTTTGTTACGCCAGTGATCGCATGGACCAAGATGGTAGTCCAGCAGTTTTGCTACGCCAGTGCTCGCATGGACTAAGATGGTAGTCCAGCAGTTTTGCTACGCCAGTGCTCGCATGGACTAAGATGGTAGTCCAGCAGTTTTGTTACGCCAGTGATCGCATGGACCAAGATGGTAGTCCAGCAGTTTTGCTACGCCAGTACTCGCATGGACTAAGATGGTAGTCCAGCAGTTTTGTTACGCCAGTGCTCGCATGGACAAAGATGGTAGTCCAGCAGTTTTGCTACGCCAGTGCTCGCATGGACTAAGATGGTAGTCCAGCAGTTTTGTTACGCCAGTGATCGCATGGACCAAGATGGTAGTCCAGCAGTTTTGCTACGCCAGTGCTCGCATGGACTAAGATGGTAGTCCAGCAGTTTTGTTACGCCAGTGATCGCATGGACCAAGATGGTAGTCCAGCAGTTTTGGTGCCTAAGTTTGGAGCTGCCTGTAAGCGCAACTCCTGTTCATCCTACTGACCTTTGACTAATTAAATTTATGAGGCATTGCTTGGGACACAATCTGTAATCAATCATGTTACCTTGGTCTACTCTGGTAGGCCACGGGTGTACTATAGTGTCAGTAGTCAGAAAAGATTTTTCGATTTTAAACTGGGAACCAGATTTTTTTTTTCAAATGCATACTGTTTTACCTGAGGACTTCTGCCTTAAAGAGTCCCCAGGAGGCTCGAGTTTCCACACAAACGTAGTACAAAAACCACATGGCGGATTGAATCCAAACTTTGCGAATATATTTAGTAGACACATATCGAGGTTTGTGATTAGTGATTACTAATATAAAAAGGAACAAAATAAGAACTATTTCAAACTTTCAGTACAAAACCATTTGAAGCCTTCGTTTAGTTATGTTTTAATTTAATACGATGAAAATTAATTAAAAACATCGACATGTGTCTAATCAATATATTTTTAAAGTTTGCATTCAATCCGGCATGTAGTTTTTGTATTAAAGCGGAACTACGTTTGTATGGAAACTCGAGCCTTCTGGGGACCCTTAATTCCCTGAGTGTCCTACCATAACACTAATAAAAGGTAACCACCGAAAAGTTTTAGTCATTGTGTCTCCCACTGGCTAACTGGACCACGGTTTAATGATAATTTCCCATGGAGCTTTGGAAAACGAGAGCTTTGTTCGTGCCTCGTACAGTCGCCATCAGATATATTGTAACGAGCGAAGTATTCAAATATTTCTGAGCAGTGTTAAATTTCTATAAATTATGTACACTAGAAGTTGCTGTTATTATTTGTACATCTAATCCTTACTAATATTATAAACACGAAAGTAATGTATCGATGTATGGACGTTTGTTACGCTTTCACGCAAAAAGTACTGAACGTATCTTGATGAAATTTGGTAAGCAGACAGATTAGGATCTGGATAAACATACAGGCTACTTTTTTCCACGCTCTCGGAGACAGTCATAGAAACTATGTTCACGTGAGCGGAGCCGCTGGCAAAAGCTAGTTTGTCATAAATATCTGAGCAGCTGATTTTTCAATATGTAGCATTTTAAGAAAAAAACGGTTAGGTATTTGTGTGCGAAGAATATATTGAAAAATCAGCTGTTCAAATGTTGTTGACAAATTAGATGTTCAGATGTTTACATGTACATAATTTATTGAAAATCAACACTGCTCAGAAATGTTTGTGTAACCCATCAAAATTTTAACTGTTGCTTGTCTATTTATGTATAAAAACATCATGTACTTTTGCATTTATTTCCTAAAAACAGTGATAGATATAATTTGAATTTAATGTAAAAAAAATAGATATAGCCTTTTCGAGACTGAGTAAGGTCAAAAAGTAGTTTTTGGCGCAGTGTATCATATCAGCTCATACACGTCCCCACCGAGGCACTCGAGCCTACCCTGAATTAGGGCGATCGGGCCTTAGTTGACCACGTGGGCCCAGTGCGGGTTGGTTGACTTCACACACAACCTTCGAATTTCTTCGCAGGCGTGTGCAGGTTTCCTCAAGATATTTTTCTTCACCGTAAGAACATCTGATAAACGTACATATGAAACCTAAATTCGAAATCACATTGGTACGTTGCAGGATTCGAACTACACCCTCCCGGACAGGAGGCGGCGGCCCTAGCCGTGTAGTGTATAAGATTCTACAATGAAATTCCAGATAATGTAACTAGTTTGTCAGAGAATAAATTCAAGACTCATTTAAAAAAATACTTGTGCTCGAGAGGATATTATAAAATAATAGATTATGTAAATGACGAAGATATATATGTTGATTCTATAACAAATACCATTACCTCAATACCAGTCTCAACTGTAATCTGAATCATGACAATAGTTGTAATAGACAATAAGTTTTTTTTGATCGTGGTCGTGGTTCGAGTCCTGCCACGTACCAATGTGTTTTCGAATTTAGATATCATATGTACGTTTATCCGACGCTCTTACGGCGAAGGAAAACATCGTGAGGACACCTGCACACGCCTGCGAAGAAACTCGAAGGTTGTGTGTGAAGTTGACCAACCCGCACTGGGCCCGCGTGGTCCACTAAGGCCCGATCGCCCTAATTCAGGATAGGTTCGAGCCTCTCGGTGGGTATGTATATATGAGCTGATGTGATGATGCTGAAGGGAAAGTACCATAACGATCCTTTTTGTTTTTTTTTCCTGTGATATTTAACACGCATGTTTTATAAACTGCGGCGTGTTTTTTATGGGTAATGTTTTCACCGCTACGATCTGCGCACCGCTCAGTGATGCCAACTCTAAATGTCAAAAAGTCGTTAGTCGTACGCTTGAAAAGTCGCTAGAACAATATAAAAATGGCAATTCTGTTGCTAGATATATGGTGTTACTGTGCTTGAAAAGTCGCTAAAATGTATGAAGCGTCGATTTTTTTTGTCGCTAGACTGCTCCGAAAATACGTTAGATCTAGCTACTAAATCGCTAAATTGGCAACACTGATCGCCCGCGCCCGCCCGGGGCGCACCGAGAACGCTTAGTAACACGCGTCGGTGGTCAAAATCACCAATAACCAAAAAGGTTTTTCGTGTAACGCGGCAAAAAAGCATTTTCTCCTATATCTTGCGTGCTGCTATAACGGTGTAATAATTCATCTCACAAATCAATGCTAGAATTTTCCTTGTATACTTAGATAACATATATATTACTAGCTGTTTCCCACGGCTTCAACCGCGTAGACAACGTTTCTATGAATTTGCAAAGATGTGCAGTGCGCGAGCCGCAAGCGGCTCGCGAGCGTGTAAAAGAGTAGCCTAAGTGTTAATCCAGGTCCTAATCTGTCTTACCTACTAAATTTCAGTCAGATCCGTTCAGTAGTTTTTGCGTGAAAGAGTAACAAACATACATCCATACATACTTACAAACTTTCCTGTTTCTAATATTATTAGTAGGAAGTAGGATAGTAGGATGTATCGTAAGGAAAGCTGCACATCTGTTTCTAGATGTGTATCAAGGTCGCGTTGCACACGTTCGTAGGTGTAGGTACTAAATCTAAATGTCCTACAAGTAAACGCGAGTGATGCTAAGTGTAACACCAAGCCACCTCCGTCTATCCCTTGGCTTTGTGCATAAGCGAGAGAGAGAGAGAGAGAGAGAGCTTGTATACGAGTACTTAAAGGTGATGCGTTTATGTGAACACAAGATAGAGACATATTGTATGTATGTATGTATATAAAATATAACTCAGACTCAAATCGTCAAATTTCACTGCGTAGTATCTTATGTTTAGACTTTAGAGTAACATTTAGAATAACATATCTCGACTTAAAGTCGAAAAGAAAACTTATTAAACACTGGCTGTGCCCGCGACTTTGTCCGCGTGGAGGTTTTGAATTTTCTCACGGGAACTCTTGGATTTTCCGGGATATAAGGCAGTAAAGTTCTCGAGTGGCGACCACGCACCGGAAAGCGTAGTGTAGGCAGGCCTCCCACTCGGTGGACCGATGACCTGGTGAAGGTCGCGGGAAGCCGCTGGATGCGGGCAGCGCAGAACCGGTCGTCGTGGAGATCCTTGGGGGAGGCCTATGTCCAGCAGTGGACTTCCTTCGGCTGATATGATGAAGGTATCGTATATGTTAACCCGGGCTATGAGGAACCACCATACAAAATTTCATAAAAATCAGTGGAAGTTTTTGCGTGATTCGCGAACATACAGACAGACAGATAAAAATTCCAAAAGTTGTTGATTTGGCCTTTGTCTACCACAGTTACTATTTTCCAAAAATATTTTATGTACAGACACGGCCCCGTTACAGTTTTATTATATGTATATAGCATTATTTGAGTTTGCGTGTACCATCCTCGACTGCATCATCACTTACCATCAGGTGAGTTGCAGTCAAACGCACTCAATTTTTTAATAAAAAAAAAAATGTATAGATTATTCGAAAATAATGGCGAAGTGTCTAAAATATTCAATATCATTCTTTAACCATGAGAATTTCTACATTAAGCGAGGTATTGATTGGAACAGTTGTCTCCGTCTTTTTCTTTACGTGTAAAGAGTAAAGAAAATAACCACGCTTTTTCACTTTTTCAATGGTTTTTGTTTTCAATAAAAAACTACAATAAAAGTATAAAAAATAATAACATTTCTCACTTTGTATCATCATAACAAATATTGTTGTATATTTTTTTAAATGTATACTTCAAAATATTAGTCATAACTAGAGTTGAAAATAACGGTGTAGACCCATCTTTGGGATTTTTTTCTATAGAGCCAAAACTGCTCAATTTCTAATAGCTTTTGACTTTTAGGAACATTATCAACAATAAGTGTTTTTTTTTTAACCTTGTGTTTTCTAGCGTTTAGGAGTAATTGACGTCAAAAATAACGAAAATCTGTAATATTACCGACTCAACGTAAGTTTTTTTTTAAATTCTCTATTGGTAGTCCCTTGGCATCATCTCACCTGATGGTAAGTGACGATGATGCCGAAGATGGAGGCGGGCTTACCAAGATTCCCCAACGCAATGGGGATCTGGCTATCTTATCTTCAAGCCGGAACACATCAATGTTGTTAACACTGATGTTTGGTGGCAAGACTTAGATAAGATGGTGGTAGCTAGCCAGGCGGGCTTAGAAAATGCCCTACCACCAACCAAACAAAGATAGATACCTACCTTACCTTTTATAGATATTATTGGTTTTTAGATATCCAACAAAAATGCACTGGCAACGTTTAATTTAGCTCAGGCAGGCAATAGTATTCCTTTTTCCTTTGATATTTAAATTGGCTTTATGAAATAGATAGGTAATTACTGAAACGTGCGCTATTAAACGAATAAAGGAACGGAATAAGGAAAGAAGCTCTCATAAAATGTAGATAGCCGGTCATAAGAGTCGCGTAGAATCGAATGAATTTCTTGACTTGCCGCGCGCGGGCGGCCAAAAAAACATCTTTGCAGGCGTGTTGCCGTTAAGGCGCTAAGATCACTCCATCCGAGCAGGTTGATACGTGTTTCAATAATATCGAACGTAAGTCTATTCATTATAAGCTCAAATAATGCGGGCTTCAACGCCGCTGTTATACGTTGAAACCGAACGCCCAATTCTGGATTTTTACATGTTTTAATTACTTTTCATCAGTTTCAAATAAGTTTTAAATAATTGTGTTCAATTAAAATGAAAGGTATCAAAGTTACCGATTTTTGTGTATTGGTTTCATTCAATATTAACTATTTGTTTTCGAGAAATTTTGTAATTAATGCCAAAAACAGGGTCTACAGTATATTTTTTTTTTACATCAAAAGTGAAATATTTTTAAAATTATATTCAATAAAATCGATTTTTTATTACTTTATGTATATTATATATTTTTTCCATGGTGATAGCTTTACACAGTCTTTCAATAATTTGAATTAAATATTGTCATTGGACCCATCTAAAGGCCTTAAGATTTTGCCGATCAGCAAATACGTCAGTCCTTCATTATGCCTTCAAACCTACAACAATAGATGAAACGATTATTGTTCGACATAAAAATTGCAAAGCTTTTGAAAATAACATCTTTTCATGATATTTTCACTTGTTATTCATAGCGTTCTGGTTATTTTTATGGAAACAATAAGTGGAATGCTTTTGAACGACTTTTCAATATTTCAAATCTTATTATTAGGTACCAAGTTATCTCGTTTCAGATTCAGATTCAAATATTTATTAGACATAACACTACAACTCAACACAAAACAATATAACACGAGTAGACAAAAAAAAAGACGTGTGGCACTCGGGGACTGCCGCGGTAAAGCTATTGCATAGCATTTTTATCAATTTTTAACACTAAGAAAGTTACACCAGTAAAATTGACTAAGTCCTTTTAGTACCTACCGCAAATCGCTAATAGATGGCACTGTAAGTTTTTTTAGAACGCGGTAACTTTACGTCACGCTCTGCCGAGCCAGTAAAATTGACTGTCCTTTTAGTACCGCAAATCGCTAATAGATGGCACTGTAAGTTTTTTTTAGAACGCGGTAGTGTTAGGTTTTTTCGTTACGGAATTTCTTGATTCGGTCGCCGCGCACAAAGCCCGCGATAAAAGCTATGTAATAGCTTAAAAACATGTACTCGTAGGTACACAAAGTAAAAGATAAAATAAACAACAACAAAAGGTACATACCTAACGTCGCCACATATGGGAGATACGTTTGGGTAGATGATGCTTATATAAGGCCTTAAAGGCAGAGAAAGTCTATTGTAATCACTATATATTGTTTTGAATCGAATTTGAAATATGCATTCTTGCTTCTATATATAGGAATCCTTTGCCACGTACCAAAGTGTTTTCAAATTTCGATTTCATATGTACATTTATCTGACGCTTTGAAAAACATCGTGAGGAAACCTGCACACGCCTGCGGAGAAACTCGAAGGTTGTGTGTGAAGTCGACTAACCCGCACAGGGCCCGCGTGGTCGACTAAAGTCCGTTCGCCCTAATTCAGAGTAGGCTCGAGCACTTCGGCGCGGACGTATATGAGCTGACATAATGAAGACTTACTCATATTTGTTTGTCTCTTCACTCGTTGGGGAAGGATACGAGCTGATATGATGACTTAGACATTTAAAAGTACCTCTTATTTTATTGTTAATACACCTTTAATTTGTAATGTTACTATCTTTGTTTAATACTCTGGATTACTCTTTCTTGTATCAATGTTTTTTGTTACCTCTTTTGTTTAAACTACCTACTGTTACATTCAAATCATCATCATCATCATCATATCAGCCGGAAATCGTCCACTGCTGGACAAAGACCTCCCCCAAGGATCTCCACATAATATAATTGTTAATGAATATAAAAATAATAGTAAAAAAAATAAATGCTACAACTTTTGTTGTATCTTTTTACAAATAGCGAAGTTAGTTCTACATATGTTTTAAGAACCGCCTCCGTGGTGTAATGGTTACTCTATTAGCTTTACATCAGGAGGTCGCGGGTTCAATCCGGCGGAGTTAAACTTTGTATACAAGACTCGGTTTGGTTGGTAGAAGGACGTATTCTCAGCCAGCCTGGCTAGCTTCCACCAATCTGTCTTAAGTCTTGCCGTTAAACATCAATAATAATAGCATTAATGTGTTCCGGCATGAGGACGAGATAGCCAGTTTCTCATTGCGTTCGGAGCTTGGCTTTCTAAGAGTAAGCCCGCTTCCATATTCGGAATCATCGTCACTTACATTAGGTGAGATGATGCCAAGGGCTTACCATTGTGGACAAAAATCCACAGATCTCTTTTTTGTTAATTTGCTTTATAACTATTCCAATTTGACACTTAATTTAAAAAATCAAGATAGGAAAAATTCTAAAATAAAAGGAGTGTAAGAAACCGGCCAAAGCGAGTCAGAACCGCACACATAGGATTACGTTCCATCATACTAGATGGCGCTAGTTTCTTCAAGTTTTAAAAAAACACGTTTTTTTGTATGGAGACCTACCTTATTTTTTCACATTTTATAATTTTTATTATCTGATGTTATAGCGGCCACAGAAGTACATCAACTGTAAAAATTTTAGCTATCACGGTTCATGAAATACAGCCTGGTGACAGACGGACAGACCGATAGAGGACAGCGAAGTTATAGTAATAGGGTCCCGTTTTTACCCTTTGGGTGCGGAACCCTTTCAAGAAGTATAAATAAAAGAAGAAACTGACTAACTGACATATCAACGCGCAGCCTAAACTATTTTATTCGAGGTGTAACAGGGGGCCGCCGCCTCCTGTCCGGGAGGTGGTGGTTCGAATCCTGCCACGTACCAATGTGATTTAGAATTTCGATTTTATCCGACGTTTATCCGACGCTCTTACGGTGAAGGAAAACACTCTGAGGAAACCTGCACACGCCTGTGAGAAACTTGCACTGGGCCCACGTGGTGGGCCCGATCCCCCTAAATCAGGGTAGGCTCGAGCCCCTCGGTGGGGACGTATATGAGCTGATATGATGATGTAAGGGGGGTCCAAAGTTTGTATGTTTAAGAGTGAAGAGGTAATAAACAAACAAACATATATTTTGTATGATTTCTCTATACAAATTTTGAACCCCCGTTACACCCCTTCAATAGTTGAATTTTCAAAAATCAGTTCTTAGCAGAGATGTCTACGTCATAATTTTTATCTGTATACCAAATTTCAGCCCTATCCATTCAGTGGTTTGAGCTGTGCGTCGATAGATCGGTCAGTCAGTCAGTTTCCTTTTATATACAGGTGAGTTTTTTTTAAAGGTAAGTATGGGGAAATTCTAAACTATAAGAGATAGAGAAAAACGATCTTAGTAACCTTGATCTCAATTTTAGAGAAAATAAAAATGGCATTTTAAAAAAATAAAAAAATCTTGATATGGCTTAAAAAAAATTGTTTTTTGTTTTTTCGAGTGTATATTATCACGACACAAACCAAAAATTGTATGGAGACCATAGGTCTAAGTTGCTAGAAGTTGTTGAAATTAACGTTTTAGTTTTCTTTAATAGTTGTGTGGAAATTAAACTTACTGGCCAATTTTCAAATGAAAAAACAAAAAAACATTTAGACTTAAAAAAAACAAGTTGTGTATTTCTGTTATTCATTAAATGCATAATTTAGTCAATTAATTAGTTGCGTTGTGAATTCAATGGTGAACTAAATAGGTAAAATGCCTCAATCGTTGTCAAATTCCGAAAAAAAAATTTTATTGAGAGAGTATTATTTAAGTAACAGGAACCAAACCTTAGCAATTGACTGGTATCGTAATGAATTCCCCCTGAGAGAAAAGCCAAGGCGCCATAATTTGACTTTAATATTTAATAATTTACTGAGGTACGGAAGCTTTACGAAGCCTCACAAAAACATTCTTACATTATCAGTCGAGATGTGGAAATAAATGTTTTGTGTTTTGTCGAGAGTTTTCTGGATATTTCGTCGAGAGATATCGCTACGGAAATGTCTATTGCACAACGTATTGTAATGAGGATAATTTAAAAGTATAAATACAAACCGTATCGACAAGGCTGTAAGTCAGTATTGTTCAGAAACTTCTCAAAAGCGATCACGCGAGAAGATCAGCATTCTGTAAATGGGTAATCCACCGTGTAACACGGGACACAAATTTTTTGAGCCGAGTTCTTTGGACGGATGAGACTAACTTTTCAAATAATGGTAAACTGAGATTACTTCTCCAATTTATTCATTTCTTTTTTAAACGTTTTTATGACATAAACTTATAATGCCACGTATCATTTCAGGGATGTATAACCGGCACTCGACCCACGCGAACTAAATAGGGCTATTCCTGATTAGCAGTCTAAGTTACTTCCCACCCCTTAAATTTCTATGCAAATATTAAAAATCTGTCAAGTGTGAGTCGTACTCGCGCTAAGGAGTCCAAACTATCGATCAATCCGTTGGTACGCCGAAATGCGCGAGCGTGGAAATTACTTTCTATGCTAAATAGTAGTCTATGTCATTTTCCACCCCCTCAACCACATCTGTGCAAAAAATCATCAAATCAACATAAAGATCAACTGTGCCAAGCGGCGTCTTCCTAGACAAAAGTGCAGGGTACTCCATACAAATCGCCCAATAAATCCCCAGCTATATGGACCGGCCTACGCGCACAGCGGTTTTGATGCCTACAGAAAGAGCGATTTTGCTCATTCGTCTCAGTCGATCAGTATTCCCCAAATGGGTTGAAGGTCGAAATGAGTGAATTTATTATCTCATTCGTGCTACATTCCGAATCTCTCCCATTGTTTATATTTGAATGAGACTCGGTAGACTATATAGTCTTGCACAGAGTTATCATAGCATGTGATAAAGGACTAACCCCTCTATCCATGGCGCAAGAGAAATGGCAGGCGCTGGCTGCATTTAGCACTACTGAGAAATAGGCCATCTGGAAAGACAAAGAGTTGCACTGTAGGTTTTCCATGGATCTTTGTGAATCCTTCGTATCCATGCACTGGCTGCGCGTCGGAGACCTTTTTGCAGAGACCGCGGATTTTGTCTGTGCAATAGACGATCAGGTGGTCAAGACGAACAACTAAAGGAGGTTCATAATAAAAGATGGCACCTTGGACGTTTGTCGGTTGTGCCGTCAACCAGGGGAGACCCTGCGTCATATAACCTCCGGTTGTTCCGTGCTTGCCAATACTGAGTATTTGCACAGTCACAACTAAGCAGTCAGGATCCTACACCAAGAGATTGCTTTAAAGTATGGCCTGATATATGAGCTGATCATGATGGCCTGATATCTCGACGGTTGCCGTATTATAGGTATATGCCGGAGCCGGTTTTCTAAAGCGACCGTGCCAAGCTCTACTGGGACCGACCCATCATCACGGGCAGGACTATTCCTTCGAATAAGCCTGATATCGTGTTGTTGGATCGGGCGCAGTCAAGGGTGTTTTTGGTTGAAATCACTATCTCATACGATGAAAACCTCGTGCAGGCTGATGCCAAAAAAAGGCCAAGTACCTGGACCTGGCGCATTAAGTTACTGATATGTGGCGAGTGGAATCCGCCGAAATCATCCCCGTAGTCCTATCCGTGAACGGGCTAATTTTAGTTGACCTTGAACGTCACCTAAGGCAGCTAGATCTCCGAGGTAGACCAATAATTGCAGGAATGCAGAAAGCAGCCCTCCTCAATAATGCCCGGACAGTTCAACGCTTTCTCTCCCCGTCGCACTTGAACTCCAGCCGACTGTGCTTCCACTGGGGGTGCTCCTGCCACTTCGCCTCGTGCCAAGTGAGCAGTGTAGCTTAATTTTCGTGTTTTAAAATTATAATAATAATGGTGTGAGTGTGTGTTTGCGTGTAGATATATTTTACTATTTTTTCACAAGATTAATGTATTGATATGGTCGGTCCATTATATTTGGTCGAAGGGCGAAACACGCAAAAAATACATCAGGGTTGTTTAACAAGCCCTCCATGGTCCCACCTGGTCTGGCCTCCCTTTTTGTTTGGCCAACGTTTAAGATTCAAGATATTTAAGTAACTCGAAGGTTGTGTGTGAGTCGACTAACCCTCATTGGGCCCGCGTGGTTGAGTTTTTTTTTTTTTTTTTATTAATAGATCGCATACAAAATACATTTTGTGTTCGATTCAATTGTACATTGTAAATCTTATAATAACATAATATCAAAACTCTAAACAAAAACAAAAAAATTCCAATACATTTCAGAACAGTTATACATTTCAGAATTTCATTAATCAAAACTCTAAACAAAAACAAAAAAGTCCAATACATTTCAGAACAGTTATACATTTCAGAATTTCATTAATAAGTAGGTGTATATTGATTTGATTAGAAATCGTCCAGTGTATAACAGCACTTTTTTAGCAAAAGATCTTTGATCTTTGTTTTAAAAATATTAAGGGATTTCACCGTTTTTAGGTCATTAGGAAGTTTATTAAAGAATTTAACTTCCTGATATTTTGCACTGTGAGACACTACATTTAATTTTGGAATCAATTTGTTGTCTAAGTCTTTTCTTCTGGTTCCCAGTCTCTTACCTGTTTCCTTTTCGGTTTCATAAAAATTATTTTTAAATAAATTAGTAAGAACTACCATTATGTAGAGACTTGGTACTGTCAAAATTTTTAACTCCTTGAAGTATGGCTTACACGACTCCCAAGGTGGTATACGTTTTATAATGCGAACAGCCCTTTTCTGTGCAACAAAAGCTTTTTGTAAATTATATTTGTAGCTAGCCCCCCATGTTGCAATGCTATACCTAAGTCTGGATTCCACTAGGGAGTAATACACCGTAATCAGTTGTTCAGTAGTCAATTCATCCCTTAAACTAGTCAACGCATAGCATGCGGAACTCAAACTGCCCTCAACAGACTCCACTTCCAGCCTCCAGTTTAAGTCACAATCAATTATTAATCCTAGGAATCGTGTCATGTTCGCCTGTGGAATTACAATTCCATTCAAATACGCTTCCAGCTTATCCTTATTCCTGGCTGTTGTTCTGAACAGTATTAAGTTTGTCTTATCGGCATTTATACTTAGGTTGTTTGCATTAAACCATATTTGAAATAGACTAAAAGCATGATTAATTTTGTGGTTTAAATCCGTTAAGTTTTTGCTGGAGATAATAGCGTTCGTATCGTCCGCGAAGAGGGACAAAGTAGTATTTGAAATAGAATTAGTCATGAAATTGATGAGGTCATTTATAAAAACAATAAAAAGTAAGGGGCCCAAAATTGAGCCCTGGGGTACACCTCTGGATACACCGATAAAACTTGATTTAATGCTTAACTCGTTTGCATCTTCATCCCTGTGTTTAATTTCAACAAATTGTTTACGGTTGGTGAGGTAAGATCGAAAAAGGTCAAGGGGTTTATTTCTAACTCCATAGTAATCGAGTTTCTCAATCAATATATTATGGTCCACCGAGTCGAAAGCAGAACTTAGATCAAGGAATATGCCAGCCACCTTTTCTTTGTCGTTTATTTTCTGCATCAGATCATGCATCAAGGTATGTATGGCTTCGTTAGTACCAACTCCTTTCCGATAACCGAACTGTCGCCAGTGTAATGCTCTTTGTGAGTTCAAATGTGTAGTTAATCTTAATTTTAGGAGCTTCTCAAATATTTTGGACAGCACAGGCAAGATAGAAATTGGTCTATAGTTTTTTGGGTCAGTTTTCACCGATTTTTTATGGACAGGCATAACCTTAGCTATTTTTAACTGATCTGGAAAAATGGCTTCATTAATGCAAGCATTGTAAAAATAAACCATAGGCTCCGCCAGGATATCAACATTGTTTTTTATTAAGAATGTGGGCACTTCATCAAATCCACTAGCTTTTTTGCCGTTCATTTTGTTAACTATATTAATTATTTCATTCCGGTTTGTGAAGCTTAAATTCATGTTATCACAAATACGACAAGTGTAGGTTTTTAGTAGATTTCCAGCCATCTCCTTATCTCCAATATTATCCAGTTTGCTATGATCAAACTTTCTACTAAAGATTTCAACTACTTCCTGTGGGTCACTAATTAGCTTACTTCCTATTTTAAATTTGACACTTTCTGTATTTGTTACCCTTTTTTTGTTTCTACACTTATTTACAATTTCCCAAATTGCTTTAGCAGAATTTTTAGCTTGTTTTATCTCTGTCTGCACTGCTAAAGTTTTCGCATTTCTTAAAACCTTCTTGTAGATTCTGTTATATTCTTTCTTATAAGAAAGAAGTGATTTGTCATTATAAAAGGTATGAAGATTACTTAAAACGCGCCTCATTTTACTAGACACTTGGATACCACGAGTTCGCCAAATTAACTTCTTGTATTTTCTTAAGTTAATTTTCTTTCTCTTCTTTTTGAAACAATTTTTAAAAATCTCTGTGAATTTCGAGAGAAAACTGTTTATGCCTAGAACTTTCCAATTTATACTCTGTATTTTTGAACGGAACAGTTTAGTGGATTTTTTATTGTAAACTCTTTTGTTCACGAAAACAACGGGTTCCACATTTTTTTCGTCACAATTATTTTCAGATACTATTCTTGAAAATAGCCCCGCGTGTCCATCTGATAGACCATTTTGGTCCGTCTCCACTTCTAGTAAACTTTCTTCTGAAATGTTTGTTATTACATTATCTATGCAAGACTGGGATTCATTTCTAATAAAAGTCATCGAGTTTACCAAGTATCTGAAATTGTAGGATTTTAAAATATTAAGAAAATCATTAGTCTTTTTATCATTTGTTTGAAAATCTATATTATAGTCACCACAGATTATGCATTTTTTGTTAAAAAAGTGCTGTAGTAAAAATTCGAATTTAGTTAAAAATATATCATATTTTTTTGATATATACATATTATATTTATGTCAGTATTTAAATCTCTGACACCGCAAACCTCAAAACATTCGGCTTCACCCAAACTTTTACAGAAAATTAGTATCTCTACATTTCTATTATTATCACTTAAGATGAGTGTTCCACCTCTGCGCTTATTTGTCCTTACAAAATAATCAGCCAACCTATAATTTTCAAAATTTAGAAAAGGAGCTGATGTGTCATTCAGAAAATGTTCAATCAAACAAACAAAATGTTGTCTTTCAGATAGACTATGGAGGTAAATTTCCATCAAATCTTTTTTAGTACTTATTCCACATACATTCTGACCGAAGATGTTTAGAGTTTTAATAGTATTTGGTTGTTTAGAACTGTCTACGCTTATATTTACGGCTGTGGAGCTATTTACGTTTATAAGATTAGACTGTCCCTCCGAATTAGCAGTATTAACGAAAAAACATTTCGATATCTTTAATGAAATTAAACAAGTCGTTCATGATAATGTTCTTTGCGTATCCAGTTAGAGTTCCTCTCTTAATATTATAACAATTTGCTGTATAATTGAGATTTCCGTTGGAATCTAGCAAGTATGCGTACAGATGAACTAAATTTTTATTGTATATATGGTAATTAAAATTCTCGACTCTGTTATTAAATATATAAGCTTTAGAGTACCATCTGTAGGTTGGAAGACAAATTATTACATTTGTGTGTTGTACTTTATTCAGTTCAGTCATCATGCACTCCGCAATATCAGAATAATTACCAGATTTTTCAAAATCAGTACCTCCTATTGATATTATACAAAAGTCATCCAAAGTAAAGTTTGTTAACTTAGATTCTATTCCCACTAATAGCTGTTCTACGCCGCATCCTGGCGTCAGATAATGACAAATCTCAGCATTTTCACAACATGCACGTGCAGCTTTGGCTATTTTCTTGGATCCTCGATGATTACTCAGTATACAATTTTTTTTATTTGTTTCTTGACATTCGGTATTGTTTAGTTTTGATTCCACAAAAAGTTGTGGACTGTCATTTACCTTGTTTTTGTGGATGTTCAAAGTTATATCTATTCCTGTTTCCTGGGGTGTATATGAAATATCGGTGGAACAATCATGGTCCTGATTAAAACTCAGTCTATTTCGCTTCAGAATAGATCTTTTTTTGTGAAGACTTTGAGAGTTAGTTGCCATTCTAGCCGATGGTTTGCCGGTAGTTTTACAAATTTTGGTCAGGTGACCTATTTTTCTTTCATACACCTCATTCTTTTTTTTCAAGGCACCATTTTCCAAAATAAGCTCCTCAATGGTATAGTCAGCGGTCCTAAGTTGTTCTTGCAAGGATGATATTATTTCCTTCAATCTCATTTCAGTATCGCTAACTTCTTCATTCATTTCTGGACAGCTCATTGCGTGAGAGCTCATTACGTGAGAGCTCATTGTTGTATTTTCTATTTCCTGGTCCTCATCCGTTGGAAGTGATTGAAAGGAATTATTTACAGGTATATTATACACTTGTTTCTGGCGAACAGTGACATTTCTGATTTCTGTGGGAGACTCTAAAATCTTAATATTCTCAATACAAGATGGGCACTGCCAGGAATATTCATAATTATGTCTATTTGTAATGAGTTCATCCCCAGTAATGTTTAAGCATGCATGATGGTAACTACCTTGGCAAACACAGCACGTTACTCGCTGCATGACCATAACATTTTCATGACAAATTTTGCACTTCATGTTTAGATGATGGTAATTCGTTCAACAGCTCCAAGACTACGGCTTATTATGGCAAATGTTGAAAAAATTAAATAAAATAAACAACGCAGCACAACAATAATTACCACAGCACAGCAGTAAATGCCCCCAATGGAATTTGTTTCGCAATAACAGTTGTTCTAGCTGCGCGCAGGAAGAAAGTAACAAGCGCCATGCAAACAGGCGGCACTTACGCGTTGCTTTACCACAGTTCGACAATTTAATGTTTCCGTAAAAATACACAAAATTAAGTTGTTCTATTTTACTATTACACCAAAATATTATGCAGTAGACTTCAATTTAACTATGGTAGGTAAAATTTGATTTATATTATCACTATAGTACCACTAAACAAATAAAATACGCGGAGCAAAATAAAATACGTCAAAAAGGCCCGATCGCCCATCATTCAGGATAGGCTCGAGCCTCTCGGTAGAGACGTATATGAGTTGATCTTATGATTCAAAATAGGTGAAAATTACACTCTTTCTGATAGTCATAAAATAGTAATTACATTATGTAATTTGTGAAAAATAAAGAAATAAACAATAATTTTGTAGAAAATTTTGTATGGAAAATCTATGAACTTTTTCAAATAGAAATGCACATCTTAAGTTGGTCGACTATTCCTCGTAAACTAACAAAGCCTAATCGCCTGTGATGCACTTGTAAACTAACTATAATTATTACGTCTTACTACCTATATCCTATTTTTTACAGATTTCTCGAAATACTGGTTTAGTTGGCAGCAGACAATTAAGTCTAATAAAAATATTTTTCAATACAGTTGCTCGAAAAGTGGTCCTTTATATGCCAGCCAAGTGTGCGCAAAATTGATTTTACCGCACACGTGCTTTTACTTTATCACTTTTTTGATTTTTTGCTCGGAGGAACAAGACATTTCTAGCAAATAAAAAACAATAATAACCAAAGATACAGACTCTTCTTTAAGACTTTTCATAGGAGAATTTAAAAACTGATAGGTTGTTCCTCCGTGAGGTTAGTACATAAAGCTAGCTGATTAGATTCTCTTTGGGTTATATCTTTGTAAAGAAAAGATAATCATATTTATTCTCTTTTCTTCAAGCGCATAGGTTACACCAAGGAATAGGTCATTTTTTCCAAGAAGGTTTTAACTACTACAATAATGTTTGGGATAATATTATTATGAGCATTAAAGCTCATAATAATATTATCCCAAACATTATTGTAGTCTATTTATGATAAAATAAAATAAAACTTACGCAAGCAGACGTGTGCTAGCAATATGGCGCAATTTTCGTTAAACTGAATTGATAAGTTTTATTTGTGAAAACGAATAAAATTATTAATATATGTGTAATAAAAATATATATACTTATGTTAAGAAAAAACAAAATGGGATTACTCCCCGGACATAGCCACAAGTCGCGTAAAATAAACTTTGATTGCCGAAACCTTGATAGGTATGTACACATGTATTTTTTAATTGTCAAGGTAGTTATTTAATTTACCTGTTTTCTCATAACTGTATTGAAAAACTTTTTTTGATACATGAGTGTAAAAGATAATAACAAACTCGTGACGATAGTAAACCCTCGCCTGCGGCTCGGGCTCACAAATGTTACTCGTTTGTTATTGACCTTTTTACCAACCTTGTATCATAAATAACTATTACAAACGGGTCCCTGAGTCGAAAAATGGTTTTCACACACCCGTAAAAAACAGATCGTTTATATAATTAATTAACATTTAGCACAAATGAGCACTTAATAATGGAAAATATCGAAATTACTTCTGTAGTTATAATTAAAGAGCCTAAAAATTAAATATTCTAATCAAATAATTAAAAAAATAACATATCAATTAAACTAATTAAAATAATCCACCCATAATCGTTCCTGAATCCTGGTGCAAAGGTTCCCATGAGGCTCGCAGCATTGCATCAAATAACACAAAAAAGTTTTTCTTCAATGTCAACAAAAGCACGAAAAACATGAAAATGCACATAAAATATGAGATAGCTAGCAAAGCCCTATAAAATGCTTTAGGCGAAACATGTGCAAAGAGCTGTTTTATTTTGAAATGGCTCGCCGCATCGTTGCGTCGTCGTCGCGTCGTATTCACTCGCGCTACATATCGAGAGAACCTCAAAACGAGCAAAACGAGGCAAATTGCTTTACCACACCACAGCACCGACGTACGCAGATTGAGGCAGTTTGACATTTGACTGATGTCATCGAAATATTTTTGTTGGTGCGGTTGTCAGGGCCAGTCGCAACGTTACAAATGGCGCTCGTGTCTCGGCCCATACGTTACGTGAATGCCTCGGAAAATTCAAATATGTGCAATTTTTCGCGTTTTGTTTTACAACTGTTTGTTCAACTTGTAATCTGTATTACTCTGGTCGGTATGTTTATTTATTTTGTAATGTCACTAACATTTTTATTTATGGGCTACTAGCTGTCCCGGCGAACTTCGTTTCACCTTACACTACCCTACCCTACACTACCCTACCCTACACTACCCTACACTACACTACCCTACCCTACCCTACCCTAACTACACTACACCTACACTACACTACACTACCCTAAAACGAATAATTTTTTGACTGATATTTTTTTTTATTGATGAATATCATATTTTAATACTTGTATTATCCTATTCCAGACGAAGAAAAATGTAAAAACACAAAAATCATAAAAATTGGTCCAGCCGTTCTCGAGTTATAAATGGTGTAACTAACACGACTTTCTTTTATATATATATATATATATAAAATATAGATGTGACCTGTATAAATTTATTTGAGTTTGTAACGAATAGCAAAAGCGGACCCTGGACACTTCATACAACGGGCCAGAAATGACATTTCAAAAAAGGAATGACGGAACAAACAAAATGGCGGCGATATCCTATACGTTTGACAACCAAACTGTAACCATTCTGTATCAATCTGGGTGACGAGGGGGTGAGGTCGCAATCTAGAGAGCGGCAGGGAGTGTCCATACTGTATGTTAGTACTAATGTATATACTTAAATAAATTCTGGGCTGCTACAGTGTAGTGTCTGCCATCGACACGCTAAAAAGAAGAATGTATATACTTTGGTAAAAGGTCAGAATCAGAAATGATTTGATCCGTAGGAGAATCAAAGTAACCGACATCGCACACAAAATCGCTAAACTGAAGTGGCAGTGGACAGGGCACATAGTACATAATACAGATGACCGTTCAGGCAGTAAAGTTATTGAGCAGCGACCGCGCACCGGAAGACGTAGCGTAGGCAGTCCTGCCACACGGTGGACCGACAACCTGTTGAAGGTCGCGGAAAGCCGCTGGATGCGGGCAGCACAGGACCGGTCGTCGTGGAAATTCTTGTTGGAGGCCTTTGTCCAGCAGTGGACGTCTTTCGGCTGATATGATGATGATGAGTAATAGGTTCAATATAAGGTGCCGAAGAAATAGGGGTTCATTTTTATATATATAGATAGATTAAAAATCATATTTATTTATATGTTAGATTTATTAAATTGAGTTTGTATTTATTAAAATTAGGTTACTTATGTTTAAATGTAGTATTAGTTGTATCAATGTTCTTTTACTGGCTTGTAATTAATTAAGTGTTTTTTTGTCCTATTTGAGTCCTCTGTATATTATTGCAAAGGTCAACTGGATAAAATTCCTCTAAGGGATAAGTTCCCCTTTTTAAATAAGCTTTTTTTTTAAAAAAAAATATGTGTTTATTTTGTACAACAAAGTGTATACAAACAAACAAACTAATAAATTGTTAAACATTATCAAAAAAGGATTAAAAACTTTTTAAAGTCACTTACCATCAGGTGAGATGATGCCAAGGGCTTACCAATTGTGAATAAAATACAATCTCGACTAGAGGGAAATCGGTAATAAGAAACGAAAGATAAATTAAAAAAAAACATGTAACGCGGTACGCTAGCTGTTATTCGTTGTTTTTTCATTCGACCTTTTTTTCATTCCATATATTTGTTCTTTTACGCATGCGATGATACATGTGACTTTCCACTCAAAAACCATAAATTCGATCATCATCATCATCAGCTCATATTATAATAAACTTAATAAATTCATACCTTGATACTTTCTAAAAGTCCCATTACGGATAAGATTAATTTATGTTATTGCACGTTTGTCATTTGTATTTAAAATTTAAGTGATGCGATGTTTTTCTAATGTTTATGTTTTCTTTAGGTCTTTTACTTCTAATATAAATAAATTCTACTCAACTGTATGCACGCATCCTTGCAAATTACAGTTAAAATATAGCAATTTACATATATTAAAAACTACATTCATGTAGCGTACATACATATACTCACCGATTGCTTTAACGGTGAAGGAAAACATAGTGAAGAAACCTGCACACACCTGCGAAGGTTGTGTGTGAAGTCGACCAACCCGCACTGGGCCAGCGTGGTCGACTAGGGCCCGATCGCCCTAATTCAGGGTAGGCTCGAGCCCCTCGTTGGGAATGTATATGAGCTGATATGATGACATTAATGTACACACTGAATTAGTAAAAATCATAAAATTGCGTTTATTCCAGAACGGAGAATGGCTGAATGGTTTCTTTGGATTTTTAAAAATTTATCTTCTGTTCCTCCTAGTCGGGGGATTTTCAAAGAAGTTACCTAATCCTTTTTTGATTACGTTTTAAGATCTAGCGGCGTGTGCTATTAATTTTGTTTTTGCTTCTTCTTCTTCTTCTTTTCGAATCGATGGTTTGAATATTGACTCTTGTTATTTTATATCTTATTGGCCCAATAGGTAGCCACGCGTATGCCATTATCAGTGGCCCCCCAAAGGTCTACCATTTTTTTTGCTTATTTAGATTAAAAACCTTTGTTCAGTGAAAGAACTTATATTTTCGTATGGCTAGTAATTATATGAGTGTACCGGAGCTATTAGTTTTGGTAAAAGGTAAGTACTTTGCTGATTTGATAATTCGCCTTTCATCATCAATATATCAGCCGAAGGACGTCCACTGCTGGACAAAGGCCTCCCCTAAGGATTTACACGACGACCGGTTCTGCGCTGCCCGCATCCAGCGGTTTCCCGTGACCTTCACCATAGGTCATAGGTCCACCGAGTGGGAGGCTTACCTACACTACGTTTTCCGGTGCGTGGCCGCCACTCGATAACTTTACTGCCTAACGCTCATCTGTTCTACGAGCTATGTGCCCCGCCCACTGCTACATAAGTTTAAAAATTCTGAGAGCTATGTCGGTTATTTTGGTTTTCCTGCGGATCTCCTCATTTCTGATTCGATCACGCAGAGAAACTCCGAGCATAGCACGCTCCATTGCCCTTTGGGTGACCTTGAGCCTTCTTATGAGGCCCATAATAAGCGACCATGTCTCAGTTCCGTAAGTCACCACTGGCAACACACACTGGTCGAAGACCTTGGTCTTGAGACTACAAATCCAGGTGGTTTGTTACATTTTCTATTCTATGAATCTTTGTGAATAATCAGGACTTAATAAGGTCTACTAGACAGGGTCAAAGTATATACAGGGTGTAACATAAAGGTGTGGTAATACTTTAAGGTGGGCTTGTACCCATCAAACTGAACAACTTTCTCCATGGAACCCATAGTCAAATCGCAAAAAAAATGTGAACTTCCCATACTAAGTTGGCTGATCAGCTGATCGAGTTAGTATGGGAGAGCCAATTTTTTTTTTGCGATTTGACTATGGGTTCCATTGAGAAAGTTGTTCAGTTTGATGGGTACAAGCCCACCTTAAAGTATCACCACACCTTTATGTTACACCCTGTATATATATATATCAAATCCCAAAAAAAATGTGAACTTCCCATACTAAGTTGGCTGATCAGCTGATCGAGTTAGTATGGGAGAGCCAATTTTTTTTTGCGATTTGACTATGGGTTCCATTGAGAAAGTTGTTCAGTTTGATGGGTACAAGCCCACCTTAAAGTATCACCACACCTTTATGTTACACCCTGTATATATATATATATCAAATCCCAAAAAAAATTTTGAACTTCCCATACTAAGTTGGCTGATCAGCTGATCGAGTTAGTATGAGATAGGCAATTTTTTTTGTTGAGATTTGACTATGGGTTCTATGGGGATAGTTGTTCAGTTTCATGGGTAGAAGCACCAGTTAAAATAGTTTCAGCTAATTTTGTTAGCCCTTATATATTAGTACTAACATACAGTATGGACACTCCCTGCCGCTCTCTAGATTGCGACCTCACCCCCTCGTCACCCAGATTGATACAGATTGGTTACAGTTTAATTGTCAACCATTTAGGAATTCGCCGCCATTTCTTTTTTGAAATGTCATCTTTGGTCTGTTGTATAAAGTTTCTAGGGTGTGACTGGGTACATCACTATTCCAGAAAAAAATCTGAGTAAGGTACCTCCCATATAAACCCAAGTTATTTGTAAATTTTTCATCAAATCTGATTCAGCGGCATTTGGGACGTGAAGATATTGCGAAGCTTCCCGAACGCTGCCCAGCCGAGTTGGATTCGACGATTGATCTCTTTCTCGAAGTTGGACCTAACTAACTGGCTTGTTTGTCCCAGGTACACATATTCGGAAACAAAAATTCGCCTTTACAATCAAATGTGTGCTTTGTTTTTTGCATTTTTTTAAAATTCCCCATTGGTAAGCCCTTGGCATCATCTTACCGTAATTTTGACGATGATGTGACCATCAGTAAGTGACGATGATGCCGAAGATAGAAGCGGGCTAACTAAGATTCCCCAACGCAATGGAGAACTGGCTATCGGCTATCGGAGCCGGAACACATCATTATTGTTAATTGTTGTTGTTGTTGATGTTTGGCGGCAAGACTTGGATAAGATGGTGGTAGCTAGCCAGGTGGGCTTAGAAAATGCCCTACCACCAACCAAACCGAGTCTTACAAGTTGACCCACCTGAGAATTGAACCCGCGACCTCCTGGTGTGAAGCAAATTGACTAAACATTATGCCACGGAGGCGGTTAATTTTTGGCAACTCGCGTCGAAACCGCTAAAAGTTATCGCAGTATTCGCTGTCCGCATACAATATCATTGTCACCCCTGTTTCTGTACGCAAATTGCTTGGCAAAGTGCTATGAAGCAATATAAATAAATGCCTAAAAGGATTTTTCATCTGAGCTATTTCGTCCGGGGGTTTTTTATCTATGATTTTTCATAGGAGGTGCCTGTCGGGAGTTTTAAGGGTTCCGTGCCCAATGGGACCCTATTACTTAAGACTCCGCTGTCCGTCCGTCTGTCTGTATGTCTGTCCGTCTGTCACCAGGCTGTATTTCATGAACCGTGACAGCTATACAGTTGAAATTTTCACAGATGATGTATTTCTGTTGCCGCTATAACAATAAATACTAAAAATTAGGAAAAGTAAAATAATAAGCGGGCCTCCAAACAAAAAATGTGTTTTTTTAAACGTGAAGAAATTGGCACCATCTAGTAAGATGGTACGGAACCCTTTGTACTATGGCCATCTAGTATGATGGTACGGAACCTTTTGTACTAGCGCCATCTAGTATGATGGTACGTAACCCTTTGTCTAGCGCCATCTAGTATGATGGTACGTAACCCTTTGTCTAGCGCCATCTAGTATGATGGTACGTAACCCTTTATCTAGCGCCATCTAGTATGATGGTACGTAACCCTTTGTCTAGCGCCATCTAGTATGATGGTACGTAACCCTTTGTCTAGCGCCATCTAGTATGATGGTACGGAACCCTTTGTCTAGCGCCATCTAGTATGATGGTACGGAACCCTTTGTCTAGCGCCATCTAGTATGATGGTACGTAACCCTTTGTCTAGCGCCATCTAGTATGATGGTACGTAACCCTTTGTCTAGCGCCATCTAGTATGATGGTACGGAACCCTTTGTCTAGCGCCATCTAGTATGATGGTACGGAACCCTTTGTCTAGCGCCATCTAGTATGATGGTACGTAACCCTTTGTCTAGCGCCATCTAGTATGATGGTACGGAACCCTTTGTCTAGCGCCATCTAGTATGATGGTACGGAACCCTTTGTCTAGCGCCATCTAGTATAATGGTACGTAACCCTTTGTCTAGCGCCATCTAGTATGATGGTACGTAACCCTTTATCTAGCGCCATCTAGTATGATGGTACGTAACCCTTTGTCTAGCGCCATCTAGTATGATGGTACGTAACCCTTTGTCTAGCGCCATCTAGTATGATGGTACGGAACCCTTTGTCTAGCGCCATCTAGTATGATGGTACGGAACCCTTTGTCTAGCGCCATCTAGTATGATGGTACGTAACCCTTTGTCTAGCGCCATCTAGTATGATGGTACGGAACCCTTTGTCTAGCGCCATCTAGTATGATGGTACGGAACCCTTTGTCTAGCGCCATCTAGTATAATGGTACGTAACCCTTTGTCTAGCGCCATCTAGTATGATGGTACGGAACCCTTTGTCTAGCGCCATCTAGTATGATGGTACGGAACCCTTTGTCTAGCGCCATCTAGTATGATGGTACGTAACCCTTTGTCTAGCGCCATCTAGTATGATGGTACGGAACCCTTTGTCTAGCGCCATCTAGTATGATGGTACGGAACCCTTTGTCTAGCGCCATCTAGTATGATGGTACGTAACCCTTTGTCTAGCGCCATCTAGTATGATGGTACGGAACCCTTTGTCTAGCGCCATCTAGTATGATGGTACGGAACCCTTTGTCTAGCGCCATCTAGTATGATGGTACGTAACCCTTTGTCTAGCGCCATCTAGTATGATGGTACGGAACCCTTTGTTGTGCGGTTGTAACTCGCACTTGGCCAGTTTTTACCTTCGTGTGTCGATGGAGTAAAAGAAGTTTATGTAACTATCCAAGAAGCCGAGTACAAGTTTTTAACAAAAATGCACTCTGTATTACTAGTAGATAGATATCAAAATACATTTGTCAACCACACTGAGCACAGGTACTTTCTCACGAATCCTTCACCGCCTGTCGTAGTCGGGCATACACGTCATATCAGCCGACGGACGTCCACTGCTGGACATAGGCCTTCCCCAAAGATTTCCATGACAATCGGTTCTTCGCTGCCCGCATCCAGCGGCTTCCCGCGACCTTCACCAGGTCATCGGTCCACCGAGTGGGAGGCCTGCCTACGCTACGTACAGAACATTCATTTTCCTACCACGGTACAGTAAATATGAGTCATCATATTAGCTCATATATATCTCCACCGAGGGGCTCGAGCCTACCCTGAATTAGGGCGATCGGGCATTAGTCGACCACGCGGGCCCAGTGCGGGTTGGTCGACTTCACACACAACCTTCGTGTTTCTTTGCAGGTATGTGCAGGTTTCCTCACTATGTTTTCCTTCACCGTTAAAGCAATCGATAAGTATATGCACGTAAGTTTTGAAAAACTTATTGTTACATTGACCGTCCGGATTTGAACCCGGCACCTCTGGTTAGGTGAACCGAATCGTTACCGGTTGAACCACCGACGCTTAAATTAATTAAAGTAAATAGTAAATGTGAGTATTTCGCCGCAATTTAAACTTGCGATTGTCCCGTATCGGAGAAGAGATCATAGCCCCGGCAACACCTAATAATATACACTTAGTATCGATCCTCATGTGAACAGCGCCCTATTTAAGAGCAAACTCGGCCACTGTTTCAGTGGCTGGTGTCTATTCTTGTCACCGGGCCAGTTTTTAGGGTTCCGTGTGCCCTAAGAAGAACCCTTACCTATAATATTGTGCTGACCGTCCATCAGTAACAGAAATACAAAACCACGTATACATAAATACTTACGTATTTATTTTCTTCAACATTATTTCGTGTCAGCGATGGACGAAGGAGTTAAGGAGGTATTGTGATGGTAAAAAAACGCAGTTGGTATATAAGGTGACTTTTAATTAGTTCTTGATAGCAAAGGATATGAATGTACTCGTGATTACAAACACCTTTCTCAAAGAAACTAGTTAAATATGAAAAAAAAAATTTTTGGTCCTTTATACATTTTTGCCGATTTGTTATCGAGGACCATTTTTTTTTTCCGAATTGACATATTGTTTCTTTGGGAAAGTTGTTTGTAATCACGGATACGTGCATATGTTTTGTTATCAAGAACTAATTAAAAGTCACCCTGTATAGATCTGGATTAATTGTCTTAAACTAAGGATCTAAAAACAAAAAAAACATAAAAAATGCACGTGTATGTGTGTGCGTCCATCCGGTGGTCTAGTCCCTAAAACTACTGGACGGATTTTGATAAAATTTGGGTGAGAGCAATATTATTTTCTATATCTGTAAAATTTTAACTATCTTGTTTTTTTAGGGTTGCACCATAGTATTTTTTTTGTTAACTGACTAATGATTGTAACGAGTTCGATGAAACTCTGTACGTTACTTTAACTTTATATGGCCTACACAGCACGCGTTAGTTCATTATTCCAAGTAAAATCGGAATAAAAATCCCATAAAAATCCAGGTTCTTCATGAATTTTTCTCATAAAAAGCAATATTAAAAATTTTGAAAAATCCCACGACGTTTAAAATGAAATTGAAATAGGATAAAATAATTAAAAAACCCCCATTTAAAGAATTTATGGAACTAGTGATAATTAACATACAAAAAACTTTTCTAAGAAGTTTTGATCTCGGACATATGAACAACAGAGTATCAGTTTTCATAGCACTTCCCTACGTACCTATTTGGTTCCGCAAGATGTAGATGTGGCAATTAAATCTTCAACTCCCTATGAACTTAATAAAAACCAAAGAAAATCCGTTCGGGGCTGCCATCAAATGAACTGGTTTTGTTGATTTATAGTAACGTGAATAATTTGGAGATATTTTATTGCTCTACTTATTTATATTATGTTAAAATTTAAAAGAGTGATGGCAGCCCCCGACAGATTTTCTTGGGTTTTTATTAAGTTCATAGGGAGTTAAATATTTAATTGCCACATCTACATCTTGCGGAACCAAATAGGTACGTAGGGAAGTGCTATGAAAACTGATACTGTGTTGTTCATATGTCAGCCTCTGCGAGAGGTAAAATCTTCTTACAAAAGGTTTTTACGTTAATTATCACTAGTAACATACATTCTTTAAGTCGGGGTTTTTAATTATTTTATCCTTTTTCAATTTCATTTTAAACGTTGTGGGGTTTTTAAAATTTTTTAATTTTGCTTTTTATTTTAAAATTTTCAAAGAGCATAGGTATATACTATAGATATAGGGTAGGCTAGAGCCCCTCGGTGGGGACATATATATGTCCAAATCGGAGTAGTAATTTTGGTTTTGCACAAAAAAATGTAAACTGCAGCACCTCCTGGTAATTTTTTATCGTAACACATATATAAGTACATGCACAAATCGAACCCGAACCCATCACTGAAAACCGTATCAAAATTAGAGTAGCAGTTTTGGAGATAAATGGCAACATTGCTTTGTACAAAAAAATGTTTACTGCAGCGCCCTCTGGTGAGTTGTCACTGTAATACCTATCTAAGAACATGCAATAATCAAACCAGGACCCATCACTGAAAACCGCATCAAAATCGGACTAGTAGTTTTAAAGATAAATGGTGACATTGGTTTTTATAAAAAATGTTTACTGCAGCGCCCCTTGGTGAATTTTCATCGTTACTCATATATTAGAACATGCACCAATCAAATCCAAACCCATCACTGAAAACCGCATTCAAATTGTATACTCGTAGTTTTGGAGATAAATAGCAACATTGCTTTGTACAAACAAATGTTTACTGCAGCGCCCCCTGGTGAGTTGTCATCGTAAAACTTATCTAAGAATATGCACCAATCAAACCAGAACCCATCACTGAAAACCGCATCAGAATCAGACTAGTAGGGTTGCTCGATAGACGAAAAATATGGCACAGAGTGCCCCACGCTTTTTCACAATAATACTAGTAATTTGTTAATTATTATTTTCAACTTATATTAAGAATTATATTTTACTTTTTAGTCTGATGTACTTTAAAAGCGTGTTTTTTAGTTTTTTTAAACTCTATTTATTTCTTCAAGGATGTACAAAATATTTAATACTTACATGATCGCGGAGCTGGTAAACTGTCTTTGACTCTCACAGGACAGGCTTCGCCTAGTGTGGGGGTCGCAAGTAAACTAATCTTATGTATCTATTTTTGGCAAATAAACTTTTTATTCTTTTATTCTTATTCGTAAAGGAATTAAATTAAGTTACAAAGGAAATACCAAATACAATTTAGAAATAAGAATGACATAATATCATGACATAGTAAGCTTTGGTTAGGTTATTATTTTGTACAGTTTTCTTGGAAAAAGCTGATCAGTTTGATAGGTAGCATTTACTATGAGCCGCTTTTCAGCGGATGAAAAGGCACTCATATGTTTTATATCCACAATTAATAAGCCCTTCATATTAACTGATGGTAAGTGACGATGATGCCGAAGATGGAAGCGGCTTTACCCAGATTCCGCAACGCAAAGGAGATCTTATCTTCAAGCCGGAACACATCAATGATGTTAACACTCGCGGCAAGACTTAGATAAGATGGTGGTAGCTAGCCAGGTAGGTGGGCTATAAAAATGCCCAACCAAGCCGAGTCTTACAAAGTTGACCCCGCCAGGAATCGAACCCGCGACCTCCAAGCGAATGGACTAACCATTACACCACAAAGGCGATTAAAAGGCCAAATCACTTGCACAGTATGTTAAGGAGCCATCTTTTCGGACTTATATATATTTAGTTACTAAGAATTATTTGTATAATTTTCATCCGGATGATAGTGAAAATAATTCCTAGACTGAAAATAAAAATAATTTAAATACATGAAATAAATAGCTCAAAAGTACCTTTTAAGCTTCACATTTATAAGCTGTAAGAAGTCTTGTAATTTAGGCGTAAACTTAAAAGTGGTATTTTTGCGTTATCTGTTTCATGTATTTATATTATTTTTATTTTCAGTCTAGGAATAAAAAAAAAATCTTAGTAACTAAGAATTTTTTCCATTGGGGAGTTCTAGTTTAGCGTTTTAAATGATTATAAATATCAATTTTTGTAATAAATAAAAAGAGGGTATCCGAAAAAGGTTTCCGAACATGCTGCGTAGTAGATCGTAGCACGTTCGTAGTAGTGGACGAGAAGCTTTAAAATTCTCCTTTCAAAAGTCTGATAGAAGATTCTGTATCTAAGATTTATTTGCTACAGTAGAAATTTAAAAAAAGTGGCAAAGGCACGAGTGCGGTAAAAGCAAGTAAACTGGCATACAAAGTACCACACAATAGCTATTTTGAAATTGGCATAAAAATGATATTGATACTCGTGGCTGGCCTGTCGCACTCTGCGCAGTAGGTATGAAAATGTACCTGCCCCGTGTAAGGTGCAAATTCAGTAGTCAGAAGAGATTAGAGTTAGAGAAGAGAAAGATCTGGATATTCTTTGTAACTGGCTTCAATCGAACCTTTTGACAATTAATGTCCTAAAAACTTCATATATTATCTTCAAAGCTAAAAACAAACCTATAACCGAATTCACACCTATAAAAATCAATGATGTTCCAATAATGCAGAAAAACACAGAAAGATATCTAGGATTACACATGGACAGCCGATTAACGTGGGACGCACACATTAATTACATTAAAAAGAAACTATCTTCACTTATAGGTTCCCTACGTGGCATTACACGTTGTATACCACGGAAAATACGTATGACAGTTTATAACTCTCTAGTTAAATCTCATCTTTTATATTTAATTGAAATATGGGGCACTGCAAGCAAAACCAAACTATCCGAATTGCAAATCATCCAAAATAAACTAATTAAAATGCTATTCCATTACCCCTACTTAACCTCAACTACTAAAGTATACCAAGAAACTAATTTAATGAACATACAGCAACTGTTCTCCTACCAAACATGCATTCTTATCAGAAAGATACTTAAAAAAAACATCCATACATCAATCGTACTTACCAAACCAAACCATGCATCTAAACGCAGCACCAGACGTACCAGCTACCTTGCATTACCAACAATTAGAACAAACTACGGTAAACGAATGTTTACGTATGAGGGAGTGCAACTTTACAATAGGTTACCCTCATCCATCAAAGAGATTCACTCATTTAATCAATTTAAGCGCAAATTAGCTATACATATCTTGTCTAACTAAAATAAAATATACTATTTTCTTATTTGTTTGTTGTGGAGAGCCAGTTTGTAATTATATTTTTAATTATAATCATGACTATGTGTGTGATTCATATTTTTGTGATCTGTGCGGTGTGAATGACTTTAAATCAATTACTTATATTTAAGTCTTCTTCTCATGTAAGTGGCATTTTGTCTTTTATGAGAATAAATATCTTTAAACCTAGAGTTACACGATAGAAAGAGAGGCAACTTGCAGGTGAATATAACTGTAGGTAATTAGTGTTGTGCGACCTGAATTTGCACTTTATTGTGTCGTAGCGAGAGTCGCCATTCATTTAAATGATTTTGCGGAGTTAACCTTCTTTTACGTAGTAAATAGTCTTTATTATTTGCTCGTGGGAAGTAGGTGACTGTATGTTTGTTGCGCAGGCGCAGGGAGGTGAGCGGAGGCGCGCCCGGACAAGATGGCCGCGCCGGCCAGCTGATAGCATGCGGTCGGCGGCGCGGCTGCCCGCCCCGACCTAGCCGACACCACGAGCGCATTCACGGGTGAGTGCATTCAAATCATCATGTCAGCTCATATACGTCCCCACCGAGGGGCTCGAACCTACCCTGAATTAGGGCGATCGGGCCTTAGTCGACCACGCGAGCCCAGTGCGGGTTGGTCGACTTCACACACAACCTGCGAGTTTCTTCGCAAGCGTGTGCAGGTTTCCTCACGATGTTTTCCTTCACCGTAAGAGCTTCGAATCAACATACATCATCATCATATCAGCCGAAGGACGTCCACTGCTGGACATAAGCCTTCCCCAAGGATCTCCACGACGACCGGTTCTGCGCTGCCCGCATCCAGGGGCTTCCCGCGACCTTCACCAGGTCATCGGTCACACCGAGTGGGAGGCCTGCCTACACTACGCTTTCCGGTGCGTGGTCGCCACTCGAGAACTTTACTGCCCCAACGGCCATATGTTCTACGAGCAATGTGCCCCGCCCACTGCCACTTGTCGGTTACTTTGGTTCTCCTACGGATCTCCTCCGTACATATGAAATCTCAATTCGAAATCACATTGGTACGTGGCAGGATTCGAACAACGACCTCCCGGGTAGGAGGCGCCTAACCTAGCCGTTACGCCACCGACGCTCTGTATTCAAATAACACTAATAAATACAACTCCACCCGCTATTCTACATAGGTTTTTTTTATCCAAAATAGGAATAACGAATGCTAGTCATCAGATTTACTTTTTATCATCTGTCAAAAACGACATTTTGTTCTAAAAATGTTGGAAATACCTAGGCGTGATGTCATAGTTTTGCAACGTCATTTATGTACTCATTTTGTGATTTTGGTGAGTTAATAATCGAAGACTTGATGGAAAACAAAACGAGCTAGGTTTTCCGAAGTTTCAGTAGGAGGGCAATTTAGTGATCAAGAGTTCATAATTTATTTCTGATGCTGTCGTCATCCCTATTAATAAGCCCTTGACATCATCTCACCTGATGGTAAGTGACGATGATGCCGACGATGGAACATTCCCCAACGTAATGGGGAACTGGCTATCTTATCTTCAAGCCGGAACACATCAATGCTGTCAACATTGATGTTTGGCGGCAAGACTTAGATAAGATGGTGGTAGCTAGCCAGACGGGCTTAGAAAATGCCCTACCACCAACAAAACCGAGTCTTACAAAGTTAGACCCCTCCAGGATTCGAACTCGCGACCTCCAAGTGTGAAACGAATGGGCTAACCATTACGCTACAAAAGCACTTGACGACCTAAGAAAGAATTTCAGGGGTTATTTTTTAAATTCTGTATTCGCTTGTCCTTCTATTTGAATTGACCCTGCCAAATTTTTTTTTGGTACAGCTGTCGCAGGCATAATGTATTTTTTTTATTTATTTTTTATTCACAATTGGTAAACCCTTGACAACATCTCACCTGATGGTAAGTGACGATGTTGCCGAAGATGGAAGCGGGCTTACCAAGATTCCCCAACGCAATGGGGAGCTATAATTCGTATCGTATGTACCTATAATTCGTTATTATACATACGGTCAGGCAAATGTCAGGCAAATTATATAATGGCGAGGGCGAGGCTAACCTAACATCGTTCGCTTCGCGAGCTCATTTACAATCTGCCGTACAGCATTTTGACAATTAGCCTGACTCGGCATTGACCGTTTATATACGGACGAATTTACTCAATTTGCTTGGCTCGGCATTTTACAATCTGTGTATAAAATTTTACATTTTGCCTGACCGTTTACATAAGGACGAATTATTACAAACAAATTGCCTGAATCGGCGTACAGCATTTTACATTTTGCCTGACCGTTTACATACGGACGAATTATACAATTTGCCAGACCGTATGTAAAATTACTAATCATACAATTTGCCTGCCACATAGCCATAACGAAACAAAATATGATAATTTATGAAAAAGTTTAAATTATGGTTTAGGAGGGCGGTGACAGGAAAGTGAATGGCAAGATTTGAATGGCTTAGGTAGTCAAATATTTGTATTTCAAATATTTTTTTTTCAAATATTTATTTTTGAGATCGACATCTACCTATCTAGTTAGTCACTCTGCAGTTTACATTTAATGATTTAAAGTCATTAAATTTAGAGATGGACGTATATCTAGTTAACCACTCTGCCGTTCACATTTAATGCTTTAAAGTCATTAAATTTTAAGATGGACGTATATCTAGTTAGTCATTCTGCCGTTTACCTTTAATGCTTTAAAGTCATTAAATTTTATGATGGACGTATATCTAGTTAGTCACTCTGCCGATCACCTTTAATGCTTTAAAGTCATTAACTTTTAAGATGGACATATATCTAGTTGGGCACTCTGCCGTTCACATTTAATGCTTTAAAATCATTAAATTTTATGATGGACGTATATCTAGTTAGTCACTCTGCCGTTCACCTTTGATGCTTTAAAGTCATTAAATTTAAGATGGACGTATATCTAGTTAGGCACTCTGCCGTTGACATTAAATGCTTTCAAGTCATTAAATTTTATGATGGACGTATATCTAGTTAGTCACTCTGCCGATCACCTTTAATGCTTTTATGTCATTAAATTTTGAGATGGACGTATATCTAGTTAGTCACTCTGCCGTTCACATTTAATGCTTTAAAGTCATTTAATTTAAAGGTGGACGTATATCTAGTTAGTCATTTTGCCTTTCACCTTTAATGCTTTAAAGTCATTTATTTTAAGATGAACGTATATCTAGTTAGTCACTCTGCCGATCACCTTTAATGCTTTAAAGTCATTAAATTTTAAGATGGACGTATATCTAGTTAGGCACTCTGCCATTCACATTTTATGCTTTGAAGTCATTTAATTTTGAGACGAACGTCTATCTAGTTGATTACTCTGCCGTTCACATTTATTGTTTTAAGTCATTAAATTTTGAGAGGGACGTCTATCTAGTTAGTCACACTGCCGTTCACATTCAATGATTTAAGGTCATTCAATTTTGAGATGGACGTCTGTCTAGTGGATCACTCTGCCGTTCACATTTAATGCTTTTAAGTCATTTAATTTTGAGATGGACGTCTATCTAGTTAGTCACTCTGCCGTTCACATTTAATGCTTTAAAGTAATTAAATTTTTAGATGGACGTCTATCTAGTTAGTAACTCTGCCGTTTACATTTAATGCTTTAAAGTCATTAAATTTTAAGATGGACGTATGTCTAGTTAGGCACTCTGCCGTTCACATTTAATGCTTTGAAGTCATTCAATTTTGAGATGGACGTCTATCTATTTGATCACTCTGCCGTTCACATTGAATGACTTAAAGTCACTAAATTTTGAGAGGGACGTCTATCTAGTTGATCACTCTGCCGTTCATATTTAATGATTTAAAGTCATTAAATTTTGAGATGGACGTCTATCTAGGTAGTCACTCTGCCGTTCACATTTAATGTTTTAAAGTCATTAAGTTTTGAGATGGACGTCTATCAAGTTAGTCACACTGCCGTTCACATTCAATGATTTAAGGTCATTCAATTTTGAGATAGATGTCTGTCTAGTTAGTCACTCTGCCGTTCACATTTAATGCTTTAAAAGTCATTAAATTTTTAGATGGACGTCTATCTAGTTAGTCACTCTGCCGTTCACATTTAATGCTTTAAAGTCATTGAGTTTTGAGATGGACGTCTATCTAGTTGATTACTCTGCCGTTAACATTTAATGATTTAAAGTCATCAAATTTTGAGACAGAAGTCTATCTAGTTAGTCACTCTGCCATTCACATTTAATGCTTTGAATTCATTTAATTTTGAGACGAACGTCTATCTAGTTGATTACTCTGCCGTTCACATTTAATGATTTAAAGTTAATAAAATTTTGAGATGGACGTCTATCTAGTTGATCACTCTGCAGTTCACGTTGAGTTTAAAGAAATTTATTCCCATAAAGACAGCAGTCACTTACATGAGAAAAAATATAAATATTATACTTAATAAAGTACAATTTGTAAGTTTGTGTTCGCTCGTTTTGGAAACATAAAAAATAATATATATATATTAAGATTTGTGTGTTTGCAGGGTCATTCATCACATCGATATTTGGCTAATAATGTATAATATCTTCCAAAATATATTGGTAAAGTTTACGTTTAAATGTGTTGAATGACTCCGCATTTTTTACATGTGAGGGTAGTTTGTTGTACAGTCGTGCCCCCTCAAAAGTAAACATTTTTTTACCATAATTAGTTCGTGCCTTCGGTAGAACCAGATAACTAGCGCGTCTCGTTATTCTTTTAGTTACATGCCTTAATTGGGTAAGTGAGATAGTTGTGTGAATAGTTTTGTTAAGGATTTTGCGAATAAGTAGGCAGGTTTGATAAATATAAAGTTGTTTTAGGTTCATTAATTTTGTTTCTTTGTATATTATTGAGGTAGATGTTAGGTAGGGATAATTGAAAAGCATTTTGATCAATTTGTTTTGAGCTACTTGTAGTTCTAGTATTTTAGTTTTGGAAGCGCTGCCCCAGATTTCTAATAGATAAAGTAGGTGTGATTTGACAAGGGAGTTATAGATGGTGAATTTAATATGGCGTGGAATGCATCGTACTGTGTTACGGAGGGAGCCCATTAGGGATGACAGCTTATTTTTTATATATTCTATTTGAGTGTTCCATGACAGGTGTGTATCCATTCTTAGGCCTAGATATTTTTCACAGCTTTTTTCTTGGATAGGTATATTATTGATGGTTAGAGCTTCATAGGAAGAGATATGTTTGTTTTTAGCCTTAAAAATGATATAGGAAGTTTTTGAAATATTTATGGTTAGGAGATTATCCTGGAGCCAATTAAAAACTTTATTCAGATCTTCTTGTACGAGTGACGTAATGTCGTTTATCGAGGAACCAAAGTAGAACAGGCACGTATCATCTGCGTATAAAGTTAAATGTCCATGTAAGCCTATGTCACAGATGTTATTAATGTAAATTAAAAAAAGCAAAGGTCCTAAAATGGAGCCCTGCGGGACACCGCACGTTACCGGGAGGGCTGTACTCTGTTGTTCTTGTATTTTTACTATTTGCTGTCTCTTTTCAAGATATGATTGTAACATTTTCAATGCATTCCCTCTGACACCTATCCTCTCCAGCTTATTTAGCAGTATGTTATGGCTTACTGTATCAAACGCCTTTTTCAGGTCAATAAAAACACCTAAAACGTTTAATGCTTGAAAGTCATAAAATTTTGAGAGAGACGTCTATCTTCTTAGTCACTGTGCCATTCACTTTCAACGATTTAAAGTCATTAAATTTTGAGATGGACATATATCTAGTTCGTCACTCTGCCATTCACATTCAATGATTTTAGGTCATTAAATTTTGAGATGGACATCTATCTAGTTAGTCACTGCCATTCACATTTAATGCTTTAAAGTCATTAAATTTTGAAATGGACGTCTATCTAGTAAGTCACTCTGCCGTTCACATTAGGTTTAAAGATACTTTATTCTCATTAAAGACGTATGCCACTTACATGAGAAAACAAAAGAAACAAAATAAACAACTCAAATAGGTAAACAGTCGTCGTTCCGTAATTTGATTTAGTCTTAAGACGTGAGTAAACTATCTTTCTGAAGAATTTATAGTACTAAATTTATTTTAGATTGACTAAATGATTCACTTTTTCTTACAATTGTGGGTAACTTATTGTAAAGTTGTGCAGCCTCGTAAGTAAGCATTTGTTTACCGAAGTTAGTTCTCGGCTTTGGTAGCACTAGGTAGCTTGCTCGTCTCGTGCTGCGTTTAGTCACGTGTTTTACGGAGATTGGAAAAGTTATCCCGAACAACGCATGTCATGGGCCCGTCTATATACTCGTACAACAGACTACCTGCTGATATCCGAGAAATCCGAGAAATTCTATTTTTAAAAGTAAACTCAAAAACTGGCTCGTCGACAATGACTTATATATTACTGACGTAAGGACCCGGCCAACGCGCGCGACTCATGCTCCCAGGAAATTGGTGCGAAAATCGAAAGTTTCGCACACTCGCGACTCAGTCGTCTGCGGGAAATTGTACAGTGCGGTGGAAAGATATTCCATATAAAACTGCCTTATTGTGTTGTTAGAGGCTGTAAAAATCATGGAAGAAAGTCTGAAAAGAAACATGGGTTGTCGTATCATCTTTAAATAACCTTACATTGTATTTTTTCTTGTAAACAAATTAAATCAACGAATTTGTAAGGCGACAATTCTACCAAGGTTCTTTTAACGCGGCACTGACGTCAGCTCTCGCCCACGCTAGTTCGTACGAGTTATGTCAGATGGCGCTACTTTTTGCTTGTATGAAGACAATCTGAGTGAAATATGGAGACGAAAGGATTCTTCTGTCCAAATCTGTGCTCGTCGAGCAGTCTTTCTGCAGTCATAATGGGTTTTTGACTATTAAAACTAATTAATGTCCCACAGTTGGAAAATTGTACTATTTTGTGTTTTTTATTTTCTTTTAGTAAATAACATACCTTGGTTACGGCCAGTGACTTATATATTACTGGCGTAAGGACCCGGCTAACGCGCGCGACTAATGCTCCCAGCGAATTGGTGCGAAAATCGAAAGTTTCGCACACTCGCGACTCAGTCGTCTGCGGGCAATTGTACAGTGCGGTGGAAAGATATTCCATATAAAAATGCCTTATTGTGTTGTTAGAGGCTGTAAAAATCATGAAAGAAAGGTTAAAAAAACATGGGATGTCGTATCATCGTTAAGTAATTGTATTTTTTTCTTGTTAACAAATTAAATAAATGAATTTTTAAAGCGACAATTCTACCAAGGTTCTGTTAACGCGGCACTGACGTCAACTCTCGCCCACGCTAGTTCGTACGAGTAACGTACAAGAAAATCTGAATAAAATATGGAGACGGGCGGATCCTTATGTTCAAATCTGTGGTTACGGCTATCTTTAAATGTCAATTTTTATGTAATTTATGTCTACGTGGGTAAGTGTGATTGATGTATGAATAGGTTTAGTTATTTGAGAATTAAATGCTTTAAAGCCATTAAATTTTGAGATGGACGTCTATCTAGTTAGTCTGCTGTTCGCATTTAATGCTTCAGTCATTAAATTTCAATACTCATGTTATCACTAACCATCTTCGGCATCATCATCACTTACCGTCAGGTGAGATGATGCCAAGGGCTTACCAATTGTGAATAAAAAAAATGGCTGTCATAAGTAATGCAGAGGTCCCTGTGCATACAAATTTTGTTTTTTGAAAATAATAGTACATTAGTACTAATATATTATATACCTTGGTAATAGTGACTTTATTGATTAAATATATAAATTTCGGTTTATTTTATAAAATTAATTTCATGCTAATCATCTTTTTGTGAGGCGTTTCTAATTATCCCCCAGGGATTTTAATTTAATGCATTTGTACGTATTTGTAAGGAAGTAAACAAACAGAAAACTTAGTTACAAGGGTCCCCAGACATTGAATTATCTTCCCAAAACTTAGTCGAAGACCAGAGCAATAAGTGCTATGCTTCCAGTACGTTTCTCAGGCCCGTAAATTGTCTAATCTAATACGGTAAACTCGCTTTTGGGTCCACTTGATAACCAATTCAAAAACTTTTCATATCCCCCCTTAAATTTCAGGGGAATAAAAAGCATAAAAGTTTAATTTCGATATTTGTCTCAACTTTCGCCAAGTTTCGTGAGCGGTATTTAAGCAAATTTTCGTAACAAAGAGGAATAAAAACTTGATGGGCTTCGAGTGTAACTTTTCTTTAATTTATATCTTATTATTTGAACATAACTTAAATTTTATTCAAGATAAGATGTTTAGTAAGTAAGTAAATTAAGTAATTCTTTATTCGTTTTTAAACAAGGTACTTAAAGTGAAATGTTCTTTTTAACAATAGAGAATCACTTGTTTAGCCATTAATACAGCATGCAAATGGTAACACAGCAATAAAAAATTTCCTTTCCTTTCTTTTCTTCTGTTCTCTTCTATTTTCTTCTCTTCTCTTTTCTTCTCTTTTTCTTTTATTTTCCTTTCCATTTCTTTTCTTTATTCACGTTAATTTTTTTTTAATTCCGCACCACTAACCCGTGATCCAAAAACTCATGAAGAGAGTTGAACATGTTTGCCATTTGTGTAGACATTTTTTAAACTTGTTTTATGGAAGGTCTTTGTATGATTCTGGCATTTTGTTATATATAACGTAACCCATCCAGTATTTTTTTTTTTGTAACAGGTCGTCTTTGGAACGTCGCTCATATCCAGCCTATCAGGATTTATTTTTACTCTGGCATTTACTTATTGCGCTTGTTGGTAAAACGATTTCTCATATCGTTTTACAAATTTAGCCACCTCAAAAATGTAAAGGCATGGTAGCGGCAAGATCTTTAAGCTCCTAAATAGCGGTCTACAAGATACGTCTTGTGCTATTCCGTATATTGCGCGTATACATTTTTTTTGGGCAATGAAATAGTAGCTTATGAAACTTTTGCATACCTAGTTAAGTGCAGTTTCATACACTATTTTATCTAATCTCATACATTTGGAGTGAATCAACTAAACAACAAAGATCAAAGTTAAAAGAGTAAGAAAAAAAAATCTCACGAAATTCAGTACCTACCACAAAACGTGTCATAAGTGCCAAACCCCAGCACATACATCACCGCGCTTGCGCTGAAGCGGACGCTGTTACAGACAGGTAAAAACAATGCTTTCACTGATCTCAGACATTTTTAAGCAAGAATGAAAATTATCCACGTATTTAACGAATGGCGCCAAAACCTAGCACATCACCGCGCAATCGTTAAAGCGGGCGCTGTCACAGACAAGTAAAACTGGAATGAAAACTTTTTGTAATGTTGTAAAAATGGCGCGAACCGCATGTGAGTTCCAATAAAGAAAATGTTGATATGGAACTTCGTTGGTGATATTAACTTTTTGGATTAACTTGTATCGTAATGGAAAAAAAATACTTTATAACATTATTTTGTTAGAGAAATAATATCTTAAAGTGTTTTTTTTTTAAATTTCGGTATTGTGTTTATAAAGTACGCCAATATAAATTCGTTTTGAAGTTAATTATTCGAACTTTACGATATGAGAGTAGATAAACATTTTTAATGTTTGTGCCGTTGCCCCAAGACAATAACGTATTTTATTTTGGGAATTTACTTTTTTTTGTTTTAGGTATTGTAATGTTCAATCATATATACGTCTCTCTCTCTCTCGGAAACGGCTCGATTTTTGGGGCGAAAAATAAATCTAGATAGATCTCATCTCTAGGAAAGCGCGCTTTTCCGATTTATTCACGCACTTTGTCTTTTCCGCGCAACAGGTATCATAATTTAACATCTTTTTTCAGAAGCGTGTCCAGCTTGCCGGTTACGAGTCTAGCCCACAATCCAATTAGACCTCAGTTCGAACTTCTATAGGCGCGCTGGGCATTTTTGAAATGGTAAAAACCATTGAACTCGCGACACCGACACCTTACCATGTACACACGCAGGGTCAAAAATCATAAAGCATTTTTGAGATGGGAAAAATCATTGAACTCTCAACACCGACACCGTAACATCGACATCGTCACCTTACCAGGGTCAAAACTTATAAAACTGTAAATAGTTTTCACTTCTGTCGGCAATCCCAGAGTGGTTAGGTTTTTTATAGGGTTTTTCATGTTATGGGTTTACGATTATTTCATGAATAGGCATTATTTGAGTTTGCGTGTACCATCTTCGACTGCATCATCCATCACTTACCATTAGGTGAGTTGCAGTCAAACGCACTCAAATTTTTAATAATAAAAAAAATAAATAAAAAAATATTTTGTAAATGAATTTTCACACAAAAAAAATTTTCAGTTCACATGCCTAGGAGACTCCGAGCATTTTTTTATTTTTTTTTATTCATAATTGGTAGGCCCTTGGCATCATCTCACCTGATGGTAAGTGACGATGATGCCGAAGATGGAAGCGGGCTTACCAAGATTCCCCAACGCAATGGAGAACTGGCTATCTTATCTTGAAGCCGGAACACATCAATGTTACTAACACTGATATTTGGCGGCAAGACTTAGAAAAGATGGTGGTAGCTAGCCAGGCGGGCTTAGAAAATGCCCTACCACCAACCAAACCGAGTCTTTCAAGTTAACCCCACCGGGAATCGAACCCGCGACCTCCTGGTGATAAGCGAATGTTTCACACAACTTTCCAACTTAGTCAAATTTGGCTCTCCCATACTACCTCGATCAGCTGATCAACCAACTTAGTATGGGAAGTTCAATTTTTTTTTTGAGATTTCAATATGGGTTTCATGGGGAAAGTTGTTCAGTTTCATGGGTAGAAGCACCAGTTAAAATAGTTTCAACTAATTTTTTTAGACCTTATACAGGGTGTAACATAAAGGTGTGGTGATACTTTAAGGTGGGCTTGTACCCATCAAACTGAACAACTTTCTCCATGGAACCCATAGTCAAATCGCAAAAAAAAATTTGGCTCTCCCATACTAACTCGATCAGCTGTGATGCCAACTTAGTATGGGAAGTTCAAATTTTTTTTTGCGATTTGACTATGGGTTCCATGGAGAAAGTTGTTCAGTTTGATGGGTACAAGCCCACCTTAAAGTATCACCACACCTTTATGTTACACCCTGTATATATACATACTATGCTTTGGTGCCGTGGCGGAATGGCAAGTGCTTACTGTGAGATGTACTATCGCCGCTAGCCACTTGGGACGCACGATACATGTTGCCGGGGCGGCTGCAGAGTTTGCAGCCATTAATAAGGAGGATAAGTATAGCACATTTCGTGACACATACTTCTTTACTCAATTTGCGGTGGAGAGAGCGGAGAGCTGGAGTGTGGAGGACGTCGATTTGTGAGGGAGATAGGGCGTCGCCTAGTTCAGAGAGGCTTTGACTCCCGCTACGGATCGTTCCTGGTGCAGAGGCTGTTCATAGCCATTCAGCGCGGTAATGCAGCTAGAGATATGGGCAGATTTTTGAAGTGAAAACTTCTTTGGCGGCGTTGTGCACTTTTTTTTGTAATGGGTAAAAAATGTTAAACTCGCGTCAGAACACGTGACCTGATCGAAAATTCGTAAGACGGATGGAGTAGTGAAAACTTCTTTAGCGGCGTTGTGCACTTGTTTTGTAATGGGTAAAAAATGTTAAACTCGCGTCAGGACACGTGACCTGATCGCAAATTCGTAAGACGGATGGAGTTGATTTTTTGTTGATTTTTCTGAGATATAAACTTTTTAATGTAATATAAATTGTCATGTTTGTGTACGATAGCGCAATAAATAAATATTGTATTCCACCACATAAATGATAGTACTTTTACACTGATAATCAAAGCAATTCGTGCAAATTTATTCCCTAACCTTTCCAAAATATCAAAAATGCACAACGTTAATATTCAAGTTTTCACTTCTGCCGGCACTCCCGGAGTGCAACCCGTCGTTTTTTTTTACCAAAATAAAGTTCGAATCGTTATTTTACTCAATTACTTATTTCAGTCAGTAGCTACACATGACAAAGCCAAATGTAATGTAGTTTAGTCTTACTTGAAAACTTTACTTATTTAAAGTTTCGCCCCAGATCGTATTCATCCAATGAAACGTTTCAGACTTCAGTCCAACTTTCACTTACGGAATAATAGAACCACGAATATACTGTGTGTTATGTTGTCAGTGATGACATACGGACAAAGTATATAAATATTAGTACTAACATACAGTATGGACACCCCCTGCCGCTCTCTAGATTGCGACCTCACCCCCTCGTCACCAAGATTGATACAGATTGGTTGCAGTTTGGTGTTTGGTTTTCGAACGTACAGGATTTCGCCGCCATTTGTTTGTTCCGTCATTCCTTTTTTGAAATATCATTTCTGGCCCTTTGTATGAAGTGTCCAGGGTGTAATACGGAACTGAGACATGGTCGCTTACTATGGGCCTCATAAGAAGGCTCAAAGGTCACCCAAATGGCAATGGAGTGTGCTATGGTGAGATCGAATCAGAAACGAGGAGATCCATAGGAGAACCCAAGTAACCGACATAAATCTCAGAAAAGCTAAACTTAAGTGGCAGTGGGGGGGGGGAGGGGCACATAGATCGTAGAACAGATGGCCGTTGGGGTAATAAAGTACCCGAATGGCGACCGGAATACGTAGCGTAGGTAGATCTTGGTAGGTCGGTGGACCGATGGCCTGGTGAAGGTCGCAGGAAGTCGCTGGTTGCGGGCAGAGCAGAACCGGTCGTCGTGGAAATCCTTGGGGGAGGCCTTTGTCTAGCAGTGGACGTCCTTCAAATTCAAATTAACGAAGAGGACTCGTGCTGCTCGGCAGCGTATTTTTTTTGACTTTACTTTTAGGCGCTTGCGGCTCGCGCATCACTCACCCTCATAGACATTCATAAAAAAGATGTCCACGCGGGCGAAATCCTGGGCAAAAGCTAATAAGTAAGCATACAGGTGTTAAACAAAATTAATATGATTTATGATGAAAATTAATTAAATTAATTAAAAGCGTCGGTGGCTCAACCGGTAACGACTCGGTCCATCTAACCAGAGATACCGGGTTCAAATCTGGACGGCCAATGTACCAATGAGTTTTTCAAAAACCCTGCACACGCCTGCAAAGAAACTCGAAGGTTGTGTGTGAAGTCGACCAACCCGCACTGGGCCCGCGTGGTCGACTAAGGCCTAATCGCCCTGATTCAGGGTAGGCTCGAGCCCCTCGGTGGGGACGTACATGAGCTGATATAATAATGATGAAAATATATAGGTAATACTCGTATGCAAAATAGTCCTTCGGCTGATATGATGATGTCGATGATAATATACAGGTGATATTTTTTTAAAAAGGTTTTTTTTAAAATTGAAAAGTCATCTGTATAATAATCGTAGGTACATCTATGATAACATATTCCTGTTGTGGTATTTTGTAAAATAATCGTAGGTACCTACGATAACATATATTTCTGTAGTGGTAATTTGTATAGGAGTATAAGGTTTTATAAAAAAGTAAACAGCTCTGTAATTTTGTATGCGGCCCAACCAAGATCTCATGGGAAATTTCGTTCAACAGAGGGGGCTGTTAAAGTACAAGGTACCTATTTTATGTAGTCGAATAAAAAATACAGCTTCTGACCCGACTCCGTAATTGTAACGGAATTTTAGAAAGTAACTTTCGAGTTGCGTAGGAATTTTGGCGGCAGCGACAAATAATATAAAAATATGTGACTACTAGCTGTTTCTCGTGGCTTTATTCGCGTGGACAACGATTCTGTGACTTTCCAAGGGTGCGCAGTTTATATCCTCTTTGCAACTCACAGCACTGGTGGCTAATATATAACTGTTTTGTAAAACACAGTAACTAATATTTGTACCTGTTACACAAACTTTCGCGTTTATAACATTAGTAGGATTAAATACTCACAAAATGTGTCTTTGTGGTTGACAGCTCCAGACTGAAGACTGGTATTTTTACGACTACCCTAAAAAGTCCAATACATAACATGCCTTTCCCCCGAGATAGTTCAAACTTAAACTTAATTACAAACACTTATTTTATCACTTCACTAAATACTACTAACATGCTGTATTCAAATGTTTCTTAAAATATCTAATCACAACAAACTATCGTACAAAGGCACACTCATATACACCCTCACATACACACACGCCCACATACACACACACACGCACACACACACACCTACTTACGTATGACACTATGTAAATTAGGTACTTCTGAGTTATTGTCCTTTTATACTGTTTTTTACATTAATCAAAATTATTTTTTCTACAAGTTTTCATAAATATTATTATCTTATAATGTAACCTGTAATGTAATTTCTTTTTTATCTGTTCAAGATAATGGTGTTCTGGCAATTTTGTTATGCGTTTACTGGGGGAAGACACTGTTACTTTTAACACAGTTTCTAAATTCCATCCGCTTTTGTAACTACACCTTGAACCAATAAAGATCTTATCTTATCTATCTTATCTAATCAGAATCATCTGATTGATATATAGATTCTAAATAAACTAGATCATCTTCATCTCTCTTTGTCACTGTAAAGTATGAATTCTGAGGTAATAAGTTATTATTTTTATTATGTATGTATGGCCTATCTTCATCAGCTTGGAAGCGACCCGTACCCCAGTAGAGGGGACGTTTGTGGGTTCATCATCATCATTATATCAGCCGAAAAACGTCCACTGCTGGACATGTTTTGTTGTTTATAATTAATAGACCTACTATTTGTGATTTTTGAGATGGAACTTCTTTAATTTTCGATTACGAGGCGTTACCCTGCTGAAGTATATATGTAGGTATGCATAACTTATCTGATTATTAAGCTATTGTATAGCTTTTATCGCGGGCTTTGAGGGGACCGAATCAAGAAATTTCGTAACGAAAATAAAACCTGACACCCCAAAAAAAAAATCGAGTTCTAAAAAACTTACAGTGCCATCTATCTATCCATCATGATGATGATGATGATGATGGCGATTGATGATGGCATTGATGATGGCGATTGATGATGGCGATCAATAATGGCATTGATGATGGCGATTGATTATGGCGATTGATGATGGCGGATGATGATGATGAACTTTCTTAGTGTTAATTTATTACATAAACATCCCGCGCCCCAAGGACTATATGGTACTGGTAAATACTGCTCAAATGAAAAATAAATAAATAATTATAATTGCATAAGTTGATAGAAAATGCTATGCAATAGCTTTACCGCGGCAGTCCCCGAGAGTCACACGTCCTTTTTTATATATTTTTTGTTATTGTAAGTAAGTAGCTCGAAGACGACTGTGAGCACCTAGACAAACCATTCAGCTTTAATGGTGCTAGATGATTGATTGTTTTGTATTTTGTTTTGAAATTGGTAAATTGAAAAAAAAGTAGAATTTACGATATATGTAGTTTTTGAACTTATTCGCAAACTGTATTAGGTACAATTTAGAAGAACAAAGAGCTTAGATTACTGAAATATGTAAATTATTTTGTATTCGACGTCGTAGTATCTGTGGTAGGCTTTAAAAATAAAAGAAATTTGGCAACGAATGAAGCTCTAGCTATCTGATATCTTGACTGATTTCATCTTAAGTGGTGTCTTCTTTAAGATCAGACTCAGAGGCCAAATAATTATTGAACATGGAGGAACTCGATCGGTTGTTTTGTGAAATATAACATTGAAAAACCTCAGATTTAATTGAAATTTCGAAAGGAAAAAAAAACTATCTTTGTTTATACTATAAATCGACCAAATTTAAAACCACTAAAACTATGGAGTTAAAATTTCTCACAATTGTAGGTCATATTAACACAAACAAACTAAAAGTAAATTTACTTTGAAAATATTACATACTATTATTATTTTAAAGTATAAAATTAAAGCATCTCTGCTCACTTGGCACGAGGCGAAGTGGCAGGAGCACCTCCAGCGGAAGCACAGTCGGCTGGAGTTAAGTGCGACGGGGAGAGAAAGCGTCGGACTATCCGAGCATTGTTGAGGAGGACTGCTTTCTGCATTGCTGCAATTATTGGTCTGCCTCGGAGATCCAGCCGCCTTAGGTGACGTTCAAGGTCGGCTGAAATTAACCCGTTCACGGATAGGACTACGGGGATGATTTCGGTGGATTCCACTCGCGACATATCAGAAACTTCGTGCGCCAGGTTCAGGTACTTGGTCATTTTTTCAACATCAGCCTGCACGAGGTTTTCGTCATACGGGATAGTGACATCCACCAAAAACACTCTTGACTGCGCCCGATCCATCAACATAAAAACAGGCGGAGAAATCGTCCTGTTCGTGATGATGGGTCGGTGCCAGTAGAGCTTGGCGCGGTCGTTCTCGAGAACCGGCTCCAGCTCGTACCTATACACCTATAGTACTGTAAAGATCGTAAAGCTCTGCGTTTGCGCACTGGCGCTTCCTTTGCAATGTTGCTATCCGCGGGTCGTATTAAAGCTAAGTTTAAGTAATTACTAAATTCAAACTAGTGGGTCGTTCGAAAGCTTTTCTGAAACAGTTGAGGCGCATTCTATTCGTGACCGCAAGCCAGGGCAGAGGTCCCTTTTTTAGCAACACATTTTAAAGCAAGAGTGCAACATTAGATTAATCTGGTAATGTCAGTCCAATAATCAGCCAGCCGGCGGAGCACAATTTTTGATGTGAAATAAAGAGTATTCTACGCTTTTCTTCACAACCTTCTTCACAAAATCTGCTTTTTCAATCATCGTTTGAGCTTACTCTCCCTGACGACTACTTGGTGCGTCATAGTACCTATGCTACCTGTAGTAACTTACTATGTGGTAATAGCCGTAGTCGCAAGCTCTATCGTTATCAACATTTTTATCATATGTACCTATTAACCCCAGATGAAGATAAAAATAAAGGCTATGATTTCAGCGGGAAACTCTTGCTTTCACATTTTCCCGTAATCGGGTTTAATTTTTTTTTAACTCGTATTTTATATTTTATATCAGTTATAAAAACTCGTTTTATCAGTTGTAGTACAGATGTAGAACAGATGGCCATTGGGTCAGTAAAATTCTCGAGTGGGCGATCGCGCACCGGAAAACGTGGCGTAGGAAGATCTTCACCAGGTCGTCGATCCACCGCGTGGGAAGCCGGCCTACGCTACGCGCTACACTACTACGCTTTCTTAATATGTAATATCTTAATCTTAATGTACTTATACAATACAATCATCATAACATAGTTTTTGCATGTGTGTGAGTACACATCGATAGTAATTTATAGATCGCGGCATCTAAGTTGAACAGTGCGCAGTATCTTATTTTCAGGTCTCAATCTAAGTGCGGGACGCGGGACACGCGCACCAAGGGATGCAAGCCCCCTTCACCTCCCCGCGTAACCCGCGCTAACCCGCGCGGGCCTACCCGCGCGAACCCGCGCGAGCCTACCCGCGCGAAAGACCACCATTTGTGTTCAACTTCTAAGTCACAAATTTTAATATCGTATATGTATCACTTCACCCTCTGTGCACTCACACCGGTGCAAAAACCATGTCATTCTACCTGCTTTCAAATTAGGTAACGTAAAAAACGCTAAACATGTTAAAAAACCGACTTCCATCGCAATAATTTTCTAATAAAGTACTACACCGATTTTGATAAAATTTATATGGGACCACACGGCAACTACTAGCTTTCTAATAAAAAAATAATCATAAAAATCGGTTCTGAAGTAACACACAAAAAAAAAAACATACAGTCGAATTGAGAACCTCCGCCTTTTTAGAATACGGTTGAAAAAAGATGAATGGTAAAAAAAAATATCTAAACACTCCAGGAATGCCGACAGAAGTGAAAACTTTTTACAGTTTTATAAGTTTTGACCCTACTGGCGAACGACTAGGTTGACAAAGTTTTTACTACGGATAAGATAAATAAGGTTGGATTGGCAATAGTCACACTTTTGTTTGAAAACCAGCGTCGCTGCGTGTCTCTCACCCATCAACTCCAAAGCAATAATAATACATACACGAATTGCGCACACTAATAAACAAAACACACTTAGAACACAGGGCTGCAATTGTGTCTCACACCATTTCGAGAGTCTGTACGTTACACACAACCAGACGCAAATAAAAAGGTTGAACGCGTGCTTCGGTTAAGTATGATTATCTAATCATACGTGTGGCGCGTCTGCCCAGCGCACATTTCCAATCCAACCTTATTTATCTGATCCGTGGTTTTTACCCTGCGAGTGTTCCAGGTACGGTTTCGCGAGTTCAATGGTTTTTTCCCATTTCAAAAATGCCCAACGACCCTACAGAAGATTTCACTTCAAGAATTCCGTCTGGTTCGTCTCACCATGGCGCCTTATCGTTTCGACTCGGCACCTCTGATCGCGAGTGTTCACTCTCCATTGAGCATTAGCGGTGCAGACGAGCGGACATTATTGTTGTTTCAACACAGTGCCGTAATTAGCCCAAATTGCCCCATGCGCCATTTATTTTTTATTTTTTACCCGTCTACTACAAAAAGGGTCGTGAATCTTACAGGTTATTTTTTTTATTTGTATATTAGAACACATACAGTCGCACTTAAAGAAAGAAGCTTAAAAATTTCATATAAGTAGACCTGGAGGTTCCTTAATTAAGTACAAAAGATAATTAATATTTGAGCACAATAATATGTTATAGTTATAGTTGTTATTTATATGTAATAATATAATATGTCAACACATTTTTTTTTCGCAACATATGAATATGAAAATGCAATTCTTACATTAATTATATATGTCATCATCATCTTATCAGCCGAAAAACGTCCAATGCCGGACAAAGGTCTCCCCCAAGGATTTCCACGACGACCGGTCCTGCGCTGCCCGAATCCAGCAGTTTCTCGCGATGTTTACCAGGTTGTAGGTCCATCGCGTGGGAGGCCTTCCTACGCTACGTTTTCCGGTGCGCGGTCGCCACTCGAGAACTTTAATGCCCCAACGGCCGTCTGTTCTACGAGCTATGTGCCCTGCCCCTGCCACTTCAGTTTAGCGATTCTGTGAACTGTGTTGGTTACTTTGGTTCTCCTGCGGATCTCTGTATTTCTGATTCGATCTATGTATATGTATGTATGAATGTTTCGTGCGATGGATTGGACAGCCTAAAATACTAAATCGATTTAAACTTTTGTGGAAACTTTCTGTAACGAGATTCAAGGGACTTAACAAATTTTCTCGTAATAGAGAGCTTCGTAATAACGAGTGAGTAAAAAAAACAACATATTTATATTTAAATATTTTTTATCCAAAATTTTATTTAAATACTTACGAGTATGTGTTCTGCAGTAATTTATAAGTAGGTATTAAATAAAACATTTAAGGTATTCCGTCTTTTTATTATGAAAAATAATGACAAAAATTATGTCAAACGTCCGTGTCGCACCTACTCCTCTGAAGGGTCATCATGCATTATTTGAGGAAATTGAACCCTAATTACAGAGAAAAGTAAGCGATGCGTGTTTACAACTCGAAGGAAGAGCTAAAAGCTGCCATAAATCAATATAGAGCTATTTATGAAGATTACGTGCGGAAGGAATTAAATTTACCTTTTCCAAAACAAATTGCGCTTGCAACTATCAAAGAGGTGATGGATATCCACGACAGCGCAGATCTCACAAAAAACTGCAAGAACAACAACCCCATTTAGCTAATCAGATGCAGCAGCGACCCGCGTTCGAGCCGCGAAGACGAGCACGCCAATATTTTTCTACGTCACCGCAGTATGAGTATTATCCGTTTAGTTGAAAACGCAATACTTCTCATAGGAGAACTGGAAATCCACGTTTTACTTGTAATCGTCCCACACCATATTTCAATTCAAGGGAACCTTCAAGCAGGGAAGTGGGCGAGCAGATGCCACGTCCGTGCACTTCGAAGAGAGAAGATTGTAATGGAGCTGTGTTGTCAACCGCTACATCTTGGATTCCGAAGGAAGAAACGACTTGTGTGCAAGAATCGTCTTGTGAGGAGGTATTGCCTGTTTTTCTATAAAAGTAGCTGATATTTATGTAAATATTTAGATACCGGGGCAAGCATCAGTTGTATTGATCGTGATATGTGTAGTAAATTAAATTGAATTGAATTGTCTATATCAATTCTTTTTCGAGAATAATTAGAGGAATAGGTGGAAACATTTTAAAAGTGGTCGGACAAACCAATATATTTTTTAAAATTGAAAATCGGAACAAATGACATGTAAATTAATTCTTGGACAAGATTTTATTAACTGTTACAAGATTGTAATTGATGTTTCACAAAAGTTATATAAGTTTTCCAGAAATGGGTTTGAAAGTTAATCTCCTCAGAGAAAATGGAAAAAGAGAATCAGTATTAAATGTCATATCGTGTCAGTCAATACCACAACAAGATATGTGTTTTTCAAGATTTATATGATGAATTACTTGGGGAAGTTATATGTGATAGGTCGGATATTGGGAGGGGAGGCTAAAGTACAGGATGTGTGTAAAAAGGATTTTCAGATGCAAACAGATGAAGTCAGTTTGGGGGAGAATATCAGTATATCAGGTATTAATGATATGGGTAAACAAAGAGATGAGGTGTTAGACATGGTCGCTTACTATAGGCGTCATAAGAAGGCTCAAGGTCAACCAAAGGGCAATGGAGCGTGCTATGCTTGGAGTTTATCTGTGTGATCGAATCAGAAACGAGAAGATCCGTAGGAGAACCAAAGTGACCGACGTAGCTCTCAGAATTGCTAAACTTACGTGGCAGTGGCGAGGCACATAGTTCGTAGAACAGATAACCGCTGGAGCAGTAAAGTTCTCGAATGTCGATCGCGTACCGAAAAACGTAGCGTAGGTAGGCCTCCCACTCGGTGGACCGATGACCTGGTGAAAGTCGCGGGAAGCCGCTGGATGCGGGTAGCGCAGAACCAGTCGTCGTGGAAGTCCTTGGGGGAGGCCTATGTCCAGCAGTGGATCGACGCCCTTGGGCTCATATGATGATTCCGTCTTTTTAGTTTGTACTTTATCAATATCGAGCTTGAAAAATTCTTGTACTTTTGACGTCAGATAACAATTGAATGGTGGCCTGCATAGATTCATAATTCGTCTGTAGAATTAATTAAAGCGGCGTGTGTAAGAAGTCGTTACGTAGTCAATGGTCACAAAGCAATAATAAAGGAAAGATAAGACACGTTTTCGTAACAAACCGAATTTATTAGGGTCTCAAAAGACCGTTGCTTATCTGTTTCAATGGTAGACAATAATTATAACAAAAGAAGCGTATCTACATATTTTAAATTCTTACTTGCGTTGCGCACGAGATAGTCGGGGATTTCTTAAAAATATAACTCGTTGTTAAGATTATAACGAACACAAGAAGCGTACATATTTACGCTATATAGTCGTGGGTTTCGTAAAAATATAACACGTTCAGATCATAACGAACACAAGAAGCGTACAAATTTGCGCGAGATAGTCGGGGATTTCTTAAAAATATTACTCGTTGTTCAGATTATAACGAACACAAGAAGCGGAAAAATTTTGCGCGAGATAGTCGGGGATTTCTTAAAAATATAACTCGTTGATCAGATCATAACGATCACAAGAAGCGTACATATTTGCGCGAGATAGTCGGGTATTTCTTAAAAATATTACTCGTTGTTCAGATTATAACGAACACAAGAAGCGTACATATTTTTAATATTATCGAAATACCTAGAATTTTAAACACACGTTGCGCGCGAGATAGTCGGGTATTTCTTAAAAATATAACTCGCTGTTCAGATTATAACGGACACAAGAAGACTGACTGAGTCAGCTTGTTACACTGAATGATTCAATGTATGAGTTACTCCTAGTATGGAAACTAACCAAATTCATCAAATGTTCACTTCAAAGGGAGTATCTCGTTAGATCGAGTTTTGTTAATGAAAGTTTCCACTGTAACCTTTTTAACCCACTCACTTACTTACCTCAATGTAGCAATAGTCACATTCTGTCGTACGACCGAAATTTGTTTTTTTATCCGCCGTTTAAATTAGGTAATAAAAATACGTATATCTTAATCATCTTTATCATCATCATATCAGCTGAAGCACGTGCACTGCTGGAAATAGGCCTCCCCCAAGGAGTTCTACGATGAACCGTTCTGCGCTCCCCGCATCCAGCATCGGAGGGTCTTAATAACTGGGCCAAATAAAGTTTCTTTATAATTAGGCTAATTTAAATACGTGACAATTATACAACACTAGATTTTGCCAGTGGTTTTGTTCGCGTGAACATAGTTTCTATGACTGTATTCGAGGGTGCGAAGTGCATGAGCCGCAAGCGGCTCGCAAGCGTAGAAAAAAGTAGCATGTATGTTAATCCAGGTTCTAATCTGTCTCCTTACCAAATTTCATCCAGATCCGTTGAGCGGTTCAGGCGTGAAAGAGTAGCAAATATCCATACATACAAACTTTCACATTTGTAATATTAGTAGGATGGATCCAACTTTTTAATTTATGTCTAGAGCATTTTGAGTCCTAAATATTTATTAGCTTTTATTTATTTTCATTCATTCGCAATTAAAATTGTTTCAAACCCTGTTTTTTCGGTTATGTTTTAAACATTATTTAAAAACTGTTTAAAACTGTGTTTTCAAACCCACTAAAAACATTTAATTTCAAACTGTTTGAAGCAAGTGCTTTAAAACAACTTGTTTTAATCATGCCATTCCTGCCTACTTTCCTTTTTTATGATTCCTCGCTACCTTCCTTATGATTCCAAGGTAATATGCAATCCTAGTGTGTGATTGTGTATACTATTGTTTTTGTTTGTTGTCAGTTCTTCACCTATATACTTTGCTCTAAGTAAATAGGGATCTAGGGATTCTGGACTTTAGAAATTTCAATTTGCCTGTGGGAATGGAAGGACTTTAGATTTTCTTGTAATCTATGCAGTCAACTTCATATAAAGTGATTAAAAAAAAGAAATTCAGGCCCAGTAGTTTCGATGATTTGGAGGGGGGGCGTGATGGTAAATTTTCGCTTATTTTCTTAAAAATGTAACTTCAAAAATATTGTTTTTAAAATTAATAAAACAAACAAACCTGAGATTTTTATACCAAGCCCTTTTATTTGATATATCACACGATACCGTCAACCGCCTCCGTAGCCCAGAGGCAAAGTTCACTGGCTTTACACAGGAGGTCGCGGGTTCGATTCCCGGCGGGGTCAATTGTAAGACTCGGTTTGGTTGGTGGAAGGGCATTTTCTAACATAACATCGTCACTTACCACCAGGTGAGATGTTGTCAAGGGTTTACCAGTTGTGAATAAAAATAAAAATAGTTTGTAAAACTTTTTTTTATATTTTCTAATTTACCCCCTGCCCGTGACAGCTTTTCCAGTTCTGGATACGGCCCTGTTTAGATGGGGGTGGCAGAGCGCGAGCGGTGGGCTCTTGGTTCGTCACTTATACCCATATAATCTATTACATAATTGAATTTGATCGATCAACTGATCTAGAAATAAGCTGAGTATTCTTTTAAACCGACTGCAAAAAGAGGAGATTCTCAATTCGACTGTATGTTTTTTAATTTTGTTAAACGATTTTGATAAGTTTCTTTTAAATTGATAGGTTATGCTTCCTATTCGTAGTTGATTCCATGTAAATTTTATCAAAAGCGGTTAAGTGCTTTGCCCAGTGGCGTTGCCCGCGCAGATCCAGATTTTTGCCGTTCCCGTGGGAATTTACCAAAACCTTTTCATACCTTTTCTTACTTTTCATGCCTAAGTCATAATTTGTATAAATTTTAGCCAGATCCGTCCAGTGGTTTGAACTGTGCGTTGATAGTCAGACAGTCGGGAGAGATGATAATTCAGTAAACATTAACGAAAAAAAGCAAAATTGTTGTAAGTTATCGCGATTGAAGTCCGTACCCAAAGGGTAAAAACGGGACCCTATTACTAAGACTTCGCTGTCCGTCCGTCTGTCTGTCCGTCTGTCACCAGGCTGTATTTCATGAAACGGTGTTATATAAACAGTTAAAATTTTCACAGATGATGTATTTTCGTTGCCGCTATAACAACAAATACTAAAAATTTGAAAAAGTGAGACTCCATATAAAAAAACGTGTTTTTTTAAACGTGAAGAAACTAGCGCAATCTAGTATGATGGTTTATGAAACTAGCGCCATCCGGTATGATGGTGCGGAACTCTATGTGTGCGGTTCTGACTCGTTAAGATTTTCATGCTTTTTACACCATTTGCAGCTATTTACTGAATTTCGGGGTGTACCGCTAGCAATATCAGCTAAACCTACCATGTAAAGGGAGAGTTCTACAGTGTTTTAAATCATATCAGCTCATATACGTCCCCACCGAGGGGGAATTAGGGCGATCGGGCCTTAGTCGACCACGCAAGTCCAGTGCGGGTTGGTCGACTACACACTCTACCTGCGAGTTTTTCCGCAGGCGTGTGCAAGTTTCCTCACGATGTTTTCCTTCACCGTAAGAGCGTCGGATAAACGTAGATAAAATCTAATTTCGAAATCACATTGGTACGTGGCAGAAATCGAACCACGACTTCCCGAAGAGGAGGCCGAGGCCTAGCCGTTACGCCATGACGCTCACAGTGTTTTACGTTCGGCAGATTTTCTAAAGAGAACCCAAATAAATAGAGTTTTAAAAAACTAAAAAACACGCTTTTAAAATACATCAGACTAAAAAGTAAAAAATAATTCTTAATATATATTGAAAATAATAATTAACAAAAAATACTAGTATTATTGTGAAAAAGCGTGGGGCGCTCTGTGCCATATTTTTCGTCTATCGAGCAACCCACGCTTTTTCACAATAATACTAGTATTGTTTGTTAATTATAATTTTCAACTTATATTAAAAAATATTTTTTTTACTTTTTAGTCTGATGTACTTTAAAAGCGTGTTTTTAATTTTTTTAAACTCCATTTTTTTAATTTTTAAGTTCAAACTTATGAAATTATTATATTGTCGCTGATTCTTGATAAGTCTACAAAGTTTGAATTAAATCTGTCCGTTTAAAGGGGGTCAAAATCGAGTCCAAAGGAGTCGGTTACATACAAACATACAGGTGAAGCTAATAAAAGCGTGATAAAAAAAGCAAAATCCTCACTTAATGAACATGCCATTTATGGGTCGATCCAGTTTTTTTTTATAGAAATGTGGCTTCTTTTGCTCTTGGCATCTCATTACGCCTTCTCAGAAAATGTGGGGGTGTTAATTATTTTTATTAATGAAACGGCCGACGGCCTACCCTCGGCGTGCCTGGGGTAAGTACTTGTAGGTTGCGGCTGGCCTGAACACTGGTGAAGTACCTTGAGAAATTCAGTATCTACAGGCTGTAACAAAATTGGTGTAGGTCCCGTTCACTGGGGGTTTTTCTACTCGTCATACTGAACAACTTTCCCCAAGAAACCCATAGTCAATTCTCAAAAATAAAATTCGGAACCTCCATACTAAAATGCACAAAATCGGTCGATCAGCTGATCCATTTGTATGAAAAGTAAAAAAAAATAATAACGTTTTCAGCGAAGTCGTAGAACAAAAGTTGTTCAGTATGATGAGTTGAAGCCCCAGTTAACGGGACCTACACCAATATTGTTACACCCTGTATACTTTTAGGTTCCGTCAGACGCCGATTTTTATTTGCAATATGTTTCATTAGTATTAATTACTTAGTTATCAAAATTCAAGTGTTTTTTAATCGACTTCCAAAAAGGAGAAGGTTTTGAATTCGATTGTATGTTTTTTACGCGATATCTTCGCAGATTATGAACCGATTTTCATGATTATTTTTTTATTTTATAGGTTATGCTGCCAGGTTGGTCTCATATAAATTCCATCAAAATCGGTTAAGTGCTATGACATTTTTTCAGATAATTAACAAAAAAAAAAATTAAAATTGTAGTAAGTTGTTGCAATTGAAACCGGTTTTTAACGTGTTTAGCGTTTCCGGTTCAATTTTAAATTGGTAAGCCCTTGACATCATCTCACCTGATGCTAAGTGACGATGATACCGAGGATAAGGCGGGCTTACCAAGATTCCCCAGCACCATTTGGAACTGGCTGTCCTATCTTCAAGCCGGAATACATCAATGCTTTGAACATTGACGTTTGGCGGCAAGATTTAGATAAGATGTTGGTAGCTATCTAGCGGACGTAGAAAATGCTATTCCGCCAACGAAATTAAGTCTTACAAAGATTTAGTTCGCTGGGAATCGAACCCATAACCTCCTGATACACTTAACTATTACGCTACGGAGGCGGTCAAAAATCCAATAAAAAAAGTGTAATTTGATTAAAATAAAATAAAAATTAAATTCCAAATAATTTTTTTTCGGTGGCGTAACGGATAGGGCCGCTACCTCCTGTCCACTGTCGTGGTTCGAGTCCTGTCATGTACCAATGTGTTTTCGGATTTAGATTTCATATGTACGTTTATCCGACGCTCTTACGGTGAAAGAAAACATCGTGAGAAAACCATAAATGATGAATCTGGTACATTCAATGACTGTTGTATTGAGTATTAAGGTATGCCAATTTCAATATTCATATATATAAAACAAAGTCGGGTTAGTTACACCATTTATAAGTTATAACTCAAGAACGGCTAGACCGATTTTCATGAGTTTTGGTTTGTTGGATTTGTCTCGACCCCAAATAGCAGAATAACTATTAAAACATCGAAAAATTTTACGAAATGAATAGAGAAGAAAATTCATATTCCCATACATTTCCCATACATGTGTAGGATAGTATACTGTAGTGTAAGATTCAAGATATTTATTCAAAATAGGTGCAAATTACACTCTTTCTGATAGTCACAAAAGAGTGATTACATTATCATCAACATCATCATATCAGCCGAAGGACGTCCACTGCTGGACATAGGCCTCCCCCAAGGATCTCCACGACGACCGGTTCTTCGCTGCCCACATCCAGTTCTAAAGTAAAGTTAAGTAAAGTTCTCGAGTGACGACCACGCACCGGAAAGCGTAGTGTAGGCAGGCCTCCCACTCGGTGGACCGATGACCTGGTAAAGATCGCGGGAAGCCGTGATTACATAATTTGTACAAAATCAAGAAATAAACAATCATTAGTTAATAACGTCAAAATCCAATCTTTGATATAAAAAAACAAATTATGTCATTAGAACGTGAAAACAATATGACACGAGTAGTTATACATTAAAATCATTGAATGTCATTACATTAATGCCTTTGACAAGAGTAGGCCAGTTCACACTGACAGCACCGGGTGACGAGTATAACGCGAGAGTCAGCCACCGCTCCTCTCAACCATATTAGTATAGTATAGTGTAGTGTTGTGTAGTATAGAGTAGAGTTAGTGAGGTGGTACGAAGTCCGCCGGGACAGCTAGTTTTTAACACGCTTTTAAAAGCTTGGGTTGTATGTATGTATGTATCTATGTATGCAACGGAATCTTTGAACTTAATTTTCACCAATTTCTAGAAGTCTGATTAATTTGAAACTTTGCATACGTATCAAGGAACGATGACAATGCAATAATTTCATAACAGTTTCCCATTATCCTTATTAGGACCGCCAGGATTAATCAATTCTTTCATAGATCCTCTGTAGTGGAGTAAAAGAGACAGAGCTAGCGCGCGATCTGCGCATGCCTGCAGTGTCGGACTTACTCTTTCGCTCCGGCACTTGGTACAATGGAGTGTAGAGACTGTACACTCCATACTTGGTACAGTACAACGGAGGCGAAAACGTTTTCAGGATAATTGCGTTCTCACCTTGTTCATTCTTTATGCATGCGTAGGTACTAATGAGTCGCAAATAATATACGCAAATTACTGTATATAATATTCATAAAATATATAATACGATAACCGTGATTCACAAAAGGCTTTTTAGTCACAACAAAATAATCACAACATAAATTTTAATCTATTTATTTTACGAGACAAAATTTGGTAAACACCAATGCTTTGAAATTACAGTCGGTAAGGAAGGAATTTAATAAGATTAAAAAAATTGTAATTATAAAGTCTTATTGATTGGACCGCACTGGGCCCGCGTGGTCGACTAAGGCCTAATCGCCCTGATTCAGGGTAGGCTCTAGCCCCTCGGTGGGGACGTATATGAGCTGTAATGATGATGATGATGATTGATTGGAGTACAAATAACGCATATGAATTCGAAAAAAAACAAGACCGGAACTTTGATTAACTAGACGTGTCGAAAAATCGCTGATTGCGTCTTAATTGTGTCAGTATATTCCACGGGCATCTTTCTCCGTGACAAGAGTATCTATCCCGATTACTTCTGTATCACGTACGATTTCTGCATAGCTTTAGTTTTACAGTCGATAAGGAAGGAATTAATTATATTTAAAACATATCAGCGTCGGTGGTTCAACCGGTAACGACTCGGTCCATCTAACCAGAGATACCGGGTTCAAATCTGGACGGCCAATCTACCAATGAGTTTTTTTAAAACTTACGTAGATACTTACCGATTGCTTTAACGGTGAAGGAAAACATCGTGAGGAAACCTACACACGCCTGCGAAGAAACTCGAAGGTTGTGTGTGAAGTCGGCCAACCCGCACTGGGCCCGCGTGGTCGACTAAGGCCTAATCGCCCTGATTCAGGGTAGGCTCGAGCCCCTCGGTGGGGACGTATATGAGCTGTAATGATGAAAACGTATCATTAATTCTCACCGACTAAAAGATAAATAACAAAAATAAAAGCACAAGACCAACTCATTGATGCTACTTGAAATCGGTGCATTTTATTACTTTTCATAACTCTCCTCTCATAGATAGTTGCCAATATAATGATTGTGACATTTACTTTATCAAGCACCCCACGCTGTTTACTCTGAATTCAATTCTTTTGTTAATAACTTAAACTTTTTTATAATTTTATTTTGAGGTGATAAATTCTGATTAAATTGTTCGATCTTCTGCTGCTGTAATATAAACTCTTTGAAATTAAAAATTATTTTCTATTTTTTAGTTCGGTTAGCTATAAAAGTTTGTTTTTTTAGTTTTTTAAAATTATTAATATTAGTAAAGAAGGATTCAAAACAAGTATTCGGACGAATTTCATCTAAAAGATCAACCACTAGAATTATTAGACAGTTCAAGACAGAGCGTGACATTTTGCGTAGCAGGTATCTTCCCGCAGGGACGTACCGGAATTTCTGAAAGGCTCCCTCGACGCAGCCGGGGTGACTTACGGCAAGTATTAGCCAAAGTTAAGTTCGTGATTCTCCAAGGTACACAAGTCTTTTCGAATTGTACTTTGAAAACGTATGAAAAAAAAACCCGGTCAAGTGTGAGTTGGGTTCGCGCTACGAGGTTTCCATACAACTGACAATGTTACTGTGTTAATGTTACTATGTTAATGTAGAGTTAATGTTACTAATGTTACTGAGGCTACCAATGTAACGAATGTTAATAATATTACTAATGTTACTAATGTTACCAATGTTACTAATGTTACTGAGGCTACCAATGTAACTAATGTTAATAGTGTTACTAATGTTACCAATGTTACTAATGTTACTGAGGCTACCAATGTAACTAATGTTAATAGTGTTACTAATGTTACTAATGTTACCAATGTTACTAATGTTACTGAGACTACCAATGTAACTAATGTTACTAATGTTACCAATGTTACTAATGTTACTAAGGCTACCAATGTAACTAATGTTAATAGTGTTACTAATGTTACCAATGTTACTAATGTTACTGAGGCTACCAATGTAACTAATGTTAATAGTGTTACTAATGTTACCAATGTTACTGAGGCTACCAATGTAACTAATGTTAATAGTGTTACTAATGTTACTAATGTTACCAATGTTATTAATGTTACTGAGGCTACCAATGTAACTAATGTTAATAGTGTTACTAATGTTACCAATGTTACTAATGTTACTGAGGCTACCAATGTAACTAATGTTAATAGTGTTACTAATGTTACTAATGTTACCAATGTTACTAATGTTACTGAGACTACCAATGTAACTAATGTTACTAATGTTACCAATGTTACTAATGTTACTAAGGCTACCAATGTAACTAATGTTAATAGCGTTACTAATGTTACCAATGTTACTAATGTTACTGAGGCTACCAATGTAACTAATGTTACTAATGTTACCAATGTTACTAATGTTACTAAGGCTACCAATGTAACTAATGTTAATAGTGTTACTAATGTTACCAATGTTACTAATGTTACTGAGGCTACCAATGTAACTAATGTTAATAGTGTTACTAATGTTACTAATGTTACCAATGTTACTAATGTTACTGAGACTACCAATGTAACTAATGGTACTAATGTTACCAATGTTACTAATGTTACCAATGTTACTAATGTTACTGAGGCTACCAATGTAACTAATGTTAATAGTGTTACTAATGTTACCAATGTTACTAATGTTACTGAGGCTACCAATGTAACTAATGTTAATAGTGTTACTAATGTTACCAATGTTACTAATGTTACTGAGGCTACCAATGTAACTAATGTTAATAGTGTTACTAATGTTACTAATGTTACCAATGTTACTAATGTTACTGAGACTACCAATGTAACTAATGTTTCTAATGTTACCAATGTTACTAATGTTACTAAGGCTACCAATGTAACTAATGTTAATAGTGTTACTAATGTTACTAATGTTACTAATGTTATTGAGGCTACCAATGTAACTAATGTTAATAATATTACTAATGTTACTAATGTTACCAATGTTACTAATGTTACTGAGACTACCAATGTAACTAATGTTACTAATGTTACTGAGGCTACCAATGTAACGAATGTTAATAATATTACTAATGTTACTAATGTTACCAATGTTACTAATGTTACTGAGACTACCAATGTAACTAATGTTACTAATGTTACCAATGTTACTAATGTTACTGAGGCTACCAATGTAACTAATGTTAATAGTGTTACTAATGTTACTGAGGCTACCAATGTAACGAATGTTAATAATATTACTAATGTTACCAATGTTACTAATGTTACTGAGACTACCAATGTAACTAATGTTACTAATGTTACCAATGTAACTAATGTTACTGAGGCTACCAATGTAACTAATGTTAATTGTGTTACTAATGTTACCAATGTTACCAATGTTACTAATGTTACTGAAGCTACCAATGTAACTAATGTTAATAGTGTTACTAATGTTACCAATGTTACTAATGTTACTGAGGCTACCAATGTAACTAATGTTAATAGTGTTACTAATGTTACCAATGTTACTAATGTTACTGAGGCTACCAATGTAACTAATGTTAATAGTGTTACTAATGTTACTAATGTTACCAATGTTACTAATGTTACTGAGACTACCAATGTAACTAATGTTACTAATGTTACTAATGTTACTAATAACCGTGTGTCTCATTTGTACAATTTAGTTAATAAAGATCTTGATATTTATAGCAAATTATATTATGAATGCAAGAAAACTATAACAAAATGGCTACAGACTAAGAATTATGACGAAACTGAAAAGTTATTAGACCACTCATAGTAGGTACGCACACACACACACACACACACACACACACACACCACACACACACACACACACACACGCACACACACACACAACACAACACAACCCACGCATATACATGCACCTAATTTTATTCTAAATAGTTTTAATTTTTTTTTACCTTATTATTATTATTTTTGTAAGTTTTGTTTTTATTGGTTTTGTATAATCAGCTTAGGTATAGTTTCTATAGTATGTAAAGATAAGGAAGAGCGGTGCCTCCTGACACAGGCTTTTTTAGCTTA